>JAQPPZ010003286.1:7787811-8476248 GCA_028583015.1 Wollemia nobilis | reverse complement strand
AATATTTTTACCATTCTCTTTTGGAATTCAATTTTAACACTAATCATACTTTGGAGATAAAACAAAATCTACTCAGTTAACTTAAGTCTTAAGTCATATTAATCAGACACAAGAACTAAAAAAAATTGAACTTACAAATTTTTAAGACTAAAAAAATATTTTTCCATATAGTAAACCTTCATCTACGATCATTAAGTAAATGAAAAAAATAAAATAAAATCAAAGTCTACCAATGTATTTATAATAGGGGGTGAAAGGAGTTAAAGCTATATGATTTAGCTTTAATGAAGCTCATTTAATGATTCAAAAAACATTCACTAATTAATTGGGTCAAAAGTATCAAATAGTTTTACAATATGCTCTAAATTATTTCCATTTATCTCGCGATTAAACAAAATGTTCGTTCCTCCTTTACTTATGTTCGTTCCTCCTTTACTTTGTGGTAAATTAAATATCTAATGCTTATTTTTTTTAATAAAAACTTAACTAAGGATTTTAAAAAAATTATTTATTTTTAGTAACCTATTATGTTAAAATTTCCTTCTACTTCGTAAAAGATTTTGTAGCGATAAGACCAATCAGTAAAATTACCTATTACAAGCTAAAATATGTTTTCCTAACCGCTCTTCTACTAACGAACTATTCGTAATGAATATATAAAATTATTCTTTAAAAATATTTTTTATATAATAGAGATATATTACTTTCTAATGTAATTAGAGAACATATCATTTTAAAAAAAATATGATTCCATGCAAAAATTAAAAGCAGGATAACCGCAATTTGGAGAGGGAACTAACAACTAGTCTTCGGAAGAATCTTCTTCCCAGTAAGTAAGCTTCGAGAATCGTCATAGCCTTCTCATGGATGTCACAGTTATTATGATTCTGCAAGCGCTCAATCTTTTCAACTCCACCAGCATCTTCAATATATTGAACATAACGATTCACACCTTCAGTGCTTCCTAGTTTCACTTCTGCTTCTCCTGCTTCCAGAATATATTCTATGGCTTCTAGGCAAACATCTACAACTGTGGGATCTGCACAATCTAACATATCACATAATGGCTTAACACAGCCTTCATTAACCAGGTAGTTTATTTGCTCTTGTGAACCACCCGTAACGGCATTAGAGACTGCCCATGCGGCTTCCTTTTTGATGTCAAATTCACCAACCTGAAGCAATTGAATCACAAGAGGAATAATCTTCGAATCAATAACGGCTTGTATCTGTTTTTTGCTACCTGCTGTAATGTTGGAAACTCCCCAACACGCTTTTCTTTTTATATTTTTGCAATGACCTTTTGTTAAGAGATCCAAAAGCAAGGGAAGCACTTGATTGTCGATCATGAATTGCGTGTGCCCATCATCTCCGCTAAGGATGTTGCCCACTGCGGAAATGGCAGGAATAGCAACATGGGGTGACGGATGCTGCAGAAGCTCAAGTAGTCTGGGACAAACACCATCATCTCTTACAGTCTGAATGATTTCATCTGATCCAACTGTTAGGTGTGACAGAGCCCAACATACCTCCTTCAATACTTCTTCATCGTCTAACTCGAAAAGTTGTTTAAGTGCTGCAAGTACTGGACTTATCTGCTGCAAAACTACCTGTGGCTTGCCTTTACACATATTACATAGCGCCCAAGACACTATTCTCAACATTGACGGCTTGACAAACTGATTTATTTGGTTGAGGAGTGGTTTAAGGGCACCATGGCGAAGGACCAAGTCATTGTACAAAGGTTTATCGTCAGCTATGTTTGCGAGAGCCCAAACAGCGTTCTCTCGAACATCTATAGATGGGGAGCGCATAAGAAGATGGACAAAGAGGGGCACAGCTCCATGATCAACCACAACCCTCACGTGTTCTGAGGATCCCGACGCGATGTTTGTAAGAGTCCATGCCGCCTCAGATTGAAGTCGAGGTACGTTGTGATATGAAAGGAACTGCCCAAAGCGAGGAACAACGCCAGCATTAATAACCTCATCAATTGGGGGAGAGTCACCACCCGAAAGCAGCTCTTGGAATTCAGTAGTTGCTTTCAGCTGCAAAGAAGGGTCATCTGACCAGATTGCTGCCACCATTTCTGAGAGGCTCTCCAGACTAGCGGAAGATTGTACTTGTTGCATTCCTTCTCTTCGCTTCTTGAGAATAATGTCTGTCCTCTGATTCTTTCTGATCTGTATGAAGTTATCATCTCTTTTGCGTCGGCCTTCATCTGTGTCCATTGCAAGTTTATAAATCTTCTTCCGGAGTTGGGAGCGAGTATCGGTTCTGGGCGACATGGCTGGAGATAAATATGTACGATCACGTTTTGATATTGGGAATTCTTGTAGCGAACAATAGCGAGACAATGCGAACTATAAATGTTTTCGGGTGTCAGAAAAAAAAATTCTATAAAAGCCGATGATGTTGTTTAGGTTTAGTGTGAGATATTAAAGTTTTGTAGTTTAAATAGGAGATCTGGCAACATTTTCAACCTAATGCGCGGTTGCCATGAGTCGGCATGGTAAGATAGTGCAATGTTTCTAACGATGACTTCGAGTTGTTAACCTTTTTAAGTATAATGTTTTTTATTTTTATTAGAATTATTAATCTATTTCTATGTCTTTTAGAATTTGAAATTTAAACGAACCCTCAATTACCTATTACCTACGACGTTAGTGTTAATAACAACGTAAAAACTGTATCGTTGGCTTTGCTTAGTAAAAATATCTACACCATATGCTGTTTTACAGAATGTAGAATAAAAAATTGTATCTATATTCTTTAGATTTATGGTGCCACTTCAATTAGTAGCCTAAGGAGGCGCTTAGAAACTGTAACTCTTATGAATGAGAATATAAGTTTAACCAATATTCAAATCCATAAGCCATTATAGTAAAAATTTATTTTTTTATTTTTGCCTCCTCTCTTGGTTTCTTTTATAATTAATTTAGAATCTGCCTAGTATCTAATAAGATGGGTTAGAAATAATTGATTTAAATTATTGTAGCTTTAGATTTCGGTAAAATATAAAATATTATTTTTTAAGTTTTTTTAAACAATAAATAGATTAGATAGTTGTGGGACCTTCCACATATGATTTGCAGTCTAGGAGTGCCTTCACATATACATGCCTATAATATTAGGAGTACTAAATGTTTAATTAGACAATCGAATAAAAAAATGTACAAAAAGAAACATTGTTATGCCACATATCATAGTTAACTTTTAATTTTTTTAAATGTGGTCCTTATTTTGCTTTGTATGTTTTTTTTTTTTTTTGATAATATTAAGAGAAAGCAGGATTTTGAAAGGGACCCCACAACTTTTTACAGAGAAACCTTTTACAAAGGCAGTCATAACACAACAAAGAAAAGAGGTCCTCCAAAAAATATCAAGGAAAATAAGATGAAATTATTCAATGAGAGAATCAAGAGAGTTCTATTACAATTGGTAAAATAAGACGAAAATATTCAATGAGGGAACGGAGAGAGTTCTATTGCAATTGGTAAAATTATGTGTTAGCCAATTTCCTTCTCTATAGATATGGTCACATTTCCTTTAGATGAACTCCAAAAATAGTTGATGAACATTAGCAATAAATGGCTCTTCAGTTTGTTGTTGTGCTCTTTGCCTCCCCGTGGCTAGGTGGCAGAGGTTGAAATGTTGGAGGCTATTCCCTGTTTGGTTATGGGTGAAATGAATGATTCTCTTATTGTCCCGCTTATGGATGATGAGATTCTTTCTACCACCAAGTCTTTGGGACCATTAAAGGCTCCTGGTCCAGATGGTTTCCCACCTATTTTTTCTATAAATATTGGCATATCTATGGGAAGTATGTTTGTGAAGCCATTAGACATATCCAAACCTCGGGGACTTTCCCAAGGGCGTTGAATTCTAAATTTCTGGCTTTGATTCCTAATAAGGATTCTTCGTCTTAGTTCAATGACTTCAGACCAATCAGTCTGTGTAACACAGTTTATGGGGAGTGTGGAAGGAATAAAATGCTCAAGTTTTCAAAAATAAAGAGGGTGACCTGACTCATATTTGCTATACAATTCTTTGGAAGGTTGGTGAAAACGTTCTTGGAAAGCAGCTCTTGGAATTTAGTAGTTGCTTTTAGCTGCAAAGAAGTGTCATCTGACTAGATTGCTGCCACCATTTCTGAGCGGCACTCTAGACTAGTAGAAGATTGTACTCGTTGCATTCCTTCTCTTCGTTTCTTGAGAATAATGTTTGTCCTCTGATTCTTTCTCATATGTATGAAGTTATCATCTCTTTTGCAGCGAGATTCATCTGTGTCAATTGTAAGTTTATAAATATTTTTTGGGAGTTGGGATCGAGTATCGGTTCTGGTTGACATGGCTGGAGATAAATATGGATGATCACGTTCTGATATTGAGGATTCTTGTAGCGAACAATGGCACGAAAATAGGTAACTATAAATGTTTTCGGGTGTCAGAAAAAAATCTATGAAAGCTCATGATGTTTTGGGTTTAGTGTGAGATATCCTAAAGTTTTGTAGTTTAAATAGGATATCTGGCAACATTCTCAACCTAATGTGCGGTTGCCATGAGTCAGCATGATAATATAGTGCAATGTTTCTAACGATAACTTCGAGTTGCTGCCGATTTTAGCTATAATATTTGCTATTTATATTAGAATTATTAATCTATTTTTATGTATTTTAAAATTTGAAATTTAAATGAACCCTCAAGCACCTACGATGTTAGTGTTAATAACAATGTAAAAAACTGTATCGTTGGCTTCACTGAGTAAAAATATCTGCACCATATGCTGCTTTACAGAATGTAGAATCAAATATTGTATCCATATTATTTATATTTATAGTGCCACGGTTCAATTAGTAGCCTAAGGAGGCACTTAGAAACTATACCTCTTATTAATGAGAATATAAGTTTAACCAATATTCAAATCCATAAGCCATTATAGTAAAAATTAAATTAATTTTTTTTCCTCCTCTTCTGGTTGCTTACAATTAATTTAGAATCTGCCTAGTATCTAATAAGATGGATTAGAGATAATTGATTTAATTTATTGTAGTTTTAGATTTCGGTAAAATATAAAATATTATTTTTTAAAAAACAATAATGGTTATATAGTTGTGGGACCTTCAACATATGATTTGCAGTTTGGAAGTGTCTTCACATATACATACCTATAATATCATGAGTACTAAATGTTCAATTAGAGAATTGATAAGAATTGTAGAAAAACACATTGTTACACTGATCATTGAACCACATATCATAGTTAAGTTATCATTTGTTCAAATGTACTCTTTATTTTTCTTTGTATCAAATACTTTTTTTTATCTGTATGACATTATTCAGTTTTTTTAATCAAATATTTCACATGGCTTTCATTAAGAGATAAAATATCAATTGGTTAATTATATTTAGAATTTGAATTTTACCATAATAGATATCAACATTGTCATTAATTATCTTTAGAACTTGAATTTTACCATTATTAAGATCCACATTGCAATTGGTAAATTTATGTGTTAGCCATTTTCCTTCTCTATAGATATAGTCACATTTAATTTAGATGACCTCCAACAATAGTTGATGAAGATTAGAAATAATATTATTTTTAATAGAATTCCCATATCCATTTTGTGGATAGCATTATTGATAATTTGTGTATCCCCCAATTAAAATATATTTATTTATTATTTTTTTATTGTGGGTTTGATATCCTTATAAGAACCACCCTAGCATCTAAGTGACCTGAAATTTTCCATTATTATTTCAAAAATTGTGGTCTACAATAGTTTTTTTTTTTTTTTATTTCTCTTAAAAGCACCATCTAAATTAATTTTTATAAATCAATTTTCTAGAGGTGGTTTAACAAACATCATTAAGGGTGAACACATCAAAACTATCCAAAGGCTTACGTAAACATGTTCTTAAGCTTATATATCGATAGCACTAAATATAGAATGGTTGTAGGCTTATATAGAGAATGCCTAAAGAATTACATAGAAATTATTTATAACTAATGTCAAAACAACCCATAGGAACTTCATCATTGTTAGCCTTGGCTTGGTAAGGTTAGATTACAAAAATTTCAACACCCCATGATTTAATATAAGGGCCCAAGGACAAAAGACATTAGGGATGGTACATATTCCCTTTATAAGGAATTATTGAATAATCCAATGGATGCTATTGTCTTCTCTTGACAAAGGTACATGAACTAGATGAACCTCTTCCCAAACATGAAGTTATTACTCCACCTCCTAAATTAATATGTTGAGCTTATCATGAGCATATTTTCAATAAGCAATATGGTGATAATAATTTATCTTACATAATCAAGAGAAAATAACTAAATAATGAAGCAATGAGTACGTCCATAAATAATAAATCCTAATGGATAAATAGGCCCATAGGAACAAGATATACCTCATGCTAACCATCCAAAACCTATCCTCCTACATACCAAAATATTACCAAGAACCATGTTTATGGGTCATTGGAGTTAAAGCGAACACCTGTTATGAGATAAGAGAAAGAAAAACAAAAAAATTAAAATCTCTTAAATATAGTAAAACTAACCAACCGTTAAACCAATAAGATTTTCATGCTCCTTGAATTTATCAAACCTTAAGTGTTATAATAAAATGAACTAGATGAAAATAGCATTGAACCTATAACCTTATGGCTAAAGAATGATTTCAAATCATACATGTGCTAGATATGACTAAATTTACCAATGGACTATTGGAGTTATTATCACATCAAAGTTAAAGATAAGAATGTCAACTAGATATGTTTTATACAAAATAATCCCAAAAAATAGTAACAAGTCCTTAAACTAGTATCAACAAAATGTAGAGATCGAAAAACTATACAAGTTGAAAAAGGTATGAAATGCTTTCATATAGAAAAATATGAAATTCAAAAATTTGGGCATATACAAGCTAAAAGGTTAGGAAAAAATAAAAAATGATGGACATTAGAAAAATTTGGCCAATAAAAATCTATTGCTTGTTGCTTCTTGGGGATGCCACCTCTACGCTAAGGTTATTGCACTAATAGGATTATGAACTGGATCAAAAAGAAGAGAATAAAACTTGGTGTAATTTGATCAGCAAGTAATCTTGTATATGTGTGTGTTAAATTTCTACTTTGATGCCAAAAAAATATGGGAAAGGAAATTAAAGTATTTACTCAATGAGAATAAATATTGGATTTTTAAAGCATCATGGTAGGTTACAAAGCCTTGGTTTCCTCCTACTAGATAAAGTGCCATAGGCACAAATCCATTCCAATAGCGATCACATGTGCTTTAACTCAACCAAAGAATAAAATTTATAGCAAAGAAAAAATTCTTGTTAGTGATGCTCAACCATGGGACTTCTAACCTTGAAAGTTAATGTGTTATCACTATACCACCATCATAGACAAGCTTTTAAGTAATATCACTCCCTTAACTATAGTATAAACAATAAATTATAGGATACAATCAAATAGTTACCACTATTTGATATTGAATATGATACATTCCATATTTAAGCTATTTATCTCACCAATATACCATAGCTAATGATTGATATGATACTTGTATTCTTTCATATACTCATAAAAATACAATGAACAAAGAAAATATGTAACAAATATTTTTTAAACATAAAATATTTTCTCTCCCAATAAATTATCCTACCATTGTTCCATCAATAGCACATACTTAAATGGTGAATTCTTCATAGAACTTCCAATATCCACAAAATTAAAATGATGGGATTCAACCTTGAGATCTATATTGAACAAATAATTATGTAAACAAATATGCCATTACTAGCAGTAATAAATTCTTTTACCTTGATAGAAAAATAGTCCTAAAACTGTAAGCAAAATAAACTTGCATTCCATCCTACCCTCATCCATTGCACGGTAAAATATTTTTATTTAAAAGTTCAAATATTTAAAATTTGTAAATAAATGGGCATATTTTTTTGATGTAGAAATAGATATTTAAATATAAACAATATCCACAAGTGTTGAACGAGGACCCCCTTAAATTTAATATGGGATCTATTAGAACTAATGGGTCATCCATATCTATTACAATTTGTTATATAACACCTTTTTATGTGGCTTGGTGAAGTTGCTTCGTTTTAGCTCTCATACAATATTGGAAATTGTAATTCTTTCCAAAAATAATTTGAAACATACATTCACCATAATTATATGTAGAAAAATAAATACTAGCAAAATAGACTATTATATAGATAAAACTAGAGAATGAGACAAAGGATAGAAATAGAGTGAAGGAATAAGGATGGGTGAAAGTAGGCACCCTTACAATCTCATATGTCATAAAAAGATTGAATGGATCATGCATTGGTGTTTATTTATAGTGATGTAAAATTCTTAATTAAACGTTGACTTGACATGAAGGTTAAATTACAATATAATGACTGTATTAGAATATTTAATCAAGGTTAAATATAAAGGTGGTTTAACCAATATCACTAATGGTGAATACATAAAAATTTCTTATAGGCTTAAACAAAGATCCTCATTAGCTCAAATAAAGCTTCTTATATGGTTACATAGAAGAATGCATGTAGGATTAAATAGAAATATTTCCATATGATTATATATAGAATATTTGTAGGTTTATAGAAGGAATATCCAAAGGATTAAATAACACTTTCTAGTAGGATCCATAAAGAGCATCCATAAGCACTTCATCACTGTAATCCTTGTCCTAAAAGGGTCAAACTATACATTTTTCAACTTAAGAATGAGGTTCGCACAATTTTATCATTATTTGGATATTCCATTAATGAGCAACATATCTATATATATTTTGCAATAGAGAAAATAATGTTAGTTCTAAACTTGGGTTTGATTTTTTGATTTGTTTTTGAAAATTCTACTATTACTTTCAAGCCATAAATTCAAACAACTACTAACATGATCAATCGTGAAATACATTCATAATATAATAATAGCATAACTACATATTGTATTTGAATATAAATTAAAATATTAGTTGAGATATTATGATATTATGTTATTATGTAATTAGTTATTCATGATAATGTAATGAATATTTCATGGTATGATAGCCATTGTATTTGAATATAAATTAAAATAAAAGTTGAGATGTTATTTTATTATATAATTAGTTATTCATGATAATGTAATGAATATTTTATGACATTATTGCCAAAAAGATTGAGTCATTCTCATTGAAGCAATTAATGGTTTATCCAACATAATTCTATGCAATTAATTATCACAATTAATCAATTTCATATATGCATCAAATAAACAACAAGTAAACATCAAATCACATCATTTATACATTAGTAGTAAACCATAAACATCAATATATTTATTAATCTCAATTGTTCTTTATACAATGTATATTCCAGAATGCTTGGGCTCCTTTCCTAGAGCCTAAGATTTCCTATTTTGCTTGGAGTCTTCTTCACCCAGGGCTTCTTATTGGGAAGTATATATGATATATAGGCATCCATGACCCTTCTTGCCCTTTTTATCTTTAGTTAGAGGACTTTATCCATATTTTTTGGATCTGTGTTCATTCTCATTCCCTTGGAGAGTGTATTTTTTATTCTTTTAGACCATATTCATGTGCCATTCTTGAGTGGAAGCATATCATCCTAGGATATCCTCTACACTTGTTGACTATTTTTTAAATTGGGAATTGTTTTGTATGGTGGCCTTGTAAAATACATAGAAAGCTAGAAATGATTATATCTTTGGTAAGTATTCCTGCTCTCTTCACATATTTGCTTTTGAGAAATCTAATATTATTTTTTCTATGTATTTTAGATTGGAGTTTAGGATAGCAAGGTGACTATGGATCTCTCTCATTTTTAAGAGCTTATTGATCATTTGGGGAATTCTTTATGCAAAGTTAATCGAGTTACTTCTAAGAAATATTATCTTTGAATCCACTCTAGATCTAGACAACATCATCGCTTAGCCCCAAATCTCACTCCTACCACTGTAAAAGTTTTCCATCCTTACAAAGCTAACCCTAGTAACATGACTACTTCTCTCTTTCCCTTGGCTCATCAGCTTGATTCTTGGATCAAGTCAGGTGCTTCATTATTTATTTCCAATTAGAATCTATTTATTCATATCTAGGAATATATTCTCGATGCTTCTTATTTTGGATAGTTTTGGGATTTAATACCAAAGTATCTTAATGTTATTGTTATATGGAACTTGATCCTAGTGGTGGCTAAACCCATATAATAGTTCTGGACAAGGATTCCTCCTTTTTTATTTTTCTCTTGTTGCATGTGCTCAACTATCATTTCTAGTATGTAATCATTATGCTAGCTAGTTGATAGTGTTTGTATTCTAGTTCTATACGGTAATTTTATTTATTTTTTGGTTTCTTTTTTGTTTTTCTAAACTGTGCCAATGAAAATGGTTTTTTGGTTGATGGCGTTGGTCACATGGCGTGTTAATCGACCTTTTTTTAATTTGTAAAAATATTTTCTATTACTTCTTTAGTATAATTCCTTTTTATATAAAAAATGATACATAGTCCAATGTTGATATGTTATCCAAAAATAAGCACACTAAACTAATAAAGGAATGAACACCATATAAAAAATACAATATTATTAAGGAAGGAACAATGTGATAAAGAAACAACATTCATTTTAATCTTGTATGCAAGATAAAGAAGTTACATGATTCTTTCAATTTTTTTTAATATTTAAAAGATTTAAGTTTGATACCAACCGAACCAAATACCTATAAAAACAAATAAACCTAACAATATTTGTACCATTCTCTTTGGGCATTCAATTTCAACACTAATCACACTTTGCAAACAAGACAAAATCTACTCAGTGAACATAAGTCGTATTAATCATACACAAGCACTAGCAAAAAATAAACTTATAAAGTTTTAAGCCTAAAAAAAATCTTTTGCCATATAGTAAAAATTGAAAAGAGGAATTGTGGTTCCATCCGTTTGTGTCTTATGCAACAAAGAGAATGATTGTGTGGAACACATATTTGTAACTTGTGATTTTTTTTGTGATACCCTAAATATGTTATTGAGAGAATTTAATGTTGCTTGGGTCATTCCACATTCTCTAATTAGGATTTGTGAATAGTGACACTTAGAAACTAGTATTTTTTCACAAAAATGCATTCCACGTATTTGTTGGGGGATTTGGTTGGAAAGAAATAAATAAGTTTTAAAAAATAAAACCAGAGGAATAATTGTGGTTTATGCTAGGATAAAACAACCCTATTTGAGAATTGTATTAAAAACATTATTTGCCAAGAAAATATTACAATGATCCTCTCTAGAGAAAAGATATCTTAAATACTAAAAAATTAATAAGGTAAGACTAGATACTAGATGGGAACATCCCCATAAATATGGGATAAAAATTAACTTTTATGGAGCTGCAAAAGGTAACACGAGTTATGCTGGTGGTGGGGGCCTCATTACGAATGACAGAGGTCAGGTACTAGCAGCATATACTAAGGATATAGGAATTACCTCAAATCACCAAGATTAAGCAAGGGCAATGCTTACAGGACTTCAAATTGTAGTGAATTTGGATTTTAAGAGAATTGTTCTTGAGAGGGATTCCAAGAATATTATAACTTCCCTTCAAAAAGGAGAGTTAAATAATTCTATAATTTTCCAAATAATTACAGATGCAAGAAATATCTTGGAAAACCTAGAAGATACTCAAGTTAAACATATTCATAGAGAGGGAAATAAAGCTATCAATAAAGTGGCAAATATGACAGTTAAATCTAAGAATTTCAAGGTTTGGTCATATACCCCCATGGATTTGGAAGAGATTTTAAGAATTGATAATGAAGACAACAGATAAATAGGGCATAGCAAAGCAAAATACTTACTAGGATCATGGGATAAAGTATTTAAGCACACTAAATTACATTATTTTCAACATTTTCTTTATCATTTATGTAAAGCATTGAGCACTACATCAATCATGTTAAATAGAAGGATAGCGGGAAGAATATTATTTCATCTTCTCCATAAACAGGTTTAAAATAGATTTGTTTGTTTTACTAAGATAGCACTATCTTGCATTTGTATGATCTTATCTTGTTGTTTTATTTTACATCTTTCGAGCTTCCTTCCACTGTTGGAAACACTTGCTAATTCAGAGTGGAAGAGCTAGGTGAATCCTCCACTATTATAAATACATGATGATTTAGAGTGGACCTTAAGTGGTATACCCTGACTATTTTTAGGGCTTCATACTTGTTACTAGTGTTCCTATTCAACAACTTGGTGGAGTGAAAGAGGGTTTCTTTACATTTTATGTACAACATAGACAACGAAGACTTAAAAAGAATCACACACATTGCACGTTTCATTTTTAACATTAGTGAATCGGATTCAATCATCAACCATTGATTGAGACTAGTGACAATGGGCTTCATATCCATCTATTTGCTCGCCCCATAGATACCTTAGCAGTCTGTGAGTGATTTTTCTCAATTTCATCACCAAAAAAATCCCCACATGACATCCATATTAGGAATCCACCATGCATAGTTGTCTAGGATTAGGGTCATAAAATAAAATACATGAAAAAATAAAAAACAAAAGCATTGTTGCAAAAATATAGGATACATTTATTTATTTGATCTATTTTTTTTAATTGCAATCTCACTTTCCACACACATCCCACGCATTCACTATCCCTACCTACTTACAACTTATGGCATTAATCATAAATCAATATAGGACCATGAGTCAGGTACCTACATCATCCATGGAGTGCTCCAAACCACTTATGTGGCTAAACCAACCAGCATGACATAGATAAGCTATTTTGGCTTATCTACTAGACCTTTTCCTATAGTGTTTTATTTGAATGTAGAAGTGTTACAAATATCCATCCACACTTCCATCCCAAAAGCTAAACCATCAACACCCATTGATACATGTATCACCTACATAGACATGGATAAGGTTGAGCTTATTTAGTACCAATTGAAAGCATGAGATTTCGAAAGCTTTAGAAAGGAAAAACTACTTTGATGCATTCAGATCAAAATAACGCTTAAGTCCTAAAACATGAAGTGCATTAAACGAAAGAGGCAAATCGATTGAAAGCAGTTACAAGAATTTAGAGAAGTCACAGCACTTTTATTAAAATCTTTAACCATGGTTACAAAATCGCCTCCTCCCTTTTTAGGGGCTAGGAGTGTTAAATGGATTTGGTTACAATTGATCCCTCTTCCGCATGCCCACGTTTGAAATTGGCGGGCCAGAGTGTTGTCACCGCTTATGCCGATGAATATTCACTTCTTATTGCTCCTCCTACAATCAAAGAAACAAACAAGGCATTAGTAGCACCTGTGACAAAAAGGAAATTTCGTTCTTAGAAATCACCAAAAGATGCATGCAAAAGATTATCAAATACAGTGAATAAAATGGATCTAAGTCACCTACAATTTTGACAGAGGTCAGAAGACATTACCAGAGGGCCACTGCCATTGAAAAAGTTTGCCAATATACCTTCACCTGGAATTTGTCCCTGAGCAGGATGAATTCTGACTTCTATTCGTCCTTGGGTGGGACGAATTCGACTGTGTTGGAAAAGTCGAAGTGATACTGCTCCAATGTAGACTCCTGAGACCTACAAAACACCTGCAAATAGAGGGGTTATGTAATTAGGGCCATTTTGGGATGACCTAGATGGTCGAATTCTCCCAATTTGGCCTCTATCCTCGAGAATTCGATATCGCCACCTGCAAGTTAGTGGGACAACAAAGTGACAAAAGCCATGATCAAATATGATCAAAATGTTATGGAATTGAAGCTATGAGTTCACTAAATAGAATAACACAATATGCAACATGAACCAATAATCTAGAATTCTTTAGAATAAAACTTAGAAAATACGGGGTGCCCAAGCGGGCCTCCCACCGTTGGCACTTGATTTCAACGCCAATCCACTAGGGATGGGTGCAAAACCTCTTAGGATTGGGGTGTCTGCAAATTGGTGGTGTAAGGTGGTCAAATTTTGGATTTGGGTTAGATCCACGCTTTCCAAAAAACCACCCAATAACCTCCCTTGCTAAAGAGATTAGTGGATGTGATAAGGTGAATCAAAAAGATGCAAATGGGTGTTCAATTGGACAGCACTTCGTTACTTGAAATCGCCTCCCATATCCTCCTTTTGGGTGAGAAAAGTCCACCATTTTATAGACCCATGAGGTCTCTTTTGATAGGGATACATAAGCGCCATGTGTTGGTCATAGGTGCCATGTGGCGGTCATGTCTTCCCATGAGGGATGGGAGTCCTCCATGACTTGGGCTTTCATAACTGCCCTTGTGACAGTCATCTAACAGCCCATCTGCCCACCCACACATGCGTGCGAGGCAGGAGTCATCAACTGACTGTCCTTGGCTGCCACTTGGTGCCATTCTTCTTTTTTCTCGTTAAACTTGGAATTCGTCCTGACCGGGGATGATTTCAAAATTCGTCCCTGGGTGAAACGAATCCTAGTTAGTATTCGTCCCTAGGTGAGACGAATACTGAGCAAAGTGTCTAAATGTACCAAATTGCTTCTTGACCTTACAAAATTGCTATGAAAGTGGTTAAGACCATTATTTAACCTCTGAGGGCTGCCCTGTGGGCTGTGTTTGTCAAAGCGATCAGTGTTTGCAATCACATAATCAGATTGGTGTTGTTTTGGTGTCTACACCAATCAATCCCATTCTAGAACCACTTCACATCCCAGCGAGACATGTTCCTTCTTCTCAATAGGAACTTGCTCACTCACATCCTAACAAATTTAATCAAGTCTACGCTAACCCTCTTTTTGAGGTAGCCATCACACCCTCATAGTCATTCATCCAAAGTACCTCCATTCCACCTACCTACACCACTACCTATTCCAACCGACTCTACAAAGCACAAGTTAATGTTGCTTCATAAATTCCATCTACCATTACATCTACCACTCCTCATTCAGTTATGATTCCTTTCACAACTTACCCTCCATTAACCTCAATCAACATTGCCAACACTCACATCACACCTACATCCACTTCCACCATAACCACACAATAAACATTTAAAATATCTATACAACAAGTATGACAACACCTCAATCAAATACTCATGGACCATCAAGATTCTCATTATTGTCCTAAAAAGCAATCACATATAACATATTTAAACCCCATACCATTCCAAACCAACACATATTGTTCATACCTAATACATATTAGGTATCATAGTCTTCTCAAGGTACTATACCCACACCCCCATTCAACCACATCAATACCATTCCCACAACTCAATACATCAAAATTCTGTAAAATTCATCACCATATCATCAATATTAGTCATTCCATAATCAAGCCCAACAACACATTCAACATCACTAGACACTCATCAATCCACCAAGTAATCAATACCACATTCCACCCCAACAATTTATCACTCCATACATCCCACCTCCATACACTTAGCAAACAAACTAAGCTTTCCACACAAATGTAAGACCCTAAGATCCAAGCTATGCAATAATAGATTGATAGCTTAATCATGTGTACTCCTGGTATGATATACCAAAAACTAACATTAAGACAACTAATCAATCAACCCATTCACTCTTTGGTACCATCACCAACTTATATGATAAATTTTAAACTACCAATGTTTGATAAATTTAAAAGGATTGATGATCCTAGGGAGCACATTATCACATTCATCCATTCATGTTTATGAATCTAAAAAAATGATGTTTTGATGCTCTGAACCTTTCCCTAGAATTTTGGAGGAGATGCCTTAGATTGGTATAATAATCTGCTACATTATATTGTTTACATATTTTAACAATTGGTAGACAAAGTTTTGAAAAGGTTCTCCCTTAATGTCTACAAAAAAATTACCTTGATAGACTTGTACAATCTCAGATAATTTGAAGAAGAGTCGATTTATGATTTTAGAAAAATTTGGAGGGCAATCATCACCAAGTTATCATTCTCCCTACCAATGGAATAATTAACTCAAATATTTGCAAGGAGTTATTTAAAACCTATCTCCTTATTATTGCATTACAACAATTTAGAAAATTTTATGAAGCTCTTACCCAAACCCAAATCATCGAAGAATAAAAATTCCAGAGGGTGAGATCAAACCAAAGAAAAAAGAATGGTACAATAAGGGCCAATCTAAAGAAAATTATTCTAGCCAATCAAAATTAGGATAAGTAAATCATGTGGTTTTGATTCAACCCTAAATGACTCAAAAACCCCACAATAAACACCAACAACATCAACCATCGCAACAATCATAATAAGTAAATTATTGAGCGTTTCCTCCACTTCAACAAGTTCATAACACATCATCAATTGTGGAAAACCATCAACGTCAACAATCTGTTTGATAGGCTCACACTGACACACTTTTATCCAAATTGTATTCTTGCATCTTCCATAGATTTTATGAGACTAATGTTATTACCTTACCCGAATTCAAGTCAGATGATCAAACCAAATATGGCAAGAACTATATGGAGCATTTGTTTTTTCCTTTCCATTAATAGAAGGGATATGAAATTAATAAATGTTTTACATTTAGATACATAGTGCAAGACTTGATAGAGAAATGGGCTATTAAGTTGGATAACCCCTTAGCCCAAAAAAATCAAAATCTCGGTATCTATCAAACACCACTTCCTCATCATAAGGAAACATAACAAGTAATAGGGGGATCAAATACCATGACTCCCCCTAACCAAGTCAATCATGTGCAATAGTACCAAGGTTTTATGGTGGCTATCCATGTAGTCACTCGAGGTCAAAAATACACAAATTACCAAAATGAACAATCTCAAGAAGTTCAACCTCCCATGGCACCTAAAATAAATGTGTCTCCACAACCTTCCTATTCATCTTCACCCATTCATTTTGCTTCCAATTCATCTTCATCCATTCATCTTCCAAGTCATCCATCATAGACCATTCATATTCTAAGTCATCCATCACAACCCACTTATCTTCCAAATCATCCACAACAAATAAGAGTCTTCAAATACCCCTCACCAACACATGAAATGAACGCAACACTTGCCAATCAAGTAGAGCAATCTATGCAGGTGAATCAAGTGTATGATAGTCCACCTCACCAAGAGTTTATGGGAATGATCAATGTTGTCACAAAGGATCAAGAATACCCAAACCAATCCACACATCCTCTAGCTTATCCTAATATTTCCTCCATACCACAAGTATCACTACCATAGAATCAAGTCACACCTACTCCATATCACCTAGAATCTCCATAGAATCAAGAATAGGTGTACACACTATAGAAAAATGAGGATAATCTAGCTACCACAACTGATCATTCTAAGATAAATTAGGAACATAAGCATGTGGATACATCCACTAACTAAATTCATCATAAACTATCCACATTGGCTCATATATTGTGAACTTTCGATACACATACATTGAATTATTTCCTCAAGTAGTAAGGATATAACTACATTTCCATCCATATGCTTAGGTTATATGATTTTCCAAACCTTAAATATCAGATCATTGGACTATGGAGCTAATATCCATCAAGGCTATAGATTCTTTATTAGAAGTGGATTATGCTCATGTATGGTGATAAGTCTCTCTTAAAGAGACCTCTGATTGCACACAAGGACAAGCTAGCTTCTTGCTCTTCTCTATGATAGGTTTCATATCACTTTACTCAAGATGGGTAAATGAACTCACTTGCACACACATTGGTTCTTGTTTGACTTGAGTCATCACCACACTCATGATTGGTAAATAAATATTTTATTGCATACACATTTAGTCTTGGAGAGATTCAACATAACTTATTGATTTTTTTCAAAATTACTAGGAGGAATAATCTTCGCATCAATAACGGCTTGTATCTGTTTTATCCTACCTGCTGTAATGTTGGAAACTCCCCAACACGCTTTTCTTTTTATATTTTTGCAATGACCTTTTGTTAAGAGATCCAAAAGCAAGGGAAGCACTTGATTGTCGATCATGAATTGCGTGTGCCCATCATCTCCGATAAGGATGTTGCCCACTGCGAAAATCGCAGGAATAACAACATGGGGTGACGGATGTTGCAAAAGCTCAAGTAGTCTGGGACAAAAACCAACATCTCTTACAGTCTGAATGATTTCATCTGATCCAACTGTTAGGTGTGACAGAGCCCAACATACCTCCTTCAATACTTCTACATCGTCTAACTCGAAAAGTTGTTTAAGTGCTGCAAGTACTGGACGTATCTGCTGCAAAACTACCTGTGGCTTGCCTTTACACATATTACATAGAGCCCAAGACACTATTCTCAACATTGATGGCTTGACAGACTGATTTATTTGGTTGAGTGGTTTAAGGGCACCATGGCGAAGGACCAAGTCAATTAGTAGCCTAAGGAGGCACTTAGAAACTGTAACTCTTCATATAAGTTTAACCAATATTCAAAACCATAGGCCATTAAATTTAATTTTTAAAATTTTCCTCCTCTCGTGGTTTATTTTACAATTAATTTAGAATGTACCTAGTATCTAATAAGATGGGTTAAAAATAATTGGTTTAATTTATTGCAGCTTTCTGTAAAATATAGATTATTATTTATTAATTTTTTTTTTAAAAACAATAAATAGATTACATAGTTGTGGGGCCTTCCACACATGATTTGCAGTTTGGAAGTGCTTTCACATATACATTCCTGTAATAAATGACTGCTAAATATCCAATTAGACAATTGAGAAAAATTATACAAAACAATTTATTGTTACACTAATCACTGAATCATATATCATAGTTAACTTATTATTTTTTCAATTATACTCATTAATTTACTTTGTATCAAATATTTTTCTATCTTTATAATATTGTTTAGTTTTTTCAATCAACTCTTTCTAATAGCTTTCATTATGAGATAAAGTATCAATTGGTTAATTATATTTAGAATTTGAATTTTGCCATATTAAAGAGCAATATTGTCACTAATTGTCTTTAGAACTTGAATTTTATCATGATTAAGATCAACATTGCAATTGTAAAATTTTCTTCTCTATAGATACACTCACATTTCCTTTAGATGACCTTCAACAATAGTTGATGAACATTAACAATAATATTATTTTTAATAGAACCCATATCTATTTTGTGGATAGCATTATTGCTAATTTGTGAATCCCCCCAATTGAAATATATTTCTATATTTTTTATTGTCATTTTGATCCTTATAAGAATCACCTTAGCATCTAAGTGACATGAATTTTTCCATTATTATTTTGAAAATTGTGATCTCCAGTAGGTTTTTATTTTTATTTCGCTTAAAAGCACCATCGGAATTAATTTTTATAAATCAATGTTCTAGATGTGGTTTAACCAACATCATTAAGAGTGAACACATCTAAACATTCCAAAGGCTTACATTAAGATGTTCGTAAGCTTACATATAAAAATATCCATATCACTAAATATAGAATGCTTGTAGGCTTATATAGAGAATGCCTAAAATATTACATAGAAATTATCTATAACCTATATCAAAAGAACCCATAGGCACTTCATGAATGTTAGCTTTAGCCTAGTAAGTTTAGATTACAAATATTTCAATACCCCAAAATTTTAATCTAAGGGCCCAAGGACAAAAAATATTAGATATGGTACATCTTCCCTTTATAAGGAATGATTGAATGGGCCAATGGATGCTATTGTCTTCTCTTGACAAAGGTACATGAAATATATCAACCTATTCCCAAACATGAAGTTATCACTCCACGTCTTAAATTAAGATGTTGAGCTTACCATGAAAAGATCTTCAAGAAGCAATATGGTGATAACAATTTATCTTACAAAATCAAGAGAAAACAACTAAATTATGAAGGAATGGGTATGCCAATCAATAACCAATACTAATGGATAAATAGACCCATAGGAACAAGATATACCTCATGCTAGCCATCCAAAACCTACTCCTACATCCCAAAATATTACCAAACACCATGTTTATGGGTCATTGGGACATAAATATTTGACATAACCCATTGCCTTTTAGAAGATTTACACCAAAAAAGGATATTAATAACCCTATTAGACGAATAAATGACATGACCCTTAAACTTAGATGAATCCCAAAAGAAGAGGAGACCGCCACCCAAACCAGATGCTTCAGAAGCCATAAAACCCATGTATTTTGAGACTACTCTCTAAACTTCCTCCAATGTAGAGGCATACAACTTGGACTCCTCAATACACAAAAATATGGGGATTTCTCCCTCCTCAAAGAAGCAAGCAACCATTTTTTAGAGGTACTATTAAGCCCTCTAGTGTTCCAAGAACACACCTTTATTAAGAATTAAAAGGAGAGTTTTTTACCAATCCCACTAACTATGGGGATATAAAATCATCTAGCTTGAGTTGTCTGTCATAATTTTCAACTTCCACAATAAGACGAGAGTGACCATAATTTTCCATAAAATCCTCCATAGCCCTTTTCTTCCTAGACTTTGTTGAGGGTCTAACAACTTTCTTTGCCAAGCCAAAGTCCAAGGGTTTCTTACGTTGGCTTCTAGTATTGGGACCAAGAGAACCTTTCTCCATGATATACTTAGGTGAATCACCCAGGATAGAAACACAACAAATGGAAGAAAGCACCAACTCTTTAGGAGGGGAAGCCACTTTCAAAGGAGATGACTCCTGAGCAGGAGCCTCTAAAAAATTCTCAAGACCAATCAGATCAAGGCCTTGAAAATATGGGTTAAAATCATGACCCCAAAATGAAGGAAGAAGCTATGCTTGTCAAAGAACCAAGGTCCACCAGGGTACCACATCACTCCAGATCAAACTGTAATGTTTCTTTATATTAGAATTATTAATCTATTTTTATGTATTTTAGAATTTGAAAATTTAAATGAACCCTCAAGTACCTACGATGTTAGTGTTAATGACAATGTAAAATTTTGTATCGATGGCTTTGCTTACTAAAAATATATGCACCATATGCTGCTTTACAGAATGTAGAATCAAAATTACATCCATATTCTTTATATTTATGGCACCACAGTTCAATTAGTAGCATAAGGAGACACTCAAAAATAGTAACTCTCATGAATAAAAATATAATTTTAACCAATATTCAAAACCATAGGCAATTATATTAAAAATTTGTTTTTTTTTAATTATATTGCAAAGAAATCTTTTTGAAATGTGTTGGAAAGACTCCAATTTATAGCCCAAGAGGGTCACAATATTAAAGGAGCAATTTGAGAATGCAAGGTAGGTGCCACCACTTGTCAAAAACCTTAACATACATTGGGTGGAAGAGACCTTCAATTTGGGCCTCTAATTTATAGGTTGTGATGGATTAGATAGGCTCTCAATATATCATAAGTTATTGGGTAGAATAAATGGTAGAATTGATTGCCATTTATCCTGCCCTTGAATTTTTCAGTGGTCTAGGCCATGGCTATCCCAATCAGGGTTTGGTTTCTAGTGGTCGTCCTTGGATGGGATGACCGTGAACTATGGCCATCCTAGGGTGGGACGACCATGGCTACATGGCCCAACACTTCTCAAAAGTGGGGTAAAGCTTCCCAAAATTGGTTAGGACCCCTAATTAACCCCTAAGGGTTGCCCAATGGGGACATATGATGTCAATAAGAGTGTGTCATTGTAGTCTAATCTAATTGATGTGATTTTAGTGTATACAACTACATTAATTTAGGAATTTTGCATCTCACACTAGGGAAACATAGCCAATACCATGGAGTTTATGTACTTTCTTGTTCACTTCATTAGATGTTAGAATAAGTGAATATTCTCTTAAGTTCACTAAGATACACACTTGAGTTTCCACTCCTCCATGTGTCAAGAGAAATCTAAGTTGTGTCTTCATTAGGTTTTATGAGTTGTTGTAATCTAATGGCTCTCAATGATCAACTCTACTATTTATAACTCTACTATTTATACAGAGTTGATCCTATAGATAAATCAATCAATTCCACTCTTCTCTTCATATTTTGTGTAATACTTTGAATGATTCTAAGTGAGGAGAATTTTACCTTTATTTTACCATAAGAATTAATTTTTATAAATCAATTTTCTAAAGGTGGTTTAATCAACATCATTAAGGGTGAACACATCAAAACTATCCATAGTCTTACATAAATATGTTTGTAAGCTTACATATAAAAATACCCATAGAATTAAATATAAAATGCTCATAGGCTTATATAGAGAATGCCTAAATGATTACATAGAAGTTATCTATAGCCTATATCAAAAGAACCCATAGGCACTTCATCATTGTTAGCCTTGGCCTAGTAAGGTTAGATTACAAAAATTTCAACACCTCATAATTTAATCTAAGGGTCCAAGGACAAAATACATTAGAGATGTTATGTCTTCCCTTTATAATGAATTATTGAATGGGCCAATGGATGCTATTGTCTTCTCTTGAAAAAGGTACATGAAATAAATCAACCTCTTCCCAAATATAAATTTATAAACTCCATCTTTTGAATTAATATGTTGAGATTACCATGAGAAGATATTCAACAAGCAATATGGTGATAACAATTTATCTTACAAAATCAAGAGAAGATAACTAAACCATGAAGCAATGGGCACGCCC
Organism: Wollemia nobilis; assembly: GCA_028583015.1. NCBI lineage: Eukaryota > Viridiplantae > Streptophyta > Pinopsida > Araucariales > Araucariaceae > Wollemia > Wollemia nobilis. Next base: position 8,453,591 of record JAQPPZ010003286.1, on the reverse strand, counting down.
AGCAATAACCAATCCTAATGGATAAAAATACCCATAGGAACAAGACATACCTCATGCTAACAATCCAAAACCTAGTCCTCCTACATCTCAAAATATTACCAAGCACTATGTTTATGGGTCGTTGGAGTTAAAGTGAATATCCATTATGAGAGAAGAGAAATATAAACACAAAAAATTAAAATTTCTTAAATATAGTAAAACTGATCAACAGTTACACCAATAAGATTTTGGTGCTCCTTGAATATATCAAACCTTAAGTGTTATAATAAAATGAACTAGATGAAAATAGCAGTGAACCCATAACCATGTGGCTAAAGAATGATTTTAAATCATACACCCACTAGATATTACTAAATTTGCTAATGGACTATTTGATTTATTATCACATGAAATTTAAAGAGGAGAATGCCAGCTAGATATATTTTATATAAAATAGTTCCAAAAATAGTAAGAAGTCCTTAAACTAGTATTAACAAAATGTAGAGATCGAAAAACTATACAAGTTGAATAAAGGTATGAAATGATTTCGTATAGAAAAAATATGGCATTCAAAAATTAGGCATATACGATTTTAAAAGTTAGTAAAAATAAAAAATGGTAGACATTAGAAAAAATTGGTGAATCAAAATCTATTGCTTGTTTATTCTTGGATATGCCACCTCTACGCTGAGGTTATTATGCTAATAGGATTGTCAACTAGATAAAAAAGAAGATAATGCAACTTGGTGTAATTTGATCAACAAGTAATTTTGTATATGTGTGTGTGTTTAATTTCTACTTTGATGCCAAAAAACTATGGGAAAGGAAATCAACCCCATCACTATCCCTAACCCTTCCTCAAGTCGCACTCCTACATCTATAAAATTTCCTCATCCTTACAAAGCTATCCCTAGTAACATGACTACCTCTCTCTTTATATTGGATCCTTAGCTTGATGAATGGGTTACGTTAGGTGCTTTGGTGCTTGTTGTCAATGAGATGCTTCTTATTTTGGATAGTGATGGGGTTCGATACAAAAGTATCCTAATGTTATTGTTGGATGAAATTCAATACTAATGGTGGCTAAACCCGTATAATAATTCTAAACCATTATGAGGGTTCATCCTTTTTTTCTTTTGCTCTTGTGGCATGCACTCAACTATTGTTTTCAGTATGTAGTCGTTATGCTAGCTAGTTGATAGTATTTTCTTACAATTTTTATAAGGGAATTTTGTTTAGCTATTGGTTGATTTTTTGTTTTTTCACATAGTGTCTATGGCAATAGTTTTTTGGTTGATGGTATTGGCCACATGGCGTGTTTATCGGCCTCTTTTTTATTTGTAAAAATATTTTCTATTACTTCTTGAATATAATTTATTTTTACATAGAGAATGATACATAGTCCAATGTTGATATGTTATCCAACAATAAGCACACTAAACTAATCAACGGATTAAAACCAAAACTATATAGTTTTGACCTCATAGATTTTCTCATTAAAACATCCAAATATATTAGCATGACTATCATTAAATTATATCAATTATGATCATATATAATGAGGATTAAAAATACAATTTGATTAAGGAAGGAATAAGATGATATAGACACAATATTCATTTTAATATTCTATGCAAGGTCAAGAAGTTGCATGATTCTTTCAACTTATTTCAATATTTAAAATATCTAAATTTGATACCCACCCAATAAATACCCTTAAAAACAAATAAACCTAACAATATTTTTACCATTTTGTTTGGGCATTCAATTTCAACACTAATCACACTTTGAAAACAAAACAAAATCTACTCAATAAACATAAGTTATATTAATCATACACAAGCACTAAAAAAAATTAAACTTATAAAGTTTTAAGCCTAAAAAAATATTTTTCCATGTAGTAAACCAATGTGATGAGGCAGGAGATTGCCTCATTTAAAGACTTCTTTTATAAACTTTTAAGACTCATATGGAACTATTTTTGATGTGATTTTATGTTAATTATAGGATATTATGCATTATGTGATGATATTTGCATGTGAAGATAGGGAAAGTACAAATGCTCTATTTTTATTGATTTATCCATATTTTATTCAGTGTTTTGACTATTTATTCCTGTAATTCTGCATTAATTTAAGTGTTATCATATATAATCAATCTATGTATAAGGTTTACCATCCATACACAAATATATGCCACCATTTTCTCACTTTTAAATTAACTTTTAGCCACCAAAAAGTTGTCAAGTTGTTGACTGTGCAGGAAAACTGGACTTTGTCATACAAATTCCAGCCAGTTGTATATCTACACCATGGCGTGGAATTTGTCCATCCCAGCCCAAGTCAAGGATGGAACTAGTCCTCTGGATGCCTAAGGAGACCATACCTACCACCACAACATATTGCATAAACTTTTGTTGATGAAATAGCAGTCTTCCTGCTCTGCTGCCTAATATTCCAGAGTAATTCTAGAATGAGCGTAGACAATTTGGAACTGCTTAAAGGTGTTTTTGAAAAGGAGTAAATAGTGAATAAAATCATTTCAGAAGATACCTTATCAAACTTCATAGTTGTACCTCACATTGGATGCCAGAACTTAGAGTGGATAGGGACAGAAGAGTCAAAACTCTGCATTTGTGGAAGACCTGAACTGAAATTGTTGTACAATCCCAGATAATAGCAGTAAACCTTATCTGTAATGCATTCTATTTTTTATAAATAAAATGCTCCCATCTGGTTGAGCATATAGGAGAATAGATAGCTAAAGATAGATATAACATGTTTTAGGTGTTCTGAATTTGTATTTACTGCAACAATACAATATTCTGCAAGTCTCTTCCTGCATTGCTGTGATGTTGCTAATATGAAATAAAAGGGTGCAATTTTATGATTCATGTTTTATTTTGAATTAAGTGTGAGAAATTCTTAGTTTAGAGCAAGCTCACTCACCTCCTTTGGTTCAGGAAGCAAGGGCCACTTCTAGGCCCAGAGAAGGGTTTTTTAAGTCAATACTTCTGCTTATTCTGGCTGCAGCAGGGCAGCAGAAGACTGACAATTTTTGTAGAATTTTTGGTTGATACATAGGTCAATACTTCTTGATTAGTAGTTGCAAGTTAGTGGTTAATTTCAGTTTCACATTTTCAGAATTTAGCACAGTATTTTCAGCTTTCTATTTTCTGCACTATTTCCAAAATTTGTATTAGAATAAAGTTGTTACAGATTTTGCACATTTAGTTGTCAGTTTTTTTTTTTTGATATTTCGATTTTTGTCATTTCCTGCAAAGTATGGTGTGATGTTTAGAAGTTTCATTTTTTGCAACAGTTCATTATCAGTTTGCTGCAACTTATTTCTTGTCAATTGAATTTTGCAATAGTTTTACTTTTCTGAATAGTGTGGATTTGATTCATGCAATTTCCAGTTTTCAATAGTTTAGTTTCATTTTCTTTGTCAAAGGAAGTATTTTAGCATTTCTAGGATGTTATAAGGAGTACCAAACACCCCAAGACATGAACTGCCTCACCAATAAAGCCCTGAGTTAAATGAACTAAACCTACAATCTGCTACACCCTGCTCTCGTATATAGCCTTGGACACCGCCCTGGACTGACATATATTGATTAAATGGTGAAGGATAAACGACACTCATCACAATGTATTTATAATACAGGTTAAAACTATTAAGCTATATCATTTAGCTTTAATGAAGTCAAATTTTTTTACTAATTAATCGGGTCAAAAGTGTCAAATAGTTTTACAATACGATCTAAATTATTTCCATTTATATCCAATTCAACATGCAACTAAACAAAATGTTCTGGTGCTTATTTTTTTAATAAAAACTTAACTAAGGATTTCGCACCCTCTAGTGCTTACTTTTTGTAATAAAGACTTAACGAAGGATTTCATACCAATAGGACCAATCACAAATCCTTAGTATAGTTAGGAAAATTACCTATTACATAAGAATTACTAGAAGCTAAAATATATTTTCCTAACATAACAAACGATTCGTAATGAATATATAATTTTTTTTAAAATATTTTTTATATAATACAGATATATTACTTTTTAATGTAATTTCTAGAGATACCATTTTAAAAAATATGATTCCATGCAAAATTTATAAGCAAGATAACCGCTATTTGGAGAGGGAATTAACAACTAGTCTTCGGAAGGATCTTCTTCCCAGTAAGCTTCGAGAATCGTCACAGCCTTCTCATTGATGCAATAGTTATTATGATTCTGCAAGCGCTCAATCTTTTCAACTCCACCAGCATCTTCAACATATTGAATATACCGATTCAAACCTTCAGTGCTTCCTAGTTTCACTTTTGCTTCTCCTACTTCCAGAATATATTCTATGGCTTCTAGGCAAACATCCACAATCATGGGATCTGTAGAATCTAACATATCACATAATGGCTTAACACAGCCTTCATTAACCAGGTAGTTTATTTGCTCTTGTGAACCACCCGTAACGGCATTAGAGACTGCCCATGCGGCTTCCTTTTTGATGTCAAATTCACCAACGTGAAGCAATTGAATAATAAGAGGAATAATCTTCCCATCATTAACGGCCTGTATCTGCTTTTGGCTACCAGTTGTAATGGTGGAAATTCCCCAACACACTTTTCTTTTTATATTTTTTCAATGACCTTTTGTTAAGAGATCCAAAAGAAAGGGAAGCACTTGATTGTCGATCATGAATTGCGTGTGCCCATCATCTCCGCTAAGGATGTTGCCCACTGCGGAAATGGCAGGAAAAACAACATGGGGTGACGGATGCTGCAGAAGCTCAAGTAGTCTGGGACAAACACCAGCATCTGTTATAGTCTGAATGATTTCATCTGATCCAACTGTTAGGTGTGACAGAGCCCAACATGCCTCCTTCAATACTTCTTCATCGTCTAACTCGACAAGTTGTTTAAGTGCTGCTGCAAAACTACCTGTGGCTTGCCTTTACACATATTACATAGCGCCCAAGACACTATTCTCAACATTGACGGCTTGACAAACTGATTTATTTGGTTGAGGAGTGGTTTAAGGGCACCATGACGAAGGACCAAGTCATTGTACAAAGGTTTATCGCCAGCTATGTTTGCAAGAGCCCAAACAGCGTTCTCTCGAACATCTATAGATGGGGAGCGCATAAGAAGATGGACAAAGAGCGGCACAGCTCCATGATCAACCACAACCCTCACGTGTTCTGAGGATCCCGACGCGATGTTTGTAAGAGTCCATGCCGCCTCAGATTGAAGTCGAGGTACGTTGTGATATGAAAGGAACTGCACAAAGCGAGGAACAACGCCAGCATTAATAACCTCATCAATTGGGGGAGAGTCATCACCCGAAAGCAGCTCTTGGAATTCAGTAGTTGCTTTCAGCTGCAAAGAAGCCTCATCTGACCAAATTGCTGCCACCATTTTTGAGAGGCTCTCCAAACTAACGGAAGATTGTACTTGTTGCATTCCTTCTCTTCGGTTCTTGAGAATAATGTTTGTCCTCTGGTTATTTCTGATCTGTATGAAGTTATCATCTCTTTTGCGGTGAGCTTCATCTGTGTCCATTGCAAGTTTATAAATCTTCTTCCGGAGTTGGGAACGAATATCGGTTCTGGGCGACATGGCTGGAGATAAATATGGACGATCACGTTCTGATATTGGGGATTCTTGTAAAGAACAATGGCACGACAATAGGTAACTATAAATGTTTTCGGGTGTCAGAAAAAAATCTATGAAAGTCGATGATGTTGTTTGGGTTTAGTGTGAGATATCCTAAAGTTTTGTAATTTAAATAGGATATCTGGCAAACATTCTCAACCTAATGCGCGTGGTTGCCATGAGTTGGCATGGTAAGATAGTGCAATATTTCTAACGATAACTTCGAGTTGTTACCATTTTTAACTATAATGTTTCTTATTTATATTAGAATTATTAATCTATTTCTATGTATTTTAGAATTTGAAATTTAAACGAACCCTCAAGTACCTACGACGTTAGTGCTGATAACAACTTAAAAAACTGTATCGTTGGCTTTACTTAGTAAAAATATCTGCACCATAACCATCATCCAAATGAGATTTGGGGGGGCACACTTTTTCTATGAACACAGGCTTTGATGATGGCCACCCAAGCCACATGATTGATAGGCTTGCGGCTTATTTTCATAAATGACAAATTGAGACCACGTTCCCAAATAGGAAACAAGTTCCACTACATTGGGAAGTTCCTTCTCAATATCAACCAATAAACACATCCTGATAAACTGACGATGAGAGTGGGACAAAGAAGTTTTGTCAAAGGAGATAAAGTCCCCTGTAGCCGTCATGACAGCCCAAAAAACACTCTCATGCCAAAGACAATTCAAGAATTCAGGAAGGCAAACCCAAACTAGAACCACGTTAACTCTTTGGATCATCGAATTAAAATAGTAGCCCCACCTTTGAAGAAATAAACCAAATTTACCAAAGAACTAGGGACCACCTTCCATAATATTCCTTGAATCCTCCTCACACAAAAGCCTAATAATGAAAAAGTTGCAAGGAAATGATGCAATGTCAAGAGATCCGCTTGGACGCAATTTTTAAAGGGACTAGTGCCTCAGAGAGTCCAACTTTGAACAACTGTCAACAAGCTTCTCCACATATCTCAAGAACCCTTATTCAATAAAGAATTAATAGTAAAATATAGGACTAGAATTTTAAAGGAGTTACCAACAACCTCACAAGGTGGAAAATCTATTCCAAGAGGGTCTCCCAAAATGATCTGAGTATAGGACAAAAGGGGAACCTCCGGAAGGGTTCCACCAGCAAGCCCATGATGAATCAAGCCAGGATCCCACCACGGACAAACACCATTGAGAGCGGACTTACATGACTAGAAAGGATCATCCACAACAATCTCCTTCGCCACCAAATCACCATTAGTCAACTCACCAGGATACCACATCACACTGCACCGCTGTGTAACCAAATGTACTCCTTATTTTACTTTGTATCAAATATTTTTCTATATTCATGACTTTGTTTAGTTTTTTTAATCAACTCTTTCACATTGCTTTCATTATGAGATAAAATATCAATTGGTTAATTATATTTATAATTTGAATTTTACCATAACAAATATCAACATTGTCACTAATTGTCTTTAGAACTTGAATTTTACCATGAGTAAGATCAACATTGCAATTGGTAAAATTATGTGTTAGCCAATTTCCTTCTCTATAGATACACTCATATTTCCTTTAGATGACCTCCAACAATAGATGAACATTAACAATAATATAATTTTTAATAAGATTCCCATATCCATTTTATGGATAACATTATTGCTAATTTGTGAATCCCCCCAATTGAAATATATTTCTATATTTTTTATGGTCATTTTGATTCTTATAAGATCCACCATTATTATTTCAAATATTGTGATCTCCAATAGTTTTTTTTTTTTTTGCATAAAAGCACAATCAGAATTAATTTTTATAAATCATTGTTCTAGAGGTGGTTTAACCAACATCATTAAAGGTGAACACATCAAAATTGTCCAAAGGCTTACATTAAGATGTTAATAAGCTTAGATATAAAAATATCCATAATACTAAATATAGAATGCTCGTAGGCTTATATAGAGAATACCTAAAGGATTACATAGAAATTGTCTATAGCCTATATCAAAAGAACCCATAGGTACTTCATCAATGTTAGCCTTAGCCTAGTAAGGTTATATTACAAAGATTTCAATACCCCATAATTTAATCTTAGGGTCCAAAGACAAAAGACATTAGAGATGGTACATATTCCTTTTATAAGGAATGATTGAATGGGCCAATGGATGCTATTATATTATCTTGACAAAGGTACATGAACTAGATCAACCTCTTCCCAAACATGAAGTTATAAGTCCACATCTTGAATTAATATGTTAAGCTTACCATGATAATATATTCAACAAGCAATATGGTGATAACATTTTATCTTACAAAATTAAGAGAAAACAATTAAATCATGAAGCAATGGATGCGCCCATCAATAACTGTCGTAGAAAATGGTAAATGATACTATTCTATTGAACAAATTAAATAGTACATCTTAGGCTCTAATTAGCCCTAATAAAGCGGATCTCATTAACAACAACGAGCCCAAATAAAATATGCTAACATATATTTTTAGCATAGAATAATGTAATAATAGCTAATTTAAAATATACGCTAACATCCCCCCTTATTACATTATTTAGATAATAATATAACTACTAGCTACACTATTATCCCCCCATACAACAATATTTGGGTAAAGTATATAACTGCCCCAATATAGTGAAGAAAAATAGAAATGAAAGAATGGTGGCTCGTGCTTTGTCTTCGGCTCTGGCTTTGGCTCATGGCTCTAGCTCTGGATCTAAGCATACCTCTGGATTTGTACCTCTGGGTCTATCTCTGGATCTACCGATGAATCTGCATCTAGTTCATTGCCTCTGGATCTGCCTATAGATTTGCCTCTAGAACTTTGTCTTTAGGTCTGTCTTTAGGTCTGTCTCTAGGTCATTATCTCTGGGACTGCCACTTGGTCTGTCATTGGATTTGCCTCGGGGTCTACCATAGGTTTTACCTTTTTGGTAGAAGCCATACAACATTTCTTTCATCATGGTCCATTGTGTGAGATCTGTCCATCCATAATCAATATGAACATTGTTGGCCATTTTCACTTTGTACCAACAACTAGAAGAAGAGTGATTCGTACATCCACATGAATCACAAGGATGTAATCTCCAACACTTAGTTGCAACATATCCTATCTTTCCACAGTGACTGCAACAATGGTTTTTAGGAGTTGTAGGAGATTTAGGTTTTACAAACATAGAATTACTGGTACTTGCATGTCCAGTATAGCCAAGGCCTTCATGCTTTGCCCTGACACTTAGCATTATTGGAGATTTAATGCCATGTTCCTGTTTACCTAGTCTCTCACCATTGAATCCCATTTTCTTCATCATTTTGGAACCAAATCCTTTGGTGTGTTTTTCAAAACACCCAATTTCATCATCTTCATCAATACTTTTAACAATATTGCATTTGTCGCTATTGATGAGATTATGGAGTTCATTTTTAGGAGGTTCAATTTTTAAGTCACTAGTGTCACAAGCAAAATCTGCTACTATGATGAGATCACCTATGCTACAACTGATATCTACCATCATAGGCATGAGGTCGCTTGTATCACAACAAGCATTCACCACCATGGGCTGAAGATCACTTGTGTCACTACAAGCATCGACCATTAGGGGTTTGACCTCTGATTCCTCACTAATGTCCCTTTTCTATTGTGCTTTATCAAGAGCATAAAATGACATGAATATGCCCATTATAGCACCAATAGGGATTAGAACACCATTTTTCTGCACGTCTCCACAAGACGCAGAATCATTGATTATGGCATTTACACCACTCCTTAGTGTATGAAATGTGCCATCTTCATAATAATCTATCCCTTCCAGGTGTGGGGAAAAATATGGGCCTTTAACTAATTTTGCAACATTATCAGTTTGTTTTGGGATAGATTTCTTCTTTGATCTACCCATTTTTAAGGTGTTGGTCTCTACCGAAAATGCATCTTTTACAATGAAATTTTGCAAAAATAATTTTACTAAGGTGTCGGTAACTGTAAAAAATGCACCCTTATAAGTCTTCCCCCCTTGGTTTTGCAAAAATTATATCTCCCCTGTACGGGGTTCCAAGGGGCAGCGCCCCTGGCGTGCCTCCAAAATTTTTTGGAAGCGCAAAATGGGTGCTCCAGAAGGCTTTTTTTCACTGGTTTGTAAAAAATTACAATATTTGCCTCTTAGGCAGATTAGCACAAAAATGTCATCAAAAAAATCCCCCCTGTGTGAAGTACTTCAAAAAAAAAAATGTTTGCTATTTATGAAGCCTAAAAAATAGGTTTTGAGGTTTGATGATTGTATGCAAATTTGCTTAATGAGGGAAAAAAAAATCCCCCCTTCATGTATGTAGCAAAAAAATGCCCCCCTTTTTAAGTTTGATAAGAATGTTTTCCTTCCAATATTTTAAAAAAATAATAATTTAAAGTTTAATTAAATTATTTTTCTAAAAAAAAGAAATTATTTTCAATTATATTTCCTTTTTTTAAGAAAAATAAAAAAAATTAACTAAACTAAAAATATTTAAAAACAAACATTAGAAAAGAATCAAACTCAAAAAAAAAATATACCTTTTGCTAGGGCGGGTCGGTGGGGTTTGATCCCCCGACCTTATTAAAAAAAAAATTGGGGGGGTCGACGGGACTCGAACTCGCAACCTCAGGGCTCCCTGAGCCCTACCGCTCAGCCCACAACCAAGTGGACTAGCGGGCTGATCTGAAAGGATCAGGGGACCTCCTTGTATTTGAGGACTTTCCCGAGCCCGTCCACTGTTCGGCTGCCACTCGCCCAAATGAGCAACTTAACACACTGGTCTTCTCACTTTGTTGATGATTTGCAATTGTCATAGTCACAACTCAAAATCACTTTACTGATGATCGACGTTTCATCTTCTTCCAAAGTGATGTCTTTTGCATTACGTTTCATCTTCAACACACATAATTTTCCCTTTTTGTTCTTCCACAGCGTCTCACACTTTCACGTTCTAGCAGTGAGATATAATTTAACCAATTCACTGTGCATCCGTTTCACAACAACATAGAATTAAAAAAATGATATTCCATGACACACGTCTTTCTCGTAGCACTCGCAACCGATCTTCGATCACTACATTCTCCGGTTGTCTATAGTGGAATACATAGTAGTCATCTCCTCTTTACACATAGTAGTGTATCTAATAACCTCCACAAAACATTTGATGTGTCTCTCTCTTGAACTCAAGCTTTCCTAGACTCCTCTCAACGTAGTCAATCTCGACTGAACACAGCTTCGTGGGCTTCTCTCAGTGAAGGTTGAACATGATTCTTGCTCAGTACACACATGCTTTCCCTTCGCCCTTGCTCTGATACTATGTCGTAGAAAATGGTAAATGATACTATTCTATTGAACAAATTAAATAGTACATCTTAGGCTCTAATTAGCCCTAATAAAGCGGATCTCGTTAACAACAACGAGCCTAAATAAAATATGCTAACATATATTGTTAGCATAGAATAATGTAATAATAGATAATTTAAAATATACGCTAACAATAACCAATCCTAATAAATAAATAGGCCCATAGGAATGAGATATACCTCATTTTGACCATTCAAAACCTACTCCTACATCCAAAAATATTACCAAGCACCATGCTTATGGGTCTTTGGAGTTAAATCAAAAACCCCTTATGAGATAAGAGAAAGATAAACAAAAAAAATTGAAATCTCTTAAATATAGTAAAACTAGCCAACTGTTACACCAATAAGCTTTTGATGCTCCTTGAAGATATCAAACTTTAAGTGTTATAATAAAATGAACTAGATGAAAATAACATTGAACCTATAACCTTGTGGCTAAATAATTTCAAATCATACATGTGTTAGATATGACCAAATTTACCAATGGACTATTGGAGTTATTATCACATCAAAGTTAAAGAGAAGAATGTCAACTAGATATGTTTTATATAAAATAGTCCCAAAATATAGTAATAAGTCCTTAAACTAGTAAAAAAAAATGTAGGGATCGAAAAAACTATACAAGTTGAAGAAAGGCATGAAATGCTTTCCTTCAGAAAAATATGGTATTCAAAAATTTGGGCATAAAGTTTAGGAAAAACTAAAAATGGCGGACATTAGAAAAAATTGGTAAATAAAAATCTACTACTTGTTGCTTCTTGGAGATGCCACCTCTACATTGAGGTTATTGCACTGGTAGAATTTTCAACTAGATCAAAAAGAAGAGAATGTAACTTGGTATAATTTGATCGACAAGTAATTTTGTATATGTGTGTGTTAAATTTCTACTTTGATGTCAACAAAACTATGGAAAAGGAAATCAAATTATTTACTCAATGAGAATCAATATTGGATTTTTGGTGCATCATGATAGGTTTCAAAGCCTTAGTCTCCTCCAACTAGATAAAGTGCCATTGGCACAAATCCATTCCAATAGAGATCACATTTTCTTTAACTCAACCAAAGAACAAATTTTGTAGTAAAGAAAATTTTTGTTAGAGTAATATTCCATTCTTTGGGATATTTACCCTTTTACTCCAATAGGTACAATAAGCTAGTATATTGCATTACACTAGTTTAGTAGATTATTATATTTACTTTGTACTAATTACCATGCAGATATTTACTGTTTTAAAATAATTGATGGTAGATAGGTTAATTCCTAAATATCCTAGGTTATCAAAGCTAAACCTAACTCTACTTCTCCTATACGTGTTTGTTAGCGTGGGTTAGGGAGAATTAGTTAGATTTCTATTTTGTATCCTATTTAAACATTAGTCCTTATGCTAATGTATAGTTAATGAATATTTGTTATTTCACTCAATTGTGTTATACTATTCACTATATTGGCATCAGAGCCACTAGGGGAACACCTACGAAACTAGATCGAGGGGCATAAATCCCAAGATGGGACCCCCTTGACCTACTACTCAAAATAGATCCTAAGGTATATCCTAAGAAGCAAGGCCCATAGGCCCATAGACATGCGTGGGGCAGAGCCCATGTCATCGAGCAGCCATGGGAGAGGGCCCACAGGCCCACAGTCATCAAGTGACCATGGGAGAGGGCCCGCTGGCCCACAGATCTGATAGCAAGAGGTTGTCTAACTTTTTTGGATCGTAGAGGAGGGTAGGAGTGCCCTCCCACAAGACCGGCACCAGATATTGACCAGCAGTCATCGACCAGAGAGGAGACTCTGGTGACTGGTGGTCGAATACCGACAATCGGTGCATCAAGGAGGGTAGGAGCGCCCTCCCGTGGGACCAGCATCAGAGTCAAGTTGGTATTCGGTGACTCCATATTCTGGAAACTATGTTACTGAGGGTAGGAAGCCCTCACAAGTCAGTGACCAGATTTTACACTACGGCGAACGACCAGCCCATGGAGGGAGGGCAGGATCACCCTCCCTTGAGATCGCAACCAAAGACCTATCAGGCGATAGGATATTACCCCTAAACCTAGACCAACAGTCGACCTAGAGGAGACTCTGGTGAGCGTCCTAAAAACAAACATGACCCTAAACCTAAATCACCCTAAGAGACAGCTAACATGGTGGATCAGTAAGACCTACGAGCATGGATCCCAATGCGCATAGTGTAGACATGGCAGCATTGACTTGGCTGACTAGACGTAGTTGATCTACTGACTGGGCTTGTTAACATGGCAAGGGTGATGTGGTGATCTAGGTCATAGTGCTAACTAGATAGAGAACATATTTTGAGACACATGGACTCAGGTGACATGGCATTCATGCTGAAATGGCATAGACTTGGGTGACATGGAATTCATGCTGACATGGTATAGATTGGTTGGTCGAAGGGGACATGACAAGCGTTTACACGTGTCAAGGATTGTTTGGTCAGATTGGGCGGTAAAAGGTTCATTGACTTCCATGGGACTGCCCGTAGGTAGTCAGAAACAAAGGAGAGCACATTTCAATTTAAAGTACCCTCCGATCACCTTTACAGGTGATGTGGGATAAATTCCATGAAATTTTTTAAAAAAACTTTTATTTGAAGCGCGAGGCGCTTCAAATAAAACAAAGCTCCTTGTGGCTAACATATCAGCCACATGGGTTACTGGCTATTAGAACCCAGTAAAAGTCATCCCACTGCGTGAGGTGACAGGTTCAAGTCATGTCGCCTTCTAAAAGCCACTTTTGGCTTAGAAAGAGGTAAATGTCTTTATTTTTTTATTTTATTTAGTATTTTTTATTTATTTTTCTTAATTTTTTAATATTTTAATGTTTTTAAATCATTCTTTGTTAATTTAAATATGGTTCTTTAAAAACTTAAATATTTTTTTACTAAGCCAATTAATGAAATTTACTAAATTTATATATTAAAATAAGAAAATTTCAAGTCTCTATTTTTTTTGCAACATGAACAAAATAGTGCTTTTGTTTTCTCACCAAAAAGGAGATATAAGACATAGAAGAGCACATTTTTTTGCAAATTAGAGAACCTCACATTCTTCTCAAAACTTGTTAAATTTGCAAACATGAAAGGGGACAAACAAAAAACACATTTGATTCTTTCTTGCAAATTTGGAAAACAAGGAATCTAAAAATTTTGTGAATTTCAAAGACATTGTGCATTTGTTTTCTCCAAAAAAAAAGGGATATAAGACATAAAATTGCATAGTTTTTGCAAACATGAGAAGAACTTGAAACCTTGGGTCCATCAAAACCAAGTCGTTTGTCGAATGGTCAGGAAGCCTTTCAAACGCGGGTCGTGTGTCAAATTGTATTGGAAGGAGTGCTTGAATTGTTAATTTTGCAAAATAAATGGGGGAAGACAACATTGTACTTCTTTTGTAAAATTGTAAAACAAAGGAGGAGACATAAAATATCAATATTTTGCACAACACAAATCCACATTTTGTAGCAAAAATTAAAGGGTGCATTTTTTATTTTAATCGACACCTATACGCGTTTGTTAGCGTGGGTTAGGGACAATTAGTTAGATTTCTATTTTGTATCCTATTTAAACATTAGTCCTTATGCTAATGTCTAGTTAATGAATATTTGTTATTTCACTCAATTGTGTTATACTATCCACTACAAATTTCTTGATAGTGATGCTCAACCGTGGGACTTCCAACGTTGAAAGTCAATGCCTTATCACTATACAACCATCATGGACAATCTTTTAAGGAATATCACTCCCTTAACTATAGGACAAAGAATAAATTATACAACACTATCAAATAGTTACTGCTATTTGATATTGAATGTGGTACCTTCCATATCTAAGCCATTTGTCTCACCAATATACCATAGCTAATGATTGATATTATGTTTGCATTCTTTCATATACTCATCAAAATATAATGAACAAAGAAAAATATGTAATAACTATGTTTTAAACATAATATCTTTTCTCTCCTAATGAATTATCCTACCATTGTTCCATCAATGACACATACTTAAATGGTGAATACTTCATAGCACTTCCAAAATCCACAAAATTAAAATGATGGGATTCAACCTTGAGATCTATACTAAACAAATAACGATGTAAACAATTATGCCATTACTGGAACCAAAAAAATATTTTACCTTAATAGAAAATTTTGAAGGAAACGGGTTATTTTTTTGGATGTAGAAATAGATATATAATATAAAAAATATCCAAAAGTGTTGAACTAGGACCTCCTTAAATTTTATATGGGATCCATTAGAACTAATGGTTCATCCATATCTATTACAATTTGTTATATAACATCATTTTATGTGGCTTGGTGAAGTTGCTTTCTTTTGGATCTCATACTATGTTGGAAATTTTAACTTTGCAAAAATATTTTGAAACATACATTCACCATAATTATATGTAGAAAAATAAATACTAGCAAAATAGATCAATATATAGATAAAATTAGAGAATGAGATAAAGGATACAAAGAGAGTGAAAGAATAAGGATGGGTGAATGTAGGGACCATCACAATCTCATATGTCATAAAATGATTCAATGGATCATGCATTGGTGTTTATTTATAGTGATGCAAAATCCTTAATTAAATGTTGACCTAACATTAAGATTAAATTACAATATAACAAGTGTATTAGAATATTTAATGAGGGTTAAACATAAAGGTGGTTTAACCAATATCACTAATAGTGAATACATCAAAATTTACCATAGGTTTAAACAAATATCCTCATTAGTTCAAATAAAGATTCTTATAGGGGTACATAGAAGAATGCATGTAGAATTAAATAGAAATATTTCCATATGATTATATATCTAATATTTGTAGGTTTACATAAGGAATGCCCAAAGGATTAGATAATACTTTCTCATAGTCTCTGTAAAGAGTTTCCATAAGCACTTCATCATTATAATCCTTGTCCTAATAAGGTCAAACTATAAAATTTTCAACTTAAGAATGAGGTTAGCACAATTTTGTCATATTTGGAACATTCCATGATGAGAAAATTATCTTTAAACATTTTGCAATAGAGGAATTAATATCATTTCTAACCTTGGGTTTGATTTAGTGATTTGTTTTTGAAAATTCTACTACTACATTCAAGCCATAAATTCAAACAACTAATGACCTGAACGGTGCTTCGTGAAATGCATAATTATTGTTAAAATAATAGTAGAATAATATAATAATAACATAACTACATATTGTATTTGAATCTAAATTAAAATATTAATTGAGATATTATGTTATTACTTAATTAGTTATTCATGATAGTGTAAAGAATATTTTATGGTAGTAGAGCCATTTTTTTTTAATCTAAGTTAAAATATTAGTTAATATTTTTTATTATGTGATTAGTTCTTCAGGAGAATGTAATGAATATTTTGTGGTATTAGAGCTAAAAATGTTGAGTCATTCTTGTTGAAGCAATTAATGGGTTGTCCAACATAATTCTATGCAATTAATTAACACAATTAATAAATTTCATGTATACATCAAATAAACAAGTAAACATCAAATCAAATCATTTATACATCATTAGTAAACCATAAAATTCAATATATTCATTAATTTGAATCATTTTTTATACAATGCAGGTTCTAGACCGCTTGGGCTCCTTTCCTTGAGCCTAAGCTCTCTTGTTTTTCTTGGAGTCTTCTTCCCCAAGGGCTTCCTATTGGGAAGCATATCTGACATATAGGCATCCCTAATGACGACTTGTGGCATGCACTCAACTATCATTTCTAGTATGTAATCCTTATGCTAGAAAGTTGATAGTGTTTGTCCGCTTGTTCTATAAGGTAATTTTGTTTAGTTGTTGGTTGGTTTTTTGGTTTCCCACACTATGTCTACTGCAATGGTTTTTTGGTTGATGGTGTTGCCCACATGGCGTGTTTATCGACCTCTTTTTTTTATTTGTAAAAATATTATCTATTACTTATTTAATATAATTTCTTTTTACATAAAAAATGATACATAGTCAAAGGTTGATGTGTCATCCAATAAAATTTGTTAGAACAAGTGAATATTCTCTTAAGTTCTACTAGGATAGACATACTTGAGTTCCCACTCCTCCATGTGTTAGGATAACTCTCAGTGGTGTCTTCATCAGGTTTTATGAGTTGTTGTAATCCAATGACTCTCAATGATCAACTTTGCTATTTATACAAAGTTGATCCTTGGAATAAATCAATCAGTTGTGTAATGCTTTGCATATCTATTTTGGGAAATTCTAACATGGTACCAGAGTAGGATAGATTTTTCTAGCATTCTCTCTTGAAGGTTCTAGGAGCTGGTTCTTTGTATCTTTTTGTTGGCTTCTCTTTTTTTAAAAGGCCTTCAATAAGATTCTATATATAGTTTTTTTCAGCTATATTTTAAAAAAAATTGTATGTGGGTTATTCTAATTTTATTTATCTCCTTCTAAATTAAATAAGGGAAGATTCATGGTCTTCTAAAGTAATTTTTTTCAGATATATTGCCCATTTTTTTCATAGATCTATTTTAAAATACAAAAAGGAATACATTCCAATTTTTGTTTTTTGAAGATCTTCTATGAAATAATCATACATTAATTATATTTTTTCTTATCCTTTAACTTAGAAAAAAAGGGTGTTTTTGTCCATAATCAAACTTGATATAATAGGAAAATTCATATTATAAGTTTTGTTTGTAGGAAAAATATCTATCTCGTTGAGGTCAAAAACTTGAGAAGGCTCGTTTTCATGCTAACCACACCTTTTTTTAGACACCTTAGCTGCAACGAACGCCTCTCTTATGACTGTCTAGGAGTATACTCGGTGAACGCAAAGGGAGGTTCCCTCGGCACCCATATTTGGATGTCATAGGCTGCACTCGTGGCACCTCTCTTCCATCTATCTAGCGATTTGCGATAGCACTCTCTGAATCTCTCTCTTTTGGCGTAGTTCCTGTAGACACCAAAACAACACCAATCTGATTAAGTGACTACAAACACTGATCGCATTGGCACACACAACTTTCAGGGCAGCCCTCAGAGGTCAAACAGTGGTCCTAGCCACTTACACAGCAGTTTAGAAGGTCAAAACGTGAACAAAACAAAGATGGTCGTTAGAACAAGCCTTAAATTCAAAGCAAAACTTAAGCAAGAACAAGCCTTAAATTCAAAGCAAAACTTAAGCAAGAACAAGCCTTAAATTCAAAGAAAAACTTAAGCAAGAACAAGCCTTAAATCCAAAGCAAAACTTAAGCAAGCAAGCCCTAAGCAAAGGGGAACCTTGGCCTTAGGTGTCGCGATTTCGTGACGTCGCAAAATCGCGACACCTAAGGCCCGAAGGAGAGCTTCGGCCGAGGGTGTCGCGATTTCGTGATGTCACAAAATCGTGACACCTAAGGCCCAAGGGGAGCTTCGGCCGAGGGTGTCACAATTTCGTGACGTCATGAAATGGCGACACCTAAGGCCCAAAGGGAGCTTCGATCGAGGGTGTCGCGATTTCGCGACGTCACGAAATCACGACACCTAAGGCCCGAAGGGGAGCTTCGGCCGAGGGTGTCACGATTTCGTGACGTCGTGAAATTGCGAAACCTAAGGCCTGAAAGGGAGCTTCTGTCGAGGGTGTCGCAATTTTGCGACGTCATGAAATTGTGACACCTAAGGCCCGAAGGGGAGCTTCAACCGAAGTGTCGCGATATCGCGACACTTCGGCATTTTGCGCTTAAAATAAAAATTCAATACTCAAAGGCGCCATTAAAACATTCAAATGCAGACATCAAGGCATTCAGAGGCAGCATTAAAATGACTTAAGGCCGACATGAGACAAGTGGTAGCCGAGGACAGTCAGTTATGGCCGCTTGCTATGCATGCGCGTGTAGGTGGGTAGATTGGCAGTTATCAGATTGTCACAAGGGCAGTCACGTAGGCCCTAGGCCTTAGGTGCATGCATTTTTCATTGCTTCCTAAATACAAACATTCTATCCTCTTGTTGCAGGTGCTACTAACGTCTCTGTGTTCTTTGATCGCAGGAGAAATAGCAGCAAGCAAGGATTTATCGACATAAGCGACGGCAAAACTTGGGCCCGCCCGTTTCAAATGTGGGCATGCGGATAGAAGAAGTATTAATCATGACTGTAACCAAGACAGATTAACACTCCTAGCCCCTAAAAATGGAGGAGATGTATTGTAACCGAATGGAATTAATATAAAAGGGTTGTGCTCCTGCTTTTCTCCTTTATGTTTGGTTGATTCGACTACATACGTTCTATTTCATGCGTATTCGTTTAGCAGCAAGTTAGTTCTATTTTCATTACATTTTAATACTGTTTTTCTTCCGGAATCTCATGCTTTCAGTTCCTTTTTGCGAATGTTGGAGTTTAAGATTTCTTTATATCCTTTTTAACTACGTTTGACTACCTCTTTCAGTTGAATTAATAAAAGGATTTGTTCTATGGTGTAACATTTTATTTCGGTGACCATATTAAGGACCAGTTCATGCCGAAGTTTAACTCCTAGCGGTGCCAATCATCTCCTATCAATTTGGTATTTCGTAACGGCTACCATTGGGTTCTTTTTAAGCTCATCCGGGCCATTCACCTTGACCATTGCTATCTTTGGTTTCCTTTCTTTTGTCTATATTCGTTGGTAGATTTCAGGTGATGCTAAATCTTATTAAGGCATAGTTTCTATACTCTTAAATTATTCTTATACAGGTTTATCGAAGGAACGTTCGTTGTGATAGAAGGCACCCATGGCATTAGAGGTGATCATCTCAGCCTTTCGAGCCATCTTCCAAAGGACCTCATAGACCTATTCTTCATAGGCTCTGAGTTCCTTTCCTTTTTGTTTCTAACCTTATTTTTTGCAGAAAGAGAGCTCCATCAAAATGAATCGAATCATCAATGCGAGGACTTCGCTGCCTATCTTCTCAGGCTCCGATTTTTTTCTTTTGTTTCTAAATCAAATTTTTTGCAGGTATATCACAGTGTTCCCTCTTCGTCTGAGTTCCAAAGGCTTTCGAAGGCTTATCTCTACTTACTTAGCATTGGTTCAGCCCTTCATTTTTTTGAAGGCCTATCTCTGTTAAAATTTGTAATGCATCTTCATAAGCGCCTTTGTTGTTGTCTTTAATCCTTTGTTTTTCAAAGTATTTCCCTTCTATTTCGAAGGTTGACTCCTTTTTGCCTTTTATATTTCAAAGGCTTTAAAAGAGTCATTTGTAACCTCTTTAATACAAAAAATATCTTTTGGGGGGTTGTTCTGGTGCCTTCTTTGCACCAATTGCAGATCCGGGGGGTGTTTTGTGTTTGCGATTGCGTTTCTTTTTTTCCGCCTCCTTTCCTTTTGCCTTTATATTTGGCATTATTAAATTTTCTTTACATAAAAGAAAAATTTAACCTTTTCTTTAACTAATCATAAAAGCAGCTTTAAAATTCCTTTGTAGTATAATTTATTTTGCTTAAAAGAAAATATTATTTTTTTCTTCCTTTTTCTTTCTATAAAGCAAAATTTATATTATACATCTCTAAATTTAATTTTATTTTTCATATATTCTTTAATATATAGTCAAATTTAATTAAAAAGTAAGAATTTCTTGATTGTACTTTTCTTTCATATATCTTGCTTAGTTCAAAATTTATTCATATAAATAAGCAAAATATATAGGTTCAAAAGAGTTCTTCATTAAATTTTCATAAGCTAAAGTTTTTCTTAAAATTAAAAAATCAATAAAAATTGGTACTTTCTTTGTCAAAACAAATATTTTATCTCCACTCTCCCATATTGGAATTCTATATAACTTATAGTTTCCCTCTAGTAAGGGCGAGTTATTACGATAACCAATATAGGCCTGGATGATATTAGCCTATGTTCCAAGTATCAAATCTTTCAAAATACTTATAGTTTCCCTCTCGTAAGGGCGGGTATTTGAATGAAAGATATATAGGCCTGGCATATTTGTAATCCTTAAATCAATCTTAATATCAAATATCCTCAAAATACTTATAGTTTCCCTCTCGTTAGGGTGGGTATTTTTGAGTTATTTGGTGTTCCTTAAAAAAATCTTTGGCATATTTGTTCTCATTCTCTCATTGAATATCAAGTTTTCCACTAATTACTTATAGTTTCCCTCTCGTTAGGGTGGGTAATTTTTTGGGAATTTGGTATTTCCTTGAGGCTTCTGACTCATATCCATTGCATTCTTTAAAAGTTAAAGGGGGGAACTTTGGGTTAACTTCAAAATGAATTCAATGAATACAATTGATCCTCTCACTCCTCATAACTACCATTCATGGAAACCCAAAATTTTAAATCTCATTTCTCAGAAAGGGCTCACACACCTATTAGAAGAAAAGCAACCTGAGTTTGAAAAATAATATGAAATATTTGTTCACAAAGGGAAAATGTATGAAACTATGGGTATTATTAGCTCTAATGTTCATGAAAGTTTGTGGTTTCACATTACATATTGTAAAACTCCTCATGAAAGTTGGGAGAAACTTAAAACTTTGTTTGGAAAAGTAGATCAAATAAGATCAATGCAACTAGAAGCAGAACTAACAACTTTGTCTCCTGATGATTTTAGCAGTATTGTTGACTTCCTAACCAAATTCAAAGAAGTCCTATCTCAATACAAAGGTAGTGGGAAGACTAAGTCTGAAGAAGAGTGCATTTATCTAATTCTTTCTAAACTAAATGGTGCATTTCAAATCTTTGCAACCACTTTTCTATCTACAAAATATGCTCTTGGTGCAACCTTTAAAATGCCCTCTTTAGAAGAATTTTGTGATAGACTAACTAGGGAAGAAACTAAAATTGCAAGATATGAGTCCTCTTCCTCTTCCTCTTCCTCAAAAGCCTTAGTAGCCTCCACCTCTTCTAAAGAAAAATTCAAAAATAAGGAAAGGAATCCCATAACCTGTACTCACTACAAAAAGAATGGTCATTCTACAAACAAATGCTAGAAAAGATTACAACAACTAGAGGCAGCTATGAAGGATCAAAATATAGACAATAAAAAGCAAATAGGAAAAGCCCTAAATGTTCAAGGGAAAACCTCCAATTCTTCCTCTAATTACTGGGTTCTAGATTCTGGAGCTACTCATCACATGACTGCTTCAGATGAGTCATTCTCTTCTATCTCCTCAAGTTCTACATGTAGCATAGAAGTGGGTGACTCTTCCTTTATTCCAGTCAAAGGAAAAGGGGACATAACCATTGATGGTGGCTCTATAAATAATGTTCTCTATGTTCCAAACATTGCCACCAATCTCCTCTCCGTCTATCAAATTTGTACTTTTGGGAAAGGGAAAACAGTTCTCTTCTCTCCAACAGGAGTTGAGATAAGAGACTTTCAAGATCCCCATTCTCTCATAGCCAAAGGAGATATTGATCACAACACTCACCTATTTCACTTCAAAGGATTCCAAAATCCAGAAGGGGCCTCCTATTTTGTGGCTCATGGAGATCTTGAAAGCAAAATTTGGCATGAAATATTTGGTCATCTTAGTTACAACTATCTAAAGGAATTGAGTACCCATGATATGGTAACATGTTTACCCCAAGTCTCTTCTATTGATGGAGTTTGTCCTGGATGTGCTCTTGGAAAGCAACATCAAGATCCTTTTCATCCAAGTAGTTCTCTAAAAGCCTCATCCCCTCTAGAATTAATCCATAGTGACTTGATGTTTTTTCCAGAACCTTCTTTCAAAGGAGCAAAGTATGCTCTAACCTTTATTGATGACTTTTCTAGAAGATCCTGGGTCTACTTCCTAAAATATAAAAGTGATGTTCTATCCCACTTTAAAGTCTTCAAAGCCTTAGTTGAAAACCAAGCCTCTTGCAAAATCAAGAAAATTCGCACAGATAATGGGGGAGAATACTGCAGTAATGAGTTCTCCATATTTCTATCAAGTCATGGCATCATTCATCAACATTTTGTCTCCCATAATCCTCAACAAAATGGCATTGCAGAAAGGAAAAACTAGACATTAAAGGAAATGGCAAATTGTATGCTCCATTCAAGAGATCTTCCAAAAGTTTTTTGGGCAAAAGCTATTAACTGTGCCAATTATATTCAAAACCGCACACCTCATAAAGCTCTTGACCATTTAACTCCTGAAGAAGCATGGTCTGGCTCAAAACCGGATGTTTCCTTCTTCAATATTTTTGGGTGTACTACTTGGGCTCACATCCCAAAGAAGAAAAGGAAGGCTCTAGATAAGAAAAGCAAAAAGCTCATCTTTGTTGGTTATTGTGAGGAAATGAAAGCATACAGGCTCCTTGATCCCTCAACTCATGAGGTATTTTTCCATAGGAATGTCCAATTTGATGAAACATTCCCTCAAAAATATCCTCAGTCCCCCTCTTCCTCCATTGAGCCTTCTCCTATAGTAGAACCTCAATATTATGAAGAGCCAACTCTTGAGATTAACTTGGAAATTGATAATCAAGATGAGGAACCTGTAACTCCAACTCAATGTCTTTCAACTCCTTCTACTCCTTCCACTATGCCAAAATGGGCCCACACCATTGTTAAAGAAGCTACTCCTTACATCCAAAATCTTCCATCAACTAGATCAACCAACCCCATTGGCACTGGTCTTGTCTGTTAGTCTATTTCCTCTGATCCTCAATCCTTCAAAGAAGCAACATGAATTAAAGAATGGGATGAGGCCATGGAAAAAAAATTTTCTTCCTTAATAAAAAACAAAACTTGGGATTTAGTTCCCTTGCCTAAAGGAAGGAAGTTAGTTCGTTGTAAATGGATCTACAAAACAAAATATGGGCCTAATGGAGAAATAGACAAACACAAATCTCACCTAGTAGCCAAAGGTTTTTCTCAAATTGAAGGTATTGATTATGTAGAAACCTTTGCTCCAGTTGCTAAAATGGATTCTGTTAGACTTGTTCTTGCTTTGGATGCTTCCCAAAAGTGGCTTGTCTATCAAATGGATGTAAAGAGTGCTTTCTTGCATGGGGACTTAAAAGAAGAAATTTTCATGGAACAACCTACTGGTTTCACTCAAGACTCCTCTCTTGTTTGTAGGCTAAAAAAATATCTCTATGGCCTCAAACAAGCCCCTAGAGCTTGGTATGAAAATATGGACTCCTTCCTTCTTTCCATAGGTTTTTCTCATTGTGAGTCCGATAACACAGTCTACATTTGGAGAGATGAAGGCAAAATCACCATTCTTGTTCTATATGTTGATGATATTCTTCTCACTGGTAGTCACTTCACTCACATTCAGACTATAAAAGACTCCCTCTCTAAAAAAATTGAAATGGCTGATCTAGGTTTAGCTCATTACTTCCTTGGGATCCAAATAAGTCAAACAGATGAAGGAATTTCATTGTGTCAACAAAAGTACACACTAGATCTTCTTCAAAGGTTTCAAATGATAGATTGTAAACCTTCTCCTACCCCTTTTCAATATGGCATAAAACTTAGTACTTCTTGCTCATCCCCTCTATGTGATGCAACTCTATACTGTTATCTTGTAGGAAGTCTATTATACCTTACTCATACTCACCCATATATCTCATATGTTGTTGGCCTAATATCCATATTCTCTCATCAACCTCACTTCAGTCATTGGCAAGCAACAAAATGAATCCTCCATTACTTGCAAGGCACGACACACTTTGGGCTCTTATATAAGGGAAAATCCATGGATATCATTGGCTACACGGATTCATATTGGGCAGGTTTAGAAGAAGACATATGTTCAACCTCTGGCTATGTATTTTGCCTTGGCTCTTCACCAATAGCCTGGTTATGCAAGAAATAACAAGCAGTAGCCTTATCTTCTACAGAGGCAGAATACAGGGCAATAGTTTTAGCTAGTCAGGAAGCTCTTTGGCTTCATCAAATTCTGAGAGAATTTGGTTTCTCCCATGAAAAGCCTATAACTCTTTGGTGTGACAATCAGAGCATAATTCATATTGCTCATAATCCGGTTGAGCATCAGCACACCAAACACATTGAGATACACATGCACTTCATACATCAGCATATTCAGAGTGGGGATATATACTTGGACTATATTCCAACTAAGAATCAAATTGCAGATATCTTCACCAAGTCATTTCCTTCTTCGTGTTACCTTCAGTTGTGAGAAAAACTTGGAGTAATATAGTTGCATTGACACAAAGGTCTTCCACCTCTCATTATATTGTTTGGAGAATGGTTTTTTCCCTTGTGGTTTTTTTATCATCTCTCCAACAACATGTATATTATGAGGACAATCTTCGCCATCCGAAGACATGCCTCTATCTTGGATATTTTTGTGACAGATGGTTTTTCCCCAAGGGGTTTTTTCACCATCTATATATTGTAAATGAGTACCTAATAAGGCCAAGTTGTTGGGACTCATCATTGCTTTTGTAGTAAGAGGACAATCTTCACCATCCAAAGACAAGCCTCTTTTATTGTGATAGTTGGTTTTTCCCCAAGGGGTTTTTTCACCATATATATATTGTAAATGAGTACCTAATCAGGCCAAGTTGTCGAGACTCATATTTGCTTTTGTAATAAGAGGACAATATTCACCATCCGAAGACAAGCCTCTTCCTTACTTCCTTTTTGATTGATGGTTTTTCCCATAGGGTTTTTACCATCTCTTCAAAAAAGAAGACATTGTACATGAGTACCTCACCAGGCCTTGTTTTCGGGACTCATTTGTACAAACCTCCCCTAGTATCACTTAAGGGGGGTGTTAGAATAAGTGAATATTCTCTTAAGTTCTACTAGGATAGACACACTTGAGTTCCCACTCCTCCATGTGTCAGGAGAACTCTCAGTGGTGTCTTCATCAGGTTTGATGAGTTGTTGTAATCCAACGGCTCTCAATGATCAACTTTGTTGTTTACACATATTACATAACATCCAAGAAACTATTCTCAATATTGATAGCTTGACACACTAATTTATTTGGTTGAGAAGTGGTTTAAGGACACCATGATGAAGTACCAAGTCATTATACAAAGGTTTATTGCTAGCAATGTTTACGAGAGTCCAAATTGTGTTCTATCAAATATTTATACATGGGGAGCGCATAAGAATATGGACAAAGAGTAGCACATATCCATGATCAACCACAACCCTCACATGTTATGAGGATCCCAACGTGATGTTTGTAAGAGTCCATGCCACCTCAGATTGAAGTCGAGGTACATTGTGATATGCAAGGAACTGCACAAAGCGAGGAACAATGCCATCATTAATAACATCATAAATTGGGGGAGAGTCACCACCTGAAAGTAGCTCTTAGGATTCAGTGTTTTGATAATGGGGATTCTTGTAGCGAACAATGGTACGACAATAGGTAACTATATAATATTTTCGGGTGTCAAAAAAAATCTATGAGATCCGATGATGTTGTTTGGGTTTAGTGTGAGATATCCTAAAGTTTTGTAGTTTAAATAGGAGATATGGCAACATTCTCAACCTAATGCACGGTTGCTGTCAGTCACCATGGTAATATAGTGCAATGTTTCTAATGATAACTTCGAGTTGTTACCATTTTTAGCTATAATGTTTGTTATTTATATTATAATTATTAATCTATTTCTATGTATTTTAGAATTTGAAATTTAAACGAACCCTCTACTACCTACGATGTTAGTTTTAATAACATAAAAAACTGTATTGTTGGCTTTGCTTAGTAAAAATATCTACACCATATGCTGCTTTACAGAATGTAGAATCAAAATTTGTATCCATATTCTTTATATTTATGGTGCCACGGCTCAATTATTAGGGTAAGGAGGCACTTAGAAACGGTAACTCTTATGAATGAGAATATAAGTTTAACCAATATTCAAATCCATAAGCCATTATAGTAAAAATTTAATTTTTATGTTTTTCCTCTCTGCTGGTTTCTTACAATTAATTTAGAATATTCCTAGTATCTAATAACATGGATTATAAATAATTGATTTAAATTATTGTAGCTTTAGATTTCGGTAAAATATAAAATATTATTTTTATACTTTTTTTCAAAAACAATAAATAGATTATATAGTTGTGGGACCTTCACATATGATTTGCAGTTTGGAAGTGCCTTCACATATACATACCTATAATACCATGAGTACTAAATGTTCAATTAGATAATTGATAAGAATTGTAAAAAAACACATTGCGACACTGATCACTGAACCACATATCATAGTTAAGTTATCATTTGTTCAAATGTACTCTTTATTTTTCTTTGTATAAAATACTTTTTTATCTTTATGACATTGTTCAGTTTTTCCAATCAACTCTTTCACATCGGTTTCATTAAGAGATAAAATATCAATTGGTTAATTATATTTAGAATTTGAATTTTACCATAATAGAGATCAACATTGTCACTAATTATCTTTAGAACTTGAATTTTACCATGATTAAGATCCACATTGCAATTGGTAAAATTATGTGTTAGCCAATTTCCTTCTCTATAGATATGGTCACATTTCCTTTAGATGACCTCCAAAAATAGTTGATGAACATTAGCAATAATATTATTTTTAATAGAATCCCCATATCCTTTTTGTGGATAGCATTATTGATAATTTGTGAATCCCCCAATTAAAATTTATTTTTTTATTTTTTTAATTGTGGGTTTGATCCTTATAAGAACCACCCTAGCATCTAAGTGACAAGAAATTTTCCATTATTAATTCAAAAATTGTAGTCTACAGTAGTTTTTTTTGGATTTCTCTTAAAAGCACCATCCGAATTAATTTTTATAATTAATTTTCTAGAGGTGGTTTAACAAACATCATTAAGGGTGAACACATCAAAACTATCCAAAGGCTTACGTAAATATGTTCGTAATCTTACATATACAAATATCGATAGCACTAAATATAGAATGATTATAGGCTTATATAGAGAATGCCTAAACTATTACATATAAATTGTTTATAACTTATATCAAAATAACCCATAGGCTCTTCATCATTGTTAGCCTTGGCTTAGTAAGGTTAGATTACAAAAAATTCAACACCCCATGATTTAATCTAAGGGCCCAAGGACAAAATACATTTGAGATGGTACATATTCCCTTTATAAGGAATTATTGAATGATCCAATGGATGCTATTGTCTTCTCTTGACAAAGGTACATGAACTAGATGAACCTCTTCCCAAACATGAAGTTATAACTCCACCTCTTAAATTAATATGTTGAGCTTATCATGGGCATATATTTAACAAGAAATATGGTGATAATAATTTATATTACAAAATCAAGAGAAAATAACTAAATAATGAAGCAATGGGTACATCCATAAATAATAAATCCTAATGGATAAGTAGGCCCATAGGAACAAGATATACTTCATGCTAACCATCCAAAACCTACTTGTCCTACATACCAAAATATTACCAAGCACCATGTTTATGGGTCGTTGGAGTTAAAGCGAACACCCATTATGAGAGAAGAGAAAGATAAACAAAAAAATTAAAATCTCTTAAATATAGTAAAACTAACCAATCGTTAAACCAATAAGCTTTTGGTGCTCCTTGAAGATATCAACACTTAAGTGTTATAATAAAATGAACTAGATGAAAATAGCATTGAACCTATAACCTTATGGTTAAAGAATGATTTCAAATCATACATGTGTTATATATGACTAAATTTACCAATGGACTATTGGAGTTATTATCACATCAAAGTTAAAGAGAATAATGTCAACTAGATATGTTTTATACAAAATAGTCCCACAAAATAGTAACAAGTCTTTAAACTAGTATCAAAATAATGTAGAGATCGAAAAACTATACAAGTTTAAAAAAGGTATGAAATGCTTTCATATAGAAAAATATGAAATTCAAAAATTTGGGTATATACAAGCTTAAAGATTAGGGAAAAACTAAAAATGGTGGACATTAGAAAAAATATGCCAATGAAAATCTATTATTTGTTGCTTCTTCGAGATGCCACCTCTATGCTGAGGTGATTGCACTAATAGGATTGTGAACAGGATCAAAAAGAAGAGAATACAACTTGGTGTAATTTGATTAGCAAGTAATTTTGTATATGTGTGTTAAATTTCTACTTTGATGTCAAAACAATATAGGGAATGAAATTAAAGTATTTACTCAATGAGAATCCATATTAGATTTTTAAAGCATATGGTAGGTTCCAAAGCCTTAGTTTCCTCCTACTCGATAAAGTGCCATAGGCACAAATACATTCCAATAGCTATCACATGTTCTTTAACTCAACCCAAGAATAAAATTTGTAGGAAAGAAAAATTTCTTGTTAGTGATGCTCAACTGTGGGACTTCTAACCTTGAAAGTTAATGTGTTATCACTATACCACTATCATAGACAAGATTTGAAGGAAGATCACTCCCTTAACTATAGGACAAACAATAAATTAGATGATACAATCAAATAGTTACCACTATTTGATATTGAATATGATACCTTCCATATTTAAGCTATTTATCTCACGAATATACCATAGCTAATGATTGAGATGATACTTGTATTATTTTATATACTCGTCAAAATACAATGACCAAAGAAAAATGATGTAACAAATATGTTTTAAACATAAAATATTTTCTCTCCCAATAAATTATCCTACCATTGTTCCATCAATAACACATACTTAAATGGTGAATGTTTCATAGAACTTCCAATATCCACAAAATTAAAATTATGGGATTCAACCTTGAGATCTATACTGAACAAATAATGATGTAAACAATTATACCATTAATAACAGCAAGAAATTATTTTACCTTAATAGAAAAATGGTCCTAAAACTATAAGCAAAACAAACTTGCATTCCATCCTAACCTCACCCATTGCATGATAAAATATTTGTATTTAAAAGTTCAAATATTTAAAATTTGGAAGGAAATGGGCATATTTTTTGATGTAGAAATAGATATTTAAATTTGGAGGAGGATGTTTTGGCTGTCACAGAGGAGTCCAAAACTAATAAAAGAATGCTTAAGGCATTAAATCATACCTTCATCACTTTAATTCCAAAAGTGGAGAAGGGGGCTCATATTTCTGATTTCAGACCTATTGCCTTATGCAACGTGATTTATAAAATAATCACAAAGATAATGGCTAAATAGCTAAAACCTCTCCTTCATAACATTATCTCCTCAGAGCAAGGGGGTTTTGTAGAGGGTAGATATATCTTGGATGGGGTGGTTCTCGCTCAGGAGGAAATCCATACAATGCAAAAATCTGGTAATAAAGGAATGTTCATTAAACTAGATATGTCAAAGGCTTATGATAGGGTGGAGTGGAGTTTCTTGTCAAAGATGATGGCAGCCTTTGGTTTCTCTCAGGACTGGATAGATTGGGTCATGAGTTGTGTTTCTACGCCTTCTTATTCTATTTTAATCAAGGGTCTTCCCTCGTAACCTTTTGGAGCCACACATGGTCTTCGTCAAGGGGACCCTTGCTCTCCCTATATTTTCCTCATTTTGGTTGAAGGATTAGGTAGAATTTTCTTGAGGAGAAGACATCAAGGCCTACTAACATGTATCAAGGTGAGTGAGGAAATTTTGACTCACTTACAGTTTGTGGATGATATAGGATTGGTTGGAGTGGCCAGCTTCAGGGAAGCTAGAGTAATCAGAGATACTCTTAATGTCTACCTTAGGGCTTCAAACCAAGTCATCAATGATAAATAATCCAAAGTGGTCTTTTTCAATCTTGACCAAAGGCTACAGGACAGAGTTATAGAGATCTTGGGATTCACAAGGACTTCTCTTCTAGTGGTTTACTTGGGGGTTCCTTTGCATTTCAAAAAATTAAAAATAGATATCTGGAAGGATCTTTTGGATGGTATCAAAGATAGAATGAATCATTGGTCTCATAAATGGTTAAGCTATGGGGGTATATTAACTTTCCTACAGTCAGTTATTCAGGCCATTCCAATTTATAAATTCTCTATCCTAGCTGCCCCACATACTATATGGAAAGAGCTGGACAAAATGGCTAGAATATTTTTATGGGAAGGAGCAAAATGGGAGAGGAAATGGGACTTAGTTGGTTGGGATAAAGTTACCCAGCCCAAGGAAAAAGGAGGGCTGGGACTGAGAAGCTCCAAGCTTAATAATAAAGCTTTGGCTAGAAAATTGTACTGGAGGTGGATTTCCCAACCAACCTCCTTATTCAATAGAATCCTAACTAGTAAATATTTGGGTCATGTTCACCCCAATGAGTTGGGTCGTTTCCCTTTGGATGGTACTTGATCCTTAGTGTGGCAAGCTCTCAAGCTTGGATCTTAGGTTATTAAAGACCAATTGTTTTGGAAAGTGGGGAGAGGGGAGAAGGCATGTTTTTGGACTGATTCATGGGACCAGTACCCACCCATCATTGCTGAGTTCCCCGAATTACAACCAATTAAATCTACCATAGAAGCCAAGGGTTGGGTCCAAATTGAAAGTTATTTCAACACTAGTCAAATGGGGGAGTATAAGTTTAAGAATTTTAAGAGGTTGGAGGAGTGGCCAATTATGATCCCTCCAGATCTGGCACCCATCTTGACCAAAATATTGATAGAAAGGTTTCTCACATGGAGAGACGAGGAGGATGAATTAGCTTGGGGCTATGGGAACCTTGGTGTATATACAGTGAAGGACAGATACGACAAGATCCTCCCAAAGCCTCCCCCACATTCATTTTCGGTTCAGGATTGGAGAAAGATTTGGCACTCCAAGGGCTGGCCGAAAGTAAACTTCTTTGCCTGGTAGTTTATGCATAATGGAATTCTCACTTTTGACAATCTTAGAAGTAGAGGAATAATCGGTCCATCTCAGTGTGTTTTATGCCACAAGAACGAGGAAACAGCTGATCACCTGATGTTTGAGTGCCCTTTCACGCGTCAAATTTGGAAGCGATGGTTCTCTCACTATAAACTCCAGGTTAATGGTGATCTAAATTAGACCAATATTTTGGAAATATGGAAGAGGGGTAGATTTAAATCTAAAGATCTTCGAATTGGTTGGGAGCTTGGCTTATTTTTCATCTGGTGGCAAGTGTGGTTGGAGAGAAATGCTCGTATTTTTAGAGAAATGTTCTCCTCGCTAGATGGAGTTTGGCAGGTCATCTGGAGAAAAGTCACAAAAACTGTTGCCGTTTATGCTAAAGAGGAAATTCAGGTTGATCCTAGGCCACTAGAAGAGGGAGCTGAAGAGCAAGAGAGACAAGACAGCACTAGCTGGAAACCACCCCCAGAAGGTTGGATTAAAATCAATACTGATGGATCTGCAAAAGGCAATCCGGGTAGTTCCAGCATTGGTGTTGTTTGTCAGGACCATGCTGGTTCAGTGCTCTATTGGGAACTGCGAGGCTTGGGAAGAGCCACAAACAATGAAGCAGAAGCCATTGCTATCAAATCTGCTTCCATCTAGGCAGTTAATCAGGGCCACAGGAGAATAATTCTTGAATCTGATTCTCAAATTTTGGTTGGCGCTCTAGACTGCATGAGGAACTTTTCTTTGAAAGCATGGAGGTTGAGGATTCTGGTCTCTCAAATCAAGGAACTTTGGAGGGAATTAGATGGTGTGATCCCCATTTATGTGAGTAGAGATTTAAATAAAGTGACCGATTTCCTTGCAAAGATGGGTGTCGAGAAAGAGGTAGGGGTGCAGCTGCACAGTGACATGCCTTTGGAGGATGAGGTGATTAGGCAGGGTCTTGAAAGATCTTTGAGACAATGAGCAAAGAAAATGTTAAGGGTGGTTTTTGTCGTGATATCGCGACCTGTTGCGCCTTCGCGGCCTTTGGAGGGAAGTTGTCACGATATCGCGATATGTTGTGCTTGTAGACACAAAAATAGCACCAATCTGATTATGTGACAACAATCACTGATCACACTAACACACATATCCCCCAGGGCAGCCCCCAGAGGTTAAACAGTGGTTCTAACCACTCGCACAGCAGTTTTACAAGTCAAGGATCAATTTGACACCTTTTAGACACTTTGTTACTTATTCATCCCACCCAAGGACGAGTGCGAATTTGTACTCGTCCTACCCAGGGACGAGTGTGGATTAGTACTCATTTCACCCAGAGACAATTACTAGCACTCACTTTAGGGTGGGACGAACGCTAGGTTTGACCAACAAAAAGTTAGATCTCGGTGCATGACAACTCAAAACTGCCACTTAGCTTTTCTTGCATGGCATAGGAGTGCGAGTGAGTTCTTTTGACAACTCATATCTGCAAATTGACTTTCCCTTCACTACATGGAAATGAGAGTGAGTTTTTCTAAACATACAAAGACATGCACAGGGGCAGTTAAGAAGCCCTTGATCAAGAAGAAGTCTTCTCTTCACAAAAAGCATTCATGCAAAGAAACACTTTTGCATGTTAATTCAAAGAGACCCCTTGGGTCTATAAAATGGTGAGTTTCCTCACCCAAAAGAGATACAGAGAAGGAGCATTTTGAGCGACGAAGTGCTGCTAATTCACTTACTTGTGATTTGTGCTTTCAACATCCATAATCTCTTAATCGAAAGAGAGGTTAGTGGGTGACTTTTGAAGGCACGAATCAAGAACCAACACCAATTTTTTTGACCACAATATCCTACCAATTTGCCGACAACACATCACATCAGGTTTCGGACCCATCCCAAGCGGATTGGTGTCAAAGCAAAGTTTCACCCGTGGGTGGTTTGCTTCGGGCACCCCCCCCGCTTTATTGCTTTTGGTGACTATTTCTTTTGAAATATTTAGCTAGTTTCATGTTTATGCTTTTGTCAAGTTTTTAGTTTATTTAGGCTCATTTTAACCATCGTTAGATTCATCTTTTATTTTTCATACACAGGTGCTACTAATTCTTTGTTTGTTTCTTTGAGCACATATTTGCAGCATTAGAGGAGCAGCGAGGAATCTACCTTTTATCAACGCAAGCGACGACAAAATTTTGGTTCGCCCATCTTATATGTGGGCACGCGGAAGAAGGAATTCTAAAACAAGTTGTAAAAGACCAACATTTAACGCTCCTATCCCCTAAAAAGGAAGGAGACGCATTGTAACACGAATTTGTAAAGCATATCAATAAAAGGGCCGTTCTTTTTATATTGCTTTGATATCTTGTGTTCATGTTCTTTCTTTTTACGCATTTTTCAATAACATAGGGTTTAAGCATTATTTTAGTTTCGTTTACATTGCAATTTTAGTCTATCCTTTTTGTTTTCAAAATCTCGTGTTTTCAATGGCAATCACGGTGGGACCTCTGTCCTCTATTTTTTTTTAGGTTAAATTACTGATCTAAAATTGCTTGTTTTTTTACAGGTACCTATTTTTCAACATTAGACTGTTATTCGCTTCTGCAAGTGACGATTACAGAATTGGTATTCGTTTCACCCCGGGATGAATAAACTATTCGTCTCACCCTAGAATGATTACTATTTTGATATTCGCCTCACCCAGGGACGAGTATAGTTCTGTGCATTTTTTTTAGAGCAAATCAGAAACATCCTGTTAGGCAGAGAAGAGGTAGGGGTTTTTAAAGCTTCTGTCAAATTTTTGTTTTCTATTTTTTGGTTTTCAATTCTGTATGGCTTAGAGAAAGATTTCTTTTTCGTTTTCCTGTTTCAATTTTTGCAAATTAAAATGAACCCCACACATCACGTGGTATTTTAAACCAAGGCGTTGGTCGTAAAACCCCAACCCTTGAGCAAGACCAAAGGTGGATTCCATTATCACTTTGGCTTGAGATATTGCATCCATTACCTCAATCGTGACTGTTGCTAGACGTAAATCCTGATGAAAGCTAACTGAGTGTAGCTAGGGTGATTCCTAGCGCATGAGGATAAGTCTTCTATGGTAGGTGTCATAAACAAAGTGATTCCCATTCTGTACCGCCTATGTTCCATGTATCATCTGCTCTCACGTACCTATAGTCTCCCTCACGTAATGGCGGGTATATAGAGAGGTTGGTATATGGGTTCGGAAATGGTATATTGAAGGGGCAACCATTTATGGGAGTCATATGAGCCAACATTCTGCATTTAAACATTCTTCAAAACTTGCAAAAACAAAACAAAATCATCAAAATGCACTAAAACCAGTTTAGGACACACCATTAATATTTAAAAAAGATAATCACCGTTTGTGTATGTGTGTGTTCATTTATGCTTAGTGTAACAAAAAAAAAATCAAAAAAAAATCATAAACAAAAAGATAAAAATATACGCATTTTGTCACTCACTCCAAAAAGCTCCAAGGATTCCCGCAATCACTTGGTCACTCCAAAATTCCCCAAAGGTTTCCATGAACCCTTTGGTCAACCCAAAAGCACCCCAAGGTGCCCATAAGTGATGCAGGACCATACAACAAAATATGGGAAATTTTATATTTTTCCCTAAATTTTAGTGCATCTTGTCGGGGCCATAACTTCTCAACCGTAGCTCCGATTGACGCAAAATTTTACAGGGAGTTAGTTGGGATAATTTTAAACAAATACAATTCCCTAGAATTCTATTTGTTCAAAAAAGTCAGAATTAGGTTTTAAAATTATTTGGCTAACTTTTTATGCTTTTTGAGCTGTTCGGAGGTCAATATATCCTAATGTATTTAGAGTTAGGACTTGAAACTCTATTTATGGCTTATCTATGGTAAGATGGATGCGCACACCAATTTTGGGCCCCATATGACTCATTTCAATTTTTAGGGTTTTTAGAGACATCGTCATGGTGCTCACCCACAGTCAAGCCCACTCACGGGTAGACACTGTGGAGAATGTCCAAGGAGGCACGAGTCACATCGGTTATAGTCCCCAAGATTTGGTCATACCACATTGGCGACCTAGCACACAATGCAGTCTCCTACACACCTTAACGGAAAGGGACTATAGGGGTACCTCTTCTAGGGGCACTCCTGTTCAGCATAGCACCCAGCATGCACCCTCCCATGAGGGGTACATCTGTAGGAGAGCTCACTTAGATGCTCGCTATGAGTGGTCACCACACAATGAAGTTCTAGGTCAACATAGGGTTCGACGGGAGGAACCACATGATTACATTATCCCTCCTTCACCCCCTCTAGTTGTCAAGACTACAAGGATAAATCCAGAGCACAAGGCTCCTCAGGTGGGGCAATCCAAATCTGCCCATTCCTTTTTCACTTATGAAAGAGAGCATGAGGAAAACCCTTACCTTCCTCAAGAGCAATATACATCGTGAGAGCAATACGCCTCTGCAATTGCTAGCACTCAGGAACACCTACTGAGGCTAAAGCCTCGACGAAATGCCGCTACCCCCAATAGAGGGAGGCGGCCTATAGAGATCTTGGATCACCATGACCACGATAGATATCTAGGAGAGGCATATAGGCATTCTAGACATGAGACAACAGAACCAACTATCTTAGAATTTGCCAAGCATATCGCACGTCAGATGCAACTCATGCTACTTGAGCTCGAACAACAACAGTTAGAGCAATAGTATCTTTTAAATCAAGAGTGCCTTCAACGCTAGGAGGATGAGTTGTTACAACACACTATGCAGGTGAAGACTCCAACCCCTCACATGAATAAGATAGAACATTATGAGAGACACAACTAGGTGCAAGACAGGTCTCTATGACCTTATCAAACGTTGCCCTCGACGCCTCCTAGACTTGAGTGGGAGGCCAATCCTAAGACCAATGACGGGTGCCTTCTTCAGGTGCCCACCCAGGTTCCTAGGCCACCCTCAGAAATTCTTCCAAAAGCCTCTGAGGAACCTGAGCATGAAGAAGAGTGGGATGAAATGCCATACCAAGGCATGGGGGGTGTTATCCGGCCACCCCTCCATAGGCCCCAAGTTCCCCACAACCTACAACGGGAACAAATCAAAGAGGAGGAGCTCAAATCCCCCGATACAAGCAATGCACTGCCAGAGCACTTAGCGTCGGTAGAGACCAAGATTTTGGGGCCCCAAAAGATCAAATTACATGAAACTCCTCTCAAAGAGGATCAACCCCTAGTTGTAAAGCTACTTGATGACAAGGTCTTCCATATCTCAGAATCACCAAATTCTGATGAGCCTGACTCTCTTGCCAAAGATGAGTCAGCATATGCAATAGCACCATGGGAGTCATTCGTGTTCGACAGCACTAATTCACAGGTGGTCCCTATGGGTGATCATCACCAAAGTCTCTTAACCTTATTCCCTTTGGAGGCTCCCATCGAGCCCATGCCATTGCAAGAAAATCAGGTCCCCCCGCAACGAGCAGAAAAACCCCATGAGGACCACATCAATCTGCTCGAACAAGAAGAGCCTAGCATGTCACAGATAGCTATAGAGGCCAACGAAGGCCTTTGGATCATCAATAATAATTACGAATATGAAACTAAGATGGCATATCTCAATCATGCATGATGTCACAATCACCCTGTAACCCATGACGAACCAATGGCCCAACTAGGCATAAGACTAGGGCATGAGTGGTGCATAGACCCAACCCACTGACATCACATGTTGATTCCGCTCATTTTGGAAGATCGCGAGCCACTTCCACCCAGAGATATCATAGCACCATCAGTGCCAAAGGCAGACCCTATCCTCCTATCCATGCATAAGGCCAATCCATTCTTGCCAATTCCTACAGAGCCAGATCTGGTGCACACAGATCATCAAGTTGGGGGTACCTCTATTCCCTGAAGAGCAAGTGGGTTACACCAAAAGCTCCAAGGTGTCCAGAAACCCTTTGGTTAAACCAAAAGCTCCAAGGATTATCGCAATCACTTGGCCATCCCAAAAGCTCCAAGGATTATCGCAATCGCTTGGTCATCCCAAAAGCTCCAAGGATTATCGTAATCGCTTGGTCATCCCAAAAGCTCCAAGGATTATCGTAATCGCTTGGTCATCCCAAAAAGCTCCAAGGATTATCGTAATCACTTGGTCATCCCAAAAAGCTCCAAGGATTATCGCAATTGCTTGGTCATCCCAAAAATCTCCAAGGATTATCGTAATCTCTTGGTCAACCCCAAAAGCTCCAAGGATTATCGCAATCTCTTGGTCATCCCAAAATCTCCAAGGATTATCGCAATCGCTTGGTCATCCCAAAAAGCTCCAAGGATTATCGCAATCTCTTGGTCAACCCCAATAGCTCCAAGGATTATCATAATCGCTTGGTCAGCCCTAAATGCCCCAAAGGTATTTATAAACCTTTTGGTCAACACCAAACGCTCTAAGCCTTACCATAACTCAAAATACATATTCAAAAATCAACAAAAACAACACAAAAATCAAAATCACCAAAACATTTGCATTTCCATTCCATGCATACTCATAAAAAAATCAAAATCACAACAACATTTGCATTTCCATTCCATGCATACTCATAAAAAAATCAAAATCACAACAACATTTGCATTTCCATTCCATGCATACTCATAAAAAAATCAAAATCACCACAACATTTGCATTTCCATTCCATGCATACTCATATAAAAATCAAAAATCCCAAAACCAATTGCATTTCAATTCCATGCATTCTCATAAAAAAAACTCAAAATACAAAAATATAGGTTGCATTCGGCATCGCATCCATACATTGCATAGTTGCTGGTCATACAAGTCAAACGCATAGATTGTCGTTACTTGACAAGTTCATCATTTTCCACATCAAATCCATTTTCATAAATGCATACATCCATCATAACACCACCGTCATTTTTAGCATAGTCAGTTGTCTCCTAATGTATATAGGGTTTTCGTCATTCAGCTGTCTTTAAATTTCTAGCCAAAAACTGTACAAAGTTAAATAGATTTTACAAAGGTAGAGTCATACTTGAAATACGCTTTGTTATGTAACATCCCATCACAAGCTAAAAAACATAAAAAAAAAAAAAAAAATTCCCAAGTTGTGTGAACGAAAGATGAAACCTGCACAGTAATCCAGGTCATCATAAGCGAAACGGTTATCTTGATCATCCCCCTGTGTGAATGACCCCAAGAATGCTGAGAGTTGGCAAAAGGACAAGCATCCTCCCTACCCAATTCCCTAAGAATCCCAAGAGTTGCAAAACATCAAAAATTTGCAAAACGTCAAAACACTATAATTTGACATCCTACAGTGCACACATCAAAAGGCACATACAATAGTGATTCTCATCACTCGAAATCCAAATCCCTTGCTCAAAAAAAAAAAAACAAAAAACATATAATATCACAAAAATAAACAATGATTTTATCACTACAAAGGAGCAAGTATCCCAATACAATTGAAGAAAATAAGGGAGTCGAACTTGAATCCTTGGAACTCTCAGCATTTTGATAGGTCATGAGGCAAGCTTTAGTATCGGTTTGGTTGATAGCCTATCGGTCACTGGCGATAAACCTCCCGCATGACGATATATCTATCACATTAACTTGTGTACAGATCAATGTTTGCATGTGGATGAGCTAGCTTATGGTATCCTAGATAGCATTGCAGATTAATCTGACTAAATACAATAAAGGAGCTAGTGGTGCTAATTAGGTGATCCTCGGTACAGGTTCGGTTGAAAGCCCATCTGGCACTGACGGTATCCTGACAAATACCACATGAACGAACTCAATTGCACACATAGGGATGTGAAATAACTTGGTTAAATTCAAGTCAGATTTAGACCTTGTTCAAAAGTCTTGCGAGATAAATATATAGTCTTGGCTAGTTAGTTAAAATATCTGCATCTCAGAAAAGCTTAACTACATTTTCAAACAACTGGTACATTTCATTCCGTACATAACCATCAAAATATATGCAAAATACAAAAACACAGTTATCACATGCAAAGTCATTCCACAAAGTCATCCCATTAGTATAGCAAGTCAGTCAAATCTTGTACAGTCTATGGTGCATCGACACATCATCAACAACTCATTTCATTCATTCCATATCCATACATCATACAAATTAGAAACATCACATTCATAATCGCATCTGCATACATCAAACACATACATAAAAACAAGCCACAAAAAAAAAAAAAAAAACAAACACAACAAAACAACCAAAATATAAAAATGACAAATGCCACACAAAACCACTAAAAATTGCCAGACAGAAGTGCTCTTGGCATCAAAAAAAAAAAAAACAAATGTCGGGGTTTACAATGTCCTTATCTGTCTCCCAAAGAAGGCTACCATGGCCGGACCGCTCCATGAGAGATCAGATTTTCACCAATGTTCACCCCAAATGGCATCCCAAAATGGGTTCACATCCACCAAAAATAGGTCAAAACAATCGATAAACTGCTCGAGCATGCACTGGATAACATCTGAAGGCACCCTCACTTAAGTCATCTTGGGTCAAGCGACTCATCGCTTTTCTCATGTCGGTCATTCCCTCATCGATTCGTCACTTGAGGGGGTAGTCACACTTAAGTCACAAATCAACAAACACACACCCAATCAAGGCAATGGCATGCATTCAAAGAATCATTGACAAAGACAATCACGCTCTTGCTTGGGGCAGCAAACAAGCAATAATCACTAATTGATCAAACACTTGGAATTCATGAATCATGAACACAAGGTTCCCCCATGGATAAAAGGTTGCGCCCTTTGCCTATTCATTACTGATCAATGACCAAGCTCAAGTCACACCTCACCGAAATAGGTCAATACTTGAAATCAAGTTCCTTAGCTCGTCAGAAGCAAGGATTCAAGAATGCATGCCCTTTCCATACTTGGGGCATCAAGATTTGGTTAGGTTATTGAGAAACCCTAATCATTAGTGCTTTGGTTATCTATTTTTGCTCAACACTGCACCATGTGCAGCGCTTCCCAAAAAGGGGCATCTATAGACACCAAAACAGCACCAATCCGATTATGTGACAACAAGCACTAATCGCACTAACACACACAGCCCCCAAGGAAGCCCCCAGAGGTTAAACAGTCGTTCTAACCACTCGCACAACAGTTTTACAAGTCAAGGATCAATTTGGCACCTTTTAGACACTTTGTTACTTATTCGTCCCATCGAGGGACGAGTGCGGATTTGTACTCGTCCTACCCAGGGACGAGTGTGTATTAGTACTCGTTTCACCCAGAGACGATTACTAGCGCTCGCTTTGGGGTGGGATGAACGCCAGGTTTGACCAACAAAAAGTTAGATCTCGACGCATGACAACTCAAAACTGCCACTTAGCTTTTCTTGCATGGCATAGGAGTGCGAGTGAGTTCTTTTGACAACTCATATCTGCCAATTGACTTTCCCTTCACTGTATGGGAATGAGAGTGAGTTTGTCTAACCATACAAAGGCATGCACAGGGGCAGTTAAGAAGCCCTTGATCAAGAAGAAATCTTCTCTTCACAAAAAGCATTCATGCAAAGAAACATTTTTGCATGTTAATTCAAAGAGACCCCTTGGGTCTATAAAATGGTGAGTTTCCTCACCCAAAAGAGATACAGAGAAGGATCATTTTGAGCAACGAAGTGCTACTAATTCACTTACTTGCGATTTTTGCTTTCAACATCCATAATATCTTAATCGAAAGAGAGGTTAGTGGGTGACTTTTGAAGGCACGAATCAAGAACCAACACCAATTTTTCTGACCAAAATATCCTACCAATTTTCCGACAACACATCACATCAGGTTTTGGACCCATCCCAAGCGGATTGGTGTCAAAGCAAAGTTTCACCCATGGGTGGTTTGCCTTTGAGCACCCCCCCCCGCTTTATTGCTTTTGGTCACTATTTCTTTTGAAATATTTAG
The DNA here is from genome assembly GCA_028583015.1 of Wollemia nobilis. Taxonomy (NCBI): domain Eukaryota; kingdom Viridiplantae; phylum Streptophyta; class Pinopsida; order Araucariales; family Araucariaceae; genus Wollemia; species Wollemia nobilis. Next base: position 8,411,892 of record JAQPPZ010003286.1, on the reverse strand, counting down.
CTAGTTTCATGTTTATGCTTTTGTCAAGTTTTCAGTTTATTTAGGATCATTTTAACCATCGTTAGATTCATCTTTTATTTTTCATACACAGGTGCTACTGATTCTTTGTTTGTTTCTTTGAGCGCATATTTGCAGCATTAGAGGAGCAGTGAGGAATCTACCTTTTATCAATGCAAGCGGCAAAAATGTTTTGGTTCGCCCATCTTATATGTGGGCACGCGGAAGAAGGAATTTTGAAACAAGTTGTAAAAGACCAACATTTAACGCTCCTATCCCCTAAAAAGGAAGGAGACGAATTGTAACACGAATTTGTAAAGAATATCAATAAAAGGGCCGTTCTTTTTATATTGCTTTGATATCTTGTGTTCATGTTTTTTCTTTTTACACATTTTTCAATAACATAGGGTTTAAGCGCTGGGCCACTGGAAGAGGGATCTGAAGAGCAAGAGAGACAAGACAACGCTAGCTGGAAACCACCCCCAGAAGGTTGGATTAAAATCAATACTTATGGAGGTACAAAAGGCAATCCGGGTAGTGCCAGAATTGGTGTTGTTTGTCAGGACCATGCTGGTTCAGTGCTCTATTGGGAACTATAAGTCTTGGGAAGAGCCACAAACAGTGAAGCAGAAGCCATTGCTATCAAATATGCTTCCATCTGGGCAATTAATCAGGGCCACAGGAGGATAATTCTTGAATATGATTCTCAAATTCTGGTTGGCGCTCTATACTACATGAGGAACTTTGCTTCGAAAGCATAGAGGTTGAGGATTTTGGTCTCTCAAATCAAGGAACTATGAAGGGAATTATATGATGTGATCCCCATTTATGTGAGTAGAGATTTAAATAAAGTGACCGATTTCCTTGCAAATATGGGTGCTGAGAAAGAGGTAGGGGTGCAGCTGCACAGTGACATGCCTTTGGAGGATGAGGTGATTAGGCAGGGTCTTAAAAGATCTTTGAGACAATGAGCAAAGAAAATGCTAAGGGTGGTTTTTGTCATGATATCGTGACCTATTGCGTTGTCGTGGCCTTTGGAGGGAAGTTGTCACGATATCGCGACATGTTCTACTGTCATGACCTTTGGAGGGAATCTATTGCGATATCATGACATGTTGTTCGATCGCAGCCTTTGGAGGGAAGCTGTCATGATATCGTGACATGTTGCACTGTCGTAGCCTTTGGAGGGAAGCTATCGTGATATCACGACATGTTACGCCATCGTAGCCTTTGGAAGGAAGCTTTCGTGATATCGTGACTTTTTGCACCGTTGCGGCCTTTGGTTGGAAGCTATCATGATATCACGACATGTTGCACCGTCGTGGCCTTTGGAGGAAAGTTGTTGCAATATCATGACATGTTTCACCATCATGGCTATTGGAGGAAAGCTGTCGCGACATGTTGCGTCATCACGGCCTTTGGAGGAAAGTTGTCGCGATATCGTGACTTGTTGTGCCATTGCGGTTTTCGAAGGATTGATGTCACGATTTCATGACATGTTGTGTCGTCGCGGCCATGGAAGGAAAGTTGTCGTGATATCGTGACATGTTGTGCCATCGCGGCCACTGGAGGATAGTTGTCGTGATTTTGTGACTCGTTGCTCTGTCGCGGTCGAGGAAGTTTTTTTGTCACGATATCGCGACATGTCGCGATATCATGACATGTTGCTCTATCGCAGCCAAGGAAGGATTTTTGTCGTGATATCGCGACATGTTGTGATTTCATGACTTGTTGCCCCATCGCGGCCAAGGATGGATAATTGTCATGAAATCGTGACATGTCACGATTTCGTGACATGTCATTTCATCGCGGTCAAGGATGGTTAGCTGCCACGATATCGCGACATGTCACGATTTCACGACATGTGATTTCGTGCATTGTTGAATTTTTGTGGTTAGCGATGGTTTGTGTCGCATTTTCATGCCTTGTAACCTTGTGTAACTGATCTTTGTTTTAATACAAGTTTTTTCAATTTTTTCAAAAAAAAGAAATAGATATTTAAATATAAACACTATCCACAAGTTTTGAACAAGGACTCCCTTAAATTTAATATGTGATTTATTAGAACTAACGAGTCATCCATATCTATTACAATTTGTTATATGACACCTTTTTATGTGTATTGGTGAATTTTCTTCCTTTTAGCTCTCATTAAATATTGGAAATTTTAATACTTTCCAAAAGTATTTTGAAATATACATTCACCATAATTATATGTAGAAAAAGAAATACTAGCAAAATAGACTATTATATCGATAAAGTTAGAGAATGAGATAAATGATATAAATAGAGTGAAGGAATAAGGATGGGTGAATGTAGGCATCCTCAAAATCTCATATGTCATAAAATGATTGAATGGATCATGCATTGGTATTTATTTATAGTGATGCAAAATTATTAATTAAACATTGACTTGACATGAAGGTTAAATTACAATATAACGAGTGTATTAGAATATTTAACAAAGGTTAAATATAAAGGTGGTTTAACCAATATCACTAATGGTGAATACATCAAAATTTCCTATAGGCTTAAACAAATATCCTCATTATCTCAAATAAAGCTTCTTATAGGGTTACATAGAAGATTGCATGTAGGATTAAATAGAAATATTTCCATATGATTATATATAGAATATTTGCAAGTTTACACAAGGAATATCCAAAGGATTAAATAACACTTTCTAGTAGGCTCCATAAATAGTTTCCATAAGCACTTCATCATTGTAATCCTTGTCCTAATAGGGTCAAACTATAAATTTTTCAACTTAAGAATGATGTTAGCACAATTTTATCATTATTGGGATATTCCATGATGAGAAACATATCTATATACATTTTGCAATAGAAAAAATAATGTTAGTTCTAAACTTGGGTTTGATTTAGTGATTTGGTTTTCAAAATTCTACTATTACTTTCAAGCCATAAATTCAAACAACTACTAACATGATCAGTCGTGAAATACATTAATAGTAGAATAATACAATAATAGCATAACTACATATTGTATTTGAATATAAATTAAAATATTAGTTGAGATATTATGTTATTATGTAATTAGTTATTCATGACAATGTAATGAATATTTTATGGTAGGAGAGCCATTGTATTTGAATCTAAATTAAAATAAAAGTTGAGATGTTATTTTATTATATAATTAGTTATTCATGATAATGTAATGAATATTTTATGACATTATTGCCAAAAATATTCAGTCATTCTCATTGAAGCAATTAATGGTTTATCCAACATAATTCTATGTAATTAATTATCACAATTAATCAATTTCATATATGCATCAAATAAACAACAAGTAAACATCAAATCACATCATTTATACATTAGTAGTAAATCATAAACATCAATATATTCATTAATATCAATCGTTCTTTATAAAATGTAGGTTCCAGACCGCTTGGGATCCTTCACAAAAGCCTAAGCTTTCCTATTTTTCTTAGTGAAAGCACGAGGATACAGAAATGAAAGCATGAGATTCCAAAAATAAAAGGAAAACTATAGCTATGCAATGTAAAAAAAAATATGACGCTTTAATCCTATGCCTTTGAAATGCACGAAATAAAGGAAAGAGACGAATCGAAAATGAAAGAAAAGAGGTATGGAAAGCACAACCCTTTTTATTCAATTCTCTTAACCTCGGTTACAAAGACATATCCTCCCCTTTTAGGGGCTAGGAGCGTTAACATGTTTCCATTACAAAAGTGAATAATGATCTTTCCGTGTGCCCACATGCAAAATGGGCAGGCCAAAATGTTGTTGTCGCTGGTGTTGATGAATCCTTGGTTCTTGCTGCTTCTCCTGCGATCAAAGAAACAACAAAGGCATTAGTAGTACCTACTGCAAATATGAAATGTTAGTTCTCTAAAATAATGAAGGATGTATGCCTAAGATTGACTAAAATGATGCATGAAATGAATCTAAATCACCTGCAAACTTGACAGAGACCAGAAAACATTACCTGAGGGCCACTACCATTGAAATAGTCAGCCAATTTGCATTCAACTAAAATTTGTCCCTAGGCAGGACAAATTCTGCTGTAATTCGTCCCCGGGTAGGACGAATTCAATTGTGTTAAAACACCGAGTTGAAGCTATCCAAATGTCACACCTCGGGATCTCCAAAACACCTACAAACATGGGGGTTATTAATTGGGGGCATTTTGGGACAACCCAGATGGTCGGTTTTCCCCAATTTGGCCTCCATCATCAAGAATTTGACGTTGCTACCTAGAAGTTAGTGGGACAACAAAAGTGACGAGAACATGATGAAATCTGATTAAAACATTATGAAATCGAATACATAAACTATCTAGTCAGCATAGAATGAAATGAAAGATGAACAAATGATAGAAAAATGCATTAGAATGAAACTTAAAAGGTGCGGGGTGCCCGAGTGGGCCGCCCACCGTTGGAACTTGATTTTGGCACCAATCCACTAGGGATGGGCCCAAAATCTCTTAGACTGGGTTGTCGGAAAATTGGTGGATTAAGGTGGTCAAATGTTGGGTTTGGGTCCAGATCCACACTTCCAAAAGCCACCCAATAACCTCTCTTGCGAAAGAGATTAGGGATGTAGAAGAGGTGAATCAAAAAAGGGTGCAATGGGGTGTTCAATTTGGCAGCACTTCGTTGCTTGAAAATGCCTCCCACTTGTTTTTCTTGGGTGGGAAAGTCCACCATTTTATAGACCCAAGGGGTCTCTTTTTGATGGGCATGCAGGGATGCCATGTGGCGGCCATGCCTCCCAAGAGGGAGGAGACTCCTCCTTGACTTGGGCCTCCATAACTGCCCTTGTGACAGTCTTCCAATGGCCAATCTACCCACCTACACGCGCATGCACGGCAGGAGGAAATAATTGACTGTCCTCAACTGCCACTTGGCACCATTCTTCTTTTTGCCCGTTAAACCTGGAATTCATCGTGATCAAAGACGAATTCAGAATTCGTCCCTGGGTGAGACGGATCCCAGTTAGAATTCGTCCTTGGGTGGGATGAATACTGAGAAAAGTGCTTGAATGTGCCAAATTGCCTTTTGACCTTACAAAATTGCTACAAAAGTGGTTAGGACCACTATTTAACCTCTGAGGGCTGCCCTGGGGGCCGTGTGTGTCAAAGCGATCAGTGTTTGCAATCACATAATCGAATTGGTGCTATTTTGGTGTCTATAGATGCCCCTTTTTGGGATGTGTTGTGCATGGCACAGTGCCGAGAAAAAATAGATAACCAAAGCACTAATGATTAGGGTTCTTGGTAACCTAACCAACTTTTGATGCCCCAAGTATGGAAATGGCATGCATTCTTGAATCCTTGCTTCTGACGAGCTAAGGAATTTGATTTCAAGTATTAACCTATTTTGGTGAGGTGTGACTTGAGCTTCGACATTGATCAGTCATGATTAGGCAAAGGGCGCAACCTTTTGTCCACAGGGGAACCTTGTGTTCATGCTTCGGGAATGCCAAGTGTTTGATCAATTTGTGATAATTGCTTGTTTACTGCCCCAAGCATGAGCATAATTATATTTTTTAATGATTCTTTGAATGCATGTCGTTTTCCTTAATTGGGTGTGTGCTTGTTGATTGGTGACTAAGTGTGACTACCCCCTCAAGCGACGAATCGATGAGGGAATGACCTTTGTGAGAAAAGCGACGAGTCGCTTGACCCAAGATGACTTGTGCCAAGGTGCCTTCGAAGATTTAGCATTAAGCATGTGCAATTTTTCTGACATTTAGACCTATTTTTGGTGGGTGGTAACCCTTTTGGTGATGCCATAATGGGGTGAAATCATCAAAAACCCATCTTCCCGTGGAGCGATCCGGCTATGGTAGCCTTCTTGGGGAAGTAGGAGAGTGACAATTTGAGCCCTTACATCGATTTTCTATGCCAAGAGGTTAAGTGCAAGAGCACTTGTGTCCGACAATGCTTATTGCTGTTTGTTTGTGTTGCATTTTTTTGTTGTTTTTGGTGGTTTGTTGTTTTATTGTTTTTGAGTGGGTTTTGACCCTTTTGTGACGTCGTTTGGGGGTGAAATTGTCAAAAATATGTCTTCCCATGGAGCGGTCCGGCTATGGTAGCCTTCTTAGGGAGTAGGATAGTGACAATTTGCACCCCGACATCAATTTTTCTATGCCATTGAATGTCAGGCACAAAGGTGCCTTTGTTCGGCACTTTTATTGCTATTGTTTGTGGATATTTGTTGTTTTTGTTGTTTTGATTTTCTTGCTTTGTGTATATGTCATAATTTCATGTTATGCACAATGATTGATGTTGATGGATGCATGCTACTTTATATTGATGTATGCATATGGTATGATAAATGCGATTGTTGTATGTTGATTTATTTTGATGGATGCATATGTTATGATGAATGCAAATGTTTTTGATTTATATGTGATATGCAGAAATGAAATGGATGAATGGAATTTGTGATGTTTGGCTATGGTAGCATAGACTGTTTAGGACTCTATTTACTTTTTAGGCGATTGCTGTGGTAACTGACTTTGTATGTATACATGTGATTTTTGATGGTATTGTAAGGATGAAAAGTAGCATAGTTTGGTTTAGAAATGTAGCTAAGGTTTTTTGAGACTCAGAGGGTTTTAACTCACTAGCCATGACTGTACTTTATCTTACAAGACTTTTGAACAAGGTATGAATCGGACTTGTTTTTGACAAAGTTATTTCACATCCCTGTGTGTGCAAATGAGTTCATTTATGTGGTATTTGTCAGGATACCGCCAGTGCCAGATGGGCTTTCAACCGAACCTATACTGAGGATCACCTAATTAGCTCCACTAACTCCTCTATTGTATTTAGTCAGATTAATCTACGGTGCTATCTAGGATACCATAAGCTATCTCATCCACATGCAAACATTGATCTGTACACAAGTTAATGTGACAGATATATCGTCATGTAAGAAGTTTACCGCTAGTGACCGATAGGCTATCAACCAAACTAGTACTGAGGCTTGCCTCATGACCTATTAGAATGCTAAGAGTTCCAGGGATTCAAGTTCAACTCCCTTCTTTTCTTTACTTGTATTGGGATACTTGCTCCTTTGTAGTGATAAAATCATTGTTTATTTCTATTTTATTTGTTTTTATTTTGAGCAAGGGATTTGGATATGGAGTGAAGAGAATCACTATTGTATGTGCTTTTTTGATGTATGCACTATGGGATGTCAAATTTTGGTGTTTTGACTTTTGCAAATTTTTTATGTTTTGCAACTATTAAGAACTTTGGGATTCTTAAGGAATTGGGTAGGGAGGATGCTTGTCCTTTTGCCAACTCTCAGCATTCTTTGGGTCATTCGCACGGGAGGATGAGCAAGATAGCCGTTTCACTTATGGTGGCCTGGATTGCTTTGCAGGTGTCATCTTTCATTCACACAACTTGGGAATTTTTATGTGTTTTAATTTGTGTTGGGATGCTACATAACAAGGTGTGATTCGAGTAGAACTCTACCTTCGTAAAATCTGCCTGACTTGGTACAATACATGGCTAGAAAGAAAAATTACGACTGAAAGACAAAAACTCTTGATACATTATAAGACCACTGACTCTAGTGTGGTAAAAAGCAGTAAATGGTGTATTTTTGTTGTTTTTTGGACTACTTATAAAATGAAAAAATGTGGAACCAGATGGACTAGCAGAGTAATTACAGCCTATGGTGCCTTTGACCTGTACGACCACAAATATGCAATGTATGGATGTGATGCTTAATGCAGCTATATATTTTTGTATTTTGATGGAATTATTTTTGTGAATATGAAGATGAGATGTAAGAAGAGCTTTTATTGATGAATTTGAGCATTCCTGGAAATGAGATGCAAATTCTTTTTTTTTAGAGATTTTGATGGTTTTTGTTGTTTTTGAATTTTCTTTATGGTGACCAAGGGATTTCGAGAATCCTTTGGGGCCTTTTTGGGGTGACCAAGCGATTGCGATAATCCTTGGAGCTTTTGGGGTGACCAAGTGATTGCGATAATCCTTGGAGCTTTTTGGGGTGACCAAGTGATTGCGATAATCCTTGGAGCTTTTTGGGGTGACCAGGTGATTGTGATAATCCTTGGAGCTTTTGGGGTGACCAAGTGATTGCGATAATCCTTGGATCTTTTGGGGCTTTTTGGGGTGACCAGGTGATTGTGATAATCCTTGGAGCTTTTGGGGTGACCAAGTGATTGCGATAATCCTTGGATCTTTTGGGGTGACCAGGTGATTGTGATAATCCTTGGAGCTTTTCGGGTGACCAAGTGATTACGATAATCCTTGGAACTTTTGGGGTGACCAAGTGATTGCGATAATCCTTGGAGCTTTTGGGGTTTTGACCAAGCGATTGCGATAATCGTTAGAGCTTTTTGGGATGACCAAGCGATTGCAATAATCCTTGGAGATTTTTGGGGTGACCAAGGGATTGTGATAATCCTTGGAGCTTTTTGGGGTGACCAAATTATTGCGATAATCCTTAGATCTTTTTGGGGTGACCAGGTGATTACAATAATCCTTGGAGCTTTTGGGGTGACCAAGTGATTGCGATAATCCTTGGAGCTTTTGGGGTGACCAAGTGATTGCGATAATCCTTGGAGCTTTTTGTGTGACCAAGTGATTGCGATAATCCTTGGAGCTTTTGGGGTGACCAAGTGATTATGATAATCCTTGGAGATTTTGGGGTTTTGACCAAGCGATTGCGATAATCCTTGGAGCTTTTTGGGATGACCAAGTGATTGCGATAATCCTTGGAGCTTTTTGGGGTGAGCAAGTGATTGCGATAATCCTTGGAGCTTTTTGGGTGACCAAATGATTGCGATAATCCTTGGAGCTTTTTGGGCTGACCAAGTGATTGTGATAATCCTTGGAGCTTTTGGGGTGACCAAGTGATTGCGATAATCCTTGAAGCTTTTTGGGTGACCAAGTGATTGTGATAATCCTTAGAGCTTTTGGGGTTTTGACCAAGCGATTGCGATAATCCTTGGAGATTTTGGGGTGACCAAGTGATTGTGATAATCCTTGGAGCTTTTTGGGATGACCAAGCGATTGCGATAATCCTTAGAGCCTTTGGGGTGACCAAGTGATTACGATAATCCTTGGAGCTTTTGGGGTGACCAAGTGATTGCGATAATCCTTGGAGCTTTTTGGGTGACCAAGTGATTGCTATAATCCTTGGAGCTTTTGGGGTGACCAAGTGATTGCGATAATCCTTGGAGCTTTTGGGTTGACCAAGAGATTGTGATAATCCTTGGAGCTTTTGGCTTACTCTCTAGGGGATAGATGTACCCCCAGCTTGATGGTATTTGTGCTCCTGATCTGGCTCTAGAGGTATTGGCATGAACGGATCAGGCCTATGTGTAGAGATGAGGGCGGGATCTGCCCTTGACACTGATATTGCTATGGGATCTCTGGGTAGAAGTTGATCTTTGTGTGCCCAAAGTGGTGGATTTAACAGTTTGTTCCACTGTGGTGGGTTAACGTGCCACTCATGCCCTAGTCTTATGTTTAGTTGTTGAAGTGCTTCATCGATATCCATGGGGTGTTGATGTTGTCACATGTGATTGCTGTGGGCCATCTCTATTTCATGCTCATCTTCGGCCAATGAGTCAAGCTCATCAGAATCTGGCAATTTTGAGACATGGAAGACTACATCATCAGGTAGCCTTACGGTCAGAGGTTGATCCTCTTCGAAAGGAGCCTCATGTAAGTTGGGCCTTGGGAGCTCTAAAATCTTGGTCTCTACCAACTCGAAGTGCTCTAACGCTTTGCATGTATCGAGGGATTTGAGCTCCTCCTCTTTGGTTGGTTCCTGTTGAGGAACTTGGGGCCTATGGAGGGGTGGCCAAATAGCACCCCCCATGATTTGGTAGGGTATTTCATCCTATCTCCTCCTTGATCAGATTCTTTAGAGGCTTCTTGAGGAATTTCTAAGAGTGGCCCATAAACCTGGGTGGATGCCTAAGGAAGGTGTCCATTATTGGTTATAGGAGTAGCCTCCCGTTCATGTCTAGGAGGCATCGGGGGTGGTGCTCGATAGGGTCATGGAGACTTGTCTCACACCCAGGGGTTGTGCCTCTCATAATGTTTTGTCTTATGTGTGTGAGGGATTGGAGTCCTCTCCTGCATAGTGTGTTGGAACAACTCATCCTTCTAGCACTAAAGGTACTCTTTGTTAATATGGTACAATTCCTCTAAATGTAGTCACTCTAGCTCAAGCTGCGTGAATTGCATCCGTCGTGCGATGTGCTTGACAGATTCTAAGATAGTTGGTCCTATCGCCTCATGTCTAGAAGGCCTAGATGCCTCTCCTAGATATCTATCTCGGTCGTAGTGATCCAAGATCTCTATAGGCCACCTCCCTCTGTTGGAGGTAGTGGCATTTATCCGAGGCTCTGGCCTCAGTAGGTGATCCTGATAGCTAGCATTTTTAGGATACCGCCAGTGCCAGATGGGCTTTCAACCGAACCTATACTGAGGATCACCTAATTAGCTCCACTAACTCCTTTATTATATTTAGTCAGATTAATATGCGGTGCTATCTAGGATACCATAATCTATCTCATCCACATGCAAACATTGATCTGTACACAAGTTAATGTGACAGATATATCATCATGCGAGAAGTTTACCGCTAGTGACCGATAGGCTATCAACCAAACTAGTACTGAGGCTTGCCTCATGACCTATTAGAATGCTAAGAGTTCCAAGGATTCAAGTTCAACTCCCTTCTTTTCTTTACTTGTATTGGGATACTTGCTCCTTTGTAGTGATAAAATCACTGTTTATTTCTGTTTTATTTGTTTTTCTTTTGAGCAAGGGATTTGGATATGGAGTGAAGAGAATCACTATTGTATGTGCTTTTTTGATGTATGCACTGTGGGATGTCAAATTTTGGTGTTTTGACTTTTGCAATTTTTTTATGTTTTGCAACTATTGAGAACTTTGGGATTCTTAAGGAATTGGGTAGGGAGGATGCTTGTCCTTTTGCCAACTCTCAGCATTCTTTGGGTCATTCGCACAGGGGGATGAGCAAGATAGCCGTTTCACTTATGGTGACCTGGATTGCTTTGCAGGTGTCATCTTTCGTTCACACAACTTGGGAATTTTTATGTGTTTTAATTTGTGTTGGGATAATACATAACAAGGTGTGATTCGAGTAGAACTCTACCTTCGTAAAATCTGCCTGAATTGGTACAGTACATGGCTAGAAAGAAAAATTTTGACTGAAAGACAAAAAATCTTGATAAATTATAAGACCACTAACTCTAGTGTGGTAAAAAGTAGTAAATGGTGTATTTTTGTTGTTTTTTGGACTACTTATAAAATGAAAAAATGTGGAACCAGATGGACTAGCAGAGTAATTATAGCCTATGGTGCCTTTGACCTATACGACCACAAATATGCAATATATGGATGTGATGCTTAATGCAGCTATATATTTTTGTATTTTGATGGAATGATTTTTGTGAATATGAAGATGAGATGTAAGAAGAGCTTTTATTGATGAATTTGAGCATGCCTGGAAATGAGATGCAAATTCTTTTTTTTAGATATTTTGATGGTTTTTGTTGTTTTTGAATTTTCTTTATGGTGACCAAGGGATTTCGAGAATCCTTTGGGGCCTTTTTGGGGTGACCAAGCAATTGCGATAATCCTTGGAGCTTTTGGGGTGACCAAGTGATTGCGATAATCCTTGGAGCTTTTTGGGGTGACCAAGTGATTGCGATAATCCTTGGAGCTTTTTGGGGTGACCAGGTGATTGCGATAATCCTTGGAGCTTTTGGGGTGACCAAGTGATTGCGATAATCCTTGGGGCTTTTGGGGTGACCAAGTGATTGCGATAATCCTTGGAGATTTTTGGGTGACCAAGTGATTACGATAATCCTTGGAGCTTTTGGGGTGACCAAGTTATTGCGATAATCCTTGGAGCTTTTGGGGTTTTGACCAAGCGATTACGATAATCGTTAGAGCTTTTTGGGATGACCAAGCGATTGCAATAATCCTAGGAGCTTTTTGGGGTGACCAAGGGATTGCGATAATCCTTGGAGCTTTTTGGGGTGACCAAATGATTGCGATAATCCTTGGAGCTTTTTGGGGTGACCAGGTGATTACGATAATCCTTGGAGCTTTTGGGGTGACCAAGTGATTGCGATAATCCTTGGAGCTTTTGGGGTGACCAAGTGATTGCGATAATCCTTGGAGCTTTTTGGGTGACCAAGTGATTGCGATAATCCTTGGAGCTTTTGGGGTGACCAAGTGATTGCGATAATCCTTGGAGCTTTTGGGGTTTTGACCAAGCGATTGCGATAATCCTTGGAGCTTTTTGGGATGACCAAGCGATTGCGATAATCCTTGGAGCTTTTTGGGGTGAGCAAGTGATTGCGATAATCCTTGGAGCTTTTTGGGTGACCAAATGATTATGATAATCCTTGGAGCTTTTTGGGCTGACCAACTGATTGTGATAATCCTTAGAGCTTTTGGGGTGACCAAGTGATTGCGATAATCCTTGAAGCTTTTTGGGTGACCAAGTGATTGTGATAATCCTTAGAGATTTTGGGGTTTTGACCAAGCAATTGCGATAATCCTTGGATATTTTGGGGTGACCAAGTGATTGTGATAATCCTTGGAGCTTTTTGGGATGACCAAGTGATTGCGATAATCCTTGGAGCCTTTGGGGTGACCAAGTGATTGCAATAATCCTTGGAGCTTTTGAGGTGACCAAGTGATTGCAATAATCCTTGGAGCTTTTGGGGTGACCAAGTGATTGCTATAATCCTTGGAGCTTTTGGGGTGACCAAGTGATTGCGATAATCCTTGGAGCTTTTGGGTTGACCAAGAGATTGCGATAATCCTTGGAGCTTTTGGCTTACTCTCTAGGGGATAGATGTACCCCCAGCTTGATGGTCTTTGTGCTCCGGATCTGGCTCTGGAGGTATTGGCATGAATGGATCAGCCCTATGTGTAGAGATGAGGGTAGGATCTACCCTCGGAACTGATATTGCTATGGGATCTCTGGGTAGAAGTTGATCTTTGTGTGCCCAAAGTGGTGGATTTAATAGTTGGTTCCACTGTGGTGGGTTAACGTGCCACTCATGCCCTAGTCTTATGTTTAGCTGTTGAAGTGCTTCATCGATATCCATGGGGTTTTTATGTTGTCGCATGTGATTGCTGTGGGCCATCTCTATTTCATGCTCATATTCGGCCAATGAGTCAAGCTCATCAGAATCTAGCAATTTTGAGACATGGAAGACTACATCATCAGGTAGCCTTACGGTCAGAGGTTGATCCTCTTCGAAAGGAGCCTCATGTAAGTTGGGCCTTGGGAGATCTAAAATCTTGGTCTTTACCAACTCGAAGTGCTCTAGCGCTTTGCATGTATCAAGGGATTTGAGCTCCTCCTCTTTGGTTGGTTCCTGTTGAGGAACTTGGGGCCTATGGAGGGGTGGCTAGATAGCACCCCCCATGCTTTGGTAGGGTATTTCATCCCGCTCTCCTCCTTGCTCAGATTCTTTAGAGGCTTCTTGAGGAATTTATAAGAGTGGCCCATAAACCTGGGTGGATGCCTGAGGAAGGTGCCCATCATTGGTTATAGGAGTAGCCTCTCGTTCATGTCTAGGAGGCATCGGGGGTGGTGATCGATAAGTTCGTGGAGACTTATCTCACACCCACGGGTTGTGCCTCTCATAATGTTTTGTCTTATGTGTGTGAGGGATTGGAGTCCTCTCCTACATAGTGTGTTGGAACAACTCATCCTTCTGGCACTAAAGGTGCTCTTTGTTAATATGGTACAGTTCCTCTAAATGTAGTCGCTCTAGCTCAAGCTGCGTGAATTGCATCCGACGTGCGATGTGCTTGACAGATTCTAAGATAGTTGGTCCTATCGCCTCATGTCTAGAAGGCCTAGATGCCTCTCCTAGATATCTATCTCGGTCGTAGTGATCCAAGATCTCTATAGGCCGCCTCCCTCTATTGGAGGTAGTGGCATTTATCTGAGGCTCTGGCCTCAGTAGGTGATCCTAATAGCTAGCATTTGCAAAGGCATATTGCTCTTACGATGTATATTATTCTTGAGGAAGGTAAGTGTTTTCCTCATGCTCTCTTTCATAAGTGAAAAAGGGATGGACGAATCTAGCTCGCCCTACCTGAAGAGCCTTGTGCTCTAGATTTGTCCTTGTAGTCCAGAAAACTAGAGGGGGTGAAGAAGGGACAGTGTAATCATGTGGTTCCTCCCATCAAACCCTATGTTGACCTAGCACTTCATCGCATGGTGACCACTCATAGCGAGCATCTAAGGGAGCTCTCCTATGGATGTACCCCTCATGGAAGGGTGTGTGTTGGGTGCTATGCTGAACAAGAGTGCCCCTAGAAGAGGTGCCCCTATAGTCCCTTTCCGTTAAGGTGTGGAGGGGACTGCCTTGTGTGTCAGGTTGCCAAGGTGGTATGACAAAATCCTTGGGACTATAACGGAGGTGACTTGTACCTCCTTGGATATTCCCCACAACATCTACCCATGATTGGGCTTGGCTATGGGTGAGCACCATGACGATGTCTCTCTAAAAACCCTAAAATTGAAATGAGTCAGATGGGGCCCAAAATTGGGGTGTGCATCCCTCTTACAATAGATAAGACAAAAATGAAGTTTCAAGTCCTAACTCTAAATACATTAGGAGATATTGACCTTCGAACAGCTCAAAAAGCATAAAAAATTAGCTGAGTAATTTTAAAACCTAATTTTGGGGCACTAGATGATGGAATTTGGCCTTGAAAACTGACTCCCATCGTGATCGCCACTGAAAGCACGAGATTCCAGAAATAAAAGGAAAACTATAGCTATGCAATGTAAAACAAAATATGACGCTTTAATCCTATGCCTTTGAAATGCACGAAACAAAGGAAAGAGACGAATCGAAAACGAAAGAAAAGAGGTATGGAAAGCACAGTCCTTTTTATTCAATTCTCTTAACCTCGGTTACAAAGACGTCTCCTCCCCTTTTAGGGGCTAGGAGCGTTAACATGTTTCCATTACAGAAGTGAATAATGATCTTCTTTCTGTGTGCCCACATGCAAAATGGGCGAGCCAAAATTTTGCCACCACTGATGTTGATGAATCCTTGGTTCTTGTTGCTTCTCCTGCGATCAAAGAAACAACAAAGGCATTAGTAGTACCTACTGCAAATATGAAATGTTAGTTCTCTAAAATAATGAAGGATGTATGCCTAAGATTGACTAAAATGATGCATGAAATGAATCTAAATCACCTGCAAACTTGACAGAGACCAGAAAACATTACCTGAGGGCCACTGCCATTGAAACAGTCAGCCAATTTGCATTCAACTAAAATTCGTCCCTGGGAAATACGAATTCTACTGTAATTCATCCGCGGGTAGGACGAATTCAACTATGTTAAAATGCCGAGTTGAAGCCGTCCAAATGTCGCACCTCGGGATCTCCAAAACACCTACAAACATGGGGGTTAGCTAATTGGGGGCATTTTGGGATGACCTAGATGGTCGGTTTTCCCCAATTTGGCCTCCATCACCGAGAATTTGACGTCGCTACCTGCAAGTTAGTGGGACAACAAAAGCGACGAGAACATGATGAAATCTGATTAAAACATTATGAAATCGAATACATAAACTATCTAGTCAGCATAGAATGAAATGAAAGATGAACAAATGATAGAAAAATGCATTAGAATGAAACTTAAAAGGCGTGGGGTGCCCGAATGGGCCGCCCACTGTTGGAACTTGATTTTGGCACCAATCCACTAGGGATGGGCCCAAAATATCTTAGACTGGGTTGTCGGCAAATTGGTGGATTAAGGTGGTCAAATGTTGGTTTTGGGTTCGGATCCACACTTCCAAAAGCCACCCAATAACCTCTCTTGCGAAATATATTAGGGATGTAGAAGATGTGAATCAAAAGCAATGGGGTGTTCAATTTGGCAGCACTTCGTTGCTTGAAAATGCCTCCCACTTGTTTTTCTTGGGTGGGAAAGTCCACCATTTTATAGACCCAAGGGGTCTCTTTTGAATGGGCATGCAAGGATGCCATGTGGTGGACATGCCTTCCCAAGAGGGAGAAGACTCATCCCTGACTTGGGCCTCCATGACTACCCTTGTGACAGTCTTCCAATGGCCAATATACCCACCTACACGTGCATGCACAACAGGAGGCAATAATTGACTGTCCTCGGCTGCCACTTGGCGCCATTCTTCTTTTTGCCCATTAAACCTAGAATTCATCCTGATCAAAGATGAATTCAGAATTCGTCCTTGGGTGATACGGATCCCAGTTAGAATTCGCCCTTGGGTGGGACGAATACTGAGCAAAGTGCCTGAATGTGCCAAATTGCCTTTTGACTTTACAAAATTGCTACAAAAGTGGTTAGGACCACTGTTTAACCTCTGAGGGCTGCCCTGGGGGTTGTGTGTGTCAAAGCGATCAGTGTTTGCAATCACATAATCGGATTGGTGCTGTTTTGGTGTCTACAGGAAACAAAAAGGAAAAAAAACTCCAAGTACAATGCAAAAACGAAACTAAACTTAACGCTACAAATTAAAAATGCATAAAATGGAAAAAGCATAAACAAATTGAAACCCAAATGAAACAAACAGCCCTTTTATTTTATTGATGTGTGTCACAATTCGGTTACAATTTGCTTCTGCCCTTTTCAGGGGCGAGGAGCGTTAAATTCGTCTCTTGGTTACATCCATGGATAGCCATCCTTCTTCCGCGTGCCCACATGTAAGATGGGTGGACCAAAACATCATCTTCGCTTGTGTATACGAGTTTCGGTTCCTCGCTGCTCCTCCAATGTCTAGACCCTGCGTTCAAAGGAACAAGAAACAATCAGTAGCACCTGCGGATAAAACAAAGCATGCAATCCCCAAGCCTACGATAAGCGAATGAGAAAATGAATTAAACTATGACTAAAATGAATCCAAATGCTTTGAAAATTTTATAGGGGCATCAAGAAATCACCAGGAGGGCCCTGCAAAAATAACAGTTAGGAAATTCCTTGCGGATTTGAATTCGTTCCGGGGCAGGATGAATTTACCTGCAACAAAACGCCGAAAAGATACTGTCCCAAATGTCCTACCTAGGAAGCTTCAAAAGACCTACAAACTTGGGGTTAGCTAATTGGGGGTATTTTGGGAAGACCCAGATGGTCATATTTTCCCAATTTGGCCTCTGTTAATGGGATTTTGATGATGCTACCTGCAGGTTAGTGAAAGCGAACGAAGATAGAAACATGATCGAAATTGTTCAAAACAAGATGAAATTTAAATGACAACCTATCTAAACATCATAGAATTGAATGCAAAAATGAAAGAAATAAAATCTACCACAGAATTCCCATCGCTTCGAAGAGGGGCGATTAGGACTGTAGTAGTGTGGGAGGGGGCACCCATGGGGCAGGCCGCCCGTCATTTGAGGCCTGATTTCGGCACCAATCCACTTGGGATGGGTCCAAAACCTCTTGTGGGGTATTTTCAGAAAATTTTGTGGGATATTGTGGCCAAATTTCAGGTTTTGGGCTCAAGGTTCATCCTTCCAATAGTCACCCAATGACCTCCTCTCTAAAAGATATCACGGATGTGAAAGGCACGAATCAACTAAGGGCGTATGGGGAAGTAAAACGGTAGCACTTCGTTGCTCAAAAAATGCTCCTTCTCTCTATTTTTGGGGTGAGGAAACTCACCAATTTATAGACCTAGAGGTCTCTTGAATTGGGCATGCAGAGGCGCCACTTGGCAATCATGCCTTCCTAGGGGGAGGGAGACTCCTCCCTGATTAGGGACTTCATGACTGCCCTTGTAGCTACCTCTAATGCTCGAAAATGCTCACCCACACTCCCATGCAATGAAGGAAGTGTTAGGTGGTGGATATGAGCTGCCATTTGTCAAGATTTGAATTTTTGCCCATCAAACCTGCAATTTGCCCCACCCTGGAGCGAATTCTGATATTCCTCCCTGGGTAGGGTGAATCCCAGTTTGAATTCGTCCCTGGGTGGAACGGATATTGAGCAAAGTTCTTGAAGGTGCCAAATTGACTCTTGACCTTCCAAAAATGTTGTGAGAGTGGTTAGGACCACTTTTTGACCTCTGGGGGCTGCCCTTGGGGTTGTGTGTGTCAATGCGATCAGTGTTTGCAGTCACATAATCGGATTGGTGCTATTTTGGTGTCTATAGATGCCCCTTTTTGGGATGCGCTGTGCAAGGCACAATGCCGAGCAAAAATAGGTAACCAAAGCACTAATGATTAGGGTTTATTAGTAACCTAACCAAATTTTGATGCCCCAAGTATGAAAAGGGCATGCATTCTTGAATCCTTGCTTCTGACGAGCGAAGGAACTCAATTCAAGTGTTAACCTTTTTCGGTGAGGTGTTACTTGAGCTTGGACATTGATCAGTCATGAATAGGCAAAGGGCGCAACCTTTTGTCTATGGGAACCTTGAGTTCATGATTCATGAATGCCAAGTGATTGATCAACTTGTGATTATTGCTTGTTTACTGCCCCAAGCAGGAGCGTGATTGTCTTTGCCAATGATTCTTTGAATGCATGCTGTTTCCATGATTGGGTGTGTATTTGTTGATTGGTGACTAAGTGTGACTACCCCCTCAAGCGACGAATCGATGAGGGAATGACCAACATGAGAAAAGTGACGAGTCACTTGACCCAAGATGACTTGTGCAAGGGTGCCTTCAGATGTTTTAGCATTAAATGTGTGTGCAGTTTTCTGACATTTAGACCTATTTTTGGTGGGTGTTAACCCTTTTGGTGACGCTTTTTGGAGTTGAAATTATCGAAAATCCATCTTCCCGTGGAGTGGTCCGGCCATGGTGGCCTTCTTAGGGAGTAGGATGGTGACAATTTGTAACCCCAACGTCTATTTTGGATGCCAAAATGTCAGGCGCAATGGCGCCTTCGTTCGACAACTCTATTGCTATTTTTGGGTGGGTTTTGACCTTTTTGGTGATGTCGTTTGGGGATGAAATTCTCGAAGATCCGTCTTCCCGTGGAGCGGTCCGGCTATGGTAGCCTTCTTAGGGAGTAGGATAGTGAGGATTTGTGACCCCGACATCTATTTTGCATGCCCGGAATGTCAAGTGCAAAAGCACTCTCATTGGACAGTTTTATTGCTATTTTTGGTGCTTTTTTGTTGTTTTTGAAATGTTTGCTCTGTATTCGTCCCTGGGTGAGATGAATTCCTGTTGAGCATTCGTTACAGGGAGGGATGAGCACTAACCAAAGTGCTCATCCTAGGGAGGAACGATTACAGGCTCAAAAATCCTATTTAAAGGCCAAAACTAGGTTTTGGGCTCATTTGCACTTGTTTTTTCTGGCGATTTGGAGCTTTGAGGAGGAGGAGGTCAATTCTGCGAAGCGAAGCGCTGCCAAATTTTTCTGCCACCATGAGTGCATGAAATGGATCGATCAGTGGAGCTAAAGTGAGACCAGTAAGTGAACTCCCTCTTTATTAGTCTCTTGTATTATAGTTTTTAAAACCACAAGTTATTTTTTGCTTCTTTTTTTTTTGTACTTTGTTTTTCAAATGTAAAAATGAAAAACCTTAGTGAAATGAATGTGTTTATTTGTTTTGGTATGGCTTCATTAAAATGTAGGTTGAAATCCTAGTGGAAACCATGTTTGTTTGTGTTCATTTTTTGTATACTACCAGAAACCCTAGGCTAACAAAAATTGAAACTTAGCTAAAAAACGTAGGCTAACCCTAGTTAACAAAGGTCAAAACTGAGTTTAAAAACTTATGGTAAAATTGAGCTTAAAAACTTAGTGTTAAACATAGTTTTGTGGTAAAAACTTCGCTCAACCTTAGTCATTTTTGTTGTTCGTGTTTGATTTATCAATGTAAAGTTAAAAACCCTAGATTGACAAACTAAGTTTGTAAGTTTTGATTTTTTTTTGTTTTAATTTATCAATTTGAGAGTATAAGACCCTAGGTTGACAAATTAATTTTGTTATTTTTTATTTTTTTGTCTTAATTTATCAATTTGAGAGTATAAAACCCTAGGTTGACAAATTAAGTTTGTTTTTCTTTTATACTATTTGTAGGTGTACACTTTTTTTCATGATTTTAATGCGTTTATTTTGTTTTCTTTTGCAGGTTGTGAAGAGCCGATATCGTGTGCCTACTATTTTTGTTGAAGTGTAGGAGGCGCTAGCTGTGGCTAACTAGGAGTGGCTTGACGCCCTTGGGCTCAAGCAGGTGACTCGACTGGAGCCAGTGATTGGGGATCGGGCCTACCTGACGGCCCTAATCAACTTGTGGGATCCCCGGACTAATACTTTCCATCTCCCAACAGGGGAGATGAAAGTCACTTTGGAGGATGTCTATCATATTCTTTGAATTCCAATAGATGGACTGTCGATTAGGATGACGCTGCAGGATCAGCGGACAGCAATGCTGACATGCTACTTTGGGCATGGGGAGGAGTTGGGGGTGGATGGTCCAGTGGAGAGGGTAGAGGTTGACTATCAGATGGGTGGGATCTTAGTTTGATGGTGGCTTGAGAGGGGTGTGTTGGGAGTGAGGCACTCAGTACTCATGGGCCTCATTTCCAACATGCTGCTACTTGACTCGTCAGGTGCGAGGTTCTCGTGGAACCTACTGGATGTGGTCTGTTGACTGGTGGAGTGTTCGACACATGAGCCTTTGATCATGAGATGGGGACAGACGCTACTGGCATAGCTCTATGGGGAGCTATACGAGGTTCACTTCCAGAGGTGGAAGGGGATCAGTTGCAACTATCTTTTGCAGAGCTAGGCTTGGCAGAATATAGTGATGGAGAGGCCAGTGGGGTTACCGTGGACGATGTAGGTAGAGATGGCAGATAAGGATATAGGTTACGTGGCTCTGTGGCGGTAGTCTGAGGAGCAGGGATAGAGTCGATGGTGGGCAGGTGTCGTAGGGCACTATGTTGATGCCTTCACTCGGCTTGCTCTAGGGGAGGTGTTCTGGCGCCCCTATAGGGACTGTCCAGCCTGGCCGAAGGCTGGAGAGTGGCTCCGGTGGGTACATAGGGAGCGGTGGCTGATTGGGCGACATGGGACCGAGCAGGAGTTCTTCCCATACAGTTGGGTGACATGATAGTTTGGGGTGTGCCAGGGGTTTCCTGGTGAGCCCGTGGTCTATCGACGCCGGGGGGATGAGAGGACTCTGGACCAACCGGTCATCGCACCATTGGGCGAGGATTCAGATGTGGTGATTGACGTCCCGGACGTGGATGACGTCGGGACTACCGTAGAGTATGACCAGTGGTGGATACTATGGCTATGGTGGGGAGAGGGGCCACTAGGAGGCATGGAGGCAGTAGCAGCAGGTGGGGAGGGTGCCGAGGCACCAGGAGATGATTGGGGAGCTCCGCTAGAGGATGCGAACATGCTGTAGGTAGATGATGTGGATGTAGATTATGGTGTTCTAGATCAGCCAGAGATGCAGGATGTCATGGAGCAGTGGGAGCCAGAGCAGGCTGCTGTTTTGGATTCACCTATGCACCAGGCAGTGGCGGAGGACACGGAGGCAGGGGTGTGCATGCTGAGAATGCACGATTGGTGGGGCTACTGTGGAGGTGAGATGAGGAGCTAGGGGAGGCTCTACAAGAGAGAGATCTCTTGCGGGCTCAACTAGCAGAGCAAGAGAATGCATGGGTTGCGCATCACTGGTAAGAGGGGGATACCGACGATGCACGGGAGAGGGATCTCCTACGGATGTAGCTGGCGCAACATGATGATGTAGTAGTGATGTACCATCGGTGGGAGGTGGAGTGGTGTCGGCACCGGATGGATTTAGAGGGAGAGATCATCCGCCTCAGGGGGCGGGTACCTGAGCCCCCTGGAGGTGGCTCTTCGCACCGTAGGAGGGGCAGTGATACTGAGCAGTCAGCATCATCTCATCGTAGGTGATTGGATGAGGGATAGGGGAGTAGGCATGATGCAGGGGCTAGAAGTAGTCTCCCTGAGGGGTCCCATAGGACCTACACCACGGGGGGTAGTTCCCATTGCACCGATCCTACATGATCATGGTGGCCGACGCCTTAGGCTTTGGGGATTTTTGATCCTTTGGATTTTGTTGCAGGGTCACAGGACCGGTTCATTGTAGCCTACGGGCATTTTTGATGATATATACAGATGACTTTATTTTTTTTATGCGCATGTGATGATTTGATTTTATGCACGATGATTGATGAATATGGATGTATGCATGTTAAGTTATATTGATGGATGCATATGTTTTGATGAAATGCAAATGTTTTTTTTTTTTTTTTTATATGATATGCAAATGGAATGGATGAATTGACTTTGTGATTTTTGGCGGTCACACCATAGACTGTTTAGAATTTATGGCTTTTTGTGCTGGGTGATTGCTGTGTGACCTGACTTTCTTTATGTATACGGGCTATTTTTTTGTATTTTCTGATGGCAATGAAAGACAACAAGTTGGTTTAGAATGTAGGTAGGGTTTTTTGAGACTCAGATGTTTTAACTATCTAGCCAAGACTGTACTTTTATCTTACGAGACTTTTTAACAAGGTATGAATCAGACTTGTTTTTGACCAAGTTATTTCACATCCCTATGTGTGCAATTGAGTTCATTTATGTGGTGTTTGTTAGGATACCACCAGTTCCAGATAGGCTGTCAACCAAACCTAGTATCGAGGATCACCTGATTAGCTCCACTAACTCCTTTGTTGTATTTAGTCAGATTAATCTATGGTGTTGTCGTAGGAGACCATAAGCTAGCTCATCCACATGCAAACATTGATCTACACATAGGTTACTGTGATAGATATATAGTCATGCAGGAAGTTTACCACCAGTGACTTATAGGCTATCCACCAAACCAGTACTGAGGTTTGCCCCATGACCTATTGAAATGCTTAGAGTTCCAGGGATTCAAGTTCGACTCCCTTCTTTTCTTCAATTGTATTGGGATACTTGCTCTTTGATAGTGATAAAAATCACTGTTTATTTTAGTTTTTCTTTTGAGCAAGGGATTCGAATAATGAGTGATGAGGATCACTATTGTTTGTGCCTTTTGATGTATGCACTTTGGTTGGGATGTCAAAATTTTTTTTTTTTTTTTGGAGTTTTGACGTTTGCACATTTGTGATGTTTTGCAACTTTTGAGAACTTGGGATTCTTGGGGAATTGGGTAGGGAGGATGCTTGTCCTTTTGCCAAATCTCAGCATTCTTGGGGTCATTCGCATAGGGGGATGAGCAAGATAACCGTTTCGCTTATGGTGACCTAGATTGCTTTGCAGGTTTCATCTTTCATTCACACAACTTGGGAATTTTTATGTGTTTGAGTTTGTGTTGGGATGCTACGTACCAAGGTGTGATCCAAGTGGAACTCTACCTTCGTAAAATCTAACTTTGTATAGTATTTGGCTAGACGGCTATTGACAACTGAATGAAAAAAACTCTTGATACATTAGAGGACCACTGACTATGGTATGGTAACAAGAAGTGAATGGTGTTTATTTGTGATGACTATTTACAAAAGTAGAGAAATGTGGAACAAGATGGATTGGCGGAGTACTTATAGTCTATGGTGCCTTTGACCTGTATGACCACAAATATGCAATGTATGGATGTGATGCTTAATGCAGCTATATATATTTTTGTGTTTTTGATGGAATGATTTTTGTGAGTATGAAGATGAGATGCAAAAAGAGCTCTTTATTGTTGTGATGACAGTGAGTATGCCTTGGAAATGAGATGCGAATTTTTGTTATTTTTGATGATTTTATTGTTTTTGAATTTCCTTATCTTTGACCAAGCGATTGAGGGAACCCTTGGAGCATTTTGGGTTGACCAAGCGATTACAGGAATCCTTGGAGCGTTTTGGGTTGACCAAGCGATTATGGGAATCCTTGGGGCATTTTGGGTTGACCAAGCGATTATGGGAATCCTTGGGGCATTTTGGGATTGACCAAGTGATTATGGGAATCCTTGGGGCATTTTGGGTTGACCAAGTGATTATGGGAATCCTTGGGGCTTTTGGGATTGACCAAGTGATTATGGGAATCCTTGGAGCGTTTAGGGTTGACCAAGCAATTATGGGAATCCTTGGGGCATTTTGGGTTGACCAAGCGATTATGGGAATCCTTGGAGCATTTTGGGTTGACCAAGTGATTATGGGAATCCTTGGAGCGTTTTGGGCTAACCAAGCGATTATGGGAATCCTTGGGGCTTTTGGGCTAACCAAGCGATTATGGGAATCCTTGGGGATTTTTGGGTTGACCAAGCAATTATGGGAATCCTTGGAGCATTTTGGGCTATGGCTCTTCTAAACATGGAATGGCCACAAATGACTGATGTTCAAGGGTTCTAGTTCCTTGATTCCCTAAAGAGAGGCTAGCCGGTATGTTCCAGGTCCTATTTTTCTATCAATTACATAGGGACCTAACTAGTTTGCCATGAACTTGTCCCTTAGATGGGACGGCAAACTAGAATTCTGTTGGTTCTCTTTCAAGACCAAGTCACCAACCTGAAAGTCCCTCAAATGAACTTTCATGTTGTATGCTTTCTTAAGTCGCTCTTGATAGATACGTAAATGCTCGAGAGCATTAACGCGTCATTCATCAAGCAACGTAAGTTGGTCTAACTAGGCTTATCGTGCAGTATCATCATCAATGAACTCTTGCATTGATATGCGTAGGGAAGGAATTTCCAACTCAAGAGGCATGAAAGCCTCAGAGCCATACACGAGCGAAAACAGAGTTACCCCAGTGAGCATCTGAATGTCGATGCGATAAGCCCACAGGGCAAGTGGGATCTGAATGTGCCAATCCTTATGACTATCTACGACTATTTTTTTGAGGATGGCAACTAGCATTTTGTTCGACGCCTCTACTTGCCCATTTTCCTGCGGATAATAAGGTGTCAAAAAACTATGCTAAATTTTATACTTTGTGGTCAAAGAACGCACGTATTTTTTTTTGAATGACGTCCCATTATCCAAAATTATCTTGGATGGAATACCAAAATGACATATGATGTTGTGCAAAATGAACTCCATAATACGGGGTCCTGTAGTAGAGGTAAGCGGAACCGCTTCCACCCACTTGGTGAAATACTCTATGGCCATTATGATAAATGTGTGATGACCTGACAACGCAGGAGAGATATTTTTTATTAGATCTAGGCCCCACTTCAAAAATGGCCAAGCCGATTGGATCGACTGCAAGGCTTGGGAAGGTACATGTGTCAAATTAGCATGGTGTTGACATTTCACACACTTATTTACATATGCGCAACAATATCGCTCTAAATATGGCCAATAATAGCCCATGCAGAGAATGCACTTTGCGATGGCCATACCATTGAAGTGGCCACCGCACGTACCATCGTGTGCTTGGGTGATTGTCCAAGTGGACTCCTGCTAGTCCAAGCAATGAAGGAGGATTCCTTCGTAGTTATGATGGTACAAAATGTCTCCTAACAAGACATACTTTGTCATTTTCTGCTTGAATGCTTGTTTCATGGCATGCGTCAATCCAAGCGGGAGGTTACCTAACTTGAGGTAGTCCCTTATGGGTGAATACCAATCCTGCTGATCAGAAGCCTCAACAGTATGAACAGCCAATCCCTCTTGAATTTCATCCCTAGCAAAAGCTAAACGAGAAAGAACTTGCAAGAATAGCATTGTATTACTATTGAGGGGAGTAGGGGAGAACAAGAACTCCTAGTTGGCATGATTCAAATGATCATGGATTCGAGAGAACCTATCTTGAGGTGGTTTTGTAGCACCCTAAAATTGGTGCAGTATAACCTTAATAATTACAATTACTCTAGTAAATATTCAAATTCAAATTTTAACCTCCAAAATTGCTCCCAAACCACCACTTAATCCGTTTCCTCGTTTCCCATGCCATTTTTAGAGTTTGTTTTGACCATTTGACGATATCGTCGCCGATCAGACGATATCGCCTCAAATCGGACGATTTCGTCTGGGCTAGGATGTCCAGATGATCTTGTCCCAAAACTAATTTTTCACAATTAGTTTATGTTCCAATGTCATCTCTAATCTAGGTAGAAGCGTGTTTGCATCGTTAGAGACCCTCCTCGTTAGAGATCTCCCAAATAGGGATGATCTCCAACCTCCTAACCTCCCTCCGAAGCCTATTTAATCCTAGGCCCTCCCCTTAGCATACCCCTAGCTGAAATTCCCTATAACTCGAATTCTACACGCACTAGACCATCTTAAAACATTGTTTGCATTCGCATTTTTTCAAGTTTGTTTGCAGGAACTTCATTGTTTTTCAGCCAGAGCAAGCTCAGTTTGTCATGGACGATCCTGTCCAATTAGAGATGATTTCATACCAATCTGAGGCAATTTCGACTACAGTCCACATTGGGGGCAATCAGTGCCCAGAGTTTGCATTTCTTCATCCTTTTTCTACTGTATTTTTTTGCATTTAGTTAATTCTATAGTTATTCTTTATTATTCTGCATCTTGGAGTTCACCCATGTAACTTTAATGCATAATAAAAGCATAAATTATCATTAGATCGGTATAATGCATTCATGTTTTTGTTTATTATCATCATTTTAATGTTCTTACTGTCATTTTATATCATTACCCTCTGTTATCATAGTTTCATTCTTTGTATTTTGCATCTATTTTTCTATTTGTAGGTTTCTGACGATGACAAATTCGTCATATCTCAGACGATCTTGTTAAATAGGAGATGATCCTGTCGAATTCCAGACGATCCTGACTACTTCAAAAATAAGAACCTTCATCAGACATCCGGATCAAGTATGGGTCTTTAATCCATCTTGTTCTTTCTATTTTTCTTTTCAAATCTGTTTCTATCTTCATTTAAATCTGCATTTCATATAGAATAGCTTAGACGCATTTTGGCCAAACCTAGGACTTGAATGATTATAGATAAAACTAAACACATCAAACACATTCCCAACCTAGGCGTGGAAACTGCCATTCAAACGTTTCCTGGTGAACCCACCATCCATCAAAAAATCACCATACTACACCTCCCCTGAGAGGCGGGACCTTCTCAAGGCCTCTCAGTCCGAGGTATCGCACCATCCTTTTCCCATCCTCCTTCTGGGCACGGATCCTATAGCCTGAAGGTAGGGATGAGAAAAATTTGGAGTGATACATTTTGGTGAACTCGACGTGAATAACATAGGCATCTTCCTGATTCAAAAATATTAAAAAACAAACAAAAAAATACATATATGTAAAAAAAAAAAAAAAAGTAACAAAATCATCATTTCAAGTTTATATGTTTTAGATTCAATTCTAAATAAAAGATGCTAAATATTACTTTTAGAAGTACTAAAAAAACCATGAGTTTTTACTCAAATCAATATGAGCCCATCAGTAATGTTGGAAGAATTCATCCAAATACATTTGTTGATTATGACCAACCTCATCCCTATTCAACACCACCTCCATCACACTTTTCTCATTTTTCATCCTTACCCCAACAGGACAATCCCTTTGCCAATCCTCTTCATAACGATATTATCTATTCTCCCATATATCCATATTATGTCTATCGATCCACATATAATCCTCCTCCATCCTTTCAATATTCTTCTCTCAATACAACACATTCATTTCAACAAGAAAATACTTATTCTTCCAATTCTACCATGTATTCACCTCCTACTTCGCAATCTTCCTGTCATCATTCTACCCATAATAAAGAAAGTAGAGGTGAGAAACCATTAGGCCCTTTTATGACAAAATTCCTAAGGCATTTATCAAAAACCTCTCAAAAACCTTCATCACGTAACTCATTCAACCAATGGATATAATCCTCAAGCATTTACTTGATACAAATAGGATTGAACTTCCTTCCATAAGACAACTTGATACCACAACAGATTGGTTTAAACCTGAGCTACATTGTGAATATCATAGAGTAGATGGACATATGACACAAAATTGTAAAGATTTAAGATGTGCAATTCAAGATTTGCTTGATAAGGGTATTTTTAATATAAAAGAATTACAATCTACAACTGATTATAAATCTCCAATAAACAATCAAACTCCTACACAACAAATACCAATAATCAATCAAGACATGGGGATATCCCAAGAACCCCTATTCAATTATCAAAAACAAGAAACCAATCAAATATTGCATGTTAATGTGTGCCATCATGATGATATTATTAATATTGTAACAAAAACTACAAATGAGCAACCTCAAGTTCAATCAACTCAATCTGATATTCAAGATATGGATTCCTCATTTGACCAACCTTCAAAACTATCTTTGACTCTAGAGAATGATACAAAATGGAATGTAAGCATAGAAAGCGCATCTTTAGAATCAAAATCCCAATCTGAAATCCACTTTGATAGCCAACAACAAGTGATTAATCCTCAAGCAAAGATATCCCTTTTAGAGGTATTACAAAGTTCTCATAAGGAAATTTTGTTCAAAATACCTAGCCAAAAATTTGTTCCTCATCATATTTTCTCTAAGAACATAATTAATGGTGTAAACCTTCTCGAGGTTAACCATATTTCATTCTATGATGAGGAGATTCCTTCCTCTACTCCATAAGAAGACTCATCTCTTTACATTACAGGATCTAATAAAGAAATACTTGTTAAAACTATCATGGTAGATAATGGCTCCTCTCTTAATTTATGCACTTATCAATTATTCCAAAAACTCAAAATAAAGGAAGAAGATCTTAATGAATCAAATGTTATTATAAAATCTTTTAACAATGAAATTCAAGAAACATCAAGGTCTATACATTCTCCATTGTCACAATTACCTTCTATTTCTCACTTTTCTTCATCCATATATGATCATCCTTGTTTACCAAATAACATCCATGCATATCTTTCACATATGCTCCCTCCATCTTATCAAGACCTAGAATATAGTGATAAGAATGAAGAACCTTCTTATCCTTCTTACATTTTATTGTGTAACATGATCAATTTTCCACATATAAAAGCCAAATCTTTTGCTACATTATTCTACATTATAACAAAGCTTTTGTTATCACTACCTTTTATTCATCACCTTTTGTTCTTACCTTCACCTCAACCAAATTATCCTTCACAACCTCCTTTGATTTTGAAACAACCTTAGACATGCTATGCTCAAATAACCTTGTATAGTATATATAGACCATCTTGTATATACCACCAATTTCAATTCATAAATTAAAATCAAAATACAAAAAAAAAATCAAAATCCTCAAAATCTTCAAAAAAATACTAACGCAACTAAGGACCTTAAAGGTAAATTTGAGCCCAACTGGCTTGGACCATACATTATCACCGCTAAAATTGAATCGGGGGCATACAAATTATCTACCTTAGATGGTAAAGAACTTAAAGAACCCATGAACATTTTGCATCTTAAACGTTACTATGTATAAATTTGGTCATTTCATCCTTGTATATATTTGTTTAAAATATTTCAAAATCACTATCTTGTATTTCTTTCAATTTATAAATTCAAAAACACCAAAAACATTCATAATCATCAAAATATTCAAAACTATTTGTTGTATTTATTTATGGCACTTGTTAATTCTTTCAAAAATAAAAAAATAATAATAAAAATAAAAAAACAGCAATATTCTTGACTCTTTCGAAACCAAAACAACATAAAGAAGAAAGAGAGAGTCAACATTCTCAAAACTTCTCAAAAAGTATTTATATATATCTTCTTACAAATGTTGCAGTTATATGTTTCAAATCATTTTGGATAAATTAGCATTTATTTGGAATCCCTCACTTTCACAAACACAAAAATAAATATCTTGATTTTATCTGGCATGATTACTAATCTCTCTTATATCAAAGTCCACAAAATTCAATTAAATAAAGTTTGAGCACGGAGAATTGATCTTGTTATTTACTTAAACCAAGCACATCCTTTCACAATAAAATGATTATATTTGTAATATCCATGCTATGCTACATAGTAGAAGTGGTTTCTTGAGCGAAAAGTTTCCCCTGCTATCCTATCATGCACATGGTCTAGAATCTTTGAGAATTGGCAAAAGGACAAGCTCACCCCTACCCAAAATAAAAATCCCTTGCTCTACAGCTAATCCAAGCAAGTATCCCTAGCATAGAACAAAAAGAAAAAGCAAAGTTCAAGAAAAAGAGAAAAAGAAAAATGTTATTTTATATCATTACAGCAATGTTCCAAGCATTATCAAGCAAAAATACAAAAAGAAAAGAAATGAAAGCAAAAGAAAAAGCAATAAAATCTCTTTCCCTACCCTTTGAAAAGAAAAGAAGGGTTGATGGCTTGAATCCCTGGAATTCTCAATTATTCGAAACTGTGAGGTAAGCCCCATAACAGGTGGTTTGTGCCCAACCTGCTTGGCCTTGGGTAACTCCTAGCATGGCGATATTTTTGTCACATTAGCGACCTTCTTTTGTATAGACCTATGTCTACTTATGGATTAGCTAGCTCTTGATAATCCGACTTACATAGTAGTCTGGTATGGTTATGTGCATCTAAATCATGGTTAATGAACACTTATTTGGTTCATTCAAATCACTTGTATCATATTATCTTGCTCCAAACTGGTAAATGAACATAGCAATTGCACACACATTTGTATTTTAGAGATTTTGTGTATCATTATGATAAATCAAGATTGGAAATGAATTCACATATGCACATGGGATTTCTTATAAATCTAAATTTTGTCTTTAAGATACTTTGAAATTTTTCTTTTGCAAATTGTTTGGAATAAATTCATTTTCTTCTTTAAAGTACAATTGTTTAGTATAAAGACAACTACATACATATTAGAAAAAATCAAAATTTCTTTCAAAACCATACAATCAAAACACAAATATATATATTGTCGACTTTCGCGATGATGGTATAGTTCCAAAACCAAAATTGGAATTTTATGCCTAGCGCAAGTCCTCATCTTCATATTTTCAAAAATTAAAAATCAACCATGCAATAAAACAATCTATTTTCTTCTTTGATTTTCGCGATGATGGTATAAGTTTATACCTACATATTCTATGCCTAGCGCAAACCATTGTACCAATTTTTATTCGCCATTTATTTGAAAATCATAAAAACCATATGAATTAAATCATTATGTTATACAATTATGTTTTTTGACAAAAAAGCATGCACATTATCACTATTTCATGTCATTATGTCAACCTTCAATTTTGCAATGATGGTATAATTCCTAGGGAATTATCCAAAAATTTTATCACACTTAGGAATTTATGCCTAGCAAAAATCATTTTAACATTATTTCATGCATACTATTTTTATGAAACTCTGAAAACAAACCATCATCATCATCATTTGCACCATTGCACAAAAGTCTTAAGACAGTCTCTTAAGCACTCTTTTACTTTTAACAAATATTTCTATACTGGGATTAGCTTGACGAACGAGTGAGCAGCGACTCCATGAAATGGTCTATAATAGCGACAATGTCCTTTGAAATTATTGTTAGAAGTATCTTTTTATATTTTATCACATCACATCACAAACAACCAATTTGTTACATCAGATTATTTCATTTAAAATCTTACAACATGACATCAAAATTATAATATTTCAAAACGACATAATTACATGAATCCTCAATCCAATCAACAAATAATTCAAACATTAAAACATCATACAAACACATAAGACAAGTCATATGATCAAAAAATATCTCATCTATATATATCACAAATATATATACATCATATCAAAACTGGATCGGTATGCCACAATCTATACCTCGGCATACTCAATCCTCTCTCAAAAATAATAAAAACTGTCTCAATCTGTACAGTGCAGTGCAATCTATAGTATCTAGCCTCGAGAACCCCTCGAGCTCTTAGCCTCATCTCCTCCCTCACCCTGAGGTGGACGAGGTGGCCCCATCATAGTATGTGTGGTACTGTGAGTCCTAGTCATGGATCGGGATGAAGTCCTTGATGACCCAATCCTGATCGGATCCACGATGGTAGCTGGCAGTGGTAATATCTCCTCCTCTGGCACCATTTGGTGGTATAGTATCTGATAAAATGTTATATGGGCAATAGACCATGCCAACTCTCGAGTGCTCGCTCCTCCACCCCGTGCTCTGAGGCATGCAATCTCGTCTCTGAGCTGTCACCTCATCTCGGTGGTGTGCAGCCTCATCCTGCAATGTCTGCACCTATGCCTGGAGATGGACTGTCTCTGCTCGGAGAGTCACTGTCTCGCTGCTCTCCCTAGTGTCCACACCCTTGCCCTTATCAGGCGATGGTGGCCTCTCTCTCTGTGGAGAAGGGGGTTTTAGTTTGAGACGATTTCGTTGAAGTCGGGACGATTTCATCTTGACGACATCGACGGCCCAAAAATGGCTGCAATGCTCAAAAATTGCTCAAAATCAATCTAAAAAGCATGTAAATTCAACTTAAAGCATTCTAAACTAAGTTTAGACTCTTACACGTAGCCCACGTCAGACCTCTGTTGATCTGTGCGCTGTATCGACCATTTTGCTTGCAGAGCTCTAAAAACTAGAAAAATGAATAGTAACAATGAATTAGGATTTTACCCTATTTTTCTTAATTTTATTCAAAACACAATTAAAATTTTTTTAAAAATTTTGTTTTTTCATGTTTTTACCTCAAACGTTCGATTTGGGTAAAAACACGGAGGGGGTACGATAGTAAGTTGTTGTACGATTCGACCAAGAATCGTCGCCTAAAAATGGGAATAATTTTTGCTTTCTCATAGATCAAGAAGAACTCATATTTAACGCATTTTCTTTGAAAAATTTGTTAAAGAGGGGGCAAAATGTAGCACCCTAAAATTGGCGCAGTAAAACCTTAATAATTACAATTACTCTAGTAAATATTCAAATTCAAATTTTAACCTCCAAAACCGCTCCCAAATCGTCGCTTAATCCATTTCCTCATTTCTTGCACCATTTTTAGAGTTTGTTTTGACCGTTTGACGATATCGTCGTCGATCAGACGATATTGCCTCAGATCGGACGATTTCGTCTAGGCTAGGACGTCCAGACGATCTTGTCCCAAAAGTGATTTTTCACAATTAGTTTATGTTCCAATGGCGTCTCTAATCCAGGCAAAAGCGTGTCTGCGCCATTAGAGACCCTCCCCGTTGGAGATCTCCCAAATAGGGATGATCTCCAACCTCCTAACCTCCCTCCTAAGCCTATTTAATCCTAGGCCCTCCCCTTAGCATCCCCTTGGCTGAAATTCCCTATAACTCGAATTCTACACGCACTAGACCATCTTAAAACACTGTTTGAATTCGCTTTTTTTCAAGTTTGTTTGGAGGAAATTCATTGTTTTTCAGCCGAAGCAAGCTCAGTTTGTCGTGGACGATCCTGTCCAATTAGAGACGATTTCATACCAATCGGAGGCAATTTCAACTGCAGTCCACATTGGGGGAAATCAGTGCGCAGAGTTTGCATTTCTTCATCCTTTTTTTGCTGTATTTTTTTGCATTTAGTTAATTCTATAGTTATTCTTTATTATTCTGCATCTTGGAGTTCACCCATGTAACTTTAATGAATAATAAAAGCATAAATTATCATTAGATCAGTATAATGCATTCGTGTTTTTGCTTATTATCATCATTTTAATGTTCTTACTATCATTTTATATCATTACCCTCTATTATCATAGTTGAATTCTCTGTATTTTGCATCTATTTTTCTGTTTGCAGGTCTCTGAAAAATTTGTCTACCGAATTCGTCATATCTCAGATGATCTTGTTAAATAGGAGATGATCCTGTCGAATTCCAGACGATCCTGACTACTTCAAAAATCATAACCTTCATCAGACACCCGGATCAGGTATGGGTCTTTAATCCATCTTGTTCTTTCTATTTTTTTGTCCAAATCTATTTTTGTCTTCATTTAAATCTGCATTTCATATAGAATAGCTTAGACGCATTTTGGCCAAACCTAGGACTTGGATGATTAAAGATAAAACTGAACACATCAAACACATTCCCAACCTAGGTGTGGAAACTGCCATTGAAACGTTTCCTGGTGAACCCACCATTCATCGAAAAATCACCATAATACACCTCCCCCAAGAGGCGGGACCTTCACAAGGCCTCTCAGTCTGAGGTACCGCACCATCCTTTTCCCATCCTCCTTTCGGGCACGGATCCTATAGCCTGAAGGTAGGGATGCAAAAAAAATGGAGTGATACAGGTTCAATATGGATCATGTGGATTCCTGGCACCAAGTCAGAGATTTCACACTCCACCATGGATTACGATATTGTTTTGAATTGAATGGTGGTCATATCACCATAAATGTCTTGCGGGATTAGCGACCCCAAAGAGGCCATAGTGACCGCAAAATGATTCGATGACTGAGGGAGTGCCTTGATGTCGTACCATTCAAGCTTTTCTAGGAATTTTTCCATAAGGGCTTTGTAGGCCTACAGAACTGGGCATTTGCATTGGAATACCCCTTTGACTTGGTTGATGATTAATAGCGAATCACCAAATATGTTTAAACATTTAATTTTCATGGTGATTGTTATCTGAAGACCTATGAGCAAGGCTTCATACTCTACATTGTTGTTGGTGCATGGGAAATTTAATTTAAATGACAGAGGCATTGGAGCACCTTGTAGTGTGAAGAATACTATTCCCACACCACCACCTTGCTCATATTTAGAACCATAAAAAAATAAGGTTATGTCAGCTTGTGACTCAGGCTCATCAAAATCTGGTGATTCTGAGACATAGAAGACCCCATCATCGGGTAGTTCTATGACCAAAGGCTGATCATCTTCGAGAGGAGCCTCTACTAGTTGATAGGATATGACTTGACCTTTTATGGATTTTTGTCCAATAAACTCTATGTCAAATTACGTCAACAACATGATCCATTTCATTGTGCGACTACTATGATAAGTACGACTCATCATGTATCGTAATGGATTCTACTTAGACACAACATACGTATTTTTGCTCAACATGTAATGGAGCAGATTTTTGGTAGCAAACACCACTGCCAAGCAGAGTTTCTCAACGTATGCATAGTTAAGTTCATAACTGACCAGGGTGCGAAAAAGATAGTAAGTAGTCTGTTCTTTATGAAGTTCATTCTTTTGGGCTAGCATGGCGCCCAATGCGACCTCAGTAGCTGAGATGTATAAGTAGAACGACACTCTTGGTCTGGGTGGTGCCAATACTGGTGACAAAGCTAGGTATTGTTTAATGTCGTTGAAGCCTCACTGGCACTCGTCATCCCAGTGAAATGCTACCCCCTTATGTAATAATTTGTTCATTGGTCGACACTTGTCAGATAGCTGTGCTATGAAGCGCTTGATCGATGCGACCTTTCCCTGCAGGCTTCTGAGCTGCTTGATGGTAGTTGGGGGAAGCATTTCAAGGATTGCCTTGACTTTGTTTGGGTCTACCTCAATGCCTCGCTTTGAGACTATGAAACACAAGATTTTTCCAAATGTGACACCAAATACACACTTCTTGGTATTCAGTCTGACTTTATGTTCCATGAGGCGATCGAGGATCTTGCTTAAATCATCGAGATGATCTGGGCACAAAAGATATTTGGCCAACAAATCATTCATGTAGTCTTCCAAAATTTTATGCATGTAATCGTGGAAGATGTACATCATGGCATGTTGGTAGGTGGCACCAGTATTTTTAATGCCAAAAGGCATGACCTTATAACAAAATGTCCCCCAAGGCGTTGTGAATGCCGTTTTTAGCTGGTCTTCAGGGTTGATACAAATCTGATTGTATCTTGAGAAAACGTCCATGAGGGAAAGCATTTCATGACCTATTGTGACATCTACCAATGCATTGATGCTTGGCAATGGGAAATCATCCTTAGGACTTGCTTTGTTTATATCTCAAAAATTAGTGCATATGTGAATCCTCCTGTCAGGCTTTTTGATAGGCACCATGTTGGATAGCCATGGTGGGTAATCCACGCAAATGACAAACTATGCATCCAACATCTTTTGCAACTCATATTTGACCATAAAGGCCATGTTGGATGCATCTTACGTAGTTTTTGCTTAATTGGCTTGATTGTCGGATCAAGCGTTATATTATGCATGACTAGTTGTGGATTTAGCCCCGACATGTCTTTGTAGGACCATACAAAAACCTCCTTCTTCTCTTTGAGAAGGGCAATGTAGTCGGCTTGCTATTTGGGGGATAAAATTATCCCCAGCTTGATGATCTGTGGATTCATTGGATCTAAGCCAATGTCTACATCAGTCGTCTCCTCGACTGACATGTGGGATCCATTCTCCAACTGGTGTGGAGTTGGGATCAAATGGATATCATTTGCTAAGTTAAGATCATCGTTAGGAACCTTGGTTTTCTCTTTAGTATGGAATATATCTTGAGTTGACCCAGGGGCAAAATGAAGCATTTCATCGAAAGGCCAGTACTCTGATGGGGATGGCGGTGAATTGACGTGATCCCAGTCTATGGCATCTATGTCTAGATACAATGACTATGTCGGATCGATCAGGTTGTGTATGGGGGTGGTTAAGTCAATGGAGATCATGTTGATGAAATGATTTTGGTCTCCATTACTGTGTGTGTGGTTACACGAACATTCTAGATGCTCTCTATGCTCTAGATCTGGATCTAGAGGTACGGGAATGAATGGATCGGCCATGTGTGGGGATAGGAAGATAGGGTCTATCCTAGACACTGATGTCACTATAGGGTCTCTAGGCAGAATGTATGCTTTGTATGCCCAGAGTGGTGGATCCAACACTTGGTCCCACCGCGTTGGGTCTACATACCACTCATGCCCTGTAACTATGTTTAATTGTTCGAATATGTCGTTAATGTCCAAGGGGTATGGTCACTGCATTTATCACATGTGATTAAGATACGCCATCTTAGTTTCATCTTCATAATCACTATCAGATATCCAAAGGCCTTCATTGGCTCTGACAACTGCTTATGGCATTAAGGGTTAGCCTTGCTCAAGCAAATTGATCTAGCCCCATTGGGGTTGTTTCGCTCTCTACGGTGGGGCTTGATTTCCTTGGAGTGGCACTTGCTCAATTGGAGCATCTAAAGGGAACATTGTCAAGAGACTCTCTTGATAATAATCCATGGGGATCACCTGTGAGTGATTGCTATTTGAGGGTCAACAAGGTTGATTGCCGTTAATGGGAGATAATCCCTCAATGTATATGTCGTTTTGGGGTTGACATATGGATCTGGGGGCAATACCCCCTTGTTGCCTATCCCTAGGCCTTGCATGTTCTCCACCAAGATGTCCAAGGGTAGGGGGTGGTTGAACCCTACTCATGACTTGTAATATGGCATTTGGTATCTTTGTTGGCAAAGAACACATTCCCCTTACTCATATCTGCCTAACCCATATCCATGCCAATTGCATTGGCCAAGGTATCTCAAAGAAAAGTATGGGTTAGAAAAGTAGTTGAAATTTTTAGCAAAAGGCTCTTCATCTTCATCCTCTTGTGTGCATGGTACAACGCCATGATCAAGCCCCCCATACATAAAGTTTGTCTAGTTTGGTGGGTAGCCTAGGGGAAAAATAGTGCCAATGGGGAGGCGAGGTCTCCCCATGTCCTGCATGGACTCTAGTGTGGGTGTTGCTACAATATTCTGCACCAGATACTCCCCCAGGCCCGTATTGGCCATTTCAACGATGATCATTGGTGGTTGAGGGGGAGGGAATGGAAGTTCTCCCTGAGTCCACTCCATATCGGGTGAACTAGAAGCCTCGACTTCCATTCGGGTAGGAATCTCCTCAGTAGAGATAGTTGATACCGATGGTAGTGTCTCTTCCAAAGGTTTTGCCTCTTCCAGGGGTTTCTTCCCTTTGTCCTTTTATTTGGCCCCCATTGGTGGCATCGCTGGTGGAGGAACAGATGATGAAGATGGATCCGGTTGGGGTTTTGAAGAACTTACTAATGGGGATGCCTGCAGAATCGGACCCTACTTAGATGGATTCAATTGGAAATCCAAATGCGTTGATGGGAGGGTCAATTGCAACATCATCTATTTACAATACTTGAAGGGTTCTAAGTCCACCGGGACTACATGCACCTCCCCTTCAAATGTATACTTTAAGCATTGGTGAGCTATCGAAGGGACACACTTCATGTCCTTGATCCATGGCCGGCCCAGCAAGATGTTGTAGGCCATCTCACCTTCCAAGATGTGGCATAATGTAGGTATAGTCTTTTGTCCCACTTGGATGGGTAGGACTATTGTGCCAACTATTGAGCAGATTGCATCATTGAATGCTCGCAGTGTGTAGGTGGAAGCTGTGATGTGATATGCAAGCAACTTTAGATGTTTTAGGGCCGTGGTTGTGATGAGATTACTGGATGAGCCAGTGTCTATCAACACCCTCTTGTATGGGATCCCGTTGACCCACGTGATAATGTGCAGGGGTGGATCCACCATGTCATCAGTCACTAATCTCAATTCATCTTCCCAAAATGTGATGACTGGCTCAGTGCATCATTTTACATGTCCTATGAAGTTGTTGAAATAATTTGTCTCATGGGGTTGCAACTCGATGGCTTTCAATATCTCCATTGGAGCTTCTCGATGGGGTGTAGATTATTGTATAAGCTCGTATATGGAGAGCCTAGCCGATGTGGTCCTCAAAATCTGAGTGAGTTTGATCCAAAGTGTGGCTACTAGTCTAGGCAGATGAGGTTGTGCAAGGTGTTGTTGCGGTTGTGTCATTGTTGGCACCTCACCTGTAGTTGTTGCGGGGGCGGCTACACTCGAATACCTCCTATTTCGAGTCACTATATTGATCATCCCTACATATCCCTGCATGGGACAGTTCTGTGTGACCTCATTAATTTGTAGGGTTTTCTCCTACAGAGCATGAGCAGGCAAGGGGTCTTTGAAGACCTCCATTTGTTGATTTATTGGTGCAATGGAATTATCCACCGCTAGTGTCTTGTTATCAATTAAGTCTTGCACCAAGCCCTTAAACTTCCAACAGGCATTTAGGTCATGTCCTTGCCATCTGTGGAACCTATAGTACAAGTCCTCCCTATACCCCTTAGACTTGGGAGCATTGGGATCTATGGTTTGAATCTTTGGTAGGTTGATCAAATTTTTTGCTAACAGGCGGTCAAACAGGGAGTCCCTGGACTCTGTGTAGGGTGTGTATTGCCGCTTAGGGTGACGTTGCTAATTTTGCTCTTGCCTCTAATTTTCTCTATCATATATTTTGGGAGGCATCACCTGATAATTAGCTTTTTGGGGCTATGCTACTTGTGTAGGCTTAGGGACATTGATAGCAAATTGGTTGGCCGCGACAGGTTTTTGTTGCGTGGTCCCAGTTTTAGTGTTTTTAGTCTACTCTTTTTTCTTAGGTTTGGATATCTTGTCATCCTGTATCTTGATCTCTTCAATAATCCTGGCTTATGCCAGAGCTTCTTCTAGGGTGGCATATTTTTGCAG
Organism: Wollemia nobilis; assembly: GCA_028583015.1. NCBI lineage: Eukaryota > Viridiplantae > Streptophyta > Pinopsida > Araucariales > Araucariaceae > Wollemia > Wollemia nobilis. The sequence continues at coordinate 8,372,434 of JAQPPZ010003286.1, read as the reverse complement.
CTACAATAGCATAGAGATCGATCTCAAAGCGCTCTTTGAGAACATTTGAGTGAGGTCAGACATAGGGGGAAGGTAGGGCAACTTTGAAAGCAAAGTCCTCCATCGATTCCCATAGACCACCATGGTTTCCTCCTCATACTGCCTGAGGCTGGCTAAGTCACTCAGTGATGCCTTCTTCTTGGTTATGAAGGCGAAGCATTTGAGGAACGCATCCACTAACTAATCTAAGTTGTTAATGTTGTGCTTTGGTAACTGAGTAAACCAATTCGAAGTAGGGCCTACAAATGTGGTTATAAATATTCTTAATAACAAAGCAACATTATCCTGAATGCCGAAGCATTGGCTCAGGAATCTCGTCACGTGCTCTTGAGAATCCTCATCACCTCTAAATGTTGCCAACTAAGGCAACTTAAAGTGTTCAGGGTAAGGGGGTGTTGGCACAAACGGATGCACGGGATGATTGCGGAGTTGGCGTAAAGTGGGCTTTTGGGGCCCAAAAGTTTTGGTCTCCACAAACTCCAAATACTCTAGCAACACTTTATATGCATCTGAAGATTTAATCTCTTCCTCTTTAGTTTGCTCCCGTTGTGGGTTGTGGGAGACTTGAGGCCTATAGAGGGGTGGTCGAATGGCAACCCCTCCACCTTGGTAGGGCGTTTCGGCCTGCTCTTCTTCTTGCTCATACTCCTTGTAAGCTTCTTGAGGAGTCTCTAGACGAGACCTATGACCCTAGATGGGTCCCTACGGAGGGTGCCCATCGTTGTTCCAGGGAGTGGCCTCCCGCTCAGGTCTAGGAGGTCTCGGAGGTAGCACTTGGTAAGGTCAAGGAGACCTGTCTCACACCAAGGGATTATGCCTCTCATATGGTTCTACTCTTTGGGTGCGAGGGGTTGGAACCCTCTCAGGCACTGGGTTATGGAGCAGCTCATATGTTTGGCACCGAATGCGCTCTTTGCTAAGGCGATATAGATGCTCCAACTACTAATGGTATTACTGAAGCCACGTGATCTGTGCTTGGTGGGCGGCATGTCTGGTGACTACCAAGTCAATTTGTTTCACCATCCTAAGCCTAGGAGGCCTGGATGCCTCTCCTATACACTTACCTCGATCATGATGGTCCGAGATATCAATAGTCGCTTCCCTCTATCAAGGTTGGCAGCATTTACCCGAGGCTCTGGCCTCAATGGGTGATCATGGTACATAGCGGGTGCAGAAGCACATGGCTCCCACATTGTACATTGCTCTCAAGGAATGTAATGGTCTTCCTTGTGCTCCCTTTCATATGTGTGAAAGGGGCGGGCAGAGTTGGCTCGCCCTGCTTGAAGAGCCTTGCACTCTGGATTTTGTCTATTGGTTCTAACAGTGATGGGGGGCAAAGGAGGGATGCCATAATCATGTGGCCTCTCCTCCTGGACACTATGCCACTCTAGCACTTCATCGTGTGGTGGCCACTCATATCGAGATTCTAAGGGAGCCTTCCTGTCTATGTTGAGTGCCACATGTAAGGACTCCCCCTAAAAGGGGCTATGATGAATGGTCATGCCCCTCAAAGGGGTGTCCCTATAGTTCCATCTTGACATGGAATTATGTGGACTCTCTTGTGGGTTAGGCCACCAAGACGGTATGACCAAGTCCTTAGGGTTGTAGCGGAGGTGACTTGTGCCCCCTTGTACACTTTTCGCAACTTCCACCCTTGATTGGGCTTGGCTACGGGTGTACACCATGGTGGTGATTTTCTATAAGCTATGTAGATTTTTATCTCTTTTTATGATTTTTATGCTACACTAAATAGAAAAGAGCACACACACACAAGCAATGATTATCTTGTTTAAAGATTGAAAGTGTGTCCTAGACCTGGTTTAGTGTGTTTTGGTTTTTGTTTTTGTGTTTTTTTTTATTTTTTTTATTTTTTAAGGTTTTTGTAAAGAACGCTTAAATGCAAAATGATGGCTCTTATGGCTCCCAAAAATGGTCACCCCTTCGATATACCATTGCCAAGTCGATATACCAACCTCTCTATATACCTGCCCTTACGTGAGGGAAACTATAGGTACATGAGAGCAGATGGTACGTGGAATGTAGGCGGTACGAAAGGGGAATCACCCTGTTTATGACACCTACCATAGAATACTTATCCTCATGCACTGGGAATCACCCTAGATACACTCGGTTAGCTTTCATCAGGATTTACGTCTAGCAACAATAGTGATCAGGGTAATGGATGCAAAAATTCAAGCCAAGGTGGTGATGAAATCCACCGTTGGTCTTGATCAAGGGCTGGGGTTTTACGACCATCTTCTTGGTATTTAATTTGCCACATGGTGTGTGGGGTTCCTTTTATTTTGCAAAAAGGAAACAAGCAAGCAGTAAAGGAAAACTACTTTCCCTAAGCAAACAAGTAACCTAAAAACTAAAAAACTGAAAATAGAAAACGACAAGAAAAGTTCAGAATCCCTACCTTTTCTCTGCCCAAATATGTCGGTTCTAATTTTTTGCCATGAAACTACATAGACAAAAATTAATCTCAAGGAGAAATGAATTATAGGATTGTATTCATCACAGGGTGGGGAAAATTCCCATTTGTCCCTGGGTAAGACGAATTACAGCTCTGTATCCGCCTCCTGATGGAATGAACAACAGTCAGCGTATGAAACTCAGTACCTGCAAGAAAAAACAACCAAGTTTGGATCAGATATTTGATATTAAAAATAGGACAATGTCCCACCATGATCTCCACTAAAATCACAAGGATACGAAAACAAAAAGGAAAAAAAAACTCCAAGTATGATGCAAAAACAGAACTAAACTTAACGCTACGAATTAAAAATGCATAAAATGGAAAAAGCATAAACAAATTGAAACCCAAATGAAAAAAATAGTCCTTTTATTTTATTGATGTGTTTTACAATTCGGTTACAATTCACTTTCACCCTTTTCAGGGGCGAGGAGCGTTAAATTTGTCTCTTGGTTACATCCATGGATAGCTATCCTTCTTTCGCGTGCCCACATGTAAGATGGGCAGACCAAAATGTCACTGTTGTTTGAGTATATGAGTGTCAATTCCTCGCTGCTCCTCCAATGTCTAGACCCTACATTCAAAGGAACAAGAAACAGTCATTAGCACCTACGGATAAAACAAAGCATGCAATCCCCAAGCCTACGATAAGCGAATGAGAAAATGAAATAAACTATGACTAAAATGAATCCAAATTCTCTAAAAATTTTATAGGGGCATCAAGACATCACCATGAGGGCCCTACAAAAATAACAGTTAGGAAATTCCTCACGGATTTGAATTCGTTCCGAGGCAGGACGAATTTACCTGCAACAAAATGCTGAAAAGGTACTGTCCCAAATGTCCTACATAGGAAGCTCCAAAAGACCTGCAAACTTGGGGTTAGCTAATTGTGGGTATTTTGGTAAGACCCAGATGGTCATATTTTCCAAATTTGGCCTCCATTAATAGGATTTTGATGATTCTACCTGCAGGTTAGTGAAAGCGAACGAAGATAGAAACATGATCGAAATTGTTCAAAAAAAGATGAAATTTAAATGAAAACCTATATAAACATCATAGAATTGAATGAAAAAATTAAAGAAAGAAAATATACCATAGAATTCTCATCACTCCGAAGAGGGGCGATTAGGACTGTAGCAGTGTGGGAGGGGGCGACCATGGGGCAGGCTACCCGTCGTTTGAGGTTTGATTTTGGCACAAATCCACGTGGGATGGGTCCAAAACCTCTTATGGGGTATTGTTGGAAAATTTGGTGGGATATTGTGGCCAAATTTCAGGTTTTAGGATCAAGGTTCATCCTTCCAATAGTCACCCAATGACCTCCTCTCTAAAAGAGATCACAGATGTGAAAGGCACGAATCAACTAAGGGAGTTGAAGAACACAAGCTTATACTGAGAGGTGGGGTGAATAGTATAAGACATCTTTTTACTTTTCCTTTATACCTCAAAGAAGTAAAGCAATATACCCAAAGCAATATCAAAGCAATGCACAATATCATCCACAAAGTGACACCAATTTTAACGTGGTTCACCCAAAATGGCTGGGCTACGTCCACAAAACTTTTCTCTAAAAGTTATCTCAAATTTCTTTGGGAATCATTCCCAATTACAATGTTTATGAGCCTCGACCCAAAGGAGATACCTTACCCCAATCAGAATTTATGAGCCTCTGCTCAAAGGAGATACCTTCCCCTCTGCTTTGGAAATGATCCCTCAGAAGATCAACTACCTCTACCTCTTGCCAACACGTGGAACTCCTTTCCATCGAAGACCTCCTGTCCTCAATGCTTAGCCTAAGAGACCTCTGCCTTCTATGATCACGTCCACAGTAGCTCAGCAACCTATACCAAACATAGTCAATCGGTCTAGTACAAGTCTTCCTCTATATTTCAGATCTGTCCAACGCTTAAGCTTGAACAAATCAATCCTCTACATACAAGCCTTCTCAAAGACTTGCCAAATCTGTCCTCAGGTTCTTCTTAGAGAACCAGTGCACCTCTGTCCTCAAGTTCTTTGATAGAACTATCAAACTCGGCTCATAAGTCCTCTGCTAAGACCTGTCCAAATCTTCTCACAAGTCCCCACCGAAACCTATCCAAAACTGCTCACAAGTCCCCACCGAAACTTGTCCAAGACTGCTCACAAGTCCCCATTGGAACCTATCCAAAACTCAGCAAGCTCACCAAGAAAAAAAACTTTCTTAGTAGGAAATCACAAGGTGAATTTTTAGAGACCCAATGTGATTTTTCAAACTCATATAAGCATAAAGAGAATTTTTAGAGACTCAATATGTTCTATACTCAACTCCCAATCTCAAAAAATCAACTCAAATCAACTCAGCTCAAACTCAATCTCAAATCTAAAAACTTAACTCAATATCTGAAATGGATAGGATAGAATGCTTTCTTTCAAGAACATGAAACCCCAACAATTGCCAACTATGCAAAGAATCACATAACAATGATACTCATGTTCTTTTCACCATCAATTAGGGCTTCAACAACAATGCTCATCAAACAAGGTTCAATCAACACCATTCAACTCAAAACACAACCTTGAAGCATTTCACAATCAACATCAGAAAAGGAAACAAGTAGAACTCCTTTTATCTCCAATATTGTTTGAACAAAAAGCATCCACCAACTCAAATCAACAAGAACACACACAACTTTTCAAATCATCAACAAAGGAGTAAGCCCAACATTTTAACCAAGTAAAGAATAGCTTGATTATTACCAATTTAATGAAAGCAAATGTCAATATCAAAGCTGTCCACTTAAGGTTTCACAACTTCACACAAGAAGCAATTTTAACCTTAAAACATCATACTTTCATTTCCATAATCAACCAAAAGCACTCTCAACATTACAAGAAAAATTTATCCCTTATACACCTTACTTCTCCCTTATAGTCTTATCAAAAATGAAATTTATTTCTCATAAGAATGCAATAAGATATTTCAAACAACACCTTCAAAAGAATATTTTATCAAAATAAAACAAGCTTTAAACTCCTTATAACTCCTAAGCTATTTTTCCCTCTAATAAACTTCCTCCATCCGTAAAATACACTTAGCAAAAATTAATTTCGAAAATACCTTGGCCAACATCAAAAATCATGCTATGGAGAAATTGCGCACGAATTCTAACACCACCCGCTGCGTCCACTTCACGATGAAAAACCCTTTCACGTTATTCAAAAACTGAACCTCCCATTCAAGTAGCGCACCAATAGCCTAGCTGCTACTGGTGCGCCAAAGACGCTTGGTGAGGTTTAAACCTCACATTGTTAGCCTTGTTCCTTCTACCCTAGGGATTAAATAAAACAACAGTGCCTCCCTTTCTTCTGACGTAAACACAAAGACGAAAACCTTACGATGGATTTACGACAAATGGCGAGTACACAATCGAAGAAGAAATCCAAACAACGGATCACAAAATCACAGCGAGGAAGAAATTGAACAGCAGATCATGAATTCATAGCGAGCAACTCTTTTCAAAATGTGGATGGGATAATTCTTGATTTTCATCGAGGGAGATTTATATGCATTTTTACCATAAGCTCTTGACATCGACGAGGAGTTTAACATGTCGGCGGAGGTCTTGGCTAGCACCCACAATCTTAAAACATAGCGCCATGGGTTAGGAGAACCCATTACAAACAATAATTTAATATTTATTTAAAAATAATTAAAAGGAACCTTAACAAGGTTTTTAATTATTTAAATAAATACTTCCTCCTAGACCCAAATGCATTAAACTAATGCATCCACCTGTAATCTTTAAACCTGCCAACTTGGGGTTTACAAAAGACCTTTGAAACCGTCATGTCGTAACCTTCATCAAAACAAATTATTTGACATCAAATCAAATTCCTTCAAGAGCTTCTTGACATCAATGACAACTTATACACTTGAGCAAAGGCAATGTACCCAAAGTACCCAAAATTGCTAACAGGTGTATGGGGAAGTAAAACGACAACACTTCGTTGCTCAAAAAATGCTCCTTCTCCCTCTTTTGGGGTGAGGAAACTCACCAATTTATAGACCTAGAGGTCTCTTGCATTGGGCATGCAAAGGTGCCACTTGGCAATCATGCCTTCCTAGGGGGAGGGAGACTCCTCCCTGATTAGGGACTTCATGACTGCCCTTGCAGCTGCCTCTAACGCTCAAAAAATTTCACCCACACTCCTATGCGATCAAGGAAGAGTTAGGTGGTGGATCTGAGCTGCCATTTGTCAAGATTTGATTTTTTTATCATCAAACTTGCAATTCACCCCACCCTAGAGTGAATTCTGATATTCGTCCCTGGGTAGGGCGAATCCCAGTTTGAATTCGTCCCTAGGTGGAACGAATATTGAGCAAAGTTCCTAAAGGTGCCAAATTGACTCCTAAACTTCCAAAACTACTGTGAGAGAGGTTAGGACCATTTTTTGACTTCTGGGGGCTACCCTTGGGGCTTTGTGTGTCAATGCGATCAGTGTTTGCAGTCACATAATCGAATTGGTGTTGTTTTGGTGTCTACACTTAGAGTATTCTTCACCCAAGGCTTATTATTGGGAGGTATATATGATATATAGACATACATGACCCTTCTTGCTCTTTCTATCTTTAGTTAGAGGACTTTATCCATATTTTTTGGATTTGTGTTCATTCTCATTCCCTTGGAGAGTGAATTTTTTAATTCTTGTAGACCATATTCATGTGCCATGCTTGAATGGAAGCATATCATCCTAGGAGATCCCCTACCCTTGTTGACTATTTTTTTAAATTGGGAATTGTTTCGTATGGTGGCCTTGTACAACACATAGAAATCTATAAATGATTATACCTTTGGTAAGTATTCCTCCTCTCTTCACATATTTGCTTTTGAGAAATCTAATATTATTTTATCTATGTATTTTAGATTGGAGTTCAGGCTAGTAAGGTGACTATGGATATTTCTCATTTTTAAGAGCTTATTGATAATTTAGGGAATGCTCTATGCATAGTTAATCGAGTTCCTTCTAAGAAATATTATCTTTTAAGCCACTCTAGATCTAGGCAACATCATCGCCTAGCCCCAAATCACACTCCTACCACTGCAAAGGTTTTCCATCCTTACAAAACTAACCCTAGTAACATGACTACTTCTCTCTTTCCCTTGTCTCCTCAGCTTGATTATTGGGTCAAGTCAGGTTCTTCATTGTTTATTTCCAATTAGAATCTATTTATTCATATCTGAGAAGATATTCTCGATGCTTCTTATTTTGGACAGTGATAGGATTTAATACCAAAGTCTCCTAATGTTATTGTTGGATGGAACTTGATCACAGTGGTTGCTAAACCCATATAATAGTTCTGGACCATTACAAGGGTTCCTCATTTTTTATTTTTCTCTTGTGGCATGTGCTCAACTATCATTTCTAGTATGTAATCATTATGCTAGCTAGTTGATAGTGTTTGTATTCTAGATCTATACAGTAATTTTATTTAGTTTTTGGTTGCTTTTTTGGTTTCCCAAACTATGCCTATGGAAATGGTTTTTTGGTTGATGGCATTGGTCACATGGCATGTTAATCGACCCCTTTTTTTTATTTGTAAAAGTATTTTCTATTACTTCTTTAGTATAATTCCTTTTTACATAAAAATTTATACTTAGTCCAATGTTAATATGTTATCCAACAATAAGCACACTAAACTAATAAAGGAATGAACACCATATAAAAATACAATAATATTAAGGAAGGAACAAGGTGATATAGACACAACATTCATTTTAATATTCTATGCAAAATAAAGAGGTTACATGATTCTTTCAAATTTTTTTAATATTTAAAATATTTAAATTTGATACGAACCCAACCAAATACCTATAAAAACAAATAGACCTAACAATATTTTTACTATTCTCTTTGGGCATTCAATTTCAACACTAATCACACTTTGCAAACAAAACAAAATCTACTTAGTAAACATAAGTCATATTAATCATACACAAGCACTAGCAAAAAAATAAAATTATAAAGTTTTAAGCCTAAAAAAATCATTTGCCATATTATAAAAATTGAAAAGAGGAATTGTGGTTCCAACTTTTTGTGTCTTATGCAACAAAGAGGATGATTGTGTGGACCACATGTTTGGAACTTGTGATTTTTTTCATGATATCCTAAATATGTTATTGAGAGAATTTAATGTTGCTTGGGTCATTCCACATTCTCTAATCAGGATTTGGGAATAGTGGCACTTGGAAAGTAGTATTTTTTTGTAAAAATACATTCCGCGTATTTGTTGGGGGATTTGGTTGGAAAGAAACAAATAAGTTTTCAAAAACAAAACCAAAGGAATAATTGTGGTTTACGCTAGGATAAAAACAACCCTATTGGAGGATTGTATTAAAAACATTATTGGACAAGAAAATATTTCAATGATCCTCTCTAGAGAAAATATATCTTAAATATGAAAAAAATAATAAGGTAAGACTAGATACTAGATGGGAACATCCCCATAAATATTGGATAAAAACTAACTTTGATGGAGCTGCAAAAGGTAACACGAGTTATGCTTGTGGTGGGGGCCTCATTAGGAATGACAGAGGTCAGGTACTAGTTGCATATACTAAGGATCTAAGAATTACCTCAAATCACCAAGCTTAAGCAAGGGCAATGCTTACAAGACTTCAAATAACAGTGAATTTGAATTTTAAGAGAATTGTTCTTGAGAGGGATTCCAAGAATATTATAACTTCCTTTAAAAAGGAGATTTAAATAATTCTAGCATTTTCTAAATAATTACAGATGCGAGGACTATCTTGGGAAACCTAGAAATTCAAGTTAGACATATTCATAGAGAGGGAAACAAAGCTATCAATAAAGTGGCAAATATGATAGTTAAATCTAAGAATTTAAAGGTTTGGTCATATACCCCCATGGATTTGGAAGAGATTCTAAGAATTGATAATGAAGACAATAGATAAATAGGGCAGAGCAAAGCAAAATACTTTCTAGGATCATGCGATAAAGTATTTAAGCACACTAAATTACATTATTGTCAGCATTTTCTAGGATCATGTTTTGTTCATTTTTTTTCTTTTTTCTTTTTTTGTTTTTTTTGTTTAGTTTTTTAAGGTGGGTGGGTTCTTTTGTTTTGCTTTGTTTTTGTGTTCTTTGTGTTGTTTTTTGTTGTTCTTATGTTTTTTTTGTTTTTTATTTTATTTTTTTTATGTTTTTTGTTATTGTTCTTGTGTTTTTTTCGTTCTTGTTCTTGGGTTTCTCTTTGTTTGTGTTATTTCATGTTTTTATGTGTGAGTGTTTTCTATGTATTTTGTTTTTGTTTATTTTCTGTTGTTGGTTGTTTTTTATTTTTATTTTTTTAATTTTTTAGGTTTTGTTTGTGTTTATTTTTCATGTTTTTTTGGGTTGTCTTTGTAGTGTTATGTTGTTTTTGTTTTGTTTGTGTTTTGTTATGTTGTTCTTGTGTTTTTCTATGTGGTTTGTGTTGTGGTTTCTTTTATATTATTGTGCATGTTTGGTTGTTCTTTTGTTTTTGACACACTCAAGGAGCATGTTTTTGATTTATTTATTTATTTATTTTGTTGTTATTTACTTATTTTTAAATTGGTTTTGTGTGTTTGTTTGCTCCTTGAGTATGTCAAAGGTGGTAGGCCAGGTCTAAGTCCTAGGTGTTTTTGGCGAAATGGATACCCCTGCCTCCTTGGGTCTTACCCGAAAGTGGCATCCCTTTTGGGATGTTTTCCACAAATAAAAAAAAAATGTAAAGCATTGAGCATTGCATAAATCATGTTAAATAGAAGGATAGCGGGAGGAATATTATTTCATCTTCTCCATAAACAGGTTTAAACCAGGTTTGTTTGTTTTAATAAGATAGGACTATCTTGCATTTGTATGATCTTATATTGTTTTTTTATTGTACGTCTTTCGAATTTCCTTCCACTGTTGGAAACACTTACTAATTAAGAGTGAAAGAGCTAGGTGAATCCTCCACTATTGTAAATACATGATGATTTAGAGTGGACCTTAAGTGGTATACCATGACTATTTTGAGGGCTTCATACTTGTTACTAGTTTTTCTAGTCATCAACTTGGTTGAGTGAAAGAGGGTTTCTTTGCATTTTATGTACACCATAAACAACGAAGACTTAAAAATAATCACACATATTGCACGTTTCATTTTTAACATTATTGAATCGGATTCAATCACCAACCATTGATTGAGACTAGTGACAACGGGCTTCATATCCATATATTGGCTCACCCCATAGATACCTTAGCAGTCTGTGAGTGATTTTTCTCGATTTCATCACCAAAAAAATCCCCACTTGACATCCATATTAGGAATCCACCACGCATAGTTGTCTAGGCTTAGGGTCATAAAATAAAATACATGAAAAAAATAAAAAACAAAAGCATTGTTGCAAAAATATAGGATACATTTGTTTGTTTGATCTATGTTTTTTAATTGCCATCTCACTTTCCACACACATCCCACACATTCACCACCCCTACCTACTTACAACTTATGTCATTGACCATAAATCAATCTAGGACCATGATTCAGGTACCTACATCATCCATGGAGTGCTCCAAATCACTTATGTGGCTAACCCAACTAGCATGACATAGATAAGCTATTTTGGCTTATCTACAAGACCTTTTCCTATAGTCTTTTGTTTGAATGTAGAAGTGATACAAAGAGCCATCCACACTTCCATCAAAAGAACTAAACCATCAACACCCATTGATACCGATATCACCTACATAGACATGGACAAGGTTGGAGCTTATTCAATACCAACCAATCCCATTCTAGAACCACTTCACATCCCACCCAAACATGTTCCTTCTTCTCAATAGGAACTTTCTCACTCACATCCCAACAAATTTAATCAAGTCTACACCAACCCTCTTTTTGAGGTAGCCATCACACCCTCACACAAAATTCATTCATAGTCATTCATCCAAAGTACCTCCATTCCACCTACCTACACCACTACCTATTCCAACCGACTCTACGAAGCACAAGTTAATGTTGCTTCACATATTCTATCTACCATTACATCTACCACTCCTCATTCAGTTATGATTCCTTTCACAACTTACCCTCCATTAACCTCAATCAGCATTACCAACACTCACATCACACCTACATCCATTTCCTCCATAACCACACAATATACATTTAAAATTTTTATACAACAAGCATGACAATACCTCAATCAACTACTCATGGGCCATCAAGATTCTCATTCTTGCCCTTAAAAAGAAATCACATAAAAAATATTTAAACCTCATTCCATTCCAAACCAATGCACCTTGTTCACCTCTAATACATATTAGGTATCACAATATTCTTAGGGTACTATACCCACACCCCCATTCAACCACATGAATAACATTCCCACACTTCAATACATCAAAATTTCATAAAATTCATCACCATCTCATCAACATCAGTAATTCCATAATCAAGCCCAACAACACATTCAAAATTACTAGACACTCATCAATCCACCAAGTAATCAATACCACATTCCACCCCAACAGTCTATCACTCCATACATCCCACCTCCATACACTTAGAAAACAAAACAAGGCTTCCACACAAATGTAAGACCCTAAGATCCAAGATATGCAATAATAGATTGATAGCTTATTCTTGCGTACTCCTAGTGTGATATACCAAAAACTAACATTAAGACAGTTGATCAATCAACCCATTCACTCTTTGGTACCATCACCAACTTATCTGACATATTTTACACTACCAATGCTTGATAAATTTAAAAGGATTGAGGATCCTAGGGAGCACATTATCACATTCATCCATTCATGTTTATGAATCTATGAAAATTATGCTTTGATGCTCTAAACCTTTCCTTAGAATTTGGAAGGTGATGCCTTAGATTGGTATAATCATATGCCACATTATAGTGTTTACATATTTTAACAATTGGTAGACAAAGTTTTGGAAAGGTTCTCCCTTAATGTCCACAAGAAAATTACCTTTATTGACTTGTACAATATCAGATAATTTGAAGAAGAGTCAATTTATGATTTTAGAAATAGTTGGAGGGCAGTCATAACCAAGTTATCATTCTCCCTACCAATGGAAGAATTAACTCAAATATTTGCAAGGAGTTATTTAAAACCTATCTCCTTATTATTGCAATTACAACAATCTAGAACATTTGATGAAGCTCTTGCCCAAGCTCAAATCATCGAAGAATAAAAATTCAAGAGAGTGAGATCAAACCAAAGAAAAAATAATGGCACAATAAAGGTCAATCTAAAGAAAATTATTCTAGCCAATCAAAATTAGGATAATTAAATCATGTGGTTTTGATTCAACCCCAAATGACTCAACAACCCCAAAATAAACACCAACAACATAAACCATTGCAACAATCATAATAAGTAAATTATCAAGTGGTTCCTCCAATTCAACAAGTTCATAACACATCGTCAACTATGGAAAACCATCAACATAAACAATCTGTTTGATAGGCTCACACTTACACACTCTTATCCAAATTGTATGCTTGCATCTTCCATAGATTTTATGACACTAATTACCTTACCCGAATTCAAGTCAAATGATCCAACCAAATATGGCAAGAACTATAGGGAGCATTTGTTTTTCTCCTTCCATTAATAGAAGGGGTATGATATTAATAAATGCTTTACATTCAGATACATGGTGCAAGACTTGATATAGACATGGGCTATTAATTTGGCTAACTCCTTAGCCCACAAAAATAAAAATCTTAGTATCTATCAAACACCATTTCCTCATCATGAGGAAACACAACAAATAATAGGGGGATCAAACACCATGACTCCCCCTAACCAACTCAATCATGTGCAATAGTACCAAGGTTTTATGGGGGCTATCCATGTAGTCACTCGAGGTCAAAAGTACACAAATTGCCAAAATGAACAATCTCAAGAAGTTCAACCTCCCATGGTACCTCCAATAAATGTGTCTCCACAACCTGCCCATTCATCTTCACCCATTCATTTGTCTTCCAATTCATCTCAACCAATTCATCTTCCAAGTCATCCATCATAGCCCATTCATATTCTAATTCATCCATCACAACCCACTTATCTTCCAAATCATCCATAATAAATAAGCATATTTAAATACCCCTCACCAACACATGAAACTAACACAACACTTGCCAATCAAGTAGAGCAATCTATGCAAGTGAATCAAGTGTATGATAGTCCACCTCACCAATAGTTTATAGGAATGATCAATGTTGTCACAAAGGATCAAGAATACCCAAACCAATCCACACAACCTATAGCTCCTCAAAATATTTCCTCCTTGCTACAAGTATCACTACCATAGAATCAAGTCACACCTACTCCATATCACCTAGAATTTCCATAGAATTAAGAATATGTGTACACACTACAAAAAAATTAGGATAATATAGCTACCACAGTTGATCATTCCAAGCTAAATTAGGAACATAAGCATGTGGATATATCCACTAGCCAAATTCATCATAAACTGTCCTCATTGGCTCATATGTTGTGAAATGTTATTTACCATCACCTGCACCGAGTCCACCTCCATCACTCACCAATTGCCAATAAATTTTATCAACATCCATCCAACAAACCCCTCAACAACACCAATAGCCACCACCACTAGACTTATAGTAAATAAAATAATGAGTAGTAAGGATAGGATAAAATTCTCATCATACATCAGTTGAGAATTTGATTCTCCAAATATCTAACTTTTTTATATGTCACACACCATATATCCTCAAGTAGCAAGGATATAACTACATTTCCATCCATATGGTTAGGTTATATGATTCCCCAAAGCTTAAATATCAGATCATTGGACTATGGAGCTAATATCCATCGAGGCTATAGATGCTTGATTGGAAGTGGAGTATGCTCATGCATGGTGATAAGTCTCTCTTGAAGAGACCTCTGATTGCACATAAGGACAAGTTAGCTTCTTGCTCTTCTCCATGATAGGTTTCATATCATTTTACTCAATATGGGTAAATGAACTCACTTGCACACACATTTGTTCTTGTTTGACTTTAGTCATCACCACACTCATTATTGGTAAATAAACATTTTACTGCATACACATTTGGTCTTCGAGAGATTCGACATAACTTATCGAGTTTGTTCAAAATTACTAGAATGTTTGAGTCTCTATAAAATAATTCTAGATCCATAATTCACAAGCCAATAAAAAATCCATACTATAAGCACATCACTACATAATTCTTCCATTATATATCACACCATTTGATGTTGGTATCTCTGACTAAGCAACAAAGATAAAGTTGGTCAGGCAATAATATAAAACCATTTACAAATGATCATTAGAACATGATGTCATTCATTTATTTACATACACCAAACCTTCATCAAACCACTTGGGGGTGCTTAAGGTATCGCACATTCCCCTATCGTCACATAAAAAAAAATCGTTTAGGGATGTTCAAGGTGATATAAATACAACATTCATTTTAATCTTCTATGCAAGATCAAGAAATTACATGATTCTTTTAAATTATTTTAATTTTGAAAAGATCTAAATTTGATACCAGCCCAACAAAATACCTATAAAACAAATAAACCTAACAATATTTTTACCATTCTCTTTGGGAATTCAATTTCAACACTAATCGTACTTTGCAAATAAAACAAAATCTACTCAGTAAACTTAAGTCGTATTAATCATACACAAGCACTAAAAAAAAATTGAACTTACAAATTTTTAAAGACTAAAAAATATTTTTCCATATAGTAAACCATCATCTACGATCATTAGGTAAATCAAAAAAAAAAAATCAAATCAAAGTCTACCAATGTATTTATAATAGGGGTTAAAGGAGTTAAGCTATATCATTTAGCTTTAATGAAGCTCATTTAATCATTCAAAAATATTCGCTAATTAATCGGGTCAAAAGTATCAAATAGTTTTACAATATGCTCTAAATTCTTTCCATTTATCTCGCGAGTAAACAAAATGTTTGTTCCTCCTTTACTTTGTGGTGAATTAAACCTCTAGTGCTTATTTTTTTTATAAATATTTGACTAAGGATTTTAATAAAGTTATTTATTTTTAGTAACATGTAGAAATTTCATCCATGCTTATTTTTATAATAAATATTTAACGAAGGATTTCGCACCAATAGAACCAATCACAAATCCGTAGTATAGTTAGGAAAATTACCTATTACATAAGAATTAGCAGAAGCTAAAATATGTTTTCCGAACATCTCTTCTACTAACGAACTATTCGTAATGAATATATAAAATTATTCTTTTAAAATATATTTTATATAATAGAGATATATTACTTTCTAATGTAATTAGAGAGGATACCATTTTAAAAAAAAATATGATTCCATCCAAAAATTAAGAGCAGGATAACGGCAATTTGGAGAGGGAACTGACAACTAGTCTTCGGAAGAATCTTCTTCCCAGTAAGCTTCGAGAATCGTCACAGCCTTCTCATGGATGTCACAGTTATTATGATTCTGCAAGCGCTCAATCTTTTCAACTCCACCAGCATCTTCAATATATTGAACATAACGATTCACACCTTCAGTGCTTCCTAGTTTCACTTCTGCTTCTCCTGCTTCCAGAATATATTCTATGGCTTCTAGGCAAACATCCACAACTGTGGGATCTGCACAATCTAACATATCACATAATGGCTTAACACAGCCTTCATTAACCAGGTAGTTTATTTGCTCTTGCGAACCACCCGTAACGGCATTAGAGACTACCCATGCAGCTTCCTTTTTGATGTCAAATTCACCAACCTGAAGCAATTGAATCATAAGAGGAATAATCTTCGCATCAATAACGGCTTGTATCTGTTTTTTGCTACCTGCTGTAATGTTGGAAACTCCCCAACACGCTTTTCTTTTTATATTTTTGCAATGACCATTTGTTAAGAGATCCAAAAGCAAGTGAAGCACTTGATTGTCGATCATGAATTGCGTGTGCCCATCATCTCCGCTAAGGATGTTGCCCACTGCGGAAATCGCAGGAATAACAACATGGGGTGACGGATGCTGCAGAAGCTCAAGTAGTCTGGGACAAACACCGGCATCTCTTACAGTCTGAATGATTTCATCTGATCCAACTGTTAGGTGTGACAGAGCCCAACATACCTCCTTCAATACTTCTTCATCGTCTAACTCGAAAAGTTGTTTAAGTGCTGCAAGTACTGGACATATCTGCTGCAAAACTACCTGTGGCTTGCCTTTACACATATTACATAGCGCCCAAGACACTATTCTCAACATTGACGGCTTGACAGACTGATTTATTTGGTTGAGGAGTGGTTTAAGGGCACCATGGCGAAGGACCAAGTCATTGTACAAAGGTTTATCGCCAGCTATGTTTGCGAGAGCCCAAACAGCGTTCTCTCGAACATCTATAGATGGGGAGCGCATAAGAAGATGGACAAAGAGCGGCACAGCTCCATGATCAACCACAACCCTCACGTGTTCTGAGGATCCCGACGCTATGTTTGTAAGAGTCCATGCCGCCTCAGATTGAAGTCGAGGTACGTTGTGATATGAAAGGAACTGCACAAAGCGAGGAACAACGCCAGCATTAATAACCTCATCAATTGGGGGAGAGTCACCACCCGAAAGCAGCTCTTGGAATTCAGTAGTTGCTTTCAGCTGCAAAGAAGGGTCATCTGACCAGATTGCTGCCACCATTTCTGAGAGGCTCTCCAGACTAGCGGAAGATTGTACTTGTTGCATTCCTTCTCTTCGCTTCTTGAGAATAATGTCTGTCCTCTGATTCTTTCTGATCTGTATGAAGTTATCGTCTCTTTTGCGTCGAGCTTCATCTGTGTCCATTGCAAGTTTATAAATCTTCTTCCGGAGTTGGGAGCGAGTACCGGTTCTGGGCGACATGGCTGGAGATAAATACGGACGATCACGTTCTGATATTGGGGATTCTTGTAGCGAACAATAGCGCGACAATAGGTAACTATAAATGTTTTTCTGATGTCGGAAAAAAATCTCCAAAGGCCAATGATGTTGTTTAGGTTTAGTGTGAGATATCCTAAAGTTTTGTAGTTTAAATAGGAGATCTAGCAAAATTCTCGCGCGGTTGCCATGAGTCGGCATGGTAAGATAGTGCAATATTTCTACGATAACTTCGAGTTGTTAAGATATTTAACTATGATGTTTCTTAATATTAGAAATTATTAATCTATTTTATGTATTTTAGAATTTGAAATTTAAACGAACCCTCAAGTACCAACGACGTTAGTGTTAATAACAACTTAAAAAGCTGTATCGATGGCTTTGCTTAGTAAAAATATATGCACCATATGCTGCTTTACATAATGTAGAATCAAAATTTGTATCCATATTTATGGTGCGACGGTTCAATTAGTAGCCTAAGGAGGCACTTAGAAACTGTAACTCTTATGAAAGAGAAAATAAGTTTAACCGATATTCAAAACCATAGGCCATTATATTAAAAATTTAATTTTTAAAATTTTCACCTATCTATCTATCTTGTGGTTTCTTTTATAATTAATTTAGAATCTACCTAGTATTTAATAAGATGCGTTAAAAATAATTGTTTTAATTTATTTCGGGTAAAATATAAATATTATTTAAAAAGTAATAATAATTTAGAAACAATAAATAGTTTACATTGTTGTGGGGTCTTTCACACATGATTTACATTTTAGAAGTGCTTTTAGATATACATGTTTAGAATATCATGAGTGTTAAATATTCAATTAGACAATAAGTGTTTTTAGATATACATGTCTGGAATATCATGAGTGTTAAATATTCAATTAGACAATTGACAAAAATTGTAACAAAAAGCAATGCTACACTAATCACTGAACCACATATCATAGTTAACTTATTTTATTTTCAAATGTACTCTTTATTTTACTTTGTATCAAATATTTTTCTATATTCATGATATTGTTTAGTTTTTCCAATCAACTCTTTCACATTGCTTTCATTATTATATAAAATATAAATTGGTTAATTATATTTAGAATTTGAGTTTTACCATAACAAAGATCAACATTGTCATTAATTGGCTTTAGAACTTGAATTTTACAATGATTAATATCAACATTGCAATTGGTAAAATTATGTGTTAGCCAATTTCCTTCTCCATAGATACACTCACATTTCCTTTAGATGACCTCCAACAATAGTTGGTGAACATTAGTAATAATATTATTTTTAATACAATTTCCATATCCATTTTTTGGATAGCATTATTGCTAATTTGTGAATCCCCCCAATTGAAATATATTTTTATATTTTTAATTATAATTTTGATCCTTATAAGAACCACCCTAGCATCTAAGTGACAAGAATTTTTCCATTATTATTTCGAAAATTGTGATCTCCAGTAGTTTTTTTTACTTAAAAGCACCATCAAAATTAATTTTTATAAATCAATGTTCTAGAGGTGGTTTAGCCAACATCATTAAGGGTGAACACATCAAAATTGTCCAAAGGCTTACATTAAGATGTTTGCAAGCTTACATATAAAAATATCCATAGCACTAAATATAGAATACTCGTAGGCTTATATACAGAATGCCTAAAGGATTACATAGAAATTATCTATAACCTATATCAAAAGAACCCATAGACACTTCATCAATGTTAGCCTTAGCCTAGAAAGGTTAGATTACAAAGATTTCAATACCCCATAATTTAATCTCAGGGTCCAAGGACAAAAGATATTAGAGATGGTACATCTTCCTTTTATAAGGAATGATTGAATGAGCCAGTGGATGCTATTGTCTTCTCTTGACAAAGGTATGCTATTGTCTTCTCTTGAAAAAGGTACATGAACTAGATCAACTTCTTCCCAAACATGAAGTTATAACTCCACCTCTTGAATTAATATGTTGAGCTTACCATGAGAATATCTTCAACAAGCAATATGGTGATAACAATTTATCTTACAAAATTAAGATAAACAACTAAATCACGAAGTAATAGGTACACCCATAAATAACCAATCCTAATGGATAAATAGGCCCATAGGAACAAGACATACCTCATGCTAACCATACAAAACCTACTCCTACATCCCAAAATATTATCAAGCACCATTTTTATGGGTCACTAGAGTTAATTCAAACACCCATTATGAGAGAAGAGATAGATAAAAAAAAAAAATTAAAATTTTTTAAATATAGTAAAACTGACCAACTGTTACACCAATAAGCTTTTTGTGCTCCTTGAAGATATCAAACGTTAAGTATTATAATGAAATGAACTAGATGAAAACTGCATTGATCCTATAACCTTATGGCTAAAGAATAATGTCAAATCATACATGTGTTAGATATGACCAAATTTACCAATGGACTATTAGATTTATTATCACATCAAAGTTAAAAAGAAGAATGATAACTAGATATGTTTTATACAAAATAGTCCCAAAATATAGTAGCAAGTCCTTAAACTAGTAATAACAAAATATAGAGATAAAAAAACTATACAAGTTAAGAAATGCATGAAATGGTTTCCTTTAGAAAAATATGCCATTCAAAATTTTGGGCATAAATCTTAGGAAAAACTAAAAATGGTGGACATTAAAAAAAGTTGGCCAATAAAAATCTACTACTTGTTGCTTCTTGGAGATGCCACCTCTATGCTTAGGTTATTATGCTAATAGGAATTTCAACTGAATTGAAAAGAAGAGGATGTAAATTTATATAATTTAATCGATAAGTAATTTTATATATGTGTGTGTTAAATTTGTACTTTGATGCCAATAAAACTATGGGAAAAAAATCAAATTATTTACTCAATGAGAATCAATATTTGGTTTTTGAAGCATCATGGTAGGTTGCAAAGCCTTAGTCCCCTCCAACTAGATAAATTGCCATAGGCACAAATCCATTCTGAAAGGGATCACATATTATTTAACTCAACTAAAGAATACATTTTAAGTAAAGATAAATTTCTTCTTAGTGATGCTCAACTGTGGGACTTCCAACCTTAAAAGTCAATGTCTTATCACTATACCACGATCATGGATAACCTTTGAAGGAAGATCACTCCTTTAACTATAGGACAAAGAATAAATTAGACAACACTATCAAACAATTATTGCTATTTGATATTGAATGGGGTGCCTTCCATATCTAAACCATTTGTCTCATCAGTATACCATATCTAATGATTGAAATGATGCTTGTATTCTTTCATATACTCATCAAAATACAATGAACAAATAAAAATATGTAACAACTATATTTTAAACATAATATCTTTTCTCTCCAAATGAATTATCCTACTATTGTTCCATCAATGACACATACTTAAATGGTGAATGTTTCATAGCACTTCCAACATCCACAAAATTAAAATTATGGGATTCAACCTTGAGATCTATACTAAATAAATAATGATGTAAACAATTGTGCCATTACAGGAAAAAAAATTATTTTACCTTAATAGAAAAAATATTCCTCAAATTACATGCAAAACAAACTTGCATCCCATCCTACCCTCACCCATTGCCCAGTAAAATATTTTTATTTCAAAGTTCAAATATTTATGAAACCCAAAGTGGACCCAAAGATAAGGACTTCTTTGGGAATAATCAGGTGGTGTAGCCTGAATCCTCTTTTTCAACCTTGGAGGTTTGGATCCCATTTTCAAGTTGGATTGGTGATGGAACCCCAAAGGACTTTTGGGTTTCCATGTAAGGGATGCCACACAAAGTGATAGTCACCTCAATCAAACCATTATAGAGATGGAATGATTGAGCACCATAGTTTACTCATGGTGTAATGGGTAAACTAAGAGGTTAAATTAAGAAAGATAAAATCAAAGTCTACCAATGTATTTATGATAGGGATTAAAGTAATTAAGTTATATCATTTAGATCTAATGAAGAACATTTAATGATTCAAAACTTTTCACTAATTAATCATATCAAAAGTATCAAATAGTTTTATAATATGTTATAAATTATTTCCATTTTTTTAAATTCAACACACGACTAAATAAAATGTTTGTTCCTCCTTTACTATGTGGTGAATTAAAATATATTTTGCTAACATCTCTTCTACTTATGACTCGTAATGAATATATAATAATATTTTTTTATATATAATGTTGTATGTTATTTTTAAATGTAATTTCAAGAGATATAAAAATAATTAATTTAATTTTTCATAGCTTTATATTTTGACAAAATTTAAAATATTATATTTTAAACTTTTTTAGAAACAATAACTAGATTACATAGTTGTGGGGCCTTCCATACATGATTTGCAGCTTGGAATTACCTCCAGATATACATGTCTATAATCCTATGAGTGCTAAACGCTCAATTAGAGAACTGATAAAAATTTTACTCTAACAACCCAAGTCTACTCACCTGGTTGCACCACTAAAAACAAGCCAAGCAAAATCTTAGGGTAATTTTTTTTCTAATATATTTGTTTATACTAATAAGTGCTATATTATTCACAAAAATTTGTTTCACCCAATGAATCATTACCAAAATATTTAATCATTACAAGTATAACCTACCACTTTTGAGTACCAAGACAACTGAGACAACCACCCAAGTAGACAAGATTATCTAAATCCCATGGAAAGTACATTTTTGTGGAATTGACTTGTCTCATTTATCATCCTCTTGATCTAGCATGAGGGTTGAATCATGATAGAGGTTATCTTTTAGGGTCCATATCAACTAAAGGGTGGATGCATACACTCCCCATCACTTAGCATATTGAATCTTGATCTAATTGATTAGCTTGTTCCAATTTAGTATGTAAGAGGTTAGCATACTTATGCCTAGTATCTTGTTGATTGTCTCACTACTCAGAGTCAACAAGAGCCATGTCATTATACTAACAATGGACTTAGTTCCAAATACCCACTTTGATTCACATCCATTTTTCCCATACCAAACTATGTGGTAAAACTAGCTACTAATACCATGCTAGACCTCTTTAACCAATGTAATACACTGACCTATCACTGTACTCCCAAGTAGTGACCTAGAGAAGATATTTCATACCATATCTCATTACTAGTACTGATTAGGTCACTTACTCTAACCTGCTCTATTAGCCTACAATCATTCTTGAGACATATTGTATGCATACCCATATCTCAGCACCATTGGGTATTTAAGGTTTCTAATTTTATGCAATGGAGTAAATAGTTTCTATAAACAATATATACTTCCCAACTGTTCATCAAACTAAGGATTGCAAAGGTTACTAGTTTTTCTTTTAGATAACATTCGATATCCTATGGTTTTGTTGTCTATATTTTATTTAAATTCAACTATAGTAAGGCCAATGGATATATTTTAGAATATATTTGGTAATTTAACTCTACCATACCCAAATAAAGGTATCAATTAAAATGTTCACTTTTTAAAGATAAACTTCATTAAAGATTCAATTTTCTTTTCAAAGGTAACCTTCTTAAAAAATAAGTACCTACCCTAATAATATTTTTTTTGGTAATATTAAAACGGAGAGGGTTTTATCGGGGTCCCACAACCACTACATAAAAGGACACAAGATTAAAAAATAGAATAAAACCTCACCAGACCGAAATGAGGAAGACAAAAAAAATTGCTAACAACAAGTTCACAAGGCACTAAAGAAAGTGGGAACTAAGATAGTTTAAAACCAACTTCTCCATACTCTAAGCAAAAGTAGCAGCTAAACGTGAAATAATCTCAAACATAACCAACACCGATTTCAACTAACACTCTCCGAAAATGAACCATGTTTCCACTAGAATAGTAAGGCCCCACCACTTGGAGGGCTCCACCAAGACCTCTTGATCACAAAATGGTGATGCAAGCGCATACCCTAATAATGTTTTGTTAATAAAGTACATTTCTATTTTACAAATATTCCATAAGAAATATATATCCTTTTAAGCATCTCATAATAGCTACAAATGTCTACAATGCTTATTAAATCACTTTTTCTAATAAGCAAAAGAGTTCCTTTACTAATCTAAAATAATTCCATAATTGACCATATTCTCTAATTATAGTTTTTTTGAAAAACAATGTCTTACTATAGCTGGATCTATTCTATTTATTAAATGACATAATAAAATAATTTAAAGATTGCAATATAAAAGTTTGATAACTAGATTTACGTTATAGGCATGGATTATATATGCAAAGATAAAAATGTTTTCCAACAATATTTCACTGTGGTAAAACACAGTGAGGATCCACACTCACTCTCCACTATAACTCAATATTACTAATCCCTACTCATAAAAAAACTTCAATAATTCCAAATATTTAAAATTTGAAAGGAAATGGGCATATTTTTTGGATGTAGAAATAGATATTTAATTGTAAAAAATATCCAAAAGTGTTGAACTGGGACCCCCTTAGATTTTTATATGGCATCCATTAGAACTAATGGTTCATCCATATCTATTACAATTTGTTATATAACACCTTTTTATGTGCCTTGGTGAAGGTGCTTCCTTTTGGATCTCATACCATGTTGGAAATTGTAATACTTTCCAAAAATATTTTGAAACATACATTCACCATAATATGTGAAAAAAGAAATACTAGTAAAATACCTTATTATATAGATAAAATTAGAGAATGAGATAAAGGATACAAATAGAGTAAAGGAATATATATGGGTGAATGTAGGCACCCTCATAATCGCATATGTCATCAAATGATTCAATGGATCATGCATTGGTGTTTATTTATATTGATGCAAAATCCTTAATTAAATGTTGACCTGACATGAAGGTTAAATTACATAACGAGTGTATTATAACAGTCAACATTAAACATAAAGGTAGTTTAACCAATATAACTAATGGTGAATACATCAAAATTTCCCATAGTCTTAAAAAAAATCTTCATTAGTTCAAGAAATCTTATAGAGTTACATAGAATAATTCATGTAGGATTAAATAGAAATATGTCCATATGATTATATAGAATATTTGTAGGTTTACATAAGGAATGTCCAAAGAATTAAATAACACTTTCAGGTAGGCTCCATAAAGAGTTTCCATAAGAACTTCATCATTGTAATCCTTGTCCTAATAAGGTCAAACTATAAATTTTTTAACTTAAGAAGGAGGTTAGCATAATTTTGTCATATTTGGAATGTTCCACGATGAGCAACATATCTATAAATATTTTGCAATAGAGCAAATAATATCAGTTCTAAACTTAGGTTTAGTTTAGTGATTTGTTTTTGAAAATTCTACTATTACTTTCAAGCCATAAATTCAAACAACTAATGACCTGATAAATCCTTTGTGAAATACATAATCCTTGTTAAAATAATAGTAGAATAATATAATAATAGCATAACTACATATTATATTTGAATATAGATTTAAATATTAGTTGAGATATTCTATTATTACATAATTAGTTACTCATGACAATGTAATAAATATTCTAAGACATTAGAGCTACTGTACTTAAATCTAAGTTAAAATATTAGTTGATATGTTCCATTATTATGTAATTAGTTATTCATGACAATGTAATGAATACTTTATGACATTAGAGCCAAAAATGTTGAATCATTCTCGTTAAAGGAATTAATGGGTTATCCAACATAATTCTATGCAATTAATTATCACAATTAATCAATTTCATGTATGCATCAAATAAACAAGTAAACTATTGGCAATTTGAGTTATTTTATGTTGCCATTGATGTCACATGGATCACATCGAGTTTTGGTGGCCAAATGATATTTTGGAAAGCATGGAAAAATAAACCATTTTTGTGAAAACCAAGGTAGGAAAAATAAAAGGTTTTATTTAAAACCATGGATGGCAGATTTGAACTGGGTTTTTATTAAAACCCAAGTTGGCCTTTTTTTTTTTGAAAAAGGTACCCCGGTGATGGAGATATTAATTTTTAATATTTAGTTTAAATTTTAATTATTTAAAATTTAAATTTAAATTTAAAATTAAATATGCAAGATTTCTATCGACGTCATCAAAAATAATAAGGAGGCTATATAAAGGGGATACCTAAGGTTCATAAAAAAATTATGCTTATGGTTAATAATAGTTGCCTAAGCATCCGAATTGAGCTCGTGCAAAAATATTTTAGAAAGCAGAAGCAAAAAATAAACGAAGGTTGGTCGAAGTCCAAAGTCATCATGGGTAGAGTGGCGCATTGGAAGTTGGCTTTTGGATAAGGTGTGTAGAAGCACAAACATCAAGGTTTCAAATTCTCTTGACTCCGTTCAGAAGAAATTGGAAGAAAAGCGCTTGAAGCACTTTTGATTTGCAGATACCACATGGATTTGGTCATATACCCCCATGGATTTGGAAGATATTTTTCGAATTGATAATGAAGACAACAAATAAATAGGGCAAAGCAAAGCAAAATATGTACTAGGATCATGTGATAAAGTATTTAAGCACACTAAATTACATTATTGTCAACATTTTCTTTATCATTTATGTAAAGAATTGAGCACTGCATCAATCATGTTAAATAGAAGGATAGCAGGAAGAATATTATTTCATCTTCTCCATCAATAGGTTTAAACCAGGTTTGTTTGTTTTACTAAGATAGGACTATCTTGCATTTGTATGATCTTATATTTTTTTTATTGTACATCTTTCGAGCTTCCTTCCACTATTGGAAACACTTGCTAATTCAGATCGGAAGAGCTAGGTGAATCCTCCACTATTATAAATACATGATGATTTAGAGTGGACCTTAAGTGGTATACCCTGACTATTTTAGCGCTTCATACTTGTTACTAGTGTTCCTAGTCATCAACTTGGTTGAGTGAAAGAGGGTTTCTGGTAAGACCTCAAGGAGTAACCTATTTTGAGGTCTTACTATAAATGTAATCACAGGCCACTCAAAGGGGACTCCCTTGTAATTGCTTTGCCACTATAGGGGACTCCCTCCTTGGAATATATGAGTCTTATTCTTATTATTCATGGCTGATTTGATATGGATGGCCAAACTAATATATATATCTACCCTAAAGCTACGTTGGTGAAGAGACATGATGGTTCACATATGAAGAGACATGATGATTCACGTTATGAAGGGTTGTCATGGTTCACTTTATAAGTTAATAATATAATAATTAAATAATTAATAATACTAACTAATAATGTTAGGATTGAGGATCCTAACATGCCACCCTCCTTAAAAAGAGCTTTGTCCTCAAAGCTCAAAGTGAGAAGCTTTGTCCTTTTTTTTCCAAGAAGGATTTGTGTAAGTTCTTGGACTCTTTTAATGGCATCCTTTCGTAGGCAGGGATATCGAGAAGGATAAAGCATTAGCGGGGGGTTTCCAAGAACAATAGTAGAATCTTCCTTAGGAAAATCATGATGACGATGGGAGGGCAACCCTTGGGGTTCCTCAAATACTTCAGAATGATGCATCAAAAGTGATGGTAATGATTTCATATCCTTTTTTGGTTCCTTGGTAGAGCCAACGGAGGAGTGTGTAGTCACTCTGCATTAGTTCCGAATAGGTTTGGTCATATGGCAAGAACTCACTATTGGTGAGGAAGGTATGTGTAGGTCTTGTAGAGTGCATTTTTGGCTAGCATTGATCACTTTGGGTATTTATACCTCATCCTTTCTTGGTACATCAATAAATTCTTGCACATCAACCTCTTTGTCTTCATTGCGGTGGGTAGGTGCACTGGTTGCTTCATGTTATGGCTGCTCCACAATGTACCCCAAAATTGGGGACCCACCTTTTTTGTATTTTTTCCAAGAAGACCGAAGTGGCCCATATGCGAAATCTCAAAGAAAAAGCAAAACACATCAAGGATGAAAAAAGTGTTGCGATATTGCGACATGTTGCATGGTCACGGCCAAAAGAGAAAAGGTGTCACGATATCGCAACATGTTGCATGGTCATGGTCAAAAGAGAAAAAGTGTCACGATATCATGACATGTTGCATTGTCATGGCCAAAAGAGAAATGTGTCACGATATCGTGACATGTTGCATTTTTGCGGCCAGAAAGAACAAGAGAAAGAGAAGAAATAAAAGTGTCGTGATATTGCGACATGTTGCATTTTCGCGACCAAACGAGAAAAGAAAGAACAAAAGAGAAAAAGTGTCACGATATCGCGACATGTTGCATTTTCGTGAACAAAAGAGAAAAAGTGTCTCGATATCGTGACATGTTGCATTTTCGCAGTCAAAAGAGAAAAAGTGTCGCGACATCGCGACATGTTGCATTTTCGCAATCGAAAGAGAAAAAGTGTCACGATATCGTGACATGTATGTTCGCGGCCGAAAGAGAAAAAGTGTCACGATATCGTGACATGTTGCATTTTCGCGGCCGAAAGATAAAAAGTGTTGCGATATCGCGACATGTTGCATTTTCGTGACCGAAAGAGAAAAAGTGTCGCGATATCGCGACATGTTGCATTTTTGCGGCCGAAAGAGAAAAAGTGTCGCGATATCGCGACATGTTGCATTTTTGCGGCCGAAAGAGAAAAAGTGTCACGATATCGCAACATGTTGCATTTTCACAGCCGAAAGAGAAAAAGTGTCAAGATATCGTGACATGTTACATTCTCGTGGCTAAAATCAACAAAAGAGAGCAAGGAGGCAAAAGTGTCGTGATATCATGACATGTTCGATTTCCGCCAAGGGAACAAATCAGTTGAAAGTGCGTCTAATATTAGTGATGAACACCAAGATAGTGAAACTGAATATTGCATAGTGACGTGGACATAAGGACAAAATCCAATGAATAAGACAAAACGTTACACACGAAAGGAAACGGACGCAAGCTGGAGAAAATGAAACAAAAAGCCTTTTTGGAAACCAAAACACATGCAAGCACAAGGGAAGGTGAAACGAATAGCCATTGGAAGATGAAATGAAAAGCTTCCTACAAATTTAAATACGCCATTCAAAGAGGCCAAAAGGAGGTTGGAAACTGCCACAAGCAGAGTTACAGATTTAAAGGCAAGAGGGCCATTCTGGACATGTTTGGGATATTTTTATTCCATTGACTGGTTTGGGAAAACCAGAAACTTCTGTTATTGTAAAATGACAAATTTTTATTACAAATTTTTTTAGAAAGTTCCATCTTATGGACAAGAAAGAAGGAGTCATTTTCTGCATGCAAGATTAAATGTCTATTTTTCCCCTTTTCAAATTTTAGGATTGTTAATGGATTTTATACAATTTTCTTGGTTGCTTCATGTGAATGTCTAAATGTGAAAACCTCATTTAAAACCCTAGAAGCCAACACTTAGCTTATCCGGATTGTGTTTGTTTTGCAAGTCCAATAGGTTAGGTTGCATGCATGAAAACCTCACATCTTCGGTTTTGTTGGAATAGGATAGCATCATACTGAATGCATTTTATTTTTAGTTTTATGCATTTCATGTTCATTTTCTGCATTTTATTTTTCTAGAAATTTTAACTTTTATTTTAATTTTCAGGCATTAAAATAAACATTTAAAAATTTTCAAAATCCAAAAATAATTTCACCATTGCGTAGGTTATACTTCAGACTTCCCATATGCACTTTGAAATTTCATTTCCGGATTTTTTTAGTATTTTTAAAAATTCATTGAAGTTGTTGTTTTACTGCAGATTTTAAAAATCGGAAAATAGAAAATTTCCATTTTAAGGTCAAATTTCATTTTTTCAGTTTTGTTTTACACTCATGATCCTATGATGACATTCCCTTCATGAAAATTCCAATTTCATTGAAGGAGTTATGTTTTATGGCATTTCACAAATTTCCATTTTTGGAGCCTAAAATTGCCCTCTCTTCATAAAAATTCTGATTTTACGAAAGAGGGGTAATTTGGGCATCACATTGAAGGTCATATGAGGGCCAACTCACATTTGCTTTATTTTTTTTCAATGAACAATCACTAAAGTTTCATGGTAAAATAAACCAAAATTGCCCCTTGTTTACAGTTACTTGCAATCACTAAGGTATGTCATTCTACCTTTGGAACACCTTATCAAATTAATGAATTGTTATTGGAGTTTCTATGACTTTTTAATCAAGAGGTGGCATCAGGATACCTACAAAATCTACATATCTATAAGTTCACATTATGTCAATTTCAAATATTTTGTGAGCCTATTGCTTGTAGGTTCTTACCATACATTGTGGGTGATAGATCATTCTCGTGGTATTGCCAACTACCCATGGAGGTAAAGACTTCTTGGATCCAATTAGAAGCAGCCTATATTTATCACTTTGGTAATAAAGTTGACTTGGATAGGTTGCAAAATCAATTCACCTCTATGTGTAAATAGCCTGATGAGTCCATGAGTCAATTTAGTGTGAGGTTTTGTGAATTGTACTCTCAAATGTGGGAAAGTTTGGATACATCGAAAGAGGAAGCTATTGAAGTATAATTGAGAGTCATACCCCCCACATTTTCTACACTCATTAAGGAAAACTTGGATGACCTGTCCCTAGAGATGATCTATGAGATATTTGAAAAGGTAGAACAAGTTTTGGAAGAAAAAAAGGCACAACATGATCCCACGAAAGATTGTTCTTTTGGGTTTAGTGATACCAACCTACATAAACCATTGAATATAGCACCCTCCAATCCAACAATACCTAAGGTGAATGATCAAGGGGATGAATTTGAGTGTCCAAATGTTACAACCGTCTTAGATGTAGTCCAAGAGGAGGTGCAAGTTACCAATCCAGCATCCACTAATAAGGATCATGCTGAGATGATTTCATTCATAGAGATACATGATTATTTAGATAATGGTGTCATAAATTCAACTCTACTTGAGATATGTGAGGACAAAAACAGCCATAGAGTTGAATGAAGTGGTTGAAAGTGAAATCGGAAGAAAATCAATAAATGAATTTGAAGATATGACAGAATTTCACTACTTGTTCTTGGAAGATACACTTGATGAGATGATTGAAACTAATTATCAAGAAATTCTTCACACTCCAAATTATGATATCATGGGTTACTAATTTGGACTATGATAGTGTAGACACCAAAACAACACCAATCCGATTATGTGACTGCAAACACTGATCGCTTTGACAAACACAGCCCCCAGGGCAGCCCTCAGAGGTCAAACAGTGGTCCTAACCACTTTCATAGCAATTTTGTAAGGTCAAGAGGCAATTTGGCACATTCAGGCACTTTGCTCCATATTCGTCTCACCCAGGGACGAATTCAAAATGGAATCCGTCTCACCCAGGGACGGAATTCTGAATTCGTCTCTCGGTAGGGACGAATTCCAGGTTTAACGGGCAAAAAGAAGAATGGCGCCAAGTGGCAGCCAAAGACAGATCGGTTGATGACTCCTGCCTCGCATGCGTGTGTGGGTGGGCAAATAGGTTGTTAGAGGACCGTCACAAGGGCAATTATGAAAGCCCAAGTCATGGAGGACTCCCCTCCCTCATGGGAAGACATGACCGCCACATGGCACCTATGACCAACACATGGCGCTTATGCTTCCCTCTCAAAAGAGACCCCATGGGTCTATAAAAGGTGGGACTTTTCTCACCCAAAAGGACAGATTGGAGGCGATTTCAAGCAACGAAGTGTTGTCCGATTGATTACCCACTTGCATATTTTTGATTCACCTTCTCACATCCACTAATCTCTTTCGCAAGGGAGGTTATTGGGTGGCTTTTGGAAGCGTGGATCCAACCCAAATCCAACATTTGACCACCTTACACCACCAATTTGCAGACATCCCAATCCTAAGAGGTTTTGGGCCCATCCCTAGTGGATTGGCGCCGAAATCAAGTGCCAACGGTGGGAGGCCCACTTGGGCACCCCCGCACTCTCTAAGTTTTATTCTAAAGCATTCTAGATTATTTGTTCATATGGCATCTTATGTTATTCTATCTCGGTTAACTCATAGCTTCAATTTCATAACACTTTGATCAGATTTTATCATGCCTTTTGTCGCTTTGTTGTCCTACTAACTTGCAGGTGGCGATATCGAATTCCCGAGGATAGAGGCCAAATTGGGAGAATCCGACCATCTGGGTCGTCCCAAAATGGCCCCAATTACATAACCCCTCTATTTGCAGGTGTTTTGGAGGTCTCGGGAGTCGACATTGGAGCAGCATCACCTCGGCTTTTCCAACACAGCAGAATTCGTCCCACCCAGGGACGAATTGCAGTCAGAATTCGTCCTGCCCAGGGACGAATTCCAGGTGAAGGCAGATTGGCCAACTGTTTCAGTGGCAACGGCCTTCTGGTAATATCTTCTCGTCTTCTATCATGTTCTCAAGCCATTTGGACTCACTTTACTCACTGTTTTAGACAAATGTTTATATGCATCTTTTGGCAATTTTAGAGAACAGACACTTCTTATTTGCAACGAGGTGCTACTGACATCTTCGTTGTTTCTTTGTTCGTAGGAGGAGCAGCGAGAGGTCAAGGACTCATCAACATCAGCGACGGCATCGTCTTGGCCCGCCCATCTCAAGTGTGGGCACGCGGAAAGAGGAACCTTAAGTCTTGATTGTAATCAAATTCTTTTAACGCTCCTAGCCCCTGAAAAGGGAGGAGGCATCTTTGTAACAGAGATCAAGAGAGTTTAATGAAAGGGCTGTGTTTTCTCCATTTGCTTGTATCTCATTTCAATGCGTCTCTTTCATTTCATGCATTCTACATTTCTAGGACTTAAGCGTATTTGATTTTGAATGCATCGCAATTAGTGTTTCCTTCACCCGAAATCTCGTGCTTTTAGTGGCGATCACGGTGGGACCCTGTCCCCTGTTTTTAAGATCACAGAAACTGATCAAATTTTTGTGTTTTGTGCTTGACAGGTACATTTTTTTGTTGCAGACTGTTATTCGTCTCTGACTGTGACGAATTCTTTACTGTAATTCGTCTGACCCTGAGACGAATTCAAATTCGTCTCTGGCAGGGACGAATTCTATTCTGAAATTCGTCTCACAGAGGGACGAATTCCTTCCTGTAGATTTTCAGAGCAGAAATTCAGAAGCAACCGGTCCAGGCAGAGAAGAGGTAGGGATTTTTATAATCTCTGTTAAATTTTCTGTTTCTGTTTCTGTTTCTTTGATTGTTTTCATTTTATCCTGCATTGCTTAGGGAAAGTCATTTATGCTTGTTTCATTTTCGTTAAATAAAATGAATCCCACACACATCACGTGGTAAATTAAACCAAGGAGCTGGTCGTAAGACCCCAGCCCTTGAGCAAGACCAACGGTGGGTTCATCACCACCTTGGCTTAGCTTTGCATCCATTTCCCCGATTGTCACTGTTGTTAGGCGTAAATCCTGACGAAAGCTGACCGAGTGTCGCTGGGGTGATTCCCATGCGCGCGAGGATAAGTCTTCTATGGTAGGTGCCATTAACAGGACAATCCCCCTTCCGTACCGCCTACGTACCACGTACCATCTGCTCTCACGTACCTATAGTCTCCCTCTCGTAAGGGCGGGTATATAGAGAGGTTGGTATATCGGCCTGGTTGGTATATTGAAGGGGCGACCATTTTGGGAGTTATATGAGCCTTCATTATGCATTTAAACGTTCTTCAAAAACATTCAAAAAACAAAACAAAACATCAAAATGCACTAAACCAGTTTAGGACACACCATTAATCCTTAAAAGAGATAATCACGGTTTGTGTATGTGTGTGTTCATTTCTGCTTAGTGTAGACAAAAAGAAAAATCATCATAAACGAGATAAAAATCTGCTTAGATAGTAGAGAAGCACCGCAATGGTGTACACCCGTAGCCAAGCCCAATCAAGGGCGTAAGCTCCGAAAGGTACACAAGAAGCGTGCACAAGTCGCCTTCGCTTTAGTCCCGAGGACTTAGTCATACCCCCTATGGCGGTCTGGCCCACAAGAAGGTCCACGTCAAACCACATCAAAAAAGAATTATTGGGATCCCCCTCGGTGGGGTATGCCCATTCAAAACAGCCCCTTTCGGGAAGACGCTTTACATGTAGACCTTGACGTAAATAGAGAATCACCTTTTGAGGTTAGGCATGAGTGGCCACAACGCGATGAAGCGCTAGAGAGGCACACCATCCATTTGGAGGGACAACGTGGATATGGCGTCCCTTCTTTACCTCCCATCAGAACAGAAAGACAAAATCCAGAGCGCAGGGCTCTTCACACAGGGCGAGCTCACTCCGCCCGCCCCTTTCACACCCATGAAAGGGAGTATGAGGAAGATCATCGCATTCCTCGGAGACAACATACAACGTGGGAACCTTGCGCTTCTGCACCAGCTGGATGTCATGATCACCCATTGAGGCCAGAGCCTCGAGTACATGCCGCCTACCTCGACAAAGGGAAGCGACCCATTGAAATTTTAGACCATCAAGATCGAGGCAAACACATAGAAAAAACATTCAAGCCTCCTGAGCAAAAGAGGGCGGACCAAATTGACCCGACAGTCGCCACACATGCCGCTCGCCAAGCCCGAATCTCGCAGCTTGAGCAAGGTCACCAGGAGTTAGAGTACTTATGCCGCCTGAACAAAGAGCGCATGCAGCACGAAGTGGATGAGTTACGCTATAAACTACCTGAGAGGGAGCCAACCCCTCGCACCCAAAGAGCCGAACAATATGAGAGGCATAATCCGTTGGCACAGGACAGGTCACCACGACCTCGTCAAGCTTTGCCTCCGAGACCTTATAGACCCGAGAGGGAAGCTACTCCCCGAAACGATGATAGGTACCCTCAGCGAGGACTCGATCAGGGTCATAGGCTTCGCCCAGAGACTCCTCAAGAATTTTATGAGGAGTATGAACCAGAAATAGAACATGCTGAAACTCCCCATCAAGGCAGGAGGGCTGCCATTCGGCCACCCCTCCATAGGCCTCCAGTCTCCCATAACTTACAACGGGAGCAAACAAGAGAGGAAGAAATAAAATCTTCCGATGCATACAAAGCGCTATTAGAGCGTTTAGAGTCTGTGGAGACAAAAGCTTCTGGGCATCAAAAACCCACATTACGTCAACTCCGCAGTCATCCGGTGCATCCCTCAGTTCCCACACCTCTTTACCCCGAACATTTCAAGTTGCCTCAATTGGCAGTCTTTAAAGGTGAAGAGGACGCACAAGAACATGTTACAAGATTTCTAAGCCAATGCTTCGGCATCCAAGATAATGACGCATTGTTGCTTAGGACATTCATAACCACATTCGTAGGCCCTGCCTCGGATTGGTTCACACAATTACCCAAACACAACATAAGCAACCTAGATCAATTAGTAGATGCGTTTCTTGAACGCTTTGCCTTCAACACAAGGAAGAAGGCATCACTGAGTGATCCGGCTAGCCTCGAGCAATTTGAGGAAGAAACAATGGCAGCATACGGGAATCGATGGAGAGCTTTGCTTTCTAAGTTACCCTACCGTCCCCCTATGTCTGATCTCACACAGATGTTCGCAAAAAGTTGCTTGAAATCGATCTCTGGGCTATTGCAGCTGCAGCAATACGCCAGCTTAGAAGAAGCTTTGGCGCAAGCCAAAGTTATAGAAGAGATCAAAATAGGCGAAGGCGCAATCGCCAAGCCTAAAAAGAAAGAGTGGAATAAAACCACTAAGACCGGGACAACGCAATCACAACACGCTACGGTTAACCAAGTTGCGATAAATGTCCCCAAGCCTGTGCAAGAAATGCAGCCCCAAAAGGCTAATTACCAGGCAGTGCCTCCTAGTTATGAAAGAGAAAATACAAGACAGGAGCAGAATCAGCAGCATCGCCCTAGGCGACAATTCACCCCTTATACGGAGTCTCGGGACTCCCTATTTGACCGCTTGTCAGCGGCAAATTTAGTCACCCTGCTAGAAATCCAAACTATAGACCCTAACGCTCCTAAGCCTAAGGGATACAGAGAGGAATTGTATTGTAGATTCCATAGGCGCAGAGGACACGACTTGAATGGATGCTGGAAATTCAAAGGATTAATCCAAGATTTGATCGACAATAGAACATTGGCCGTGGACAACCCCATAGCACCAAATAATCAACAAATGGGGGTATTCAAGGACCCTTTGCCTGCCCACGAGGCACAGACAAAACCTCTCCAGATTAATGAGGTGCGACAGAATCTTCCCATGCAAGGATTTGTGGGAATGATTACCATAGTGACGAGGAATAAAAAGTACCCAGCAGTTGCCC
Organism: Wollemia nobilis; assembly: GCA_028583015.1. Taxonomy (NCBI): domain Eukaryota; kingdom Viridiplantae; phylum Streptophyta; class Pinopsida; order Araucariales; family Araucariaceae; genus Wollemia; species Wollemia nobilis. The sequence goes on along the minus strand of JAQPPZ010003286.1, from coordinate 8,336,780 downwards.
CCGAGGTAGCTACGAGGGAAGTTCCAACAACGTCGCAGCCTCAACAACGCCCAACGCAGTTGCCTCCGCCTAGACCCGAGGTCACGATACGGACCAAACTCACGCAGAGTTTGCGGACCACATCGGCTAGGCTTTCCATCTACGAGCTTATTCAACAGTCAGCACCTCATAGAGAAGCTCTTATGGAAATTTTAAAAACCATCGAATTACAGCCTCACGAAGCAAATTCTTTCAACAACTTCGTGGGACATGTGAAACAATGTACGGAGCCGGTCATTACCTTCAGAGAAGATGAAGTCAAAACAATATCGAATGACATGGCAGATCCACCCCTGCACGTTATAGCGCGGGTCAATGGGATCCCGTACAAGAGAGTGTTGGTAGATACTGGCTCGTCCAGTAACATCATTACCACTACAGCACTAAAACATTTGAAGCTGCCAGCCTCTCATATCACAGCCTCCACGTACACACTGCGAGCTTTCAACGATGCAATATGCTCGACAGTCGGCACAGTTGTTCTGCCTGTCCAGGTAGGACAAAAGACAATACCTACATTGTGCCATGTGTTGGAAGGCGAGATGGCTTACAACATACTGCTAGGGCGGCCTTGGATCAGGGACATGAAGTGTGTCCCTTCGATCGCTCACCAGTGCTTAAAGTATGCTTTTGAAGGAGAAATACATGTAGTCCCCATGGACTTAGAACCCTTCAAGTATTGCAATGCGGTACAATTCATGCCTCAATCGACCCTCCCTTCAACGCATTTGGATTTCCAGTTAAATCCATCTAAAAAGGGTCCGATACCGCAGGCACCATTGGTGACAAAATCAACAAAATCCCAGCCAGGTGAGCCTTCATCATCTGCTCCTTCATTATCAATGCCACCTGTCATGGCCAAACAGAAGGACAAGGGAAAACAGATCATGGAAGAGGCTCAGCCCTTAGAAAAGGGGTTGCCCACAATTTCAACGGTATCAACAGAAGAAACACCTCGCACAGCGGAAGCAGAGACTCCTAAAACACCAAACATGGAATGGACTCAGGAAGGACTACCGTTCCCTCCCTCCCAAGCATCAACAATCACTGTTGAAATGGCCAGTACGGGCCTGGGGGAGTATTTAGTGCAGAATGTTGTGGCAACGCCCGCATTGGAATCAATACAGGACATGGGAAGACCTCGCCTTCCCATAGGAACAATTGTTCCTCTAGGTTACCCACCAAACCAGACAAATTTTGTGTATGGGGGCCTTGATCATGGTCTTGAACCATGCAAACAAAAGGAAGCAGACGAAGAGCCTTTTGTTGAAAATATCAACTATCTGTCAAACCCGGAATTCGCTCTAAGATATCTCGACCAATGCAATTGGCATGGATACGGGCTAGGCAGATATGAGCAAGGGATGCGTGTCCTTTGCCAACCAAGATATCAAATGCCATATGATAAGTCGGGAGTAGGGTTCAACCACCCCCTGCCCTTAGACATCTTGGTCGAAAATATGCAAGGCCTAGAAATAGGCAACAAGGGGGGATTGGCACCGGATCTTTATGCCAACCCAAATACAGAATATACATTGGGAGATTACCTCCCATGGTCAACAAACACCCTTGGCAATAGTAGTAATCCCTCTCCTTTGCTAGAGAGAGGTGAAAGTTCGAACATTAATCCTCAAAGAGAACATCAACGGCTTCCGGACATCTTTTTGAAGCTATTCCCCTTAGAGGTTCCAGTTGAATCAACACAGTGTAAAGAGAATCAGGTCCCTCCACCAAGAGTGGAACAACCGCAATGGGACCAGATTAACTTGCTGGAACAAGGAGAGCCTTCAATGTCGCAAGTAATAGTTGCTGAAGAGAATGAACATTTTTGGATCTCCGAAAGTGATTCAGAAGATGAGACTGAGATGGACTATCTCAGACATGCGCGACGACATAACCGCCCTTTAACTCATGAAGATCTAATGGGACAGATGGGCATAAGGTTAGGGCATGAATGGTGGGTAGACCCAGCAAGGTGGGACCAAGTGTTGGATCCATGGCTCCAAATTCAAGATGAGCACCGTCCACCACGAGACCCTATCATGACATCAGTGCCGAGGGAAGACCCCGTCTTCCTATCAGCACATAGGGCCGATCCGTTCATACCCGTCCCTACAGAACCAGATCCAGAGCATAGGGAGCACCCAGAATGTTCGAGCTATAACACCCACGGTAATGGAGACCAAATTCATTCCATCCACATGATCTCCATTGATTTGACCGCACCCATCCGCAATCCGGCCGATCCATCACGGTCATTGCATCTAGACATAGATGCCATCGACTGGGATCGCGTCAATTCACCTTTATCACCATCAGAGTATCGGCCTTTCGGTGAAATGCCTCATTTTACCCCAAGGACAACTCAAGATATTTTTCAGGCTGAAGAGGGACCCGAGGTTCCAAACGCGGATCTAAACTCAGCCAATGATATCCATTTGATCCCAACTCCACATCAGTTGGAGGACGGATCCCACATGTCAGTCGAAGAAACGACTGATGTAGATATCGGCATAGATCCAATGAATCCACAGATTCTCAAGTTGGGGGTAAGTCTTATCCCCGGAAGAGCAAGCCGACTACATTGCCCTTCTCAAAGAGAAGAAGGAGGTTTTTGCATGGTCATACAAGGATATGCCGGGACTAGACCCGCAGCTAGTCACGCACAATTTAACGCTTGATCCGACAATCAAGCCCGTAAAGCAAAAACTACGAAAGATGCACCCAACAGTGGCCTTGATGGTCAAAGATGAATTGCAAAAGCTGTTGGATGCACAGTTTGTCATCTGCATGGATTATTCGCCATGGCTGTCCAACATGGTTCCCGTCAAGAAGCCCATCGGGAGGATTCGCATATGCACTGATTTTTGAGATCTAAACAAAGCGAGTCCTAAGGATGATTTCCCCTTGCCCAGCATCGACGCGTTGGTAGACGCTACAGCAGGTCACGAAATGCTTTCCCTAATGGATGGTTTCTCAGGATACAATCAAATTCGTATCAATCCTGAAGACCAACTAAAAACGGCGTTCACAACGCCTTGGGGGACATTTTGTTATAAGGTCATGCCTTTTGGCCTTAAAAATGTTGGCGCTACCTACCAACGTGCCATGACATATATCTTCCATGATTACATGCACAAAACTTTGGAAGATTACATGGATGATTTGTTAGCCAAGTCTCTTTTGCGCTCAGATCATCTCGGTGACTTAAGCAAGATTCTCGATCGCCTCATAGAGCATAAGGTCAGACTGAATCCCAAGAAGTGCGTATTTGGAGTCACATCTGGAAAGCTCTTGGGTTTCATAGTCTCAAAATGAGGAATCGAGGTGGACCCAAAGAAAGTCGAGGCAATCCTTGAAATGGCTCCCCCAACCACCATCAAGCAGCTCAGAAGTCTGCAAGGAAAGGTCGCGTCGATTAAACGCTTCATAGCGCAATTATCTGACAAATGCCGACCCATGAACAAATTATTGCACAAGGGGGTTACATTTCATTGGGATGACGAGTGCCAGTCAGCCTTTGACGAAATCAAACAATACCTAGCTTCGCCACTAGTATTGGCACCACCTAGACCAGGAGTGTCGTTCTACTTATACATCTCAGCTATCGAGGTGGCACTGGGCGCCATGCTAGCCCAAAAGAATGAACTTCACAAGGAACAGGCTACTTACTATCTTAGCTGCACCCGGTCGGTCTACGAACTTAACTATGCATATGTTGAGAAACTCGCTTGGCAGTGGTGTTTGCTACCAAAAAGCTACGCCACTACATGCTGAGCAACACTACGTATGTTGTGTCTAAGGAGAATCCATTGCGATACATGATGAGTCGTACTTATCATAGTAGTCGCACGACGAAATGGATCATGTTGTTGACGGAATTTGACATAGAGTTCATTGGGCAAAAATCTATCAAAGGACAAGTCATAGCCGATCAACTAGCAGAGGCTCCTCTTGAAGACGATCAGCCTCTAGCCATAGAACTACCCGATGATGGGGTCTTCCATGTCTCAGAATCGCCAGATTCTGATGAGCCTGAGTCACAGGCCGACATAACCCTATTCTTCGATGGTTCTAAATGTGAGCAAGGTGGTGGCACAGGAATTGTATTCTTCACACCGCAGGGTGCTCCAATGCCCCTGTCATTTAAATTAAACTTCCAGTGCACCAACAATAATGCATAATATGAAGCCTTGCTCCTAGGTCTTCAGACAACAATCGCCATGAACATCAAACGACTGAACATCTTTGGTGATTCGTTGTTAATAGTCAATCAAGTCAAAGGGGTATATCAATGCAAATGCCCAGTTCTGAAGGCCTATAAAGCCCTCGTGGACAAATTCCTGGCAAAACTTGAGTGGTATGACATCGAGGCACTCCCTCGATCATCGAATCATTTTGCGGACACAATGGCCTCCTTGGGGTCACTAATCCCGCAAGACCTTTCCGGTGATATGACAACCATTCAAGTCAAAACCTTATCGCAATCCGCGATGGAGCGTGCAAGCTCAGGACTTGATGCCGGGAATCCACATGATCCAGATCGAACCATCCTCGGATAAGTTCTTTCGAATCCGAGATCGTCTGAAACGTGCCAACTGGGGGTCCTTGTTTTCCCCCACTCCCATTAATAGCAACACAATGCTATTCTTACAAGTTCTATCCCATTCAACATTTGTTAGGGAAGAACTTCAAAAGGGATTGGCTGTCCATACTGTCGAGGTTTCCAATCAACAGGACTGGTATTTACACATTAGAGACTACCTCAAGTTAGGTAATCTTCCCTTTGGATTGACGCACGCCGCAAAACGAACATTCAAGCAGAAAGCGGCTAAGTATGTCTTGATAGGAGACATTTTGTATCGTCGTAGCTATGAAGGAATTCTTCTTCGTTGCTTGGACCAGCAAGAGTCCACTTGGGCAGTCGCCCAAGCGCACGATGGTACATGTGGTGGCCACTTTAGTGGTATGGCCATTGCAAAGCGCATTCTTCGCATGGGATATTATTGGCCATATTTAGAGCGAGATTGTTGCGCATATGTCAAGAAGTGCGTGAAGTGTCAACATCATGCCAATTTGATGCACGTACCTTCCCAGGCCTTGCAGGAAGTTCAGTCTACTTGGCCATTTTCGCAATGGGGCTTCGATCTAATTGGAAAGATCTCCCCTGCATCGTCAGGCCGTCACACGTTTATCATAACGGCCACAGAGTATTTTACCAAATGGGTGGAAGCAATTCCGCTAACCTCTACGACAGGACCCCGCATTGTGGAGTTCATCTTGCATAACATCATATGTCATTTTGGTATTCCATCCAAAATAATCTCGGATAATGGGCCATCATTCAAGAACAAAGACGTGCGTGCTTTGACCACAAAGTACAAAATTCAGCACAGTTTTTCGACACCCTATTATCCACAGGCAAATGGGCAAGCAGAGGCGTCAAACAAAATGCTAGTTGCCATCCTCAAAAAGACGGTCACAGATAGTCATAAGGATTGGCACATCCAAATCCCACTTGCCCTTTGGGCTTATCGCACTAGCATTCGGACGCCAACTGGGGCAACTCCGTTTTCGCTCGTGTATGGCTCAGAGGCAGTAATGCCTCTCGAGTTGGAAATTCCTTCCCTCCGCATATCAATGCAGGAGTTCATCGATGATGACACTGCACGGCAGGCCCGATTAGACCAACTTACGTTGCTTGACGAACGACGCGTTAATGCTCTCGAGCACTTACGTATCTATCAAGAGCGGCTTAAGAAAGCTTACAACATGAAAGTTCACCTAAGGGACTTTCGGGTTGGTGATTTGGTTTTGAAGGAAAACCAACAGAACTCTAATTTGCCGTCCCACCTAAGGGACAAGTTTGCGGCAAATTGGTTAGGTCCATATGTCATTGATAGCAAAATAGGACCCGGGACATACCGGCTAGCTTCTCTTGACGGTATCAAGGAAACAGAACCCTTGAATATCAGTCATTTACGACCATTTCATATCTAAGAGAGCCATATCCCAAAAGCTCCAAGGATTATCGCAATCACTTGGTCACCCAAAAAAGCTCCAAGGATTATCGCAATCACTTGGTCACCCAAAAAGCCCCAAGGATTATCGCAATCACTTGGTCACCCAAAAAAGCTCCAAGGATTATCGCAATCACTTGGTCACCCAAAAAGCTCCAAGGATTATCGCAATCACTTGGTCACCCAAAAAGCTCCAAGGATTATCGCAATCACTTGGTCACCCAAAAAAGCTCCAAGGATTATCGCAATCACTTGGTCACCCAAAAAAGCTCCAAGGATTATCGCAATCACTTGGTCACCCAAAAAGCTCCAAGGATTATCGCAATCACTTGGTCACCCAAAAAGCTCCAAGGATTATCGCAATCACTTGGTCACCCAAAAACGCTCCAAGGATTATCGCAATCACTTGGTCAAACCCAAAAAGCTCCAAGGATTATCGCAATCACTTGGTCACCCAAAAGCTCCAAGGATTATCGCAATCACTTGGTCACCCAAAAAAGCTCCAAGGATTATCGCTAAAATCACTTGGTCACCCCAAAAGCTCCAAGGATTATCGCAATCGCTTGGTCATCCAAAAAGCTCCAAGGATTATCGCAATCGCTTGGTCAAAAATATCAAGAAAATTCAAAAAAACAACAAAAATCATCAAAAACAACAAAAATTTGCATCTCATTTCTAGGCATGCTAAAATTCATCAATCGAGAATTTTTCTCGCATCTCATCTTCATATTCAGAAAAAAAACAATCCATCAAAAATACAAAAATACACAGATGCATAAAAGCATTGCATCCATACATTGAATACTTGTGGTCATATAGGTCAAAGGCACCATAGGCTATAATTGCTCTGCTAATCCATCTTGTTCCACACTGTTCCATTTCACAAAAACAACAACAACACCATACATTGCTTTTTACCACACTAGAGTCAGTGGTCTTTTAATGTATCAAGAGTTTTTCGTGATTCAGTCATCATTTTGCTCTTAAGCCATGTAATGTATCAAGTCAAACAGATTTTACGAAGGTAGAGTCATACTTGAAATACGCCTTGTTACGTAACATCCCATCACAAGCTAAAACAATAAAACAATTCCAGAGTTGTGTGAACGAAAGATGAAACTTGCACAGTAATCCAGGTCACCACAAGCGAAACGGTTATCTTGCTCATCCCCCTGTGCGAATGACCCCAAGAATGCTGAGAGTTGGCAAAAGGACAAGCATCCTCCCTACCCAATTCCCTAAGAATCCCTAAGTTCTCAATAGTTGCAAAACATCAAAAATTTGCAAAACGTCAAAACTCCAAAATTTGACATCCTACAGTGCACACATCAAACGGCACAAACGATAGTGATTTTCATCACTCCATATCCCCAATCCCTTGCTCAAAAGAAAAATAAATCAAAATAAATAGTGATCTTATCACTACAAACGAGCAAGTATCCCAATATAATTGAAGAAAAGAAGGGAGTTGAACTTGAATCCCTGGAACTCTCAGCATTCTAATAGGTCATAAGGCAAGCTTCAGTATCGATTTGGTTGATAGCCTATCGGTAACTAGCAGTAAACCTCTCGCATGACGATATATCTATCACATTAACTTGCGTACAGATCAATGTTTGCATGTGGATGAGCTAGCTTATGGCATCCTGGATAACATCGCAGATTAATCTAACTGAATACAACAAAGGAGTTAGTGGAGCTAATTAGGTGATCCTCAGTACAGGTTCGGTTGAAAGCCCATCTGGCACTGGCGGTATCCTGACAAATACCACATAAATGAACTCAATTGCACACACAGGGATGTGAAATAGCTTGGTCAAAAACAAGTCCGATTCATACCTTGTTCAAAAGTCTTGTAAGATAAAGTACATTCGTGGCTAGTGAGTTAAAAACCGTCTGAGTCTCAGAAAACCTTAGCTACATTTCTAAACCAACTGCGATACTTTCCATCCTTGCAATACCATCAAAAAATACAAAAAGAGAAAACCACATCATAGTAATCGCCTAAAAATGAAATAAAGAGCGTCTTAAATAGTCTATGGTGTCATAACCAACCATCACAAAAGTCCATTCATCCATTTAAAACCCATAAAAAATCAAAAACATTTGCATTCATCATAACATAAGCATTAATCAAAATAAATAAACATGCATTCATCCATAGTCATTAAGCCATCATGAATAAACATCAGATCATCAAATGTACATAACCAAAATAAAACTGGTATATATATATATATCGTCAAAAAAATGCCCGTAGGCTACAAAACTGGTCCTCACACCCCGCAATCAAATAACAAAACCCACCCTAAGGCGTCGACCACCATGATCACGAAGGATCGGTGCGACGGGAACTACCCCCCGTGGTGTGGGTCCTATGGGACCTTGTAGGGCGGCTACTACTAGCCCCCGCATCATGCCTGCTACCGCCTCCCTCATCCAATCGCCTCGCGACGAGATGATGTTGACTCGCTCAGTCGCACTATCCCTCGTCCGGCGTGAAGATCCACTGCCCGAGGGCTCAGGTAGCCGCCCACCAAGGCGGATGACCTCCCTCTCCAAGTCTAACCGATGTCGGAACCACTCTGCCTCCCATCGATGGTAGTAGGATACTGCATCATCACGCTGTGCCAAAACCCTATCTCACTCTGCTAGCTGAGCCCGCAGGAGATCCCTCTCCCGCAGCGCGTCCCCAGCTCCAGATCTCGAATCCGTAGCAGCTCTATCAGTCATGCATTCTCAGCGCGTATCCTAGACTCCATCTCCTCTGTATCCTCCTGAAGCACAGGACCCTCCAGAATAGTAGCCTGCTCTGGCTCCCACTGCTCCTCCATGTCCTGCATGTCCGGCTGATCCGTAGCTCCCACCCCTACATCCTCATCCCCCACCTCAACCATGTCGACATCATCCAATGGAACTCCCCAATCATCCCCTACTGCCTCAGCACCATCCACTACCACCTCCGTGCCTCCTAGTGGCCCCTCTCCTCTCCATCACCGCAGCACCCACCACGAGTCATACTCAGTGGTAGTCCCGACGTCATCCACGTCCGGGACGTCAATCACCGCATCTGACTCCTCGCCCAGTGGCACGATGATAGGATGATCTAGAGCCCTCTCATCTCCCCGATGTCGATAGACCACGGGCTCACCAGGAAACCCCTGGCGCACCCCAAACTGTCGTGTCACCCGGCTATATGAGAAAAACTCATGCTCGGTCCCATGCCGCCCAATCAACCACCGCTCCCTACGTACCCGTCGGAGCCACTCCCCAGCCTCCGGCCAGGCTGGACAGTCCCGATAAGGGCACCAAACCACCTCCCCTAGAGTGAGCCAAGAGAAGGCATCAGTATAGTGCTCTACGGCACCTTCCCATCACCGACTCTGCCCCTGCTCCGTAGACCACCACCACAGAGATGCATAGCCTATCTCCTCATCATCCATCACAGCCCGAGTCATCCATGGTAACCCGATCGGCCTCTCAACTGCTATGTGCTGCCAACCCCAGCACTACAGCAGATAACTGTAGCTGACCCCCTTTCGCTGCCGACAGCGGACCCCATACAGCTCCCCGTAAAGCTATGCCAACAGTGTCTGTCCCCATCTCAAAATCAGCGGTGCCTCTATCGGGCACTCTACCAACTGCCACACCAAATCCAGCAGGTTCCACGGGAACCTCGCGCCTAATGAATTAGGTAGTAGCATGTTAGAAATAAGGCCCATCAAGAATGCGTGCCTCACTCCTAACACACCCCTCTCCTGCCACCATCCAACCAAAATCCCCCCAGCCTGGCAGTCCACCTCGGCTGTCTCCACTGGGTTCACTACACCTAGCCGCTCCCCATGCCCGAAGCATCTCGTCAGCACAACAGTCCGCTGATCAAACGGCGATGTCCTAATAGGCATCCCATCTATCGGAATCCGAAGCAACCGATAGACATCCTCCAGAGTCACAGTCATCTCCCCTGTCGAGAGATGGAAGGTGTTGGTCCACGGATCCCAAAGTTTGATCAGGGCCATCAGATAGGCCTGATCCGGGACCACAGGCTCCAATCGAGCCACCTGCTTGAGCCCAAGGGCATCAAGCCATTCCCAGTCATCATCAGACAATGCCCCCCGTGCCTCAGTAAAAGCAGCAGGTACACGGTACCGGCTCCTAACAACCTGCAAAAGAAAACATGTCAACAAAAAAAAAAAAATCATGGAAAAGAACTGTACAGAAAACAAACGCAAAAATTCAAATAAAAATCAAATTTTTAGTTCTAGGGTTTCTAATCCTAACTGATTAATTTACAAATAAAAATTCAAAATTCAAACAAATTTTCAGTTCAAGGGTTCCTAAATCTTAACTGATAAATTTCAAAAAAAAGAAAACGTTAAGGTTTCTAATCTTAACTGATTAATTCAAAAACAGCATAAAAAAATTCAAAAAAACACAAAAAATACGTCTTAGGGTTTTACGTTCCGTTAACCTAAGGTTTAGTCGTAAATAAAAATCTTTACCTAGGTTTTACGTTACGTTTAATTGTACACTAAGTCTTAGTTGTCTTCAATGCAGTTTAAAGGTTTAAGTTTAAAAATTTTTGAAAAACATCATCACAAAAATAATTAAATAAAAAACTTGCAATCTTAAACAAAAATAAACTCTAGGGAGCACTTACGGGTTTCGCTTCGGCTCCGCCGCTCGAACCAGTTTGTCCACTCATAATGGCAGGGAAAATTTCAGCAGCGCTTCGCTTCGCATTTACCTCCTCCTCCCAGAGCTCCAAAATCGCAAGAAAAATTTGACACAAATGAGCCCAAATTCAAGTTTTGGCCCTTAAATAGGCCTTTTGAGCTGGAATTCATCCTTGACTGGGACGAGCGCTCTGGTTAGCGCTCGTCCCACCCAGGGACGAATTCTACAGATAGAATTCGTCCCACCCTGGGACGAATTCAGGCCAGAACTTCAAAAACATCAAAAAATGATCAAAAATGCACTAAAAATAGACATTAAATTTGCCCGATAGGAGTGCTGCTGCACCTGACATCCAGGGCATACAAAATAGACATTGGAGTCACAAATTATCATTATCCTACTCCCTAAGAAGGCTACCATAGCCGGACCGCTCCACGGGAAGACGGATTTCCGATAATTTAATCCCCAAATGGTGTCACAAAAAAACAACAAAAACAATAAAAAATGCAACACAAACAAACAACAATAAGCATTGCCGGACACAAGTGCTCTTGCACTTAACATCTGGGCAAAGAAATTCGATGTCGGGGTCAAATTCTCACTCTCCTACTTCCCCAAGAAGGCTACCATAGCCGGACCGCTCCACGGGAAGATGGGTTTTCGATGATTTCACCCCATTACGGCATCGCCAAAAGGGTTAACACCCACCAAAAATAGGTCCAAATGTTGGAAAAATTGCAAATGCTTAACGGTAAACCCTCTAAAGGCCCCCTTGCACAAGTCATCTTGGGTCAAGCGACTCGTCGCTTTTCTCACGAAGGTCATTCCCTCATCGATTCGTCGCTTGAGGGGGTAGTCACACTTAGTCACCTATCAACAATCACACACCCAATTAAGGAAAACGACATGCATTCAAAGAATCATTGACAAAGACAATTACGCTCCTGCTTGGGGCAGTAAACAAGCAACAATCAAATTGATCAAACGCTTGGCATTCGTGAATCATGAACACAAGGTTCCCCTGAGGACAAAAGGTTGCGCCCTTTGCCTAATCATGACTGATCAATGTCCAAGCTCAAGTCACACCTCACCAAAATAGGTTAATACTTGAAATCAAACTCCTTAGCTCGTCAGAAGCAAGGATTCAAGAATGCATGCCCTTTCCATGCTTGGGGCATCAAAAGTTGGTTAGGTTACCAAGAAACCCTAATCATTAGTGCTTTGGTTATCTATTTTTGCTCGGCGCTGCGCTATGCACAGCGCATCCCAAAAAGGGGCATCTCGTAGACACCAAAACAGCACCAATCCGATTATGTGACTGCAAACACCGATCGCTTTGACAAACACAGCCCCCGGGGCAGCCCTCGGAGGTCAAACAGATGGTCCTAACCACTTTCATAGCAATTTTGTAAGGTCAAGAGGCAATTTGGCACATTCGGGCACCTTGCTCCATATCCGTCTCACCCAGGGACGAATTCAAAATGGAATCCGTCTCACCCAGAGACGAATTCTGAATTCGTCTCTGGTAGGGACGAATTCTAGGTTTAACGGGCAAAAAGAAGAATGGCGCCAAGTGGCAGCCAAAGACAGCTCGCTTGATGACTCCTGCCTCGCACGCGTGTGTGGGTGGGCAAATAGGCCGTTAGAGGACTTGTCACAAGGGCGCTTATGAAAGCCCAAGTCATGGAGGACTCCCCTCCCTCATGGGAAGACATGACCGCCACATGGCACCTATGACCAACACATGGCGCTTATGCTTCCCTCTCAAAAGAGACCCCATGGGTCTATAAAAGGTGGGACTTTTCTCACCCAAAAGGACAGATTGGAGGCGATTTCAAGCAACGAAGTGTTGTCCGATTGATTACCCACTTGCATCTTTTTGATTCACCTTCTCACATCCACTAATCTCTTTCGCAAGGGAGGTTATTGGGTGGCTTTTGGAAGCGTGGATCCAACCCAAATCCAACATTTGACCACCTTACACCACCAATTTGCAGACATCCCAATCCTAAGAGGTTTTGGGCCCATCCCTAGTGGATTGGCGCCGAAATCAAGTGCCAACGGTGGGAGGCCCACTTGGGCACCCCCGCACTCTCTAAGTTTTATTCTAAAGCATTCTAGATTATTTGTTCATATGGCATCTTATGTTATTCTATCTGGTTAACTCATAGCTTCAATTTCATAACACTTTGATCAGATTTTATCATGCCTTTTGTCGCTTTGTTGTCCTACTAACTTGCAGGTGGCGATATCGAATTCCCGAGGATAGAGGCCAAATTGGGAGAATCCGACCATCTGGGTCGTCCCAAAATGGCCCCAATTACATAACCCCTCTGTTTGCAGGTGTTTTGGAGGTCTCGGGAGTCGACATTGGAGCAGCATCACCTCGGCTTTTCCAACACAGCAGAATTCGTCCCACCCAGGGACGAATTGCAGTCAGAATTCGTCCTGCCCAGGGACGAATTCCAGGTGAAGGCAGATTGGCCAACTGTTTCAGTGGCAACGGCCTTCTGGTAATATCTTCTGTCTTCTGTCAGGTTCTCAGGCCATTTGGACTCACTTTACTCACTGTTTTAGACAAATGTTTATATGCATCTTTTGGCGATTTTAGAGAACAGACACTTCTTATTTGCAGCAGGTGCTACTGACATCTTCGTTGTTTCTTTGTTCGCAGGAGGAGCAGCAGAGGTCAAGGACTCATCAACATCAGCGGCGGCATCGTCTTGGCCCGCCCATCTCAAGTGTGGGCACGCGGAAAGAGGAACCTTAAGTCTTGATTGTAATCAAATTCTTTTAACGCTCCTAGCCCCTGAAAAGGGAGGAGGCATCTTTGTAACAGAGATCAAGAGAGTTTAATGAAAGGGCTGTGTTTTCTCCATTTGCTTGTATCTCATTTCAATGCGTCTCTTTCATTTCATGCATTCTACATTTCTAGGACTTAAGCGTATTTGATTTTGAATGCATCGCAATTAGTGTTTCCTTCGCCTGGAATCTCGTGCTTCCAGATAGCCTTACAAATTTGAATTCAATAAATAACCCACTATTTGAAATAATTGAACCATCTAAGGAAGGTGAAGGTGAATTTTATGAGATACAATTTGATGAATCAGAAGATGTTAAAGAAACACTCGAGCATCATAACTTAATTTTGGAAGATGATCGCCATGATTCTCGAAAGAAATTGAATGAATATGCTCACTCTAAACCTCCTCATGAACCCTTTGTGTCAATTGATATGCAAGATAATATAATCGCCTACTTAAAGTAAGATATTACAACTCCTGTACAATTTGAGGATGTTTTGGAAGAGGGTTTAAAATCTCATCAAAATTTGGAAGATTATAACGATCCTACTACCAAGGACAAATAAGAAAAATAATTGATGAATGAATCAAAATATCATGCCACAAACATCATGGAATGTCATTCCATGAATTTGGATGACAATTTTTACAATGGTTGGGGGAGATATGATAATGTATTATTTTCTCACGCCCCTATAGATGAAGCTCCTATTTCACTTGATATGCAAGATGTTGAAACTTCTATTTCACATGAAGAGATGCCATGGATGGTGAACAAGAAATTGGAACCAATTGACAAAGAGATTGGTCAATTGGAATAAACTCAAATAAGTGATCATCAAGATGAGTTACTTAACCTACATTTTGACCAACAAGATTTGAGGGTTGAAAAAGATGGACATGTTTTCAATTGGGTGTCGTATATTGGTATGTTTGATGAATAGGTAATCAAGGAAGAAGTTGTGATTTCTCACCAAGTTTTGGTAAATAAAAATGTGCAAAAGGTAGAATCTAAACTTGTATGTTCAAGTATCCAAGCTATAGGTGAAGAGTTGAACGACCATATTTTGAATTTGAATGATGTTTATGATGAAATGTCATTGAAGGTGAATGAAGAACAAGGATTAATTTCTAACCACACCTTTGATAACATTATTTTAATGAATGAAAAAGAAGTTGATGCACTTAAATTGCTAAATCAAACTCATCAACAATTAATTCTTGAACCTAGGATAAAAACTTTTAATGATTCCCATTTAGTAAATATCCTAGATGATTGCAAATGTTTGCAAAAATTTGATTGGTCGATAAACTTGGAAAATGAATTGTCTTTAAAATGTTTAGAAATAGGCTCTTACTTACAAAGTTTCATTTTGGATAAAGAAAGCCTAATTCTAAATCATGAATGGAAATATGAAATTTATACCTTAAAGAATAGACGAGATGAAATTGAAGATCAAATATTTTCTAATCAATTTGATGATTTGAATCTCACCTACGAGAGTAATAATAACACTAAATCAAATTGGTGGGGTGAGCCAGGCAAGTTGAATTGTTTTGCATTGCTTGGTTTGATCTTATTGTTGTTGGATTTCTACAACATTTTGCATACATATTGTGTCATATGTCTTTTGAAATGTTCTAATCATGTTTGGGATCCGGGAAAGTGATAGTCCAAGCTTTGCATCATCTTGTACCATATTGTACATTTATATATAATTTTTTGGGTTTTGATGTTGGGTTTGTATTTCAGTTTTGGTTTTGAGTTTTGTGTGTTGGTCCTTTGGACATTTTTGGTTTGTTTTGAAAAAAAAAAAAAAGCGAGATGTCAACTTATGTCCTTATGAATTTTGACTAAGACTAGGAGAATATGAAACATCGGAATTGTATTGCAGAAAGCTCCACGAGTATCACAAACACATTAAAGAATATCGTTTGGAACTTGTGATGTATGAAGTTGTCAGTTTTACAAATTATGGCAAAGTAGGTTATATACTCCATTCGCATTTCAAAAAGAGCAATGCATTCATCCATATATCATGTTACATTCCACATTGCATATACGTTTCATCGAAGTTGCATCTACATTTCAAATACAATAATTGAAAAGGTGTCGAATCCTCTTAGGGTTATTATATAACGCATATTAAAAAGATCCTAAGGTTGGAAACTGATGCCCGAACTATCTTGAACCAAGCACGTTCTACGCATATTAAAGAGAATCTTGAGTAAAATGGTCAAAATCATACTTGGAAGAAAATGTGAGGCGAAAGGAGTATTTTGTGTCTGTCCTATCATGCAACATAATCCTTAAAACAATGGTTTTTACCACTCCCATAGTGCTTAAAGTCTAAAATCAGAGTAGTAAGGATAGGGTCTAATTCTCATCTCGCTTAGGTTGAGAATCTGATTCCCCAAAGCTCTGATTTGACCTTCATGGAGTAGTAAGGATAGGTTCTAATTCCCCAAAGCTTCTATTTTGCCCACTCAAGAACTTGAAACCCAAAGCAAATATGTTTCATTCTAATTTTATTGCATCATTGATATTGGATTGGAAGGATCGTAGTACACGTCCCTTGTAAGGATGGGTAGTCATCCCCAAGGTTCAAGAAATCAAAATTAAAGTCAAATCTTGGATTATGGGGTTGATCTCCACCAGGGCTATAGACGCCTGACTGGCAGTGGAGTATGCTCATGCGTGGGAACATTTCTTGTCTAAAAGCAAGACCATTGACTTCTCAAACGGACAGGCTAGTCTGACAATTTCATTTATAACAGGTTAAATCATTTTGTTCAAGATGAGGTAATGAACTCCAAATTAGAGTAGCAAGGATAGGGTTAAATTCCCATCTCGCTTAGGTTGGGAATCCTATTCCCTAAAGCTCTGATTTCACTTACACTTGCACATGGGTTCAATATGGTAGTGACACGTAACCAACTTTGGGATCTAGTAAATTAATTCAGTATGCACATATTTGGTCCTAAGAGGGTTTGACAGTTTTAATATGTTTGTTCATGATACTAGAAATTTTGGTCCTTTGCAAAGTAGGTTGTTATATCTCTAGCATAGTTGTCATACATCAAATCTTGCACAAATCATTCATAGCCTTGCATACGAATCATAAGTGAAACTGACAATGAAAAGTTGAACTAGTTTCAAACGATAGGGAATGAAGCACATTGCACACACTGAGCTGATGCTTAATAATTCTAATGCTTCATGTATTTCTGGTTTATTTACATTCTTTGGATATTTTCTAATGCTTGCAGTTGAGTTGTAGGTTTTCAGATTGGGTTTCTCATTGAAATGCTCAAGAGCATTTACCAGCAGAGTCGCCATTTATTGTGGCTGCTCCACAACGTATCCCAAAATTAGGGACCCACCTTTTTCGTATGTTTTCCAAGAAGACCGAAGTGGCCCATATGCTGAAGCTCAAAGAAAAAACAAAACACTACAAGGATGAAAAAAGTGTCACGATATCGCGACATGTTGCATGGTCGCGGCCAAAAGAGAAAAGGTGGCACGATATCGCGACATGTTGCATGGTCGCGGCCAAAAGAGAAAAGGTGGCGCGATATCGCGACATGTTGCATGGTCACGGCCAAAAGAGAAAAAGTGTCGCGATATCGCGACATGCTGCATTGTCATGGACAAAAGAGAAAAGTGTCGCGATATCATGACATGTTGCATTTTCGTGGCCAGAAAGAACAAGAGCAAGAGAAGAAAGAAAAGTGTCGTGATATCGCGACATGTTGCATTTTCGCGACCAAACAAGAAAAGAAAGAACAAAAGAGAAAAAGTGTTGCGATATCGTGACATGTTGCATTTTTACGAACAAAAGAGAAAAAGTGTCGCGATATCATGAAATTTTGCATTTTCACGGCCAAAAGACAAAAAGTGTCGCGATATCGTGACATGTTGCATTTTTGTGGTCGAAAGAGAAAAAGTGTCGCGATATCGTGACATCTTGCATGTTCATGACCAAAACAAAAAAAGTGTCACGATATCGCCACATGTTGCATTTTCGTGGCCGAAAGAGAAAAAGTGCCGCGATATCACGACATGTTGCATTTTCATGGTCAAAAGAGAAAGTGTCACGATATCGTGACATGTTGCATGTTCGCGGCCGAAAGAGAAAAAGTGTCGCGATATCGCGACATGTTGCATTTTCACGGCCGAAAGAGAAAAAGTGTCGCGATATCACAACATGTTGCATTTTCGTGGCCGAAAGAGAAAAAGTGTCGCGATATCGCGACATGTTACATTCTCGCGGCTAAAAGCAACAAAAGAGAGCAAGGAATCAAAAGTGTTGTGATATCGTGACATGTCTGATTTTCGCCAAGGGAATAGAGTAGTTGACAGTGCATCTAATATTAGTGATGAAAACCAGGACAGTGAAACTGAAGACTGAATAGTGACGTGGACATAAGGACAAAATCCAATGAATAAGACAAAACGTTACACATGGAAGGAAATGGACGCAAGCCCATGTGGAGAAAATTAAACAAAAAGCCTTTTTGGAAATCAAAACACATGCAAGCACAAGGGAAGGTGAAACGAACATCTATTGGAAGACAAAACGAAAAGCTTCCTAAAAATTTTAAATACGCCATTCAAAGAGGCCAGAAGGAGGTTGGAAACTTCCACAAGTAGAGTTACATATTTGAAGGCAAGAGGGCCATTCTGGACCTGTTTGGGCTATTTTTTTTCCATTGACTGGTTTGGGAAAACCAGAAACTTCTATTATTGTAAAATGACAAATTTTTAATACAAAAATTTTCAGAAAGTTGCATCTTATGGACAAGAAAGAAGGAGTCATTTTCTGCATGCAAGATTAAATGTATATTTTTCCCCTTTTCAAATTTTAGGCTTGTAAATGGAGTTTATACAAGTTTCTTGGTTGCTTCATGCGAATGTCTAAATCTGAAAACCTCATTTAAAACCCTAGAAGCCAGCACTTAGCTTATCCGGATTGTGCTTGTTTTGCAAGTCCAATAGGTTAGGTTTCATGCATGAAAACCTCACATCTTTGGTTTTGTCGGAATAGTATAGCATCCATTTTATTTTCAGTTTTATGCATTTCATGTTCATTTTCAGTATTTTTCCAGAAATTTTAACTTTTATTTTAATTTTCAGGAATTAAAATAAACATTTCAAAAATTTCAAAATCCAAAAATAATTTCACCATTGCATAGGTTATACTTCAGACTTCCCATACGCACTTTAAAATTTCATTTTCGGAGTTGTTTAGTATTTTTAAAAATTCATCGAAGTTGCTGATTTACTCAGATTTTAAAATTTCGAAAATAGAAAATTTCCATTTTAAGGTCAAATTTCATTTTTTCAGTTTTTTTTTACACTCATAAGCCTATGATGACATTCCCTTCATGAGATTTCCAATTTCATTGAAGGTGTTATGTTTTATGGCATTTCACAAATTTCCATTTTTGGAGCCTAAAATTGCCCTCTCTTCATAAAAATTCTGATTTTACGAAAGAGGGGTAATTTGGGCATCACATTGAAGGTCATATGAGGGCCAAATCACATTTTATTTATCTTGGTTCAATGAACAATCACTAAAGTTTCATGGTAAAATAAACCAACATTGCCCCTTGTTTATAGTTACTTGCAATCACTAAGGTGTTCCAAGCATTTAAATTGAATATCTTTATTTGAGATTACCAATACACATATGCAAATGCTAATACAACGGAGACCTTGGAGAAGTTGTTTTTTTAACTTCTTTGCAAGAGGGGATTTGCAACCCAAATCCTAAAGGAGAATGTACTTTCACAACTATGTGAAAATACCACTCAACACTTCGGACACAACTACCTCATCTGCTTTCTCTATGGAGAGACATGGATCAACTTCCTTCAATAAATACAATGTTAGTGTAACACATTTATGGTGGGGTACAAATTTTTCATCACAATTATCACATAGTCCTTTTGCTCGTCGTTCCTTCATCTCCTCAAAGCTAAGATGTTTAATTCATAAAGTTTGGTTATAATTGGGGGTTGTGTAAGTGCTTTGTGACCTTCCATTATGCATAGGTTTGGGAGCTATGTAAGTGGTCGAAATTTTTTCCATAAGTGTTTTCCCTAATCATTGTTGTACATTAATTTTATCTTCAACTAATTTTGTCAATCCATATGTCTACATCATGGTATAGGGATTTAACCTTGTCACCTCCATTCTAATTTCCTCTTTCAATCCACTAATGAAGTTATTGATGAGAATTGATTCATCCAACCATGTGTTGTGTTTGGTGATATCCTCAAACCGAGTTTGATACTCACACATAGAAGTGATTTGACAAAGTTCCTTGAGAAAATACCACGTGTTTGGGTCCCACATGGCTCTAATACCAAATGATAATACCTCAAGGTCTTACTATAAATGTAATCGCAGGCCACTCAAATGGGGCTCCCTTGTAATCATTTTTCCACTATAGGGGGTTCCCTCTTTGGAATCTATGATTCTTATTCTTATTATTCATGGATGATTTGATATGGATGGCCAACCTAATATATATATCTACCCTAAAGCTACATTGGTGAAGAGACATGATGGTTCATGTTATGAAGGGTTGTAATGGATCACTTTATAATTTAATAATATAATAATTAAATGATTAATAATACTAACTAATAATGTTAGGATTGAGGATCCTAATAGTTTCTTTACATATTATGTACACCATAGACAATGGAGACTTAAAAAGAATCACACACATTGCACGTTTCACTTTTAACATTAGTGAATTAGATTCAATCATCAACCATTGATTAAGACTAGTGACAACGGGCTTCATATCCATCTATTGGCTTGCCCCATAGATAACTTAGCATTCTATGAGTGATTTTTCTCGATTTCATCACCAAAAAAATCCCTAATTGACATCCATATTAGGAATCCACCATGCATAGTTGTCTAGGATTAGGTTCATAAAATAAAACACATGAAAAAAATAAAAAAGAAAAGCATTGTTTCAAAATTATAGGATACATTTATTTTCTTGATCTGTGTTTTTTAATTGCAATCTCACTTTCCACACACATCCCACACACACTATCCCTACCTACTTACAACTTATGGCATTGATCATAAATCAAGATAGGACCATGAGTCAGGTACCTACATCATCCATGGAGTGCTCCAAACCACTTATGTGGCTAACCCAACCAAAATGACATAGATAAGCTATTTTGGCTTATCTACTAGACCTTTTCCTATAGTGTTTTATTTGAATGTAGAAGTTTTATAAAGATCCATCCACACTTCCATCCCAAAAACTAAATAATCAACACGCATTGATACTTGTATCACCTACATAGACACAGATAAGGTTGGACCTTATTTAATACCAACCAATCTCATTCTAGAACCACTTCACATCCCATGTATACATGTTCCTTCTTCTCAATAGGAACTTGGTCACTCACATCCCAAAAAATTTAATCAAGCTACACTAACCCTCTTTTTTAGGTAGCCATCACACCCTCACAAAAAAATTATTCATAGTCATTCATCTAAAGTACCTCCATTCCACCTACCTACACCACTACCTATTCCAACTGACTCTATGAAGTATAAGTTATTGTTGCTTCATAGATTCCATCTACCATTACAACTACCACTCCTCATTCAGTTATGATTCCTTTCACAACTTACCCTCCATTAACCTCAATCAACATTGCCAACACTCACATCACACCTCCATCCACTTCCACCATAACCACACAATATACATTTAAAATATCTATTCACCAAGAATGACAAAACCTCAATCAACTACTCATGGACCATCAAGATTCTCATTCTTACCCTAAAAAGCAATCACATATAACATATTTAAACCCCATCCCATTCCAAACCAACACACCTTGTTCACCCCTAATACATCTTAGGTATCACAGTCTTCTCAGGTTACTATACCCACACCCTTATTCAACCACATCAATACCATTCCCACAACTCAATACATCAAAATTCTGTAAAATTCATCACCGTCTCATCAACATCAGTCATTCCATAATCAAGCTCAACAATACATTCAACATCACTAGACACTCATCAATCCACCAAGTAATCAATACCACATTCCACCCCAACAATTTATCACTCCATACATCACACCTCCATACACTTAGCAAATAAACTAAGCCTTCCACATAAATGTAAGACCCTAAGATCCAAGCTATGCAATAATAGATTTATAGCTTAATCATGCGTACTCCTAGAATGATATACCAAAAACTAACATTAAGATAGTTGATCGATCAACCCATTCACTCTTTGGTACCATCACCAACTTATCTGATAAATTTTAAACTACCAATGTTTGATAAATTTAAAAGGATTAATGATCTTAGGGAGCACATTATCACATTCATCCATTCATGTTTATTAATCTAAAAAAATGATGTTTTGATGCTCTGAATCTTTCCTTAGAATTTGGGAGGAGATGCCTTAGATTGGTATAATCATCTGCCACATTATAGTGTTTACACATTTTAACAATTGGTAGACAAAGTTTTGAAAAGGTTCTCACTTAATGTCCACAATAAAATTACCTTGATTGACTTGTACAACCTCACATAATTTGAAGAAGAGTCGATTTATGATTTTAGAAACAGTTGGAGGACAATCATCCCCAAGTTATCATTCTCCCTACCAATGGAAGAATTAACTCAAATATTTGCAAGGAGTTATTTAAAACCTATATCCTAATTATTGCATTACAACAATCTAGAAAATTTGATGAAGCTCTTGCCCAAGCCCAAATCATCGAAGAATAAAAATTCAAGAGGTTGAGATCAAACCAAAGAATAAAGAATGGCACAATAAGGGCCAATCTAAAGAAAATTATTCTATCCAATCAAAATTAGGATAAGTAAATCATGTGGTTTTGATTCAACCCCAAATGACTCAAAAACCCCACAATAAACTCCAACAACATCAACCATCACAACAATCATAATAAGTAAATTATCGAGCGGTTCCTCCAATTCAACAAGTTCATAACACATCATCAACTGTGGAAAAAATCAACATCAACAATATGTTTGATAGGCTCACACTTACACACTCTTATCCAAATTGTATGCTTACATCTTCTATAGATTTTATGACACTAATGTTATTACCTTACCCGAAGTCAAGTCAGATGATCCAAACAAATATGGCAAGAACTATAGGGAGCATTTGTTTTTTCCTTTCCATTAATAGAAGGGATATGAAATTAATAAATGCTTTACATTTAGATACATGGTGCAAGACTTGATAGAGACATGGGATATTAAGTTGGATAACCGCTTAGCCAAAAAAAAACAAATTCTTGGTATCTATCAAACACCACTTCCTCATCATGAGGAAACACAACAAATAATAGGGGGATCAAATACCATAACTCCCCCTAACCAAGTCAATCATGTGCAATAGTACCAAGGTTTTATGGGGGCTATCCATGTAGTCACTCGAGGTCAAAAATACACAAATTACAAAAATGAAAAATCTCAATAAGTTCAATCTCCCATGGTACCTCAAATAAATGTGTCTCCACAACCTGCCCATTCATCTTCATCCATTATTTTTTCTTCCAATTCATATTCCAAGTAATTCATCATAGACCATTCATCTTCTAAGTCATCCATCACAACCCACTTATCTTCCAAATCATCCACAACAAATAAGAGCCTTCAAATACCCCTCACCAACACATGAAACTAACACAACACTTGCCAATCAAGTAGAGCAATCTATGCAGGTGAATAAAGTGTATGATAGTCCACATCACCAAGATTTTATGGGAATGATCAATATTATCATAAAGGATCAATAATACACAAACCAATCCACACATTCTCTAGCTCCTCCTAATATTTCCTCCATACCACAAGTATCACTACCATAGAATCAAGTCACATGTACTCCATCTCACCTAGCATATCCATAGAATAAAGAATAGGTGTACACACTATAAAAAAATGAGGATAATCTAGCTACCATAGCTGATCATTCCAAGCTAAATTAGGAACATAAGCATGTGGATACATCCACTAGCCAAATTCATCATAAATTATCCACATTGGCTCATATGTTGTGAAATTTCGATACACATACATTGAATTATTTTCTCAAGTAGTAAGGATATAACTACATTTTCATCCATATGGTTATGGTTATATGATTCCCCAAAGCTTAAATATCAAATCATTAGACTATGGAGCAAATCTCCATCGAGGCTATAGATGCTTAATTGGAAGTGGATTATGCTCATGTATCGTGATAAGTCTCTCTTAAAGGGACCTTTGACTGCACACAAGGACAAGCTAGCTTCTTGCTCTTCTCTATGATATGTTTCATATCACTTTCTCAAGATGGGTAAATGAACTCACTTGCACACACATTGGTTCTTGTTTTACTTGAGTCATCACCACACTCATGATTGGTAAATAAATATTTTATTGCATACACATTTGGTATTGGAGAGATTCAACATAACTTATTGAGTTTGTTCAAAATTACTAGGATTTTTGAGTCTCTATAAAATAATTCTAAATCCATAATTCAGAAGCCAATAAAACATCCATACAAGCACATCACTACATAAGTCTTCCATTCTATATCACACCATTTGATGTTGGTATCTCTGAATAAGCAACAAATATAAAGTTAGTCAGGCAATAATATAAAACCGTTTACAAATGATCATTAGAACATAATGGCATTCATTTATTTGTATACACCAAACCTTCATCACATAACTTGATGGTGCTTAAGGTATCTCACATTCCCCTATCAATCACATAAAAAAAATCCACTTGGAGATGTTCAAGATGATATAGACACAACATTCATTTTAATCTTCTTTGCAAGATCAAGAAATTACATGATTTTTTTAACTTATGTTAATATTTAAAAGATCTAAATTTGATACAGCCCAACAAAATACCCATAAAACAAATAAACCTAACAATATTTTTACCATTCTCTTTTGGAATTCAATTTTAACACTAATCATACTTTGCAGATAAAACAAAATGTACTCAGTAAACGTAAGTCTTAAGTCATATTAATCAGACACAAGAACTAAAAAAATTGAACTTACAAATTTTGAAGACTAAAAAAATATTTTTCCATATAGTAAACCTTCATCTACGATCATTAAGTAAATGAAAAAAATAAAATAAAATCAAAGTCTACCAATGTATTTATAATAGGGGGTGAAAGGAGTTAAAGCTATATGATTTAGCTTTAATGAAGCTCATTTAATGATTCAAAAAACATTCACTAATTAATTGGGCCAAAAGTATCAAATAGTTTTACAATATGCTCTAAATTCTTTCCATTTATCTCGCGATTAAACAAAATGTTCGTTCCTCCTTTACTTTGTGGTGAATTAAATATCTAATGCTTATTTTTTTTAATAAAAACTTAACTAAGGATTTTAATAAAACTATTTATTTTTAGTTCCTCCTACATTATTACTTCGTAAAAGATTTTGTAGCAATAAGACCAATCAGTAAAATTACCTATTACAAGCTAAAATATGTTTTCCTAACATCTCTTTTACTAACGAACTATTCGTAATGAATATATAAAATTATTCTTTTAAAATATTTTTTATATAATAGAGGTATATTACTTTTTAGAGAAGATATCATTTTAAAAAAAATATGATTCCATGCAAAAATTAAAACCAGGATAACGGCAATTTGGAGAGGGAACTAACAACTAGTCTTCGGAAGAATTTTCTTCCCAGTAAGCTTCGAGAATCGTCACAGCCTTCTCATGGATGACACAGTTATTATGGTTCAGCAAGCGCTCAATCTTTTCAACTCCACCAGCATCTTCAATATATTGAGCATAACGATTCACACCTTCAGTGCTTCCTAGTTTCACTTCTGCTTCTCCTGCTTCCAGAATATATTCTATGGCTTCTAGGCAAACATCCACAACTGTGGGATCTGCACAATCTAACATATCACATAATGGCTTAACACAGCCTTCATTAACCAGGTAGTTTTTTTGCTCTTCTGAACCACCCGTAACGGCATTAGAGACTGCCCATGCGGCTTCCTTTTTGATGTCTAATTCACCAACCTGAAGCAATTGAATCATAAGAGGAATAATCTTCGCATCAATAACGGCTTGTATCTGTTTTTTGCTACCTGCTGTAATGTTGGAAACTCCCCAACACGCTTTTCTTTTTATATTTTTGCAATGACCATTTGTTAAGAGATCCAAAAGCAAGGGAAGCACTTGATTGTCGATCATGAATTGCGTGTGCCCATCATCTCCGCTAAGGATGTTGCCCACTGCGGAAATCGCAGGAATAACAACATGGGGTGACGGATGCTGCAGAAGCTCAAGTAGTCTGGGACAAACACCGGCATCTCTTACAGTCTGAATGATTTCATCTGATCCAACTGTTAGGTGTGACAGAGCCCAACATACCTCCTTCAATACTTCTTCATCGTCTAACTCGAAAAATTGTTTAAGTGCTGCAAGTACTGGACATATCTGCTGCAAAACTACCTGTGGCTTGCCTTTACACATATTACATAGCGCCCAAGACACTATTCTCAACATTGACGGCTTGACAGACTGATTTATTTGGTTGAGGAGTGGTTTAAGGGCACCATGGCGAAGGACCAAGTCATTGTACAAAGGTTTATCGCCAGCTATGTTTGCGAGAGCCCAAACAGCGTTCTCTCGAACATCTATAGATGGGGAGCGCATAAGAAGATGGACAAAGAGCGGCACAGCTCCATGATCAACAACAACCCTCACGTATTCTGAGGATCCCGACGCTATGTTTGTAAGAGTCCATGCCGCCTCAGATTGAAGTCGAGGTACGTTGTGATATGAAAGGAACTGCACAAAGCGAGGAACAACGCCAGCATTAATAACCTCATCAATTGGGGGAGAGTCACCACCCGAAAGCAGCTCTTGGAATTCAGTAGTTGCTTTCAGCTGCAAAGAAGGGTCATCTGACCAGATTGCTGCCACCATTTCTGAGAGGCTCTCCAGACTAGCGGAAGATTGTACCTGTTGCATTCCTTCTCTTCGCTTCTTGAGAATAATGTCTGTCCTCTGATTCTTTCTTATCTGTATGAAGTTATCATCTCTTTTGCGTCGAGCTTCATCTGTGTCCATTGCAATTTTATAAATCTTCTTCCGGAGTTGGGAGCGAGTATCGGTTCTGGGCGACATGGCTGGAGATAAATATGGACGATCACGTTCTGATATTGGGGATTCTTGTAGCGAACAATAGCGCGACAACAGGTAACTATAAATGTTTTTCTGATGTCGGAAAAAAATCTATGAAAGCAGATGATGTTGTTTGGGTTTAGTGTCAGATATTCTAAAGTTTTGTAGTTTAAATAGGAGATCTGGCAACATTCTCAACTTAATGCGAGATTGCCATGAGTCGGCATGGTATGATAGTGCAATGTTTCTACAATAACTTCGAGTTGTTACGGTTTTTAACTATACTGTTTCTTTATATTAGAACTATTTATCTATTTTATGTATTTTAGAATTTGAAATTTAAACGAACCCACAAGTACCTACGACGTTAGTGTTAATAACGACGTAAAAAGCTGTATCGATGGCTTTGCTTACTAAAAATATATGCACCATATGCTGCTTTACAGAATGTAGAATCAAAATTGTATCCATATTCTTTAGATTTATGGCGCCACGGTTCAATTAGTAGCCTAAGGAGGCAATTAGAAACTGTAACTCTTATGAACGAGAATATAAGTTTAACCAATATTCAAAACCATAGGCCATTATATTAAAAAATTAGTTTTTTAAATTTTCCTCTCTTGTGGTTTTTTTTTTGAATGAATGAAAGGACCTTATATTAATTGGAAATAATCACTTTCATACAAAAATGTTGGGTGGAATTAACACACCCCGTGGCACACACCCACACGAATCAACTCAAAAAGCCAATAGTACATCAGAACTGAGTAAAGAAAAGAAGACAAAACAGGGACAACTGTATGCAGTTACTGGATCAATTGGACTACAGTGGAGACCAATGATGCTAAGAAGTTGGAGCAGATAAATGATCTCTTCGACCACTGCAAGAACGATCTGAAGGTGAGCCTGTGCGAGAGAAGCCACGAGTTCTGGACACATGGTTGTTGGAAGGAAGTCGGCTAACAGAGCAAGGTGCATTAGCCCAATGATCCGGAAGTGATCTAAGATATTGTAGCTCCACCTGAACTTTCTCCACCTGAGTAAGGATCTGTAACCAACAATCATAGAAGAGAGCATATCTAGCAGCAACAGAGAAGGAGGTAGAAGCCTCCTGTCTCCAAAAGATAATATTATTTCTTGTTTTCCAGAGATGGTATAAAATACTAATACGAAAAATATGCCAAACTTCGTTGAGGGGAAGAAAAAAATCTAGGGGATCCCCAAGTAGTGCATTAACCCAAGAACATTGCTCCAATAAAAAGGAATTGAAAAAAGAAAGGACCCAATCCCAAGCATTTTTGGCTGTTTGACAAGACCAAAACACATGAACAAAATTGTCAGGACCTCTACAAAAAGCACAAACAGAATTAGCAACCCCCATATATTGTAATCTATGACCAAGGGGAAGGCCTTGATGTAATAAACTCCAGGCAAAAAAAAAATGCTTAGGTTCAAGATAGGACTGCCAAACCACAAAAAAGTGAAGGCTCCATATTGATTGAGAAGAAACTAGATCCCAACGATGGTTTAAAGTATCAACTAGAGGAGAATGAGGGGACAACATATGATACCCTAAAGAAGGTTTATATTTCACCAGAGGAGTATGATTAGGCCAACACCAATCATATGACCAATGTTGTTGAAAGTTCTTACCAAAATGTAGCCAAATAGAGAAAGGAGTGTTGTCGAGAACCACATCAAAAGTTGCTCGATCATCTGGCTTAAGACCAAACTTCTGGCAAAACTGATCCCAAGAATACCAATGCTTGGTATGAGCATCAAAGAAATCTAAAAATGTTACAATACCCTTTTTGAAGAAGCGTAATGCTCTAACCCATTGAACTTGAGCCAAAGGTAGGCCCTCGAAAGTGACTACAGGAGACCACCAAGGACTTAGAGTGGATATAGAAGCTCCGATAGAATTATCTTTACCCTGCCATTGGAGCCTGGGTTTGAAAGCTTCCCATGCCTTCCAGATACTTTGCATCACAAAAGAACCTATAATTTTAAATGGGGCTAGAGATGTCAAAATGGTTTGTAAGGTCAGGCCCCGCCACCCTTTCCTCCCAAAGGGCAGGCCAGAAGAGATGCAGTGTCGTACAAGAACTTTCCAAGCTTCATCACCCTGAAGTGCCCTAACAATCCATTTAGCACATAAAGCAAACCCCTAAAAATGACAGTTAAATAAACCCGCACCCCCTGCCTTTTTAGGAAGACAACAAACATTCCATGCCACTCTATGAAACCCCTATTTTTGTTTATTTGAAGCCCAAAGAAAATCCCGCAAGAGCTTGTCCAACTTCTGATAACAATTTTTAGATGGGACCCAACAAGAAGAGTAATAGACATGTGTAGAAGCTAGCACCTTAGAGCAAACTTGAAACTTACCAGCCAAGGAAAGCTTTTTAGTAGACCAGTAGCCCAACTTCTTCTAAATTTTTTAGACAACCATATTCCAAAGTTTGAGCAGGAGAAGCCTGGAAGGCAAAAGGAATACCCAAGAATTTGAATAATTCTCCTGGTTGGATCCAATGCCAAGAGTAAGAAGCTAACCACTCAAGAAGTGGCGTGTGAGCTTGTCTATAAAAAGATGTTTTCTTCCATTGAATGTTAGAACCAAATGCTAAACAGAAAGTCTCAAGGCATTGTAAAGCTGCATTACTGACTGTTCATCTTCATGTAATGTCAAAAAAGAATCATCGGCAAAATGGCCATTTACCATTTGAAGAGAGGAAGCAGGTAAAGAAATAACTTTAATAATTCCTTGTGAAGTTTGATGGGCTAAAAGGTAGCCAAATGCTTCAGCAGCTAGAATAAACATGGAAGGGGCTAATGGGCAACCCTCGTCGGACAGAGTGAGCCACCTGAATACCAACAGAGTGTTGGCCATTCATCGTGAGGACTCGTAAGCATCACGTGAATAACATTTTAATAGATTTCACAAAATAGGGGCCAAAGCCAAGAGCCTAGAGGAGGGAAATAATGAAATTCCATTCAATACGATCATAGGATTTTTCAAAGTCAAGTTTGATAAACAGAGTATCCTGTCTAGAAGTTCTAGCCCATTCCATGCCTTCCCAGACAGCAAGCACATTGTCCAAGATATACCTGCCCTTAACAAACCCCCGTTTGCTCGGGTCGGATGAGAAGAGGTAAAATAGGCTGAAGTTTTAAGGCTAAAGCCTTAGCAATGATCTTGTAACTTACATTCAGTAAGGTAATAGGGCACCAGTTGGTTATAAGTTCTGGGTCTCCAGGCTTGGGGATAAATTTGATATTTCCTTTATTGATGAGGTGTCCTAAAGACCCAGATATCATAGCTTCTTTATAGACATGTAACAGATCAGAACCAAGCATATCCCAAAATTCTTTATAAAATTCACAGGGGAAACCATCAATACCAGGAGCCTTATCATTAGCCATGTGAGACAGGGCATTCTTCAAATCTTCCAGGGTTAAAGGTGCATCACAACAATCTCGGTGATCCATTGAGAGCTTTTGAGGAACAACTGCACAACAATCATCAAGAGCTTTTTTTCTAGCAGAGGTAAGAGGTTGAGAAGCAAAAACTTTTTGATAGTGTACCACAAAAGTATGAATTATATCAGGTAAATTAGTGAACCTGATTCCTTTAGATTGAATGGCTTGAAACTGTGTGGAATGAATAGGGGGCTGAAGGCGCTTGAAGAACTCCTTAGAAACCCTATCACCAATTGCAAGCCAATTCAGTCGTGTTCTGAGTTAAGCACCTCTAGCTTCATACAACTCTGCCTTATGAATTTCATGTCGAAGAGTAGCAGCATGTGCCTGGTATGAATTTCTTGTGGTTTCTTTTACAATTAAAGTTTCTTTTACAATTAATTTATTATCTACCTAGTATCTAATAAATGGGTTAGAAATAATTGATTTGATTTATTGCAAATTTTCGTAAAATATAAAATATTATATAAAAAAATTAAAAACAATAAATAGATTATATAGTTGTGTGGCCTTCCACACATGATTTGCAGTTTGGAAGTGCTTTCACATATACATTCCTATAATATTATGAGTGCTAAATATTCAATTTGTCAATTCCTATAATATTATGAGTGCTAAATATTCAATTAGACAATTGACAAAAATTATACAAAAGATTGTTTTTACACTAATCATTGAACCACATATCATAGTTAACTTATAATTTTTTCAAATGTATTCTTTATTTTACTTTGCATCAAATATTTTTCTATCTTAATGATATTATTCAGTTTTTCTAATCAACACTTTTTCATTGCTTTCATTATGAGATAAAGTATCAATTGGTTAATTATATTTAGAATTTGAATTTTACCATAATAAAGATCAATATTGTCACTAATTGTCTTTAGAACTTGAATTTTACCTTGATTAAGATCAATATTGCAATTGTTAAAATTATGTGTTAGCCAATTGAAATATATTTCTATATTTTTTATTGTCATTTGATCCTTATAAGAACCACCCTAGCATCTAAGTGAAAATAATTTTTTCATTATTACTTTGAAAATTGTGATCTCCAATAGTTTTTTTTTGGATTTCGCTTAAAAGCACAATTGGAATTAATTTTTATAAATCAATGTTCTAGATGTGGTTTAACCAACATCATTAAGGGTGAACACATCAAAACATTCCAAAGGCTTACATTAAGATGTTCGTAACCTTACATATAAAAATATCTATAGAACTAAATATAGAATGCTTGTAGGCTTATATAGAGAATGCCTAGAGGATTACATAGAAATTATCTATAACCTATATCAAAAGTACTCATAGGCACTTCATCAATGTTAGCCTTAGCCTAGTATGGTTAGATTACAAAGATTACAATACCCCATAATTTAATCTAAGGGCCCAAGGACAAACAATATTAGAGATGGTACATCTTCCCTTTATAAGGAATGATTGAATGGGCCAATGGATGCTATTATCTTCTCTTGAAAAAGGTACATGAACTAGATCAACCTATTACTAAACATGAAGTTATAACTCCACGTCTTGAATTAAGATGTTGAGCTTACCATGAAAATATCTTCAACAAGCAATATGGTGATAACAATTTATCTTAAAAAATCAAGAGAAAACAACTCAATCATGAAGCAACGGGTACGCCAATCAATAACCAATTCTAATGGATAAATAGGCCTATAGGAACAATATATACCTCATGCTAACCATCCAAAACCTACTCCTACATCCCAAAATATTACCAAACACCATGTTTATGGGTTTTTGGGGCATAAATATTTGACATAATGCACCGTATTTGAGAATATTTACACCAAAAAAGGATATTAATAACCCTGTTAGATGAAGAAATGACATGACCCTCAAACTTAGATGAATTCCAAAAGAAGAAGAGACCTTCAGTCGAACCATATGCTTCAAAAGCCATAAAACCCAATTCTTTTGAGACTACTTTCTGAACTTCCTCCCATGCAGAGACGTCCAGCTTGAACTCCTAAATACAAAAAAAATTAGGGATTTCTCCCTTCTCAAAGAAGCAAGCAAGAATTTTTTAGAGGCACTATTAAGCCCTCTAGTGTTCCAAGAACACACCTTTATTAAGAATTAAAAGGAGATTTTTTTACAAATCCCCCCAACTGTGGGGATTTAAAATCATCTAGCTTGAGCTGTCTATCATCATTTTCAACTTCCACAACAAGGCGAGCTTGACCACCATTTTCCAAAGCCTCCTCCATAGCCCTTTTTCTCCCTGACTTTGTTGGGGGTCTACCAACTTTCTTTGCCAAGCCAAATTCCAAGGGTTTCTTACATTGGCTTCTAGTCTTGGGACCAGGAGAACCTTTCTCCATGACATGCTTAGGGGAATCACCCAGGCTAGAAACACAACCAATGGGAGAAAACACTGATTCTTTAGGAGGGGAAGCCACTTTCAAATGAGATGACTCCTAAGTGGGAGCCTCCAAATAATCCTCAAGCACAATCAGATCAAGGCCTCAAAAAGAATTCAAAAGAGGAATATTATTGTCAACTTCAATAGGATCCGCAGACCACCACTTCCAAATTACTCTAAAGAAACTAAATCTTAGGTGAAATAGGAGACTTAGGATTACCTTTTCGAGAAACAACCGAAGGACCACCCCCAGATGAATGGGGCAGTTGAGAAGAGAACATTTTTACCTTTCAAAACCATAGATTAATTTTTTGTCCTTTTTTACCAAATCTTATTTTCTTGTTGGGTGTTCTTCATTCATTATTTTTCTATTGGTTAGGACCAGTAGCCTCATGGGACTCAGAGGGAATCCCCAATTCCTTTAGCGGGAATAAAATTTGGTGATGCCCACCCAAGCTACAAGATTGGCAGGCCTAAGGCTTATTTTCATAAATAACAGATTGAGACCAGGTGCCCAGGTGGGAGATGAGTTCCACCACACAAGTAACTCTTTCTCAATATCAACCATTAAACACATCCTGACAAACATACGATGAGAGTGAGACAACAAAACTCTATCAAAGGAGATAAAGTCTCCTATGGCCAACACTATAGGCCAAAAAACACTCTTATGCCACAAATATGTCAAAAATTAAGGAAGGTGGACCCACACAGAAATCACAATAACTCTTTGAAGATTCGGGTTAAAATCATGACCCCAACGATGAAGGATGAGGCTGCGCTTGCCAAAGAACCAAGGTCCACCCTTCAAGATGTTCTTTGAATCCCCCTCATACGAAATCCTTATGAGAAAAAATTATGAGGAAGCAAAGCAAGGTCAAGGGATCCCTTCATACGCCATTTGAACAAGTCCCAGTGCTTCAAACAGTCCAACTCAAGATGATCACCGACCAAATTACCCACCAAATCCAAGGACCCCTTCCTCAGCAAAGAGTTAATAGTGAAATCTAGGACATGAATCTGAAAGGAATTTCCAACAACCTTACATGGGGGAAACTCTTCTCCAAGAGGATCGCCCAACATAGCCTGGGCATAGGAAGAAAGGGAAGGAGCCCCAGGGGAGGCCCTACAATTAACAAACCCATGTTGAAACTTACCAGGATCCCACCATGGGCAAACACCTAAAGAAACAAATTTACCTGACCAGAAAGGATCGTCCAAGTTGATCTCATCCACCACCACATCGCTTTCGACCGACTCACCTATGTACCACATCACTCCAGATCAAACTATAATGTTTCTTTATATTAAAATTATTAATCTATTTCTACGTATTTTAGAATTTGAAATTTAAACGAACCCTCAAGTACCTACGACGTTAGTGTTAATAACAACGTAAAAAGCTGTATCGTTGGCTTTGCTTAGTAAAAGTATATGAACCATATGCTGCTTTACAGAATGCAGAATCAAAATTTGTATCCATATTCTTTAGATTTATGGTGCCACGGTTCAATTAGTAGCCTAAGGAGGCACTTAGAAACTGTAACTCTTATGAATGAGAATACAAGTTTAACCAATATTCAAAACCATAGGCCATCATATTAAAAATTTAATTTTTAAAAGTTTCCTCCTCTCGTGGTTTCTTTTACAATTAATTTAGAATCTACCTAGTATCTAATAAGATGGGTTAGAAATAATTGATTTAATTTATTGCTGCTTTCGGTAAAATATAGAATATATGCTGCTTTACTAAAAATATTTGCACCATATGCTGCTTTATAGACTTAATTATAGGACGAATAACAAATCCCTAGTATAGTTTAAAAATTTAAGTATTACATTTACATAAGAATTAGTAGAAGCTAAAATATGTTTTCCTAACATCTTTTCAACTAACGAACCATTCGTAATGAATATATAAAATTATTACTTTTTAATGTAATTTGAGGAGATATCATTTTTAAAAATATGATTCCTTGCAAAATTTATAAGCTGGATAACCGCTATTTGGAGAGGGAACTACCAACTAGTCTTTGGAAGGATGTTCTTCCCAGTAAGCTTCGAGAATCGTCACAGCCTTCTCATGGATGTCACAGTTATTATGATTCTGCAACCGCTCAATCTTTTCAACTCCACCAGCATCTTCAACATATTGAACATACCGATTCAATCATAATCATTCAGTGGTTCCTAGTTTCACTTCTGCTTCTCCTGCTTCCAGAATATATTCTATGGCTTCTAGGCAACCATCCACAATTGTGGGATCTGCACAATCTAACATATCACATAATGGTTTAACACAACCTTCATTAACCAGGTAGTTTAAACACAACCTTCATTAGCCAGGTAGTTTATTTGCTCTTGTGAACCACCCTTTGATAGTGTTTGCCTGCCAATTTTATAAAGCAATTTTATTTAGCTTTTTGGTTTCCTCCACAATGTTTTTTTGATTGATGTTTAGCCACATAATATGTTTATCGATCTCTTTTATTTGTAAAAATATTTTCTATTATTTATTTAATATAATTTTTTTTTACATACAAAAATACATAATCTATCAACAATAAGCACTCTAAATACTAAACTAATAAAGGAATGAAAACCATATACTTTTGACCTCATTGGTTTTCTTGCATCCAAGTAGATTGGCATAACTATCATTAAATTATATCAATTACGATCATATATAATAAGGATTAAAAAATATAATACTATTAAGAAGGAACAAGGTGATATAGACACACAATTTATTTTAGTCTTTTATGCATGATCTAGAAGTTACATGATTCTTTCAACTTCTTTCAATATTTAAAAGATCTAAATTTGATACAAACCTAACAATATTTTTACCATTCTCTTTGGCCATACAATTTCAACACTAATCACACTTTGCAAACAAAAAAAAATCTATCATATTAATCATACACAAGCACTCTGGGAAAAAAATTAAACTTATAAAGTTTTAAAACCTTATAAAAACTTTTTCCATATAGGAAAAATTGAACTTATAAAGTTTTAAGCCTAAAAAAAATCTTTTTCCATATAGTAAACCTTCATCTATAATCATTAGTTAAATGAAAAAAAAAAAAAAAGATAAAATCAAAGTCTACCCATGTATTTAAAGCAGTTAGGCTATATCATTTAGCTTTAATGAAGGTAATTTAACGATTAAAAAAAAATCACTAATTAATGGGTTCAGAAGTATCAAATAGTTTTACAATATGCTATAAATTATTTCCATTTATCTCGCGACAAAACAAAATGTTCGTTCCTCTTTACTTTGTGGTGAATTAAACCTTATTTTTTAATAAAGACTTAACTAGGGATTTCGCACCCTCTAGTGCTTACTTTTTGTAATAAAAACTTAACTGGATTTCACACCAACAGGACCAATCACAAATCCGTAGTATAGGTAGGAAAATTACCTATTACATAAGAATTAGTAGGAGCTAAAATATGTTTTCCTAACATCTCTTCTTCCAACGAACGTTTCATTATATAAAATTATTCTTTTAAAATATTTTTTATATGTTAGAGATATATTATTTTTTAATGTAATTTCAGGAGATATCATTTTAAAAAATATGATTCCATGCAAAAATTATAAGAAGGATATTTCTAGTTGGACAGGGAACTAACAACTAGTCTTCGGAAGGATCTTCTTCCCAGTAAGATTCGAGAATTGTCACAGCCTTCTCATGGATGTGAAAGTTATTATGATTCTGCAAGCGCTCAATCTTTTCAACTCCACCAGCATCTTCAACATATTGAACATAACGATTCACACCTTCAGTGCTTCCTAGTTTCACTTCTGCTTCTCCTTCTTCCAGAATATATTCTATGGCTTCTAGGCAAACATCCACAACTGTGGGATCTGCACAATCTAACATATCACATAATGGCTTAACACAAGCTTCATTAACCAGGTAGTTTATTTGCTCTTGTGAACTACCCGTAACGGCATTAGAGACTGCCCATGCGGCTTCCTTTTTGATGTCAAATTCACCAACGTCAAGCAATTGAATAATAAGAGGAATAATCTTCGCATCAATAACGGCCTGTATCTGCTTTTGGCTACCTGCTGTAATGTTGGAAATTCCCCAACACGCTTTTCTTTTTATATTTTTGCAATGACCATTTGTTAAGAGATCCGAAAGCAAGGGAAGCACTTGATTGTCGATCATGAATTGCGTGTGCCCATCCATCTCCGCTAAGGATGTTGCGCACTGCGGAAATGGCAGGAATAACAACATGGGGTGACAGATGCTGCAGAAGCTCAAGTAGTCTGGGACAAACACCAGCATCTCTTACAGTCTGAATGATTTCATCTGATCCAATTGTTAGGTGTGACAGAGCCCAACATACCTCCTTCAATACTTCTATCGTCTAACTCGAAAAGTTGTTTAAGTGCTGCAAGTACTGGACTTA
Source organism: Wollemia nobilis (assembly GCA_028583015.1). Classification (NCBI taxonomy): domain Eukaryota; kingdom Viridiplantae; phylum Streptophyta; class Pinopsida; order Araucariales; family Araucariaceae; genus Wollemia; species Wollemia nobilis. The sequence goes on along the minus strand of JAQPPZ010003286.1, from coordinate 8,299,715 downwards.
TCTGCTGCAAAACTACCTGTGGCTTGCCTTTACACTTATTACATAGCGCCCAAGACACTATTCCCAACATTGACGGCTTGACAGACTGATTTATTTGGTTCAAGAGTGGTTTAAGGGCACCATGACGAAGGACGATCACGTTCTGATATTGGGGATTCTTGTAGCGAACAATAGCGCGACAATAGGTAACTATAAATATTTTTGGATGTCGGAAAAAAATCTACAAAAGCCGATTGCCAATAAGAGGTCATTAGCATTTTGAGGAGTGGGGGCCTTTTGGATTGCATCCAGAAATTCCATGGCCACAATCCAATTCTCTCAAACTGGATGGCAGTTTCCTGGAAGGAGGGGTGGGTCCGAGTGGGCTCTTGGTCCTTTGAAGTCTCGGTTGATCTTGTGAGCCGTGCTACTGGGCTCATTGTGGACGGTGCTACGCATAACAGGGAGAGGCACTCATTGGTCCAAGAGATCAGATATATTTTGGATGAAGATGAATTTTTACCGCGTATCCAGTGCCAAAGCCCTTCTGGCACCGTGGAACAGGGTCATTAAGATAATTATGGACTTCTTCACATTGGACTCTTTTTATGATATTGTACAGAGCTTCCACACGATGTTTTTAAACCATCTTAGGAGGCAAAGGTGGATGAACATCCCACAGTTTTTTGTTTCACTCACTCCAAAGATCAATGCTGGCTATACAAAATGGCTGAGGCAAGTTGTCCTTGCATCGAGGGCTAGCACTTCTCCTTTTTTAATGTGCCGCATAGGAAAAATGTATGGTTGTTGGTGAGATAATTAACTCACTAAATTCCATTTCCGTTTCGGTGAATTGTGATCCTTTGGTGCTTTCAAAAGATGGTGTTAGCTCAGAGGAGGAGCTAGGACGTTCTTCCTCTCAAGGTTCTAGATCGGGAAAAACGAGCACCAAAGGCTTTGAGTCTATAAAGGGTGTTTGGGGTTCTGTAGTGAGGAGAGCTTCTAACGGAGGGAGACATTCATTTAGTGTCTCCTGTTCCTAATCCTATTGATGTTCATGAAGGAGATTGTAAGGGGGTTGTTGGGGTTCGCAAGTCCACCCGCTTGAGTGGCAAGAAAGGTAATTTGGTGCAATCTTCCCCTAGCTCTAAAATGAACATTATGGATGAGGATATTGAAGTCCTTCCCAGATCTATGTCGAAGGGAAAGTTTGACAGTGACATGTATTCTCAAGGAAACTTCATTGTTAAGAAGAGTACCATTTTTCACAGTCTATGTCTGATGGAGGTCAAACAATGCGTTGTGTGGAGCTCTATGAGGATGGCGTTGTATTATGCTGAGGAGGAGGCCCAAATTTTTGGTGAGATTTATAGGCACTGTCATTCCAATGGGGGTTCCTATGAATCAAATCAACTTCATCTATGGAGGTATCAATATCTCATTGCAATCAATCGATCCCCATGAACTTGAGCTTCCATTTTCTATGAAACTTGATTACCTATCTAATCCTAATTTTAACTTATGTTATTTTCAACAACACAACTAGCAAGGATATGGGTTGGACCACCATAAACAAGTACAACATAATATCATCAAGCCTACTTTCCTAAAACACAATGATATATTGGATATCGAATATTGAAGCACAAATCAAGAGAGCTTAACACGTCAATTTTAACATTTCAACATCACGCTTATAGATTCTAACGAGGAGAACTCTACCAATCTTTATTTCCCTTATCCAATAGGAAGCCAATCCTTTCAATCATCCATTGACATCCCTTATTTCTTCCACATAGCCATGATCCACTCAAAATATTTTAATATGTCTAACAATGAGTTGGATATACAATTTAATACACTTTCTGTCCATTCAGCTAGCTTATAGGACATGTTCACCCCCATATTTCCCCTCACTAAAATACTCGATGAAAATAAATTATTTATTTGCATAATTCTCATCCCCCTTCCCATATTTCCACTTCTTCTTCCTTGTGAACACCCATCACCACCACCTTCTCCATCAGTTTATCCTCCCCCTATTCTTCTCTAACTTTTATCAATACCACAATTCTTAATCCAATTCAGTGATCCTCTTCATCTGGTGCAATGTGCACCCTCCACGCCACCTATGATCAACATGATCTTGGTTGACCTCTTAACCCCTCTTCGCTACGCTATGCATCATGATAAAATTCTTGCCATAAATCTAGATTGTATTGATTTTGATCATCTTCCACCCAATCCATATCCACATCATTTTCTCCCCATCCCACAAGTTCTTCGCTATGCCAAAACCTATATTTCACCTTCCCATGAATCTTCTAATATAAACCATATAGACATTTCTACTGATTATGACACTTACATTTAGAATGTAATCTATTATTTACACCTTATTCCAATACTCGTCCAATTGGTAGATTGATCCCACATGTTGGTAGAGGATACCATCAATGTCGATATTAGCAAGGATCCTTAGAATCCATGTATTATCCAATTAGGGTAAAGTTTATCATTTGACAAATTTCAACAATTCACTACATTCCTCATAAATTATAAAAAACATTTGCTTGGTCATACACTAACATGCCAAGCCTTGATCCAAACATGGTGGTCCACAACATAACATTAAAAAATGACACTAAATCAATTAAGCAAAAACTTCACAAAATGCATCCCACAATCACTTTGATGGTCAAATATGAATTAGAAAAAAAATTAGATGTTGACTTTATTCAACCAATCGACTACCCCAAATGGGTATCCAACATCATGCCAGTAGGAAAACCAAAAGGAGGAATTCACATCTACACAGACTTTCGATATCTTAATCTTGCACGCCCAAAAAATGACTTTCCTCTAACAAACATTGGCACACTAGTTGATTCATGCACTGGTCACGGAATGTTATCCCTCATGGATGTGTTTTCATGTTATAATTAAATTTGGGTTAGCCCTTAATATCAATACAAAACCTCATTCACATCCTCTTAGAGGACCTTCTACTACAAATTCATGTCATTTGGTTTGAAAAATATTTGATCACTTCCTTGAACATAACGTCAAACTGAATTCAAATAAATACATCTTTAAAGTACTATTTGATAAAATTTTAGGATTAATTATCTCTTAGAGAGACATCAAAGTGGACCCCAATAAAATAAAATACATAACTAAAATACCATTCCCAACCAATCTAAAATAATTGTGTAGCCTACAGAGAAACATTCAAGCAATCCATCACTTCATCACACAATTGTCAAACAAGTATCGACCTTTTAACCACTTGTTACAAAATGGGGTGCCCTTCAAATGGGATCAAGTGTGTTAACATACCTTCAATGATATCAAGAACTACCTTACACCACCACCAATTCTAATTCCACTCCAACCAAATTCCATCTGTACATATCCACCACTAATTTTTCTTTGGGTACTCTATTGGCCCAAAAGAATCAAGGTCATCAGGTGTTGGAAATTTGAGCAAATTTTTTTGTCATTGATGTCAAGAGGTTTGATGTCTAAAAATTGATGTCAAAAGGTTTGATTTAAATCAAAGGTTTTATGTCCAATTTGGTTGAAAATATAACTCTGTTCCATGGTGTTTGAGGAAAAATAATAAGGTTATTTGATGAATTTTTGCTAAGGTGATGGTGGCAAAAGTTTCCCCTTAAAGGCCTAAAAGAGAGTTAATATTTTAAATTAATGGAAGGCCCAAAAGAAGTTTAAATATTTAAATTATAATATTTAAATTCATTTGAATTTAAATAATTATAATTAAAATATAATATAATTCAAAACCCAAAGTCTAAGTTCTAATATGCTTCGACGTTTGAGGTAAATGCCTTAAAAGGCATATAAATAATGTGAAGTCGAAGGTGGAAATGATAATGCATGCATTCAAAATACTATATGCCTATTTGTTGATCAAAGCATAGAAAGGAGAGAGGAAAGAGTTAGCGTAGCTCTATTTCTGAGGTAGGAAAGTGATAAGACTAAATGGCATCGAGATTTGGTTCATGACACTTTCTCTTGGTGCAAGGTTGTAGCAGCAAGGAGGTCTCGGGTTCAAGATGCAATGGCAGTAGAGAATAAAGTTTTTATTTTTAAAAACTTTTGGAGTCAGTGAGAAGGATAAAGGATAGTGGTGGACTAAAGGTTCTACTTGAGCACTTAGCTCACGTGGCAGTTTGTCCGTGGCTAAGGCACAGGTAACTTGATACAGTGGGGATTCGATTCCTACGTATGCAGTGAGCGCGTTAATTTTTTGATTAACGCCTAAGGTACTAAGGGCTAAGGTATGCACTATTAATGTTGCTTTGGGAGTTATAAGGTAACATTTTAATTTTTGATAAAAGGGATGCTTTGGGAGTTATAAGGTAAAGTTTATTTTTTGATAAAAGGAATGCATGAAATAAAGTTCGTGGTGTTATTTTGAAAGAGGTTTTAAATTATATTAATTTGATTTAAAGTCATTTTAAGAAGGGAGTTAAAAGGTGTAATAGTGAAAAATTAATTGTGTTATGTGTGATCTTGTTGGGTTGATTTAATTTACAAGTTTAGGAGTTATAAGGTGTAAAATTGGTTTGAATTTTATTGTACCTTTTGCATTATGAAGAAGAGGTTTTTGTGAGATTATAATGAAGGATTAATGCATTCTTATTGAGATCAAAATAAGGGTTCTAGAGTATATTTTTTGATTTCATTGAGCATACTTTGGAAGGAATATTTTTTGGATATTGTCAAATATTCATTTTGAGATTTTGAGATAGGCTATTGCTATCTAATCATGGAAGTGGAACAAAAGGAATTGGTTGTGTGCAAAACAAGTTTTGAAGACATATCTCCATCAAAGAAAAAAGGTATGGGCACATTATCCTTTGTGTAGAAGTGATTGGAATGAAAGTGTGAAATATAAGGTGGAGTGAAAAGGATTGTTTGATAAGCATTGTTGGAAATGTATGAGCAAGTTTTGTGCATCTTATTGTTGAATGATTTGGAAACCCTTGAGATAGATTTTTGAGAAAATCTAGGTTGATGTACATCAAGTTTTGAGAAGTTTTGAAATAAAGCATGAGAATAATTTGTGCTAGAATAGCAAATCAAATTAAATATCTTTGTGAGAACTTTTGAGTGATTGATTGAGAGGAAGTTTGGCAAATAGAATTTGATTGAAAAGAGTTTTTTTGAAAGATAGTTGAGTGGTGTTTTGTATGAAAAATTAAGTAAGCTTTTGTGAAAGCTTAAGGATAGTTGTAGACACCTAAATCATATCATGCTTAGGGGAGCTGCTCACATAGATACATTCATAAGATCATAAGACATAATCTTGGACTTTCCAAGCATCAAAAGTGGTTCTCACCACTCATTTGGGGCCTTTTTTAAGCCATCCAAGCCTAGCCGCTCAAGCCAATAGTGGTAATATCTTAGCCGCTCAAGCCTAGAGTGGCAAAACCTTAGCCACTGTAGACAACAGTGGCAAAATCTTAGCCACTGCAGATGATAGCAGCTAAGCCATAAGAAATAGTTTACCGAAAAACAAGCCTAATCTTGAGTCGAAGTGGTAGTCTACATGCAATAAAGGTGAGCAAGAGTAACTTTGCATTAATTTTCATGACCAGTTCACATAGGAGACTTGAGTTTACATTTAAACTTTAGTTAACTAACCTCCAAGCATAAACAAAGGACAAAATCTTCTCATGCTAACAACCAGTTCACATAGAAGACTCAAGTGGGCAGTTAGATTTTAGTTAACTGGCCTTCAAACATAGAAAATTGATAAAAGCTTCTCATGCTAACTTGCACTACGCATGAGAAATTTATTTCTAGGGCTTGGACATAGACCTAGGGTTTCACACTATAAAAGGTGCAAGCCTAAGAGCACCAAGATATATTTTTAATTTGCTATCATCGATACATCTTTTTGAGGACAGCTTTCAAGACTTGGAGAGTTCTTTTTAAGATCATGTGTCTGGAGAAGCCCTATCAAATTGAAGAGCATAACACATATTATTTTGATATAAGATACAGGCTTTTACCCATAGATTTGGGGCAAAGAGAGCAAGGTTTACCTTAGCGGTCGTTGTCTTGGATAGTGGCCCGCGAGCTTAGCTTAGGTTTTAGACATAGCATCTTTTATTTTGTTTCTTTATGTTTTCATATCATTAGCATAGATTTACATGATTTCATGGCATAGTTTCATCATATTTCTATTACATTATTTTACTACTAATAACCTCATCCGAGGATATAATCTCAGATACCTAAACGTGTGTTGTTGTTTCATTACTTGTAGGGCCACAGGTTCATCGAACGAAGTTTGCAACATATGCCAACAAAAGGGATCCCTCTAAGAAACAAACCTGGTGAAGGAGGCATCTGTAAGCCCTCATACATTTCCATGTGCGAAATCGGGAAGCTTTTATAAACGCACCACCTCTTCGCAAAAGGGGAACTCTTTGCCTATTTGTAACTTATTGTATCAAAATGGGTATCCCTAAGAGTGACGAAAATGTAACCGAGCTTCAATATCAATAAAGAGATCTATATTTGCTATTTCATGTTATATGCTTTTTCTTCTTGTCTTTCCATTTCATCTTGATTTTTTAATAACATTGCAAGTAGGGTTAAAAAGGGGTGGTGAGTGCGTTCATAGGGTCGCTACAAATGGCGATCACGATGGGAAAACCACTAATTTTTTATTTTCTATTGAGATACTAACTTAGTTTTATGTGTAGGTCTAGCAAATCTGAGCTACAGTGACCATAAACTAGTTGCTTTGAGCTACAACAGCCAATAGAGCTTAGCCGCTCTAAGCTATAGCGGCCAAGAACCAACCACTCTGGTCAAAAATGGCCAAAACTGGATTGCAACAAAGGTCAAAACATCAACTCTCGAAGCTGGATCAAAGGTTGGTATAGCTTCTTTGATATTTTACAGCTTTCTATCTGCTTTTGTGTGTCTAAAATAGAGAACTTAAACCACATTTATGTTTGGAAATTGAAATAATAAAAGGAGAAATAATTAATCATTTTGCATATCTCAGATCTTCTTTTAAATTTTTCACTAGGCATTGCTAGGAATAGCGGGTTATACCTAAAAATTTCACCCTATAATACAACGTGCTAGACATTGTATGTTGTTTGCTTGCTTTGATGCCTTGCTAGAGGCCATAGATGCATGAAATAAAGTGTGCTCATACAAATCATAGTAGTTCATGCATATTTCTAAATATTGAGACGTATTTTTGCACTTAGGCATATAGAAAATATTCATTGCTGCTATATGATGAACTTTATGTTATGAAAGCTTAAAATGAACACCACACATGCACGTCTTATTTAAGCATTAGGGAGTTTAATTTCATCACCAACCTTCAATTCAGTCCAGTGACATTGGAATTCATCTCCTTCCACTGGTTTACCCCCAAAGCTTCCTAGAAGTGGATTGGAAAACTTACTTATAGTGATACTAAGTTACTTGTGCTTAAATTGTCTCCCATTATTGGAACAATCATTGGTTCAGAGTGGAAGAGCTAGGCAAACCCTCCATTGGGTCTTCAACGGTGTACCTTAGCTTCTTTTGAGAAAATCATGTTTTGCATGGGTGTACTTGATTGTCACTATGAATGAGTCTTCTCATTCTTAATCCAAGAACAAGAGCAAATAAATAGAAAGAACAACACATCAAAACACACCAAATAGTTTAGGGCATACTCAAATCGATAATCAAGATAAACATTTATTTGGTATTATGTGGTTATTCCTAAATAACAACTCAAAATATCAATTCATAAGACAACATGGTCAAAACAAGAAGTAAGCACCCTCGGTCTAATATCGAGGGAGATATAGAAGCAACTCATAACCATAGGAGAAGTCGTAGTAACATTAAACAACCTACTTGTAAGACCGTGAGACGTAGCTACACAAGCCTAAGAGGTGATAACTCAACCCTTGGGGATCTCCTTGAGAAATCCCAAGTAAGGAACCACATCATGGAACAAAGTCACATAAACAAAAAGAGGCTTCACAACCATCCTCATAAAGGAGACATGAGGATACTTCAAGGGCCTCCTCTAAGCACATAGAAACATCTCAAAGACGTGAGGAATATTCAAGGGCTTCCTCCTCACATGGACATAAAGAAGGTTCTAAGACTCATTCTTCACATACGGATGAAGAGATTGCCACATCTCCATCCACATGGATAAAACATGTTACCACAAAGCCCTCTTCATAAATAAGGTAAACAAGAATTGCAACACCTCAAGACTCACAAGAAACATATGAAATAGGTTTACCTACTGAAGTGCAGGAAACTAGATATACATCTAGCCATGGGAATCAAATAGAAGAAACCCTTCACACAAAAGTAAATATTCTCGTAGACTATGACCTCATAGGATTAAATGGCACCCTGTGGGACTAGCCATGGAAAACAAGACAACTAGATGGGTTGGACCGATTTCCTACACAACCAACTCAAATAACTATAGCTACTAAGAACTTTGCATCTAGAAGCTCACAAACTATGAATTCTAAACACATCTCTCAGTATAGGGGTACCTCAAAGTGACCCTATAGTAGACGTGTGGAGTCTGATCATAGGGATACTCAATAGTACACTAAACAAGTCACATTAGCTAGCAAGAGTACAGATATAGCAAAAACCTCCTTGAGGAATCTACGAGTCAAGACAACAAGAACAGAGTCAGATAAACATGAGTCTTTTGTAACATAAACTAACTGAATGAGTTAGTTATAAAATGTATTACATAAGGAATGAGAGCTAGTGGAAGCTCTCGAATAATAGAAACAAAGAGAAATACTCTTGCACCAACATGAGCAACATTTAAGAGAGCAAGCTGAGTGGCTAGCTCTTAATAATTTATAGATAAATGGTGGTGACCACCAAAGAACAAGATGTGTTGACTCGCCTAAGGAGAAGCGCACTAGACAAGATATACCACAATGAAATCCCCCACCAAATCATGAAAAAAATCCAACTAATGAGGGAAGGGCAAACACAACAAACCAGGATTGCAATCCTGAGTCCCCTCGTAGGAAGGAGGAGAATAGAATAAATCAAATTGATAGAGAGTTGCCTTCATTGCCACTGCAAATAGGATTACAAGAGGAGTAAATTTGTGCATCAGAGGTATTTCAAGAGCTTTCTAAAAATATGAAAACCTTTGAGAAACAATAGGTAGCTGGGAACTCACCAACATTGAGAAAAATACACAACCAACCATTGTGCCCATAAATCTCTATCCCTCGATATCCTAAGAACTTTGGTATGCCTAGGTTAGAAAAAATTAAGGGTGAAGAGGATGTACAAGAGCATGTCACCAATTTTATCAACGCTTGTTTTCATCTTGAATACAATGACGCTTTCATGCTAAGAACATTCATAATGACATTTTCAAGTTTTGCCACTCAATATTTCAACCAACTACCTAAGCATAGCATAATCAACTTTGAACAACTAGTAAATGCATTCTTAAAGTGTTTCTTCTTTGGTGCTAATAAGAAGGTGAACCTTTTAGACCTAGCCAACTTGAAATAGTATGATGATGATCCAGTAATGAATTATGAGAATAGATGGAGAAAAGTCATGGCAAAATTATCATTCTCTATTTCCACAGAAGAGATCATCCGCATGTTCACCAAAAGTTGCTCTAAACACATCTCCCTCTTGTTGTAACTTCAGCAGTATCATTCATTTTAGGAAGATTTGGCACAAACCAAGCTCATCGAATAAATAAAATTAGATGAGGGAACCATTAAACTCTAAAACAAAAAGGAGTGGAACAAGAATGGTAAAAATGACAAGTACAAGTAGAAGCAGGGCAATCCTGCTCCAATCAATCAATTTGTATTGGCTACACCCAAGGATGGGGTGCACAAAAACCTCAAAACTATCAAACACATACCTCATGGGTCAATTACGACCAAAAGAACAATCACGGAAGAAATAGAGAATGAAATTTGCTTCATTATTTCATGCCTTTGATAAAATCAATGCAACCAATCTTTAATTAGTTGAGTGAGGCCAAGAGGATCAGATTTCCTGATATACCTCTTATAGATCCCAACCATCCTAAGCCAAAAGGATATAGGGAAGATCAATTTTGTCCTTATCATAGGATACCGGGGCATGACATTGAGGCTTGCATCAGGTTTAAGCATCAAGTGCAAAACATGATTGAGGTGGGAGAACTCAAAGTTGACAACCCACTATCTCTCGATAACATAGACATGGGCATATACAGGAACCCATTGCCCAATCATGAGGCCCCTCGAGAGTAAGGGGCCCAAGTAAATCAGGTTTGAGATCACATACCTACCCACGGATGCATTGGGATGGTTGATATTGTTAACATAGTAACAAGGACTAGGTAATATGGTCAACCGCAATTGTCTATAGCCCCCATGAACATCCCAACCACTCCTAGGCAAAGACAAGACAACCTTCCAGGTCCACCAATGCAATTTGTGGTAACTATTCAAAGTATATTAGAGCAAAACCTACAGATGACTCCATATAACTTATCCAATTATGAGCTCATACAATAGTCCCCAAAGCATAGGGAGACTCTAATGGATATTTTAAGAACAATTGAGCTCCAACCACAAGATGCAAATGCATTCACTCACTTTGTAGGACAAGTGCAAGAATACCAGTAACCTATAATCTGATTCTATGATCATGAGATTAGGACAAATCCTGCTGCCTTACTAGACCCTCCACTAAACATTGCAGTGGCAATCAACAACTTACCTTTCAAGAGGTTTTTGGTCAATACAGGTTCATCAATAAACATCATCACAAAAACTACAATAGAGAACCTCAAAATCCCCAAGTTCATTATCATTCCAGGAGCTTACACATTAAGAGATTTTAATGATACTATATGCAATATTGTGGGAATGATAGTCCTACCCATCAAGGTGGGGCACAAGACCATCCTCGTGATGTGTAATGTCTTGGAAGTAGCTATGTAGTACAATATGCTCTTAGGTCACCCTTGGATAAGGGCCATGAAGTGTGTACCTTCGATCTTGCACCAGTGTGTCAAGTATGTGCATGAGAACAAAGTCTATGTGGTTCTAGCCAATAAAGAGCCTTTTAAATACATTAATCAGGTGGAAATTCTAGGAGAATTTGTAATCCTCTCTACTCACCTGTACGTGTCACCTTCATCCCCAACCACACAAGTGGATAACGAAGACAAAGGGGTAATAAAATACCCATGCACATCAACACCTCCTGGTGCACTCAAAATAGTTGATGCTTTTAAAGTACCATCAACACCAAAACCAAAAGACAATCAGAATCTAAAGGTGCCCTTAGTTAAGGAAGAAAGACCCAAGTAAGTGCCAACTATAGCCATTTTTGAAATGCCAAGTCCTATGGAATATGAAGATCTTCAAGATCAATATGAAGATAGTGATTATCACCCTGCTTCACCAGTATCATCCATAGGGTCATCAACATCGTATGCATCAATACATTTGGTAAGCATAGGTATAGGGGAGTACCTTGTGTAGAACATCACCTTTACACCTATCATTGAGTCTACACAAGACATGGGAATGCCTAAGGACTTGAGGCTACTAGTAGGAATAGCGGTTCCACTTGGAATTTCCTCCAATAAAACCAATTTTGTCTGTCAGCCTAGACTGCTCTCATAAGTCTTTAGATATAGAATAGGATAGTGATGAATTATTCACGGTCAATGTTTTTTACCTCTCTAACCTCAAGTTTTCTCTAACATACTTTGAGTGTTACCATTGGTATGGATATTTCCTTGGCATATATGAGCAGGGGTGCAGGTGGCCATACGAGCCACAATATCAACTTCCCTCTGACATATTTGGCTTAGGATATTATAGCGGAGGTCAAGATGACTCGCTTGTAGTAGAATTGGAAATATTAAGCTTAGGGTTAGGATAATACATTGATTTCATTCCTTATCATCCCCTAAGAATAGTAAATTTGAGCAACAGACAAGTGACCACGGTAAACATACCACCTCCAAAAGGTTATCATCCCAACATCTCAATTGATTCCATCCCAACAGGTTACAACTCGTGGGATGAGGAGAATGGATATGAAGCAAGTGATGATGAGGCACAACTTGGCTTAGCCTATCAGGGGCCTCACTATTTACAAAGGTTCATATGGTCCATCCATGATGAGAGTGGATATACATCAGATGAAAGTGACTATGAATTAGAAGACTTAATAGAAAGAGCCTACTTAGGCTTAATTCATCAACCCCTAACTTTGGGACAAGAGACAAATTGAAATGGATTCTTCATAAGTGAAAAAGAATATGAAGATGAAATAGAGATGGCCTACTTGAGGCCAATACACGAGCCCCTTTTCTTAGGACTGCATACCAATGCTAACGGTTTCTAGATAAGTGATGATGACTTTGAGGATGAGACCGAGATGGCTTATCTTGGACATCACCACTTACGACAAGTGAACGAGCTAGTAGAGAGAGAGGCAGCACTCTGTGCCATAGACCCTCATCTCTAGTTTTTTAGGAGACCTATTGACCTAGCTTCCATTCATCATATTGTACACATTGTCAATCCCCCTCTGCAAACATTTAGAGAGTTATTAGAGCCCAATGATCCTATTGTACACCCTGCTCATGGGCCAGATCCAAAAATTCCCATTCCTCTATAACGTCATCATGAGTATGGAAGGGAAACCCATTAGACAAGATTACACCCATGTGGTCCTGGAGATTTCATCCCATCCATCAACATGATCTTCATTGATTTGACCACTCCACTTTATAATCCATAAGATCCTACCAAATCATTGCATCTTGATGTAAGGCTATTGAGTGGGATCGCGCTAATTTGCCCATAGATCCTGAAGACCTCTTCCCCAATGAAGATATGTTACAACCATTCTATTTTGCATCAAGTTGTGCGTATGATGTATTTCATGTTAATTTGTAACCTAAGTTAGTAGGTCCTATAAATACCACCGATGACATTCATTTGATACCCACACCTCATCAACTAGAGGATGGGTCACATATGGCTATAGAAGAGACTTTCGAGGTGGACATAAGTGATGATCCTACCCAACCAAGGAAATTCATGTTTAGAGAAACTTTATCTCCAAAGAAACAAGCCATCCTAATCCCTCTCCTCAAAGAGAGGCTAAATATTTTTTCTTGGACTTGCAAAGACATGTCAGGGATAGATCCAAAGTTAGTCATTCACAACCTTTCATTGGATACCATGAAGAAGCCATTCAAGCAAAATCTAAGGAATATGCATCCAACCGTCGCTTTGATGGTGAAGAACAAATTGCAAAAACTACTAGATGCATTTTTTATAGTTTCCATGGACTATCCTAAGTGGGTGTCGAACATGGTACCCATGGGGAAACCTGACGGAAGAGTCTATATCTGCAAAGATTTCAAATATTTAAATAGGGCAAAACCAAAGGTTTCATTCTTGTTGACAAATATAGATGCTCTTATGGATGCAACCGTAGGTCATGAAATGCTATCCCTAATGGATGATTTTTCTTGATACAACCAGATCTGGATTAAGCCCAAAGATCAACATAAAACTACTTTCATTTCTCCATGGAGAAAATTTTCTTACAAAGTTATGCCATTCGATCTCAAAAATGTTGGTGCCACATATCAATGGGCCATGGCATACATATTCCATGACTATATGCATAAAATATTATAATATTACATGGATGACTTACTGGCCAAGTCCCTGTTGCGACAAGAGCACATTGAAGTCCTTAGAAAATTATTTGATCACCTCATAGAACACAATATATGATTGAATCCTAAGAAGTGCATATTTGGCATAACTTCTAGAAATATTTTGGGATTCATCATATCCAAGAGAGGAATCGAAGTAGATCCTACAAAGGTAAATTCTATACTGGAAATGGTCGCCCCTACCAACATTAGGGAATATAGTGCCTACAAGGCAAGATACCATCCGTCAAAATATTCATTGTGCAATTATCATAAAAATGTCAACCTATGAATCGGTTGCTATGCAAGGAAGTCCACTTTCATTGGGATGAATAATTCCATCAAGCCTTTGTAGAGATCAATACTTATCTAGAAACACCACAAGTATTGGCTCCACCAAGGCCAGACATACCATTTTTACTATATATATCGGCTACTAATTTCGTATTGGGCACCATGTTAGCCCAAAATAACAAACAAGACAAAGAGCAAGCCATATATTACATTAGTTGCACCTTGGTGAGTTATGAGCTAGGATATGCGTATGTTAAAAAGTTGTGTTTAGAAGTGGTCTTTGCAACTCAAAAGTTGTGACACTACATGTTGAGCCATATGACCTACATCATATCAAAATAGAATCCTTTGCAGTACATGATGAGCAAGACATATCACAATACATGTATCGCAAAGTGGATCATGCTATTGATAGAATTTGATCTAGAGTTCATAAGCCAAAATTCCATCAAGGAATAAGTCATAGCAGATCAATTAGCAGAGGTTCCTATTTAGGATAACAAACCTCTCACTATAGAATTCCAAGATGATAGGGTATTTGCATTATGAGATCTTCCAGAGCTCGAATAACCTAACAAAGAAAGAGACATGTCATTTTTCTTCGACGGTTCGAAGTGTGAACAATGATATATAATAGGGATTGTCTTTATCACATGATAGGGTGCTCCATTACCCTTATCATTAAAACTAGACTTCCTGTGCACAAACAACAACACATAATATGAAGCATTAATCATAGGACTCCCAACAGCCATAGCAATTGGCATTAAAATATTGAATATCTTTGGTGAATTTTTTCTCATAGTAAACCAGTTCAAAGGACTATTCCAATGTAGGTGCCCACTCCTAAAGACTTACAAGGAACTTTTTGACATCTACCTAGCCCATTTGGAATGGCACAACATCAAGGCAAACCCTTGTACATTGAATATATTTGCAGAAACCATGTCCTCTTTGGGATCCTTAATCCCTAAGAATCCATCTGCTAATTTTACAATCATTCATGTGAAAGTGCTTTCGCACTTAGAAATATGTCATGAAGATTTTGACAATCAAGAATCAGTCAACATGATCAACATCAAGCCAAATCAGGATTGGTCCTTCATAGCCAGATATTTCTTACAAATGACACCTTGTGGGTCTTTGATATCAGAATGACCTGTGGAATGTGGTGCAACCATACACCATATAGTTGTTCCTCAATCTGTATTCACTAGATCAGAAATATAAGAAGGGTAAGACATATTTTCTATAGAATTCGTGGCTTATCAGAATTGGCTTTCCCAACTGTGGGACTTCCTGAAGCTTGGAATAGTACCTCAAGGTTTATCACATATTGAAAGTGAAAGCACGAGGATACGAAAGCAAAACAGAAGGGGAAATGCAATGCTAAGTCCTACGAAATAGAATGCATGAAAAGAAGGAAAACCAATGAAATGAAACGATATTAAAAGAAAGTGTAAAAGTGCAGCCCTTTATTTTATTGATTTGCTTAAAATCGGGTTACAATACGTCTCCTCCCTTTTCAGGGGCTAGAAGCGTCAGATATATTTTGATTACACCATGAATGATATCTTCCCATTTGAGACCTTCTGCATGCCCACATTGAAAATGGGTGGACCAAATGTTGTTGTCACTTGCATCAATGTGTCTATAGTTCCTTGCTACCCATTTGGTGTTGATATCCAGGAAGCCACTGCAAAAGGAACAGTTCAAAAATCTTGCACAGATTTCTAATCGCTCCAGGGTGGGACGATTAGGACTGTCATAACCTGTCTGAAAGCCACCTCCTAAATGTTTGGTCAAGAGACCTCAAAAATATCTACAAATTTGGGTTTAGACAAAACTGTGCATTTTGGGATGACCCAGATGGTCGGATTTGGCTAATTCAACCTTGATTTCCCTATATTCGATGACGCTCCCTATATGTTAGCGAAAGTGAGAAATGATAAAATCATAGCCAAAACTTGTCATAATCACATGAAATTTAAATGACAGCATATGTAAGTGACCTAGAATCAAATGCAAAAGAAAAATCAAGGAAATCTACCATATATTTCTAATCACTTCGGGGTGGGGCGATTAGAACTGCAATAGTGTGGGGGGTGCCCGGGGGCAGGATGCCTACCGTTGGGGACTTAGTTTTGGAACCAATCCACTTGGGATGGGTCCAAAACCTCTTATTGGGTTGTGTAGGAAAATTTGGTTGGATTGTGGCAAAATTTTTGGGTTTGGGTACAGATTGCGCTTCCAATAATCACCCAATAATCTCTCTTCCAAAAGAGAGATCAAGGATGTAAAAGCACAAACGATGGGTGAGGATGTAATTTGGTAGCACTTCATTGCTCCCAATGCTCCTCGTTTTTTTGGGTGGGTGAGAAGACTCACCAATTTATAGACCTAGGGTATCTCTCTTTGAATGTGCATGCGAGGGCGCCACTTGACTTGCTTGCACTATTTTGGGAGAAAATATTATTCCCTAATTTGGAGTCTCCTTGCATGAGGCCTCCATAATCAAGGCATGCATGACTGAAGTCTCTCTCTCTTATTTGAAGTTGTTCCTCACAATTGCATGCCTTGAAGGCACAGTTAAGTGGTGGACCTATCGAGGTTTGACTTTTTTCCAATCAAACCTGCTAATCGTCCCACTCTGGGATGAATGCTGATAATCATCCCTAGGTGGGACGAATACCAGTTTGTAATCGTCCTAGGGTGGAACGAGTAGGGAGCAAAGTGCTAAAAAGGTTCCAAATTGACCTCTGACCTTCCAAACTACTGTGGTAGTGGTTAGGACCATTTTTTAACCTCTGGGGGCTACCCTAGGGGCTATGTATGTCAATTCGATCAGTATTTGTTGTCACATAATCGAATTGGTGTTTTTTTGGTGTCTATAGATACCCCTTTTTGAGATGCACTATGTGTGGTGCAATGTTGAGAAAAAATAGATAACCAAAGCACAAATGATTAGGTTTTATCAGTAACCTAACCAACTTTTGATGCCCCAAGTATGGAAATGGCATGCATTCTTGAATCTTTTCTTCTGATGAGCTAAGGAGCTTAATTCAAGTGTTAACCTTTTTCAGTGAGGTGTTACTTGATCTTGGACATTGTTCAATCATGAATAGGCAAAGGGTGCAACCTTTTGTCTGTGGGAAAACTTGAGTTCATGATTCTAGAATGCCAAGTGTTTGATCAGCTTGTGATTATTGCTTATTTGCTGCCCCAAGCAAGGGCGTGATTGTCTTTGTCAATGATCCTTTGAATGCATACCATTTCCTTGATTGGGTGTGTTTTTTTTATTGGCGACTAAGTGTGACTACCCCCTCAAGCGACAAATCGATGAGGGAATGACCAACATGAGAAAAGCGATGAGTCTCTTGACCCAAGATGACTTTGGTAAGGGTGCCTTCAGTTGTTTTACGTTGAATGCTTATGCATTTTGAACATTTTGACCTTTTTTTGGTGGGTTTGAACCCTTTTTGTGATGTATTTTGGAGTTGAAATTGTCAAAAATTCGTCCTCCCGGGGAGCGTTCCGGCTATGGTAGCCTTCTTAGGGAGTGGTATAATGACAAGTGGTGACCCCAACATCTATTTTGGATGCCAATAATGTCAAGCGCAAAGGTGCCTTTGTTTGGCAATGTTATTGCTATTTTTGGTTGGGTTTGGACCCTTTTTGTGACATCGTTTGGGGATGAAAGTCTCAAAAATCCATCCTCTCATGGAGCGGTCTGGCTATGATAGCCTTCTTAGGGTGTAGGATAGTGAGGATTTGTGACCCCAACGTCAATTTTGCATGCCAATAATCGTAGGCGCAAATGCCCCTTTGATCGGCAAGTTTATAGCTATTTTTTTGTGCATTACTGATTGGAGAGGGCAGAGGGGGATTGCCTGATTGGTGGTATCTTGGTGTGGTGGTGCCTAGAGAGGGGCATGTTGGGGGTGAGGCATGCATTACTGATGATCGTCATCTCCAACATGCTGCTACTTGACTCCTCAAGTGTGAGGTTCCCATGGAACCTATCGGAGGTAGTGTTCAAATTGGTCGAGTGCCCGATGGAGGCACCTTTGATTATGAGGTGGGGAAAGATGCTTCTGGAATAGCTTTATGATGAGCTGTACAAGGTCCGCTACTGGAGGTGAAATGGTATTAGGTGCAGATACCTGTTGCAGTGTTGGGGTTGGCAGCACATAGTTATGGAGCAGCCACAGGGTCTGTTGTGGACCACTCAAGCAGAGATGTTTGATAGGGAGATAGGATATGCGGCTCTATGGTAGTGGTCTGAGGAGCAGGTGCAGAGTCAATGATGGGAAGGTACCATAGGGCACTATGTCGATGCCTTCACTCAAATTGCTTTTGGGGGGTATTTTGGCACCCATATCGATACTATCCAGCCTATCCTGAGGCTAGAGAGTGGCTTTGATGGGTGTGCAGGGGGAGATGGCTGATTGTGCAGCACAGGACTGAGCAGGAGTACTTCACATACATTCGAGTGATGCAATAGTGTGGAGTGCACCAGGGGTTACATGGTGAGCCCTTGATATATCGATGTCAGGGCAACAAGAGGATGCTGCCCTGGCCAATCATCATGCTGTTGGGTGAGGAGTCGAATGCAGAGATCGATGTCCCTGATGTGGACAACATTAGGGTTACTATTGATTATGACCAATGGTGGACATTACATCGGTGGTGAGGCGAGGGGCCTCTAGGGGGTCCAGAGGTGGTAGCAGTAGGTGGTGAGGGTGCAAAGGCATCGAGAGATGTTTTGGGGGCTCCGCTCGAGGATGCGAACATGGTGGAGGTTAAAAGCTTTGGGGGGGATGATTTTGGGGCTCTAGAGTAGCCAGATATGTAGGACATCCCAGAGTAGTGGGAGCAGGAGCAGCCTACCATCTCGGATATGCCTATGCACCAAGCTATTTTTGAGGGTGTGGAGGTGAGGGGTTACGTTGAGATAGCATGATTGGAGGATCTACTTTGGAGATGGGATGAGGATCTTGGGGAGGCTTTGTAGGAGATGGATCTCCTACGGACTCAGTTGGTAGAGTGGGAGAATGCATTTGCTACATACCATCGGTGGGATGGGGACATAGATGCTATGCGGGAGAGGGATCTCCTGCGAACTTAGTTGGCACAACACGATGATGTAGTGGTTGTGTACCGTCGATGGGAGGTAGATTGGTTTTGGCATCGAATGGATTTGGAGGTAGAGATTATCCGCCTCGATGGGTGGTTACCTAAGCTCCCTAGAGGTGGGTCTTCATGCTGGATGAGAGACAATGATACTGAGTAGTCAGCATCATCTCATCACAGGTGGTTGGATGAGGGGGGTGCTAGTGGGCGTGATGCAGGGGCTAGCAGCAGCCGCCCTAAGAGGTCGCATAGGACCCACACCATGGGGGGTAGTTCCCATCGCATCGATCCTGCATGATCATGGTGGTCGACACCCTAGGCTCGAGGGTTTTTGAGTTTTTTTTGTTGTTTTATGAGGTCAGAGGACCGACTTATTGTAGCCTGCGGGCATTTTGACGATATATATATATACATGACATTTCTTTTTGGTTATACACTTGTCATGATTTATTTATTTTTGTTTATGCACATTTATTTATGATGATGTATGCATGTGTTATCATGAATGCGATGTTTCTAATTATATGATGTATGCATATGGAATGAATGAAATGAGTTGTTGATAACTTGTCGATGGCACCATAGACTATACAATATTTACTGGCTTTCTGTACTAATGTGATGGCTTTGTGGAATGACTTTGCATGTGATAATTTTGTTTTGGTATTTTTTATATTTTTTGATGGTGATGTAAGTAATGAAATGTACCAGTTGTTTTAAAATGTAGTTAAGGTTTTCTGAGATTCAGATGTTTTAACTAACTAGCCAAGACATTACATTTATCTCACAAGATTTTTGAACAAGGTACGAATCAAACTTGAGTTTGACCAAGTTATTTCACATCCATGTGTGTGCAATTGAGTTCATTTATGTGGTATTTGTCAGGATACCGCCTGATGCCGAATAGGTCGTCAACCAAACTCCGTACTCGAGGATCACTTAATTAGATCCACTAACTCCGTTGTTGTATTTAGCAAGATTGATCCACGGGACAATCTAAGGTACCATAAGCTAGCTCATCCACATGCAAACATTGGTCTGCTCACATGCAAAGCTAATGTGATAGACATATCGTCATGCGTTTAGGATACCACCATTGGTAGGTAGGTTGTCCACCAAACCCGTAATGAGGATCACCTAGATGGTTTTTCGAATGCTGAGAATTCCAGGGATTCAAGCTCAGGCGTCTTTTAGTTGCTCAACTTGTTGGGATACTTGCTCGTATACATAGTGATGAAAATCATTGTTTATTTTTGAGCAAGGACTTGAATAGTGGTGATAACCACTTTTATTTGATTTTGCATTTATAGGTTGCAAAGTTGAGCTCGTAGGTTTTTGGCTTGTGAATGGCATTGATTCTTTTGGTCTTGGGGATGACTACCCATCCTATTCAGGGACGTGTAGTATGAATCCTTACGACCTTTGGGAATCAAAGGTTATTGGGGATGTTATTATGTAAGGGTATTGATATTTCAGGCCTTGGGGATGACTACCCATCCTTGTCAGGGGTGTGTAGTACGAATCCTTACGACTTTGGGGACCAAAGGTGTTTTGGAAGTTTGTGATGATGGATTTTTGGAATTTTGGGTGTAAATGGCATTGATCCTTTTAGGCCTTGGGGACGACTACCCATCCTTGTCAGGGACGTGTAGTACGAATCCTTATGACTTTGGGGATCAAAGGTGTTTTGGGATTTTTGTTAGTGGTGAAAACCACTTTTTATTATGGTGCATTGGATGGGGAAGAGCTTGTCCTTTTGTCAATTCTCAGCATTCTTGAACCATTCGCACAGGGGGATGAACAGGCTAACCTTTCACCTATGGTACCCTAGACTGCTTTGTAGGTTTCTCTTGCATTCACACAACTGGGGAATTTTTTTATGTGTTTTAACTTGTGTAGGGATGTTACGTAATGAAGTGTTATCCAAGTAAAACTCTCCCTTTGTAAAATTTGTCTGAATTTGTATAGTTTTTGGCTAGAAATTTAAATACAGCTGAATGGAAAAAACCCTAAATACGTTAGGAGACAACTGACTATGCTAAAATGTGGATGGTGTTATTCTGGATGGATGTGTTTATAAAATGGAAAAATGTGGAAACTGATGGAATTGCCTAGCAATTACAGTCTATGGTGCTTGTGACATGTATGACCAACAAATATGCAATGTATGGATGCGATGCCTAATGCAGTTTATTATTTTTTTGTATTTTGATGTTTATGAGTATGCATGAAATTGAGATGCAATTTTTTTGTTATTTTTTATGATTTTATTGTTTTGTTTGTTTTTGAATATTTTTTTTGTGACCAAGCGATTGTGGGAACCCTTGGAGCTTTTGGGTTTGACCAAAGGGTTTATGGATACCTTTGGGGCGTTTTAGGTGGACCAAGCGATTGTGGGAATCCTTGGAGCATTTGGGTTGACCAAAGGGTTTAATGGATACCTTTGGGGCATTTTTGGGTTGACCAAGCGATTGTGGGAATCCTTGGAGCATTTGGGTTGACCAAAGGGTTTATAGATACCTTTGGGGCATTTTTGGGTTGACCAAGTGATTGTGGGAATCCTTGGAGCATTTGGTTTGACCAAGCGATTATGGGAATCCTTGGAGCATTTGGTTTGACCAAGCGATTGCGGGAATCCTTGGAGCTTTTGGGTTGACCAAAGGGTTTATAGATACCTTTGGGGCATTTTTGGGTTGACCAAGTGATTGTGGGAATCCTTGGAGCATTTGGGTTGACCAAAGGGTTTATGGATACCTTTGGGGCATTTTTGGGTTGACCAAGCGATTGTGGGAATCCTTGGAGCATTTGGGTTGACCAAAGGGTTTATAGATACCTTTGGGGCATTTTTGGGTTGACCAAGCGATTATGGGAATCCTTGGAGCATTTGGTTTGACCAAGTGATTACAAGAATCCTTGGAGCATTTGGTTTGACCAAACGATTGCGGGAATCCTTAGATATTTTGGGTTGACCAAAGGGTTTATAGATACCTTTGGGGCATTTTTGGGTTGACCAAGCGATTGTGGGAATCCTTGGAGCATTTGTGTTGACCAAAGGGTTTATGGATACCTTTGGGGCATTTTTGGGTTGACCAAGCGATTATGGAAATCCTTGGAGCATTTGGGTTGACCAAAGGGTTTATGGATACCTTTGGGGTGTTTTGGGGTGGGCTATGGCTCTCTAAATGTGGAATGGCCTCAAATGACTAATGTTCAAGGGTTATGGTTCCTTGATTCCTTCAAGAGAGGTGAGTTGGTATGTTCTAGGTCCTATTTTACTATCAATTACATAGGGACCTAACCAATTTGCCATGAATTTGTCCCTTAGATGGGGCAACAAGTTAGAGTTTTGTTGGTTCTCTTTTAAGACCAAGTCACCAACTTGAAAGTCCCTCAGGTGAACTTTCATGTTGTATGCTCTCCTAAGTCACTCTTGATAGATACGTAAATGCTCGAGAGCATTGACGCATCGTTCATCGAGCAACGTAAGTTGGTCTAACTGGGCCTGCTGTGTAGTGTCATCATCGATGAACTCTTGCATTGAGATGCGTAGGGAAGGTATTTCCAACTCGAGAGGCATGACTACCTCGGAGCCATACACCAACGAAAATGGAGTTGCCCCAGTGGGCGTCCGAATTCTAGTGCGATAAGCCCATAGGGCAAGCGGGATTTGAATGTGCCAATCCTTATGACTATCTATGACCATATTTTTGAGGATAGCGACTAGCATTTTGTTTGATGCCTCTACTTGCCCATTTTCCTGCGGATAATAAGGTGTTGAAAAACTATGCTGAATTTTGTACTTTGTTGTCAAAGCACGCACATATTTGTTCTTGAATGACGTCCCATTATCCGAGATGATCTTGGATGGAATACCAAAATGACATATGATGTTATGCAAAATAAACTCCGCAATGCGGGGTCCAATCGTAGAGGTTAGCGAAATTGCTTCCACCCACTTGGTGAAGTACTCTGTGGCCGTTATGATGAATGTGTGATGACCCGACGATGCAGGGGAGATATTTTTGATTAGATCTAAGCCCCACTACAAAAATGGCCAAGCCGATTGGATCGATTGTAAGGCCTGAGAAGGTACGTGTGTCAAATTAGCATGGTGTTGACACTTCACGCACTTCTTTACATATGCGCAACAATCTCGCTCTAAATATGGCCAATAATAGCCCATGCAGAGAATGCGCTTTGCGATGGCCATACCACTGAAGTGGCCACCGCATGTACCATCATGCACTTGGGTGATCGCCCAAGTGGACTCCTGATGGTCCAAGCAACGGAGGAGGATTCCTTCATAGCTTCGACGATACAAAATGTCTCCTAAAAAGACATGTTTTGCCGCTTTCTGTTTAAATGATCTTTTCACGGCGTGTGTCAATCCAAGTGGGAGGTTACCTAACTTGAGGTAATCTCTTATGGGTGTGTACCAATCCTACTGATCAGAAACCTTGATGGTATGAATGACCAATCCCTCTTGGAGTTCATCCCTAGCAAAATCTGAGCGGGAAAGAACTTGTAAGAATAGTGTTGTGTTGCTATTAAGAGGGGTCGAGGAGAACAAGGACCCCCAATCGGTGCGATTCAGACAATCATGGATTTGAGAGAACTTATCTTGAGATGGTTCAATCTAGATCAGGTGGATTCTTGGTGTTAGGTCAGAGCTTGCACACTCCATCGTGGATTGCGATAATGTTTTAACTTGAATGGTTGTCATTTCACCAGAAGGGTCTTACGGGATTAGTGACCCCAAGGAGGCCATAGTATCCGCAAAATGATTCGATGATCGAGGGAGTGCCTCGATGTCATACCATTCAAGATTTGCCAGGAATTTGTCCACAAGGGCTTTGTAGGCCTGTAGAACTAGGCATTTACATTGGAATACCCCTTTTACTTGGTTAACAATTAATAGTGAATCACCAAAGATGTTCAAGCATTTGATGTTCATGGTGATTGTTGTCTGAAGACCTATGAGCAAGGCTTCGTATTCGGCATTGTTGTTGGTGCATGAGAAATCTAATTTAAATGATAGAGGCATTGGAGCCCCTTGCGGTGTGAAGAATACAATTCTCGTGCCACCCCCTTGCTCACATTTAGAACCGTCAAAGAATAGGGTTATGTCGGCCTATGACTCAAGCTCATCAGAATCTGGCGATTCTGAGACATGGAAGACCCCATCATCTGGAAGCTCTACGGTCAGAGGTTGATCATCTTCGAGAGGAGCCTCTGCTAGTTGATCGGTGATGACTTGACCTTTGATGGACTTTTGTCCAATGAATTCAATGTCAAACTCCATCAACAACATGATCCATTTCACCGTGCGGCTACTATGATAAGTATGACTCATCATGTACCATAATGGATTCTCCTTAGACACAACATACGTCGTATTGCTCAGCATGTAGTGGCATAGCTTTTTGGTAGCAAATACCATTGCCAAGCATAGCTTCTCGACATATGCATAGTTAAGTTCATAACTGACCAGGGTGTGGCTAAGATAGTAATTAGCCTATTCTTTGTGTAGTTCATTTTTTTGGGCTAGCATGGCACCCAGTGCCACCTCAGTAGCTGAGATGTATAAGTAGAATGACACTCCTGGTCTAGGTGGTGCCAATACTGGCGGTGAAGCCAAGTATTGTTTGATGTCATCAAAGGCTGATTGGCACTCGTCATCCCAGTGAAATGCTACCCCCTTGTGCAATAATTTATTCATGGGTCGGCACTTGTCAGATAGCTACGCTATGAAGCGCTTGATTGACGCGACCTTTCCCTGTAGGCTTCTAAGCTACTTGATGGTAGTTGGGGGAAGCATTTCAAGGATTGCCTTGACTTTGTTTGGATCTACCTCGATTCCTCATTTGGAGACTATGAAACCCAAGATTTTTCTAGATGTGACACCAAATACGCACTTCTTGGGGTTTAGTCTGACTTTATGTTCAATGAGGTGATCAAGGATCTTGCTTAAGTCATCGAGATGATCTGGGTGCAAAAGATATTTGGCCAACAAATCATCCATATAATCTTCCAAAGTTTTATGCATGTGATCATGGAAGATGTATGTCATGGCACGTTGGTAGGTGGCGCCAACATTTTTAAGGCCAAAGGGCATGACCTTATAACAAAATGTCCCCCAAGGCATTGTGAACGCCATTTTTAGTTGGTCCTCGGGATTGATACGAATATGATTGTATCCCAAGAAACCATCCATGAGGGAAAGCATTTCGTGGCCCACTATAGCGTCTACCAATGCATCGATGCTAGGCAAGGGGAAATCATCCTTAGGACTCACTTTGTTTAGATCTCAAAAATTGGTGCATATGTGAATCCTCCCATCTAGATTTTTGATGGGCACCATGTTAGACAACCATGGTGGGTAATCCACGCAGATGACAAACTGTGCATCCAACAACTTTTGTAACTCATCTTTGACCATTAAGGCTACTGTTGGGTGCATCTTACATAGTTTTTGCTTAACTGGCTTGAATTTTAGATCAAGCATTAGATTATGCATGACTAGTTGTGGGTCTAGCCCCGACATGTCTTTGTAGGACCATGCAAAAACCTCCTTCTTCTCTTTGAGAAGGGCAATGTAGTCGGCTTGCTCTTCGGGGGATAGACTTACCCCCAACTTGATTATTTGCAAATTCATTGGATCAGAGCCGATGTCTACGTCAATCGTCTCTTCAAATGACATGTGGGACCCATCCTCCAACTAGTGTGGAGTTGGGATCAGGTGGATATCATTTGCTGAATTTAGATATACGTTCGGAACGTCGGGTTCCTCTTCAGCATGGAAGACATCCCAAGTCTGTCCTGGGGTGAAATGGAACATCCCACCACAAGTCCAGTACTCTGATGGGGATGGTGGTGTGTCAACGCAATCCCAGTCTATAGCATCTAAGTCTAGATACAATGACCGTGTTGGGTCAGCTGGGTTATGGATGGGGGCGGTTAAGTCAATGGAGATCATGTTGATGAAATGATTTTGGTCTCCATTACCGTGGGTGTGGTGACTCGGACATCCTAGGTGATATTTGTGCTCCGGATCTGGCTCTGGAGGTATTGGCATAAATGGATCGGCCCTATGTGCGGATAAAAGGATAGGATATGCCCTTGGCACTAATGGCTCTATAGGGTCTCCGAGAAGAAGGTGCTCTCTGTATGCCTAAAGTGGCGGGTGCAGTAATTGGTCTAACTGCACCTAGTTGAGGTGCCACCTATGCCTTGGCCCCATGTGTAGTTTCTCAAACATGTCGTCTATGTCCACGGGGTATTGATGTTGTTGCATATGATTGAGATATGCCATCTTAGTCTCGTCTTCATAATCGCTATCAGAGATCCATAGGCCTTCGTTGGCTCTGATAGCTATTTGTGACATGTGAGGCTTGTCTTGCTCGAGAAAATTGATCTGGTCCCATCGAGGTTGTTCCGCTCTCTACGAGAGGACCTGATTCTCTTGAGGTGGCATATGCTCGATTGGAGCATTCAGGGGGAACATTGTCATGAAGCTCTCCTGATAATCATCTATGGGGGTCACTTGTGAATGATTGCTATCAGATTCGAAAGGGTCCCAAGGTGCTACCTCATACTCTAATTCATCTTCTGAAGACCCTTCTTGGCCTTGTCTATATCCCTCTTGTAGGTGAGTCCTCAAACTTTCTCCTTTCTCGATCGAAGGGAAAGGGTTGTTAAGGTCAACAAGGTTGGTTGTTAGCAATGGGAGGTAATCTCCCAATGTATATGTTGTGTTAGGATTGGCATATGGATCTAATGCCAACCCATCCTTATTGCCTATCCCTAGGCCTTGCATGTTCTCTACCAAGATGTCAAGGGGTAGGGGGTGGTTGAACCCTACTCCTAACTTGTCGTATGGCATTTGATATCTTGGTTGGCAAAGAACACGCACTCCTTGCTCATATCTACCCAACCCATATCCATGCCAATTGCATTGGCCAAGATATCTCAAAGCAAATTTTGGGTTGGACAAATAGTTGACGTCCTCATCAAAGGGCTCTTCATCTTCTTCTTCTTGCATGTAAGGTTCAATGCCATTATCGAGGCCCCCATAAAAAAAGTTTGTCTGATTGGGTGGGTATCCTAGAGGAACCACAGTGCCGATGGGGAGGTGAGGTCTCCCCATGTCCTGCATGGACTCAAGTGTGGGTGTTGCTACAATATTCCGCACTAGATACTCCCCGAGGCCTGTATTGGCCATCTCAATGGTGATCATTGGCGGTGGAGGGGGAGGGAATGGGAGTTCTTCCTGGGTCCACTCCATGTAGGGTGAACTAGGCATCTCGACTTCCATTCGGCTAGGCATATCTTCGGTAGAGATGGTTGAGACTAATGGTGGTGCCTCTTCTAGGGGTTTCTTCCCCTTGTCCTTCAGTGTGGCCACCATAGGTGGCGTTGTTGGTGAAGGACCAGATGATGAAGATGGACCCGAATGGTGATTTTATGGACTTAACAATGGGGATGCATGCGAAATCGGACCCTGTTTAGATGGATTCAACTAAAAATCCAAATGTGTCGATGGAAGGGTCGATTGCGACATTAGTTGCACCGTATTGCAATACTTGAAGGGCTCTAAGTCTGTCGGGACTACATGCACATACCCTTAGAATGTGTACTTTAGGCACTGATGAGCTATCGAAGGGACACACTTCATGTCCCTAATCCAAGGCTTGCCCAACAAGATATTATAGGCCATATCACCTTCCAAGATGTGGCACAATGTAGGAATAGTCTTTTGTCCCACTTGGATGGGCAGGAAAATTGTGCCAATCATCGAGCATATCGCATCATTGAATGCTTGAAGGGTATAGGTGGAGGCTACGATGTGAGATGCTAGCAACTTGAGGTGTTTCAATGCCGCTATTGTAATTATATTACTGGACGAGCCAGTGTCCACCAACACCCTCTTGTACGAAATCTCGTTGACCCGTGCAATGACGTGCAGGGGTGGATCCGCCATATCACCAGTCATCGATTTTAGTTCGTCTTCTCTAAAGGTGATGACTAGTTTTGTACATTGTTTTACATGTCCCACAAAGTTTTTGAAAGAGTTTGCTTCGTGGGGCTGTAGCTCGATGGCTTTTAATATCTCCATTAGAGCCTCCCAATGGGGCGATGATTGTTGAATGAGCTCATAAATGGAGAGCCTAGCCGACGTGGTCCTTAGAATTTGGGTAAGTCTAGTCCGAATCGTGGCCACTGGTCTAGGTGGGGGAGGTTGTGTAGGGTGCTATTGAGGTTGTGACGTTGATGGAACCTCTCCTATGGCCACCATGGGGGCAGCTCCTAGGTACCTCTTGTTCCTAGTCACTATGCTTATCATCCCTACATACCCCTGCATGGGGCAGTTCTGTGTCACCTCATTGACTTGAAGGGTTTTTGCCTGTGCATCATGGGTAGGCAAGGGGTATTTGAAGACTCCCATCTATTGGTTGTTTGGTGCTATGGGGTTGTCCATCGCCAGCGTCTTGTTGTCTATTAGGTCTTGCACGAAGCTCTTGAACTTCCAACATGCGTAAAGGTCATGTCCTTTCTACCTATGAAATCTACAATACAAGTCTTCCCTATAGCCCTTAGGTTTTGCTGCATTGGGGTCTATGGGTCAACTTTCTTGTAGGTGTATCAAGTTTACCATGAAAAAAATGATCAAACAAGGAATCTTTGGACTCTATGAAGGGTGTGAACTATCGCCTAGGGCGATGCTATTGATTTTGCTCTTGTCGATGATTCTCCTTCTCATAGTTGTCAAGAGGAACTGCCTGATAGTTAGCCTGTGAGGGCTATGTTGCTTGTGCAGGCTTCGACATGTTTATAGCAACCTGATTGACCACAACGGGTTTCGGTTGTGTGGTCCCTGTTTTGGCATTTTTAGGCCACTCTTTCTTCTTTGGCTTGGCAATCTCGCCATCCTGTATCTTGATCTCCTCAATGATTCTGGCTTGCGCTAGGGCTTCCTCAAGAGTGGCATATTTTTGTAGCTACAATAGCATGGAGATCGATCTCAAACAACTCTTTGAGAACATTTGGGTCAGGTCGGCCATGGGAGGGAGGTAGGGCAGCTTTGAAAGCAACGTCCTCCACCGATTTCCATAGGCCACCATGGTTTCTTCCTCATACTACCTGAGGCTAGCTAGGTCACTTAGTGACACCTTATTCTTAGTGTTGAAGGTGAAGCATTCGAGGAACGCATCCACTAGCTAATCCAAGTTACTGATGCTATGTTTTGGTAACTGAGTGAACCAATCCAAGGTAGGGCCTACGAAAGTGGTTATAAATATTCTTAGTAGCAAAGCATCATTGTATTGAATGCCAAAGCATTGGCTCAGGAATCTAGTCATGTGCTCTTGGGCATCCTCCTCCCCTCTAAAGAGTGCCAATTGGGGTAGTTTAAAGTGTTCAAGGTATGGGGGTGTTGGCACTGATGGATGCACAGGGTGACTACGGAGCTGGCATAAAGTGGGCTTTTAGGGTCCAGAAGTCTTGGTCTCCATAGACTCTAAGAATTCTAGCAGCGCTTTATATGCATCAAAGGATTTGATATCTTCTTCCTTGGTTTGTTCCCATTGTGGGTTGCGGGGAACTTGAGGCCTATGGAGGGGTAGCCGGACAACATCCCCCTTGCCTTGGTAGGGTGTTTTATCCCGCTCTTCTTCTTGCTCATACTCCTCATAGGCTTCTTGAGGAGTTCCTGGGTGAGACCTATAAACATGGGTGGGTGCCCATGGAGGGTGCCCATCATTGTTTCTAGGAGTGGCCTCCTACTCAGGTCTAGGAGGTCTTGGAGGTAATATTTGATAAGGTTGTAGATACCTATCTTGCACCAAGGGGTTGTGCCTCTCATACAATTCTATCTTATGTGCACGAGGGGTTGGGACCCTCTCATCCATAGTGTTTTGGAGCAATTCATCTGTCTAACGTCGAATGCGCTCTTTGTTAAGGCGATACAGGTGCTCTAACTATTATTGGTCTTGCCTGAGCTTCATGATTTATGCTTTGTGGGCAGCATGTTTGGCAAAGGCCAAGTCAATTTGTTCCATTGTCTTGTGTTTAGGAAGCTTAGATGCCTCTCCTACATGTCTATCTCGGTCATGGTGATCCGATATCCCTATGGGTTGCTTTCCTCTATCGAGGTTAGCGGCATTCACCCGAGGTTCTATCCTCAGTGGGTGATCTTGATACATAGTAGGCATGGAGGTGCATTGCTCCCATGCTCTATATTGCTCTTGAGGAATGTAGTGGTCTTCCTCATACTCCCTTTCGTATGTGTGAAAGGGGCGAGCAGAATTGTCTTGCCCTGTCTAAAGAGCCTTGTGCTCTGGATTTGGCCTATTGTTTCAGACAGTAATAAGGGGTAAATGAGGGATGACGTAATCATGTGGCCCCTCCTTATGGACCCTATGTTGCTCTAGCTCTTCATCACACAGTGGCCACTCATAATGAGTCTAAGGGAACCCTCTCGTCTATGTTGAGTGCCATGTGTATGGCCTCCTCCTAAAAGGGTCTATGCTGAGTGGGAGTGCCCCTCAAAGGGGTGCCTCTATAGTCCCATTCTATAATGGCATGATGTGGACTATCTTGTGGGTCAGGCCACCAAGGTGGTATGACCAAGTCCTCGGGACTATATCGGAGGTGACTTGTGCCCCTTTGTGCACTTTTTGTAGCTTCTACCCGTGATTGGGCTCGGCTACGGGTGTACACCATGGTGATGTTTTTCTAAAGAAGTGTACGTTTTTATCTTCTTTACGATTTTTTTTATGCTACACTAAAAAAAATGGAAACACACAATCAAAGCAATGATTATATTTTTTATGGATTAAAAGTGTGCCCTAAATATGGTTCAGTGTGTTTTGATGTTTGTTTTGAAAACCTTGTAAAGAAATTTTTGTTTGTATATGCAATATGAGGGCTCTTATATCTCCCAAAATAGTCGCCCCTTCAATATACCACTATTAGGCTATTATACCGAACCTCTCTATATACCCGCCCTTATGTGAGGGAGACTATTGGTATGTGAGAGCATAACAGTACGTGGAACATAGGCGATATGGAAGGGGAATCGCTCTATTTTTACACCTACCATAGAAGACTTATCCTCATGCACTGGGAATCACCCCAGCTACACTTGGTTAGCTTTCATTAGGATTTATGTCTAGCAACAATAGCAATCAGGGTTATGTATGCAAGTTTAAATCCAAGGTGGTGATGAAATACATCATTGGTCTCAATCAAGTGTTGGGGTTTTATGACCAACGCCTTGATGTTCAGATTATCTCATGATGTGTGAGGTTATTTTTACTTGTGAAAATAAAGAAAAACATGCAATAAAACTCTCCTATGCAAGCAAATAAACAAGAAATGATAGAAATAGAAAACATAAAATGATAGAGGATGCTCAGAACCCCTACCTCTTCTTTGCCCAAACCGAATGCCTCTAAGTTTTTGCTCTGAAACTGCATAGAGAGCTATTCATCCCGGGGTGATATGAATAACATATCTATATTCATTATAGGGTGATACAAATTCCTATTCATCCTAGGGTGGCACGAATTCTAGCTCTGTATTAGTTACAATATGGAACGATCAGTAGTCGAGTGCTTGAAATATTGATACTTGCAAGTAAAAACACATAAATTTTGATCAAAAATTTGATCTCCAAATCAAGGTACAGGGTTCCCACCATGATCACCACAGAAAGCACAAGGATACAAAAGCAAAATAGAATGGGAAATGCAACGCTAAGTCCTACGAAAGAGAATGCATGAAAAGAAGGAAAACCAATGAAATGAAATGAGATTAAAAGCAAGTCTAAAAGTGTGACCCTTTATTTTATTGATTTACTTAAAATAGCGTTACAATACGTCTCCTCCATTTTTAGGGGCTAGAAGCATCGGATATATTTTGATTACACCATGAATGATATCTTCCCCTTTGAGACCTTTCGCGTGCCCACATTGAAAAAGGTTGGACCAAATGTTGTCACCACTTGTGTGAATTTTTCTATGGTTCCTTGATGCCCCTCTAGTGTCGAGATCTAGGAAGCCACTACAAAAGGAACAGTTCAAAAATCTTGCATAGATTTCTAATCGCTCCGGGGTGGGATGATTAGGACTATCATAACCTGTCCGAAAGCCACCTCCTAAATGTCTAGTCGAGAGGCCTCCAAAATGTTTGTAAAGTTAGGGTTAGACAAAATTGGGCATTTTGGGATGACCCATATGGTTGTATTTGGCTAATTTGGCCTCGATTGCCCTATATCCGATGATGCTTCCTATATGTTAGCGAAAGCAAGAAATGATAAAATCACAGCCAAAACTTATCAAAATCACTTGAAATTTAAATGACAGCATATGTAAGTTACCTAGAATAAAATGCAAAAGAAAAATTATGTAAATCTATCATATATTTCTAATCACTCCGAGGTGGGGTGATTAGAACTGCAACAGTGCATGGGGCGCCCTGGGGCATGACACCCACCATTTGGGACTCAGTTTTGACACCAATCCACTTGGGATGGGTCCAAAACCTCTTATGGGGTTGTGTCAAAAAATTTGGTGGGGTATTATGGCCAAATGTTTGGGTTTGGGTCCAGATTGCGCTTCCAATAATCATCCAATAACCTTCCTTCCAAAAGAGATATCAAGGATGTAAAAGCACAAACGATGGGTGAGGATGTAATTTGGCAGCACTTCATTGCTCCCAATGCTCCTCCTTGTTTTTTTTTTGGGTGAGAATACTCACCAATTTATAGACCTAGGGTATCTCTCTTTGAATGCACATGCGAGGGCGCCACTTGACTTGCTTGCCCTATTTTGGGAGAAAATATTATTCCCTAATTTAGAGTCTCCTTGCATGAGGCCTTCATAATCAAGGCATGCATGACTGAAGTCTCTCTCTCTGATTTGAAGTCGTTCCTTGCAATTGCATGCCCTGAAGATGTAGTTAAGTGGCAGACCTATCGAGGTTTGAATTTTTGCCAATAAAACCTGCTAATCGTCCCACCCTGGGATGAATGCTGATAATCATCCCTGGGTGGGATGAATACCATTTTGTAATCATACCAAGGTGGGACGAATATGGATAAAAGTTCTAAAAAGGTGCCAAATTGACCTCTAACCTTCCAAACTACTGTGGGAGTGGTTAGGACCATTTTTTTAACTCTAGGGGCTATGTATGTCAATTCGATCAGTGCTTGTCATCACATAATCGGATTGGTGCTATTTTGGTGTCTATAGAAAGGTGAATATTCAAAGAGAGAGAAACAAGATACATCTTTCTAGGAGAAATACTCTATAGACGAGGATATGATGGAGTATTATTCCGTTATATTTAGCCCCAGGAAGCATCCTGGGCAATTTTGCAAGCTCATGATAGTACATATGGAGGGCATTTCAGTGGCATGGCCATCATTAATCGTATCTTGATAATGGGTTACTATTGGCCCACCATGGAAAAGGACTGATGCTAGTATGTCAAGAAATGTAGTAAGTACCAGCATCATGCAAATCTAATGCACTTACCATCGTAAGCTTTGTAGACCATCCAAATAGCATGGTCATTATCACAATGGGGACTAGAATTGATCAAGAAAATCTCACTCTCATCCTCATTTTGACACACATTCATAATAATGGCCACAAAATACTTCACTAAATGGATAGAAGCGATCTCCTTAACATCAACAACTAGACCAAGGATTACAAATTTTATACTCCATAATATCATAAGTTGTTTTGGGGTCCCTTCTAAGATAATATCGGATAATGGACCATCTTTCAAGAATAAAAATGTGTGTGCTTTAACGAAAAAAATACCATATTTAGCATATTTTTTCAATGCCTTATTATCCACAAGCAAAAAAGCAAGCAGAAGCCTCAAACA
Source organism: Wollemia nobilis (assembly GCA_028583015.1). Classification (NCBI taxonomy): domain Eukaryota; kingdom Viridiplantae; phylum Streptophyta; class Pinopsida; order Araucariales; family Araucariaceae; genus Wollemia; species Wollemia nobilis. The sequence goes on along the minus strand of JAQPPZ010003286.1, from coordinate 8,265,652 downwards.
AAATAATAGTCTCCATTTTGAGAAAGATGGTGCAAGACAATCACAAGGATTGGCACATGCAGTTGCCTATTGCACTATGGGCATACAGGACTAGTATACGGACGCCCATTAGGGCAACACTATTTTTAGTAGTAAATGGCACTGAGTCCATCATGCTGCTAGAGTTAGAAATTTTAACTCTACGTATAGCATTAAAGGACTTCATAGATGATGAAGCTGCACGAAAAAGCTACCTTGATTAGTCGATGCTTCTTGATGAACGTTGAGTCAATACTTTTGAGCATCTTCATTTTTACCAATATCGCCTTGTGCAAGCTTACAATAGTAAATTCCACCTAATGGAATTCAAGGTTAGAGATCTAGTGCTCAAAGAAAACTAGCAGAATTCAAATCTGTCATTGCATTTGCAAGATAACTTCACAGTAAACTAGATAGGTCTATACATGATTTCATAGAGAGTTGGACCTGGAACATATCGCCTTATATCATTAGATGGTTTTGAAGAGCCTAAACCTCTCAATATCATTCACTTAAATGCATTTTACACATAAAACATAAAAACATTCAAATATTCCATAAAACACAAAAACATTCAAATATTCCATAAAATTCAAAAACATTCAAATATTTCATTAAAAAAAACATTCAAATATTTCATAAAAATTCAAAAACATTCAAATATTTCAAAAACACAAAACAAAGCATAAAAACATAAAATTTCAAAAATACAATCAAAGGCTCCAAGGGTAATTCATACCACTTGGTCAAAATCAAATCAAAGGCTCCAAGGGTAATTCAAACCACTTGGTCAAATCCAATCAATCAAAGGCTCCAAGGGTAGTTCAAGTCGCTTGGTCAAAATCAATTCAAAAAGGCTCCAAGGGTAATTCAAACCGCTTGGTCAAATCCAATCAATCAAAAGGCTCCAAGGGTAATTCAAACCGCTTGGTCAAATCCCATCAATTCAAAGGCTCCAAGGGTAATTCAAACCGCTTGGTCAGGATCAATACCAAAATCTCCAAAGGCATAATAAGCCCTTTGGTCAAATAAATCAAAAATAAAACAAAAACATAAAATAAAAAATACAAAAAAATAATTGAATCTCACATCTTGCACACAACATTGCATTATATTTTCATATCCACTACAATTGCATATGTCATGGGAGTCTTACAAGTGATACCTTAGTTTATCATGCAAATCATTCAAATATGTATCTCCATTAATACATGTGTGTAATTGTGTTTTTCAACACAACCATTATTTGTTGCTATACATAATATACTAAGGTTTTTTGGTTAATCAACCACACCTAGATATCTTATCAACTTTTGTGGAAAACAACTATGATTAGTAGAAGATAAATGTCTCACTGTGATAATGCCTTGGATATTCAAGATCCTATCACTAATTGAAACACTAAAATCCTACCTGGTACAAGGAAAATATGAAATCTGCAAAGTGGTCTAGGTTACCTTAAGCCAAAAGGATTTTCCTTGCTTATCCCCCTGTGCAACCAATTCAAAGGTGTTGAGAATTTGCAAAAGGACAAGCTTTACCCTATCCAAATTTATTTCTTAAATCAAAATAAGAAAAATCCCAAAGCAAAGTACATATTCAAAAGGCAATGCATACAGTCTATATTTCAAAGCAATAATCCAATACACAAATCAGAATTACAAAAAAAAAATCAAAGCTCAAAAAAATAAATAAAAAATAAACAGTTATTTTCATCACTACGTATGATAAAAATAAACAGTGATTATCATCACTACAAAATTCTTCGCTCAAAGGAAAAATCAATCAAAATAAAAAGTGATTTTCATCACTACATATGAGAAAATATCCAAAGCCAAAAAGAAGCTAAAAAGAAGGGAATAAAGCTTGAACCCCTAGAATTCTCAAAATTGTACAAAACTGGAAGGAGAAATCCTTATGCATGATGATATTTCTATTACAATTGCTTCATGTGTTTGTGTAGACCAATGTTTGAATGTGGATGAGCTAGCTTAGGTAACCCAATATTGCCTAGTGGTATAGTCCAACTAAGTCCAACATAAGGATGAGATGAACACTTGAGGATCCCCGATCTTAGCAATGGGCTGAAAGAATCCCGCCTGACATTGGAGGAAATGCTTGAATTTTATCTCAAAATATACAATCACATTCACACATAGGGATCATGAAAAACTAGGTCCATGGTAAAAGCCTTACTTTTCAAAATTCTAAGTGGTAAGTAGACAGTTGTTGATAGGGTAACTAGAGTGTTTGAATCTCTGGAAAGCCCCAAAAATTCTTACATAGCAAAAAATCATAACATCATTCACACCATCACATTCTTTATAAGATTCTATAAATTAGGGGGTATCAACATAGTAGGACAGATACCGCATATATATTAAAAATAGTATATAGACGGCCACTGACTACTTTATATATTTTTATTTACAAAAACTTATTAAGAAAAAAAATATTACACACCATTAAATCTCACATATGAATAGTTAATTAATTTTTATGATAAGAGTGATTATTTAAATTCATGATTATTTTTTAACTTTATGTGGTATCACCCATTAAGATTTTCAAATGTTATATGCATTCTGTATGTTTTAAGTGATTAGAGCATACATGTTCGTTTATACCATTCCACCACATAAGTTAGATGCATATAATTAAAACAAAGTTAAAACATGCATTTAGCAATAGCATCACATTCACAAAAACAAGTCATTAATCATCCATAAAGCACATCATAAAACATATAGGCAATATCCATTTGCATACAATCATAAATTCATCATTCACCATAAAAATACATCGCATCATATCATCAAATCATATAAGCACCCACACATCCATCTAAGCATATATTAAAATATCATCTTTCATCTAACATATTCATCAAATCATCATAATACCATCATCACATCATATCATTAAACAAAATAACAACAAAAACATGAGAAATAAATGATACACATAATAAGTCATAATGCAAAGCTATCATAAAAGTATGTGTGTTAAGTCCAATGGATGTACAAAAATGCTCATGGGTTACAATAATATAGGTCATTCGACCTCAAAAATGGATCAAGGACCAAGTGCCACCTCCTCCAATGCCACCTCCCCCTGTGGTGGTGTCGCAAGTTGAATGATGTGAGCCTGTCAGTATCCTTTTTTTTTATTTTGAGTCCTCTAGCTAGGATGGGTGGAAGACTACCCTAAGGTGGAGCACCCACTGACCTGTGAACCACCCACACCTTCTAGATCCTTAGGGACAATCCTATGCCTCTTAAGCTACATCTAAAGAAGGATAACATGATCCACAAGTCCCCAGATCCACACCTCATGCTCATCCAACAAATACTGAAGATATCCCACATCTACTCCTAAACCTACCACTGGAGCCTCATGTGGTGTAGGGGGAATAACAAACTGCATCCTAACATTGCCACCCTCAATAATAGCTTACAAAGCTTGTATATGTGTTGAGAGCTTCTCAATGGTAGCATTTCATCACTATACTTGGATCTTAGTGGCATAAAGATCACCCTCAACCTCATGTAGTTGTGCTCTCAGAGGAGAGTCTATATCCTGGGGCTCTAACTCGTCCTCCTCCTCAGGAACATTAGGATACTCTACTGCCACATACTTTACTAGCTGATCCCACACCTCAGTCCTGGCTTGGACTCTACATCCTGTTGGATCTGCACCATCACCCCCGCCATCATCCTCACACCCTAGGCTACTGACACCATGCCACATCCGATCAACCCACCACTGAGGGTAGGTCTCTATAACTCCTCCAACCACTATAGGGTCAACCGTTGGGGCATACTCCTTGTCTAAAAGCTCTATGATCTATCGTGGAGGTAGGTCCTTCTTTGCTATGATGCATCCATACAAGAACGGTATCAAGGGCACATATTGCTGCAATACGTACTAACAAAGAACTTGAGAGTAGAATAAATACTCTCGGATGGTAATCTTACGGCCAACAAACCATCGCTCGCACCATGTCTTGGCAGTAAAGCTAGATGGATTGTCCCAAGCAGGGCACTCATAGTAAGGCCACCACATGAAATATTTGTCCAACAATCTAGTAAAAACATCAGTGTAGTGGTACAACTCCCCTGTTAAAGTGTGTCTCATACGCTCCTCATGCTCTCGAGCCCATCTAGCAGCATAGCACTATGTTCGAGTGTGAATCATTGTAATCTTGGTTAGGAACCCCTTAGGGTGATCTACCATAATATGCTCTCATCCTCAAACCTGTAGGAGCAATCTGTAGGTAATTCTTACACATCCTAATCTATGGATGTGGTACAACTCATCATAGCACCAAGCCAATAGTGATCTATCCCATGCATAGATCATAGGCTCCTCGCTATCCAATAGATCCTGCACCATCGCCAAAAGGTTCCATGGGAACCTCAAACTCGAGAAGTCTGGGATAATAACATTCCTGATCACCATCAACAATTTGGCATGCCTCGTCGTAAAGATGCCCTCCTCATGCTAGTGGCTTATGGACACTCCTCCAGAATTGGTGTCCTTGAGAGCATCTGTAGAGTGCCTTCTAAACACCCGAGTGAAGGCCACCACCTAATAATTAGTGGTCAAAGAGACAATGGTCACCCCATCGAATGGAATATAAAAGATCCTATATACATCCTCCAACTTAATGGTCATCTCTTTGGTTGGGAGGTGGAAGGTATTAGTCAATGGGTCCCAGCAATGAGCCAGATCCATAAGGTAATCCTGATCTGCCATGATATAAGGTATCCCGAAGATGTACTGCAAAGGGGAAGCTAAGCCTAATTACGAAACTTGTTAGTTGCCAATAGGTTTAGTGAGGTTCAGTTTACCCATTACTTAGTGAGGTTCAGTTTTTTACTTAGACAAGGAAAGAGAGAGTTAGGGTTTTGAAGAGAGAAATACCCAAGAAGCTTTGGCTCCTCCAACAGTTCATGTCTTGCCCTATGTAGCCATATCCTCAACACAAGCAAATTTTAAAGTCACAACCGTCGTTGTCACACCAAAGCTCCCAAAGTGAATCTTCAAATAGTGAAAGTGAAAGGTCAAACCCTAGAAATGCAAATTTTATATTTCCTTAATTATGCCTTGGTCGCTGCTGATGTCAGTGGCCCAAACTTCTTGGCTGCTCAGGGTGATAGTGGCCATAGGCATGAACTCAAAGGTCACTAGACCTGACAGCGGCAAGATCCACAGATAAAAATAAGGGACTTTCTCCTTGAGGTATCCCATAAAAATAGCAAATAAACACACTTTGGTGGTTTTAGATCATCAGAATGTTCAAAATAACAAAAAATTCACATAAAAGCATAATCTCAGGTAGGCCTTGTATCTAGTTACCTACTCTATCCACTCGACGATTATAGCAAGTTGCACTCCATGTATTTCATGATATGATTAGATAACCATAATGCCACTTGGGGAAAAAAAACAACTCATTTTAGAATTATGATGTACCACCCTTCAATCCCAAAGAAGACCAAAATGGTCAAACTACTCCACGAGTGCGAAAGGAACGTCCTAATTTCCCTATGACATCAAAAACATTAAGTCAAAGTGATACAATCTAAACATAAATAGAATCGCTCATCATAACTCCCTAAGAAGGCTATTGATAGCTAGACCACTTCTCAAGATAAGGATGGATGATCATCATAAACAATTGGGATCACACTTGTATGTGGGATTGCCTATTAAAATCAACAAATGCTAGAAAGGAACCAGATTAGTCATACTGGTCAAGCGACTTGTCGCTTCATTCATGTTCATTTCTTCACAAATTCATTATGTGAGGAAGTAGTTCAAAACTTCAACTTAATCATAATAAAAATAAACAAAATATCACTTGGTCATATCAAAATCATGTTCATCCTAAAAATCATTGCATACAACAATCACAAATTTCCCTTGTTTACTGGCAACGTAAGCAGACATGACATCTTCAATTGTAGCTATCCTATCGATCGAAATTGTTGTAGTAATTGAAGCTACCCGATTGAGTTTGAGGAATGAGTGCAATTTAACATGCAAAAGCCACTGGGCTAAGTCCTCTGAACATTGAGACAATGATTCAAGGGATGCGCACCATCTTCCATGGTTGGACCATCTGACATTGATCAGACCATTGATCACCATACACCCTATAAATAGATCAATCTATGTTTTTGCTTAGCGTTGTGTTTTCCACACAACATGTCGTAAAAAGAGGCATCTATAGACACCTAAATCATGTCATGCTTAGGGAATTTGCTCACATAGACACATTCATAAGATCATAAGATATAATATTGGACTTTCCAAGCATCAAAAATGGTTCTCACCGCTCATTTGGGGCCATTTCAAGCCATCCAATCCTAGCCACTCAAGCTAAGAGTGGCCAGATCTTAGCTGCTCAATTCTAGAGTGGCTAGACCTTAGCCATTGTAGACGAAAATAGCCAGATCTTAGCCATTGCAAATGACAATGACTAAGCCATAAGAAATATTTTGTCGACAAACAAGCCTAATCTCGGGCAAAAGTGGTAGTCTGCTTGCAATAAAGGTGAGTGGGAGTAAATTTGCATTCATTTTCATGATCATTTAACATAGGAGACTTGAGTTTGCATTTAAAATTTAGTTAACTAACCTCCAAGCATAAAAAAAGGACAAAATCTTCTCATGCTAACAATCAGTTTGCACAGAAGACTCAAGTGGACAGTTAGATTTCAGTTAACTGGCATTCAAACATAGACAATGGACAAAATATTTTCATGCTAACTTGCACTATGCATGAGAAATTTATTTCTAGGGCTTGGACATATACCTCGGGTTTCACGCTATAAAAGGTGTAAGCCTAACAGAACCAAGACATATTTTTAATCTGCTCTCATAAAGACATATTTTTGAGGAGAGATTTCAAGACTTGGAGAGTAATTTTTGATATCACGTGTATGGCAAAGCCCTAATGAATTGAAGAGCATAACACCTATTATTTCGACATCATATACAAAATTTTACCAATAGATTTTGGGTAAAGAGAGCAAGGTTTACCTTAGCAACCATTGTCTTGGACAGTGGCCCACAGGCTTAGCTTAGGTCTTAGACATAACATATTTTATTCTATTTTTTATGTTTTCATATCATTAGCATAGATTTATATGATTTCATGGCATATTTTCATCATATTTCTGTTATATTATTTTACTACTAACAACCTCATCCGGGGAGGCAATCTCGGACACCTAAACATGTGTTGTTGTTTCATTGCTTATAGGGCCACAGGTTCATCGGATGAAGTTTGCAACATACTAGAGAAAAAGGGATCCCTCTAAGAAATAGACTTGGGGAAGGAGGCATCTGTAAGCTCTCATACATTTTCGTATATGAAATCGGGAAGCTTTTATAAGTGAACCACCTATTCGTGAAAGGGGTACTATTTACCTATTTGTAACTTATTGTATCGAAATGGGTATCCCTAAGAGGGACGGACATGTAACCAAGCTTCAATATCAATAAAGAGATATATATTTTTTTTTTCATGTTATATGCTTTTTCTTCTTGTCTTTCCATTTCACCTTGGGTTTTTAATAAAATTGCAAGTAGGGTTAAAAAGGGGTGGTGCATGTGTTCCCTGGGTCGCTACAACAGTATTGAGTAAGCTTTTGTGAAATCTTAAGGACAGTATTGAGTAAGCTTTTATGATATATTAAGGATATATTTGAGCAAGCTTTTGTGAAAGCTTGTAGGCAAATTTGAGCAAGCTTTTATGAAAGCTTGTAGGTAGATTTGAGTAAGTCTTGGTGAAGACTAGAGAGCAAATTGAGCAAGTTATTGAGAGGACTTGAAAGCAAAGTTGATTTATTGATTTTTTCAAGCTTTGTTTTAAGGCTTGGGGCAAATATGAGTAGATTTGATTGATTGATTTTTTCAAGATTTGTTTTAAGGCTTGGGATAAATCTAAGCAGATTTAATTGGTGATTTGATAAAGAGTTGTGTTAAGTCTTGGGGTAAATCTGAGTAGAGTTGATTGGTGATTTGATCAATCTTTGTGTTGAATATTGAGGATGAATTTGAGGATAGAGTTTAGTGTATATTTGTAAGCATATTTGTATTAAACCTGAGATAGAGATAGAGTAGATTTGTACTACACTTGGGAAAAAATTTGGTGTAGATTTGTACTAGATTTGTATCAATACTCAATTTTACATACAAAACACCATTCACCTATCTTTCAGAAAAACCATTTTCAATTAAATTCTATTTGCCAAACTTCCTCTCAATCAATCACTCAAAAAGTTCTCGCAAAGATTTTTTTTTTTTTTGCTATTCTAGCACAAACGATCCTCACCCTTTATTTCAAAACTTCTCAAAACTCATTTACCCACATCAACCTAGATTTTCTCTAAAATCTATCTCAAGGGTTTCCAAATCATTCAACAATAAGATGCAAAAACCTTGCTCATACATTTTCAACAATTCTTATCAAACAATCCTTTTTAATCCACCTTATATTTCACACTTTCATTCCAATCACTTCTACATAAAGTATAATGTGTCCATACCTTTTTTCTTTGATGGAGATATATCTTCAAAAAAAAATTTGCACACAACCAATTCCTTTTGTTCCACTTCCATGGTTAGATAGCAATAGCCTATCTCAAAATCTCAAAATGAATATTTCAAAATATCCACAAAATATTCATTCCAAAGTATGCTTAATGAAAAAAAAAATATACTCTAGAACCCTTCTTTTGGTCTCAAGAAGAATCCATTAATACTTCATTTTAATATCACAATACCTCTTCTTCATAATGCAAACGATACAATAAAATTCAAACCAATTTTACACCTTATAACTCCTAAAATTGCAAATTAAATCAATCCAACAAGATCACACATAACACAATTTATTTTTCACTATTACACCTTTTAAATCCCTTCTTAAAATGACTTTAAATCAAATTAATATAATTCAAAACCTCTTTCAAAATAACACCATGGACTTTATTTCATGCATTCCTTTTATCAAAAATTAAAATGTTACCTTATAACTCCCAAAGCAAAATTAATATATGCACACCTTAGCCCTTAGTACCTTAGGCGTTAATCAAAAAAGTAATACGCTCACTACATACGCAAGAATTGAACCCCACCATCTCAAGTTGTTTGCGCCTTAGCAATGGAAAAACCACTGTGTGAGCTAAGTGGTAACGTATAACCTTTAGTGCACCACTATCCTTTATCCGACTCAATGACACCAATTATTTTTAAAAATAAAAACTTTATTCTCTACCGCCATTGCATCTTGAACTCAATACCTTCCTGTTAATACAACCTTGTGCCAGGGGAAAGTGTCATCTGGGCTATCCACATAGATGAAACCAAATATCACTTAGTCTTATCACTTCCTTTCCTTGGAAACAGAGATACATGCACTCCTTCCTCTCTCCATTCCACACTTCAATTGACGAACAAACGTATAGGATTTTGAATGCATGCATTATCATTTCCACCTTTGACTTTGCATTATTTATATGCCTTTTAAGGCATTTACCTCCAACATCGGTGCATATTAAACTTAGACTTTGGCTTTCAAATTATATTATATTTTAATTATAATTATTTAAATTCAAATGAATTTAAATATTTAAACTTCTTTTGGACATTTCCATTAATTTAAAATATTAACTCTCTTTTAGGCCTTTAAGGGGAAACTTTTGCCACCATCACCTTAGCAAAAATTCATCAAATAACCTTATTATTTTTCCTCAAACACCATGGAATAGAGTTATATTTTCAACCAACTTGGACATCAAACCTTTGATATTAATCAAACCTTTTGACATTAATTTCATAAATTTTGGACATCAAACCTCTTGAAATAAATGACAATAAGTATTGCTCAAATTTCCAACAATCTCCCCCTTTGTCATTGATGGCAACCCTTTTTTTTCTTAAGCATTTATTTTACCTTTTTCCAATTCTTCTCCCCTTGAGAAAAATCTCTTCCTGATTGAATGCTCTACCCCTAACTCAAATCTCTCCCCCTTTGACATCGATGGAAAAGGGACACCTTTGGGGCTAAATATAAGACTCTTATATCAGCCCCCTCCCAACATCCTCTCCTTGAGGTGATTAATTTTGGGGTGGGAGTATCCCTACTCTCAACATACAATGCTTTTTTTCTTTTTCCACCTTCTTCCTTAATTGATCCTTCTGATTCTTTTGAATATCCCTGTTCTTGCTTGTTCTTGGAAATTTTGTTCTACACCACTTAGCCATATGCCTAAAATTATTGCACTTATAACACTTAATTTTTTGGTTCATAGAAGGTACAAATATATTTAAGTTTCTTGGTGAAGCCATATCCATTCCTATCATGAACCTTGCAATAAATTGCTTTATGATCAAAATGATTACAAGAGTAACAATACCCTTGAAAGGGATACCCATTTCTAAAATTTATCTTGGTGAAACCATATTCCTTATTTTCATGTGTCATGCACCGCATAGCCTTGTGACCATACCTATTACATGAGAATAAATTTTCTTTTAATAAATCTTATCTTGAATCTACTAGTCTCTTAGTCCTATCTTCCCTGTGATGTTTCCTATTCCTCATTTGGACATTATTTCCTTCCTTGGTGAACCTTCTATTTTTCAACTTAGCCTCACAAGTATTACTTTCTCTTTTAATATCTTCTTCTAAAACTTATTCTTCTTTGGATTTTTATATTGACTTCTCTCCTTGTTCTCTTTATCCCTCTTCAAAACCAAGTCCTGTCTTGTTTTATGAAGACCTTTGTACCTTGAGAATATCATCCAAAGTATTTGAACTTTTACCAAACTTGTGTAGCTTGTCTTTAGACTCTTTTACTTCCTTACTTAGTGAAGCTACCCCATGATCTAATATTTCACATTCTAAAACTTTTACCTCTAATTTTTTTTTTAAATATCATTGTCTTAGATATTGAGTTTGTAAAATATTATATAAACCTTCCCTTCTCTTCATCACATTCTTGAAATTGAATCTTGAGTTTTGAGTTCTACTTTTTTACCTTTCTTAATTACTTAAGGGTAAAAATAATCTCACCTTCTAGATCAACTGCTTCTTATTCATTTTGTGATTCATCCTCTACCTTTTTGTCTTCAAGAGCAACCTCATACTTTTATGATTTATCTTCAATAGGAGCACTTCCTTCCTCCTCTATTGCCAAGAATAGCATTTCTTCTTAATTATCTGAGGATATTCCATCACTATAACTTGAAATATTGCTTATCTTGTCTACATAGAAACTTATATTATTTCTTTGGAAAAACTTCTTTCCATGCTTGCTCTATCTATCCCTATTTTTATTTTTATACCTAGATTTTCCTACTTCCCTAATCTTATGATCTTGCTTTTATTCACCACTACTACTTTTGGCTTCTATATAGTTAGATGCATAATGACCATATTTACCACAATTGAAACACCTTACTATTTTCATACCTTTGTGCTTGACTAAATCCCTCTTGTTCCTTCTATCGTAGTTAGCTTCCTCATCACTGATTGAATCATCACTTGAAATAAGTTTCTTATTCTATGCTTTATTTTCTTCTTTGAAAGATAAATATTTATTTGGAATAATATCCTTTACTATTGTCATCTCATATGTTGTAAGTTTTCCTTACAACTCATCCAAAGTTAGCTTTTCAATATCTTTTGTTTCCTCTATGGCTGAAATCTTTCCATCAAACTTCATAGGATGTGACCTTAGAACCTTTTGAAAAAAATCAGATTCTTTAACTTTAAACCCAAGTCCTCATATGGAGTTAGAAACCTCATCCACACAAAGTAAATATGTAGCAATGTCTTCTTCATCCTTCATCTTCAAGTCTTCAATTGTTTTCTTATGATTTTGCAATTTTACCATCTTAACTTTTTTATCACACTCATATGCATTCAAATTTTTCCAAATCTCTTTTGCTTATGTGAAATGCATAAATTTTATAAATTATTATTCACATAATCCATCCAATATTGCATTCATTTCCTTTTAATTATACAGGTGTAAGATATTATCATATTTATCTATAGGAGGAGTAGTTGGTGGTGTGTATCCATCCTCAAGGACTTGCCATGTCTCAGTTCCTTGTGGAATTAGATAAATCTTCATTCTTACACTATAGAATGCATAATTTTAACCATCGAACAATGGTGCCTTATTTATTGAAGATCCGCTCTTAGATGCCATTTGTGTTCTTGTACACTTTTCCTTAAAGTTATTAAATTCTTTCAAAGAAACCCGCTCTAATACCAATTGAATAACCTAGGCTTATACTAAGAGAGAGGTGAATAGTATAAGACCAACTTTTACTTTTATTTCCACATAATATTATCCAATATAATCAATGGTAATATCAACAATAGTAATCAAATCAATGCATAAATCATCACACACAATAAAGACACAAATTTAACATGGTTCACCCAATGTGGGCTACTCCACGAAGAAAATATTTCTACTAAAATTTTCTCAACAAATCTCTTGGGAATCACTTCCCTATTACAATGTTTATGGACCTCTATCCAAAGGAGATACCAATACCATAATGCTATAATTTGTGGATCTCTCTCCACAAGAGAACTCTTTCCCCTTTTCTCTAGTTCAAGGAACTTGATCCAAGAGAATTATTTCTCCTCAACTAGTTCGTGGATCTCTCTCCATACAAGAAATATATCTTCCCAGCTGGTTCATGGATCACACTCCATAGGATAACTCTTTCCCTTGAACTAGTTCATGGAACTCTATCCATAGGAGAAATTCTTCCCCTCTACTCTGGTTTGTGGATCTCTATCTATAGTAGAACTCTTTCTCCTCTACTCTGGCTGATGATCTTCTAGAAGAATTTTGCGTCCACTACAATGGCTTGTGGATCTTTCTCCATAGAAGACCTATGTCCTTACTGCCCTAAGTAATGGATCTCTATCCACTCGATAGTATTATCCTCTACTCTGTCACCTCCAAATCTTGCTCTCAACTCTATCTTATATCTACACCAAATTTTTTCCCAAGTGTAGTACAAATATACTCTATCTCTATCTCAGGTTTAATACAAATATGCTTACAAATATACACTAAACTCTATCCTCAAATTCATCCTCAATATTCAACACAAAGATTGATCAAATCACCAATCAACTCTACTCAGATTTACCCCAAGCCTTAACACAACTCTTTATCAAATCACCAATTAAATCTGCTTAGATTTATCCCAAGCCTTAAAACAAATCTTGAAAAAATCAATCAATCAAATCTACTCATATTTTCCCCAAGCCTTAAAACAAAGCTTGAAAAAATCAATAAATCAACTTTGCTTTCAAGTCCTCTCAATAACTTGCTCAATTTGCTCTCAAGTCTTCACCAAGACTTACTCAAATCTACCTACAAGCTTTCACAAAAGCTTGCTCAAATTTGCCTACAAGCTTTCACAAAAGCTTGCTCAAATATATCCTTAATCTATCATAAAAGCTTACTCATTACTGTCCTTAAGATTTCACAAAATCTTACTCAATACTGTTGTAGCGACCCAAGGAACACATGCACCACCCCTTTATAACCCTACTTGCAATTTTATTAAAAACCCAAGGTGAAATGGAAAGACAAGAAGAAAAAGCATATAACATGAAATAAAAAATATATATCTCTTTATTGATATTGAAGCTTGGTTACATGTCCATCCCTCTTAGGGATACCCATTTCGATACAATAAGTTACAAATAGGTAAAGAGTACTCCTTTCACGAATAGGTGGTGCACTTATAAAAGCTTCTCGATTTCATATACGAAAATGTATGAGGGCTTACAGATGCCTCCTTCCCCGAGTCTATTTCTTAGAGGGATCCCTTTTTCTCTAGTATGTTTCAAACTTCATCCGATGAACCTGTGGCCCTACAAGAAATGAAACAACAACACATGTTTAGGTGTCCGAGATTGCCTCCCCGGATGAGGTTGTTAGTAGTAAAATAATATAACAAAAATATGATGAAAATATGCCATGAAATCATATAAATCTATGCTAATGATATGAAAACATAAAAAACAGAATAAAATATGTTATGTCTAAGACCTAAGCTAAGCCTGCGGGCCACTATCCAAGACAATGGTTGCTAAGGTAAACCTTGCTCTCTTTACCCAAAATCTATGGGTAAAAGTTTGTATATGATGTCAAAATAATAGGTGTTATGCTCTTCAATTTATTAGGGCTTTGCCATTCACGTGATATCAAAAATTACTCTCCAAGTCTTGAAATCTCTCCTCAAAAAGATGTCTTGATGAGAGCAGATTAAAAATATGTCTTGGTTCTGTTAGGCTTACACCTTTTATAGTGTGAAACTCGAGGTATATGTCCAAGCCCTAGAAATAAATTTCTCATGCATAGTGCAAGTTAGCATGAAAAGATTTTGTCCATTGTCTATGTTTGAATGCCAGTTAACTGAAATCTAACTGTCCACTTGAGTCTTCTATGCAAACTGATTGTTAGCATGAGAAGCTTTTGTCCTTTTTTTATGCTTGGAGGTCAGTTAACTAAAGTTTAAATGCAAACTCAAGTCTCCTATGTGAACTGATCATGAAAATGAATGCAAATTTACTCCCACTCACCTTTATTGCAAGCAGACTACCACTTTTTCCCGAGATTAGGCTTGTTTGTCGACAAAATATTTCTTATGGCTTAGTCATTGTCATTTGCAATGGCTAATATCTGGCTGCTGTCATCTACAATGGCTAAGGTCTAGCCACTCTAGACTTGAGTAGCTAAGATCTGGCCACTCTTAGCTTGAGTGGCTAGGATTGGATGGCTTGAAATGGCCCCAAATGAGTGGTGAGAACCATTGTTGATGCTTGGAAAGTCCAATATTATATCTTATGATCTTATGAATGTGTCTATGTGATCAAATTCCCTAAGCATGACATGATTTAGGTGTCTATATATGCCCCTTTTTGCGACGTGTTGTGTGGAAAACACAACGCTAAGCAAAAACATAGATTGATCTATTTATAGGGTGTATGATGATCAATGGTATGATCAACGTCGGATGGTCCAACCATGCAAGATGGTGCGCATCCCTTGAATCATTGCCTCAATGTTTAGAGGACTTAGCCTAGTGGATTTTGCATGTTAAATTGCACTCATTCCTCAAACTCAATCAGGTAGCTTCAATTGCTACAACAATTTTGATTGATAGGATAGCTACAATTGAAGATGTCATGTCTGCTTACGTTGCTAGTAAACAAGGGAAATTTGTGATTGTTGTATGCAATGATTTGTAGGATGAACATGATTTTGATATGACCAAGTGATATTTTGTTTATTTTGATTATGATTAAGTTGAATTTTTGAACTACTTCCTCACATAATGAATTTGTGAAGAAATGAACATGAATGAAGCAACAAGTCGCTTGACCAATATGACTAATCTAGTTCCTTTCTAGCATTAGTTGCTTTTAATGGGCAATCCCACATCCAAGTGTGATCCCAATTGTTTATGATGATCATCCATCCTTATCCTGAGGAACATTCTGGCTATCAATAGCATTCTTAGGGAGTTAGGATGAGCGATTCTATTTATGTTTAGATTGTATCACTTTGACTTAATGTTTTTGATGTCATAGGGAAATTAGGACGTTCCTTTCGCACTCATGGAGTAGTCTGACCATTTTGGTCTTCTTTGGGATTGAAGGGTGGTACATCATAATTCTAAAATGAGTTGTTTTTTTTCCCCAAGTGGCATTATGGTTATCTAATCATCTCACAAAATACATGGAGTGCAACTCGCTGCAATCGTCGAGTGGATAGAGTAGGTAACTGGATACAAGGCCTACATGAGATTATGCTTTTATGTGAATTTTTTATTATTTTGAACATTTTGATGATCTAAAACCAACAAAGTGTGTTTATTTGCTATTTTTATGGGATCCCTCAAGAAGAAAATCCCTTATTTTTATCTGTGGATCTAGCCGCTGTCAGGTCTAGTGACCTTTGAGTTCCTGCCTATGGCCACTATCACCCTGAGCAGCCAAGAAGTTTGGGCCACTGACGTCAGCAGCGACCAAGGAATAATTAATGAAATATAAAATTTGCATTTCTAGGGTTTGACCTTTCACTTTCACTATTTGAAGATTCACTTTGGGAGCTTTGGTGTGACAACGACGGTTGTGACTTTAAAATTTGCTTGTGTTGAGGATATGGCTACATAGGGCGAGACATCAACTGTTGGAGGAGCCAAAGCTTCTTGGGTATTTCTCTCTTCAAAACCCTAACTCTCTCTTTCCTTGTCTAAGTAAAAAATTGAACCTCACTAAGTAATGGGTAAACTGAACCTCACTAAACCTATTGGCAACTAACAAGTTCCGTAATTAGGCTTAGCTTCCCCTTTGCTATGGTAGGTTTGTCTCCAATTTTATTTTTTTTAGTGGCTTTAGCCTAGGGTTTTTAAATTTTTCTGTTATTCACTTGTTGCCACCATTTTAGGTGTTCTAAAACTTAGCTTAGTTTTGATGCTTGGGTGGGAATATTTTATTTATATTTTATGTGTTTTCCCTCCCTTTGTTGATTTGTTTAAGTTATTTTGTTATTTTGTAAATTGTTTTTTATTTTATGGCCAAGGGTTCATGGGTTTGTCATGCTGCCCCTTGGCCTCTATCACTCAGAGCGGTCGTCTCTGAGCCATTGTCGCTCAGAGTGGCCAAGCTTGAATCCCAATGGTCAAAAATTTAACCATTGGGTCTTAGTCGCTGCTGCCTCCAACGACCAAGTTTCGACCATTGTAGGCAACAACGACTAAACCCTGATCCTTATTTTATTGCATTTTGTTGATTTTTATGACATTTTTTAATTTTTTGGAATCTTTGAATGTTTTATTTGTTTGATTAGGTGCAATATTATACTTTTTTTCTTAGAATTAAAATAGTCCATACTCTTTTGCACCGTTTTCATGTTTATTGTGAATTATGAATTAGATGCACTATAGTTATGCTTTGTCTTTCTTCTGCTTTGCTTATATCCTTATTTCTTGGGCTCTAGACCCAAAGATCTTGATTGAATTACTTCCTAGCTTTAAAGATATATATTGGGCATGGTTCAAAGCCCGTTGTAGTACATCATCGGGCTACCTTATATTATGGCAGATTAGGATTACCTTATGGATCTGGCTCATTGCTGGGACCCGTTGACTAATACCTTCCACCTCCAAACCAAAGAGATGACCATTAAGTTGGAGGATGTATATAGGATCTTTCAGATTCCATTCGATGGGGTGGCCATTGTCTCTTTGACCACTAGTTATTAGGTGGTGGCCTTCACTCGGGTGTTTTGAAGGCACTCTACGGATGCTCTCAAGTACACCAAGTCTAGAGGAGTGTCCATAAGCCACTAGCATGAGGAGGGCATATTTACGACGAGGCATGCCAAATTGTTGATGGTGATCAGGAATGTTATTATCCCAGACTTCTCGAGTTTGAGGTTCCCATGGAACCTTTTGGCGATGGTGCAGGATCTATTGGATAGTGAGGAGCCTATGATCTATGCATGGGATAGATCACTATTGGCTTAGTGCTATGATGAGTTGTACCACATCCATAGATTAGGATGTGTAAGAATTACCTACAGATTGCTCCTACAGGTTTGAGGATGAGAGCATATTATGGTAGATCACCCTAAGGGGTTCCTAACCAAGATTACAATGATTGACACTCGAACATAGTGCTATGCTGCTAGATGGGCTTGAGAGCATGAGGAGCGTACGAGACACACTTTCACAAGGGAGTTGTACCACTACAATGATGCTTTTACTAGACTGTTGGACAAATATTTCATGTGGTGGCCTTACTATGAGTGCCCTGCTTGGGACAATCCATCTAGCTTTACTGCCAAGACATGGTGCGAGCGATGGTTTGTTGGCCGTAATATTACCATCCGAGAGTATTTATTCTACTCTCAAGTTCTTTGTTAGTACGTATTGTAGCAATATGTGCCCTTGATACCGTTCTTGTATGGATGCCTCATAGCAAAGAAGGATCTACCTCCACGATAGATCATAGAGCTTTTAAACAAGGAGCATGCCCCAACGGTTGACCCTATAGTGGCTGGAGGAGTTACAGAGACCTACCCTCAGTGGTGGAGTTATCAGATGTGGCATGGTGTCAGTAGCCTAGGGTGTGAGGATGATGGCAGGGGTGATGGTGCAAATCCGACAGAATGTAGAGTCCAAGCCAGGACCGAGGTGTGGGGTCAGCTAGTAAAGTATGTGGTAGTAGAGTATCCTAATGTTCTTGAGGAGGTTAGAGCCCAAGGATATAGACTCTCCTCTGAGAGCACAACTACATGAGGTTGAGGGTGATATTTATGCCACTAAGATCCAAGTATAGTGATGAAATGCTACCATTGAGAAGCTCTCAACACATATACAAGATTTGTAAGCTATTATTGAGGGTGGCAATGTTAGGATGTAGTTTGTTATTCCCCCTACACCACAGGAGGCTCCAGTGGTAGGTTTAGGAGTAGATGTGGGATATATTCAGTATTTGTTGGATGAGCATGAGGTGTGGATCTGGGGACTTGTGGATCATGTTATCCTTCTTTAGATGTAGCTTAAGAGGCACAGGATTGTCCCTAAGGATCCAGAAGGTGTGGGTGGTTCACAGGTCAGTGGGTGCTCCACCTTAGGGTAGTCTTCCACCCATCCTAGCCAGAGGACTCAAAATCAAAAAAAGAGACTAACAGGCTCACATCATTCAACTTGCAACACCACCACAGGGGGAGGTGGCACTAGAGGAGGTGGCACTTGGTCCTTGATCCATTTTTGAGGTTGACTGACCTATATTATTGTAACCCATGAGCATTTTTGTACATCCATTGGACTTAACACACATACTTTTATGATAGCTTTGCATTATGACTTATTATGTGTATCATTTATTGCTCATGTTTTTGTTGTTATTTTGTTTAATGATATGATGCAATGATGGTATTATGATGATTTGATGAATATGTTAGATGACAGATGATATTTTAATATGCTTAGATGGATGTGTGGGTGCTTATATTATTTGATGATATGATGCGATGTATTCTTATGGTGAATGATGAATTTATGATTGTATGCAAATGGATATTGCCTATATGTTTTATGATGTGCTTTATGGATGATTAATGACTTGTTTTTGTGAATGCGATGTTATTGCTAAATGCATGTTTTAACTTTGATTTAATTATATGCATCTAACTTATGTGGTGGAATGGTATAAACGAACATGTATGCTCTAATCACTTAAAACATACAGAATGCATATAACATTTGAAAATCTTAATGGGTGATACCACATAAAGTTAAAAAATAATCATGAATTTAAATAATCACTCTTATCATAAAAATTAATTAACTATTCATATGTGAGATTTAATGGTGTGTAATATTTTTTTTCTTAATAAGTTTTTGTAAATAAAAATATATAAAGTAGTCAGTGGTCGTCTATATACTATTTTTAATATATATGCGGTATCTGTCCTACTATGTTGATACCCCCTAATTTATAGAATCTTATAAATAATGTGATGGTGTGAATGATGTTATGATTTTTTGCTATGTAAGAATTTTTGGGGCTTTCCATAGATTCAAACACTCTAGTTACCCTATCAACAAATGTCTACTTACCACTTAGAATTCTGAAAAGTAAGGCTTTTACCATGGACCTAGTTTTGCATGATCCCTATGTGTGAATGTGATTGTATATTTTGAGATAGAATTCAAGCATTTCCTCCGATGTCAGGCGGGATTCTTTCAGCCCATTGCTAAGATCGGGGATCCTCAAGTGTTCATCTCATCCTTATGTTGGACTTAGTTGGACTATACCACTAGGCAATATTGGGTTACCTAAGCTAGCTCATCCACATTCAAACATTGGTCTACACAAACGCATGAAGCAATTGTAATAGAAATATCATCATGCATAAGGATTTATCCTTCTAGTTTTGTACAATGTTGAGAATTCTAGGGGTTCAAGCTTTATTCCCTTCTTTTTAGCTTCTTTTTGGCTTTGGATATTTTCTCATATGTAGTGATGAAAATCACTTTTTATTTTGATTTATTTTTCCTTTGAGCGAAGACTTTTGTAGTGATGATAATCACTGTTTATTTTTATCATATGTAGTGATGAAAATAACTGTTTATTTTTTATTTATTTTTTTGAGCTGTGATTTTTTTTTTTGTAATTCTGATTTGTGTATTGGATTATTGCTTTGAAATATAGACTGTATGCATTGCCTTTTGAATATGTACTTTGCTTTGGGATTTTTCTTAGTTTGATTTAAGAAAGAAATTTGGATAGGGTAAAGCTTGTCCTTTTGCAAATTCTCAACACCTTTGAATTGGTTGCACAGGGGGATAAGCAAGGAAAATCCTTTTGGCTTAAGGTAACCTAGACCACTTTGTAGATTTCATATTTTCCTTGTACCAGGTAGGATTTTAGTGTTTCAATTAGTGATAGGATCTTGAATATCCAAGGCATTATCATAGTGAGACATTTATCTTCTACTAATCATAGTTGTTTTCCACAAAAGTTGATAAGATATCTAGGTGTGGTTGATTAACCGAAAAACTTTAGTATATTATGTATAGCAACAAATAATGGTTGTGTTGAAAAACACAATTACACACATGTATTAATGGAGATACGTATTTGAATGATTTGCATGATAAACTAAGGTATCACTTGTAAGACTCCCATGACATATGCAATTGTAGTGGATATGAAAATATAATGCAATGTTGTGTATGCAAGATGTGAGATTCAATTATTTAGCCCCAAATGTGTCCCTTTTCCATCGATGTCAAAGGGGGAGAGATTTGAGTTAGGGGTAGAGCATTCAATCAGGAAGAGATTTTTCTCAAGGGGAGAAGAATTGGAAAAAGGTAAAATAAATGCTTAAGAAAAAAAGGGGTTGCCATCAATGACAAAGGGGGAGATTGTTGGAAATTTGAACAATTCTTATTGTCATTTATTTCAAGAGGTTTGATATCCAAAATTTATGAAATTGATGTCAAAAGGTATGATTAACATCAAAGGTTTTATGTCCAAGTTGGTTGAAAATATAACTCTATTCCATGGTGTTTGAGGAAAAATAATAAGGTTATTTGATGAATTTTTGCTAAGGTGATGGTGGCAAAACTTTCCCCTTAAAGGCATAAAAGAGAATTAATATTTTAAATTAATGGAAAGGTCCAAAAGAAGTTTAAATATTTAAATTCATTTCAATTTAAATAATTATAATTAAAATATAATATAATTTGAAAGCCAAAGTATAAGTTCTAATATGCACTGATGTTGGATGTAAATGCCTTAAAAGGCATATAAATAATGCAAAGTCAAAGGTGGAAATGATAATGCATGCATTCAAAATCCTATACGTTTGTTCGTCAATTGAAGTGTGGAATGGAGAGAGGAAGGAGTGCATGTATCTCTGTTTCCAAGGAAAGGAAGTGATAAGACTAAGTTATATTTGGTTTCATCTATGTGGATAGCCCAGATGACACTTTCCCCTGGCACAAGGTTGTACTAACAGGAAGGTATTGAGTTCAAGATGCAATGGCAGTAGAGAATAAAGTTTTTATTTTTAAAAATAATTGGTGTCATTGAGTCAGATAAAGGATAGTGGTGCACTAAAGGTTATACATTACCACTTAGCTCACACAGTGGTTTTTCCATGGCTAAGGCGCAGACAAATTGATATGGTGGGGTTCAATTCTTGCGTATGCAGCGAGCGTATTACTTTTTTGATTAACGCCTAAGGTACTAAGGGCTAAGGTGTGCATATATTAATTTTGCTTTGGGATTTATAAGGTAACATTTTAATTTTTGATAAAAGGAATGCATGAAATAAATTCCATGGTGTTATTTTGAAAGAGGTTTTGAATTATATTAATTTGATTTAAATTCATTTTAAGAAGGGATTTAAAAGGTGTAATAGTGAAAAATAAATTGTGTTATGTGTGATCTTGTTGGATTGATTTAATTTGCAATTTTAGGAGTTATAAGGTGCAAAATTGGTTTGAATTTTATTGTATCGTTTGCATTATGAAGAAGAGGTTTTGTGAGATTAAAATGAAGTATTAATGCATTCTTCTTGAGACCAAAAGAAGGGTTCTAGAGTATTTTTTTTTTTCATTAAGCATACTTTGGAATGAATATTTTGTGGATATTTTGAAATATTCATTTTGAGATTTTTAGATAGGCTATTGCTATCTAACCATGGAAGTGGAACAAAAGGAATTGGTTGTGTGCAAAAAAAGTTTTGAAGATATATCTCCATCAAAGAAAAAAGGTATGGACACATTATACTTTGTGTAGAAGTGATTGGAATGAAAGTGTGAAATATAAGGTGGATTAAAAAGGATTGTTTGATAAGCATTGTTGAAAATGTATGAGCAAGGTTTTTGCATCTTATTGTTGAATGATTTGGAAACCCTTGAGATAGATTTTAGAGAAAATCTAGGTTGATGTGGGTAAATGAGTTTTGAGAAGTTTTGAAATAAAGGGTGAGGATCGTTTGTGCTAGAATAGCAAACAAAAATAAATATCTTTGTGAGAACTTTTTGAGTGATTGATTGAGAGGAATTTTGGCAAATAGAATTTAATTGAAAATGGTTTTTCTGAAAGATAGGTGAATGGTGTTTTGTATGTAAAATTGAGTAAGCTTTTGTGAAAGCTTAAGGAAAGTATTGAGTAATATTTTGTGAAAGCTTACGGACAGTATTGAGCAAGCTTTTGTGACAGTTTAAGGATAGAGTTGAGCAAGATTTTTTGAAAGCTTGTAGGTATATTTAAGAAATATTTTATGAAATCTTGTAGGAAAATTTGAGTAAGAGTTGGTTAAGAATTTAGAGCAAATTGAGCAAGTTCTTGAGAGGAATTGAAAGCGTAGTTGATTGATTTATTTGTTCAAGATTTGTGTTAAGGCTTGGGGTAAATCTGAGATGATTTTATTGATTGATTTGTTCAAGATTTGTGTTAAGGATTGGGGTAAATATGAGCATATTTTATTTGTGATTTGATCAAGCTTTGTGTTAATGCTTGGGGCAATCCGAGCAGAGTTTATTTGTGATTTGATCAAGCTTTATGGTGAATATTGAGGATAGATTTGAGAATAGAGTTTGGTGCAGATTTATGAGTAGATTTGTATTAGACCTAAGACAAAGATAAAGCCGATTTGTACTACACTTGGGATAGAGTTTGGTCCATATCTAAGATATAGTCGAGAGCAATATTTGGAGGTGACAGAGTAGATGATATTAGTATCAAGTGGATAGAGATCTATTAGCCAGGGTAGTTATTATAGAGGTCTTATATGGAGAGATATCCACAAGCTAGTGTAGTGGGAGCATAAATCTTCTAGAAGATCATCAGCCAAATTAGAGGAGAAAGATTTCTCCTATGGATAGATATCCACAAACTATATTAGAGGGGAAGAAGTTCTCTTGTGGATAGATTTCCATGAACCAGTGCAAGGGGAAGAGTTCTCCTATGAAATGTGATACATGAACCAACTAGGAAGATAGAGTTCTTATGTGGAGAGATATCCATGAACCAATTTAGGAGAAAGAGTTCTCATGGATCAAGTTCCACAAACCAGAGAAAAGTAGAAAGAGTTCTCATGGATCAAGTTCCACAAACCAGAGAAAAGGAGAATGAGTTATCCTGTTGATAGAGATCCACAAATAAAAGCATTAGGGGATTGGTGTCTCCTTTGGATAGAGGTCCATAAATATTGTAATAGGGAAGTGATTCCCAAGATATTTATTGAGAAATTTTTAGTGGAAATATTTTCTCCATGGAGTAGCCCACATTGGATGAACCACATTAAATTGGTGTCTCTATTGTGTGTGATTATTTGTGCATTATTTTGATTTATTTTTTTGATATTTCCATTTATTATATTGGATACTATTGTGTGAAAATAAATGTAAAAGTTGATTTTATACTTTTCACCCCCCTTATCAGTATAAAATTAGGTTCTTCACCAGGAACAAGTCATCTATTATCTCAATCACACATTAGTTAGCTATGAAACCAGGTATGAGTATGTCAAAAATGTTTGTTTAGCACTGGTCTTCACCATGAAGAAAATTTGACATTACCTTATCAATCATACTACATACATCAAAGCTATGGATAATCCCCTACGCTACATGATGGGCCACTCATACCAAAATGCATGAAAAGTTAAATGGTTAATACTAATCTATGAATTTGGCTTATAATTCATACATCAAAATTACATCAAAGGATATGTCATCCTAGATCAATTATATGAATATCCACTTCTCAATGAAAATCCTATTCTAATTGAAATTCCTAATGATTCAATATTTCATATTATAGAATAGGAAGAACATGTTGAATTAGATGATAAAGTGGACTTAAGAATGTTCTTTGATGGTACCAAATGCCAACAAGGGGGAGGTGCAAGATGTGTTTTCTTCATACCACATGGTATTCCACTCCCATTCTCCTTCAATCTCCACTTCCCTCAAACAAACAACATGGTAGAGTATGAAGTCCTAATCTTGGGTCTCAAAAAAACTCTCTCCATGTGCTCCACAATGTTAGCTTTTGATGAATGAGCCTTGGGATATAACAATCACAAGATGTAGAATAATATAAAAGAAACTAAATCTACTAGATGACTAAAGCATATTGTAAATATAAATCATATAAAATATTATAATGTATATATGGAGGAAATGAACACTCCATTAACAAAGCTACTGATCGATATTGTATTTATCACCAATGAATGGTGAGGCACACAAAACTGCACTATCCACTAAGCTACGCTATCTGAATATGTCCCCTGACTCTATATCTATATATTTAAGAGGCCATACTTATATAGGCAAAATAGGATACTTGGCAAACACTCTATATACTTTTGCAAGGGACAACTTGCACATTGATACTTGTGCATTTATTACATTGCATTAAGTAACTAGATAACTTGCACATAAATTAATCTAGATATGTATCTTGGAGGATACATTTGCATAACCCAAATTATAGAATAGGCTCTATTTCCAACATCCCCTTGTATTAAATTATTTGGGTATTGAATCCTTTAGTCTTCAATATGGATCTTCTTCACCATATGCTACTTGATCTTATTTTGTATTCTTTATATTCGGGTTCAGCAGGTATTCTATGTCTTCATATGATGCAAATAGAGCTTCTTATTTTAGTTGAATTTACATTGTATTCCTCCTTTATTTGCTTGTTCATAGTAGTCTTATACTGATTCCTCTTCTGCTATATTTTCTTCTTCTTCATTGGCTTTGCCTTTGATTTTTATTTATGTGTTCTCATAGGAGGTCAAGCTACTATCAGGTTCTTGTGAATATGATTCTCCTTTCCTGTATTTAGTCTGTACAGAAGATCATGAGAAACTACTTAAGGCATCATGATAAGATTTTGAATTAGTAGAACAAAAAGTATTGATGCTACATGAGGATTGAAAAAAAATTTCTAGATATGATTCATCAAGTTTTGACTTCTTTTTGAGTGATTCTATCAATCTTTTTTGTTCTTCATTTTTTGTCTTGTAGTGTTTATATGGTAGCAATGCCATGTATAATATGCTTGCAAATTCTAAGGGTAGTACAATATCACTTTTTCCATTGGTAATTGCTTCATTGAGATGAGTTTGAATATAGTATTCCATAGTATCAAAATTATCTTCTAATGCTTCACTATGGATTATTTTTGAAGCTATATCTAACCTTCATCATGATTTCATGAGAAGATTCATGATTCCAAGTTTTATGGTATTTGATTTTTGCTTTCTAAAACACTCATTAGTAGAAGTAGATATTTTTAAATAGCTCCTTAGTCTTAGGTATATGTTCTTCTTAATTGAAGTATATAAGCTTGACTTTGTATAACATTTATATATTCTTAGTTTTGTGGACTACCTTATGTCTCCCTAGTGATGAAAACCTAATTTTAGGTTTTTCAATAAATATTATGTCTTTTCAATTTGATAATATTGTTATCAAGTTTTGTAGAATACCTTATGATTCCCTAATTTTTTGAAGTATGATATAGTGCTTTTTGTAAAAATATAGTTCAATTTTGGTTGATTTTGTATAAGTTTTGTAAGAATCAAAAATAACAATTTGAACACCTTATTACTCCTAATTGAACTAAAAACTTTCTCAATTTTTGAAGAGGTTTTGATGTTGGATTTATTTTGTTCCTTTTTGAAGATTTGAGACAAGTAAAAACATATTTATCCAAATTTAATAGAAACCCTAATAACCTATTTTATATTACTTGGATTATTCCTAATTTCCAATAAAATAAATTTTATGGAGTAACCCTTGTGGATCCCAAGTTAGAAACTTTAGAAAAATGATAATAATATTTGCAAAATAATTTAATCCAAGTTGAATTCCTTATTTACCCTAAGTTAGATTGCAAATATTAAATTAATAAGACAAGGTACCCATTTTTCTTTCAATATCTAAGTTTTAACTTTAGTTTATAACCCTTATATCTCCAACTATGAAAGCAATAATAAATGGGATTAGACCTTACCTTTGAGATGTAAAATCCCATCACTATTTGGTGCTTTTTGTGGCTGAGTATAACAACATGTAAGTGGTAGCTTAGGTGCTTGAATCAATAGATATTCCTTGGAGTAGTTGGTCTTAAATGATGGTACGTAGGCACTGAAAATTTGATCTTCAAAAATGGAGGAGCATTTAATGCTCCTTCTTCCTATCTTCCATTTTGCACTTTAGAAATTTTGGTTATGCTTCACTCCTTTTATTGTGCTTTGCTCCCTCTTTGGGTATTTTTGACTGTGCTTCACTCACACATGTTGAACTTGGACTTCAAATAACTTTTAATAACAATTGATAATGAATGTTGTGACATGTGTCACGTCTGTTACAATTGAGTGTTTCCTTCTTTTTGTAAAGCTCCAAGTTCTTTTTTCAATGCTCTGGAAGCAATCTAAAAATGCATGGGCACTCATGTGAAGCTAATGGAGAATACCAA
Organism: Wollemia nobilis; assembly: GCA_028583015.1. Lineage (NCBI taxonomy): Eukaryota > Viridiplantae > Streptophyta > Pinopsida > Araucariales > Araucariaceae > Wollemia > Wollemia nobilis. The sequence continues at coordinate 8,238,544 of JAQPPZ010003286.1, read as the reverse complement.
TTGTCACTCATTTGTTGTAACTCCTAAGAGGAATGATATCTATAATGCCAAGTGTTATTTCTACATGGATTCCATTCTTGTAACATATTCGAATATGGAGGTTATAACTCCTCAATTCCATTACTTTGTTGCATTGCTTGGGTAGAAATAAAGGCATTCTTCTATAGGTGGATTGATGATGCACTATGGAGCTTGGACTATGATTTGTATATTTATTTGGTGGATGGTCTTCTCCAATCTAGAGACCACAAATATAACAACTTTGCCTCTTCCTTTTATGCCTTCAATCGTGTTGAATCCCTTATATATTTTTTATGTATTTTATAAATAGATATGCAGTCGCTTATCTAATTAAATGTAGCTCTTAAATGATCTAAAATGAGATTTGATTTTGTAGGTATGTACATCTAATATGACCCTTTGAGTGGCTCCTTCTCACTTGGGAAGAAGAGTGCTAGCGTTTAGACTTAATTGGTTGATTTTCCCTATTGTAAATGTGCCCTTTTGTGGCACTTTCAAATATTATCTTTTGTTGTCAAAAATCATATTAGAGTAGTGCATATAATGTAGTATAATAAGGTTTTATAATATATCTTTTATTGCACTCTATTTCTAGATCTAAAATTATGGTTTTGTGATAGATGTTTCCTGCAATACAAGGGTTTAAGGTTGTATTTTTAAGATTAGACACACCTTTCCCTTTTTTCTTGGACACTTTGATAACAAATCCAAGCTTCAATAATAGTAGATAGAAGCTTTTTAATTGATGCAATTTTCTACACTTTATTTCCTTGCATTCAAATTTTTAATGCTTTATTATTTGAGACTCACCATGTCTCACTTGCATAAGTTCTTCTCCAAATTTTAGAGGATTCTAACCATTTTAGTGGCTTCTATTGGCCACTACAAGTTGCATATTTTTATGCTTCAATAGTGTCTTTAGAAACTTGATACAAATCCTAGTTCATGCCTTTCAAGAAACACAAAACTAATTTATTTTTTAGAGTGGTATAATAGTACAAGTTCTTCACTTTAATGCACTAATATTACACCTTATCACTTCAATCAACTCTCAAAGTTATGCGCTAATAATTTTTTGCAACTAATAGAGAATAACCTAAAATGAATCTTTAAGAGTTATTCTGCAATTTCACTACAATCAATGTTGAAAAACTGTCTTATTTTTTCAAAATTAGATAGTAGGTAGTTGATAGAAGCTAATCTGAAATCTAATCAAATCCTAATAAATGTGCAAATAAATCCTTAAAAAGAATCTATTTCCTTTTGCACTTTAGAACATTATAATCTAATTTCCTTCTTGCAACTATAATCCAAATTTAGGTGTTGTAATAAATCTAATAAGTAATACAATTAATGAATTTTTTGGCACCAAAAATTGCTTACCTTTTTTTGTAGCTCTTATCCCAAATTTCTATAGGATGTAGACCTTGATGTCTAAAAATACCAAGTTGCTACTTCAAGTAGGATATCCTAAACAACTCCTTCTTCACCAAATTATAATCTCAAAATTTATTTCATGAGCCTAGGATTTTATGGCTTTTTCTCTTCTTGTGTTCTCCTCCTTTTGCTATATATTTGGAGAAGTCTATGTCTCTAAAGTGGTACCTTATTACTATGAGAGGTAATATTTAAATATCCAATATTTGGTGATCTTCTTCTATCTTCAAGTCTTCTTGTAAAATTATAACTTCAAGCAGGATATTCTTCTAGTATTTGGCACTCCTTGCCAATTTATTCTTCATGGATTCAATAGTCCTTGCCAAATTCTTATCAAATTTGGTAATCCTTGCCAAATTATTCTTCACAAATTTGGTACTCCTTTTCAAATTCTTCTCTTGGGCTTGTTTTTGGATGGTGACAATTGTCCCAATTCCTTTAGTATCAAGGACTTCAATTTTGCAGTTTATTTCTCCAATGAGTTATCTGAAGACCTCTCTTGATCTTTAGCAAGGCTCTCCTAGAATTTTCTAGATTATTGATGAGACCTTCACAAGGTCTTTGATTTGGTATCTTTTGATGGTCTTCCTAGAGATGTTTTATTCAAACTTCTCCTTCTATAAGTGTTGGTGGTGATATCTTCTCATGGATATTCTAATTTTGTTGATCCTAGATTTGAGTAGGACTCTCTTAGTCCTTATTATTCTTCTTCCAAGATTGGAATTTCTTCAATGAGATCTTCTCATGATCTCTTTGATTTTGCTTCAGGGCTGAGTTGATTCTAAATAAAATAGTCTTCCTAAATTTCTTGTAGGAATTTTCCAAAATTATTGAATCTTTTGTTCCTAAAACAAATATATTATTACTAAAATTTATGGTTTGCTTCTGAATCAGATATTCTTCATGAATTCTTCTTCAATATCAAGGATTATATGGCCTATTTCAATATAAATGCTTCTATGGCATTTTCTAGTACCAAGGCTTCTATGGATTTTCATTATCAAGGCTTTTGTGGCCTTTTCAGTATCAAGGTTTCTATGGCCTTTTCAATATCAAGGCTTCTATGGTATTTTTAGTATCAAGGCTTATATGGGTTTTTTCGTATCAAGACTTGTGTAGCTTCTTCTTCAAGGATTATATGGCCTTTATGTATCAAGGATTCTATGGCCTATTATTCAACTGTGTAATTATATAATCCAACAATGGATATCTTCAGTATCCTATCTTCACCATGATCCTTCACTATAAGTCTTATTTCGTAGTATTCTCCTCTTGCACAATTAACTAAAATTTGCACTATGAGGGCACGTTGACCTTTGAGAAACAAAGTTGAATTCTCCTAGCTTTTTTGTCATAAGAGACTCCGAGAATTAATTTTCTACAACAAAAGAAACTTGAGGAACTAGTTAGTAAAATCCAGATAACCTAGATGATCGTCACTAGATGATTTTTCAATCTAGTGGATTGAATTTTGAATCTTGGTCTTCACAAATTTTCCTAACAACTATGTGGAAAAGACTCTAGATAAAAATGATCTTAGTATTTTCTAAAACTAATATTCCTTTCAGTCCTAACTTTGTGACTCTCCTTAAATATACCACTTAGATTATTCTGAGATATTTTGATAGTGGCTAGTCCAGTGGTACATCTACATCAATTTGACAAAATTCTTAGGCTAAATGATAATGGTGGTTTCCCTATTGACCTACAAAGACTAGATATACTATGGCTCTGATACCAGTATTAAATTTTGATGAATGATCCTAAGGAGATAACAATAATAATATAAAAAATAATATGAAATAAATTAAATCTTCTAGATGACCGAAGTATGTTGTAAATATAAATCATATAAAATATTATAATGTAGATATGGAGGAAATGAGCACTCGATTAACAAATCTACTAATCTACATTGTATCCATAACCAATTAATGGTGAGGCACACAAAACTACACTATCCACTAATCTACGCTATCTGACTATGTACCTCGACTCTATATCTATCTATCGAAGAGGCCATCCTTATTTAAGAAAACTAGGATACTTGGCCAACACTCTATCTAGTTGTGCAAGGAACAACTTGCACATTGATACTTATGCATTTATTACATTACATGAAGTAACTAGATAACTTGCAAATAAAGTAATCTAGATATGTATCTTGGAGGATACATTTACATAACCCAAATGATCGAATAAACTCTATTTTCAACAAACATATTTGGTGAATCCCTACTATTATTTAACCATATCACTGGTAAATTTAACTACTACGATGTCATAATCAAATAGTACTTACAAGTTACCAAGGACTTACTATCATAATTTGTATGGTATGACATCAAAGTGTTACCAAGGACAAACAATCGATTTGTTGATACCATGGCTTCCTTAGGTTCCCTCCTCCAAAATCTATATGTGGATACTACTCATATCTCCATACATACCATGTATAAATCTTCCATTTCACCCTATAATCTAAATGATAACATCGATGTCAATTTTTTTCAAATAGAATCTCCTTGTCTTTGGATATCTAAAATCAAAGACTATTTCAAATTAAGTGTGCTTCCTCCTGACCTATCTCAAGCCACTAGAAAAATATTTAGAGAAAAGGCCATTATATACACATTGCTAGGGGACATACCCTACATATGTAGCTATGATGGCATCCTCCTTTGATACCTAGAGTCACAAGAAGCTAATTATGTAATCACTGCTATGCACAATGGTACTTTTGGAGGGCATTTCAATGGAATGGCCATCACTAAGTGCATTCTACACATGGGTTACTATTGACTCATAATAAAATGTGATTTTTGTGCCTACATCAAGAAATGTGTCAAATGCCAAAAACACACCAATCTAACACATTTACCATTCCAATCCTTACAACTAATTCAATCAATGTGGCTATTCCCATAATGGGATCATGACATCATAAACAAAATCACCCCAACATAACCCGATAAACATAAATTTATTATTACAACCATGAAATATTTCATTAAATTGGTAGAGGTTGTATGCTTATCCAAATGGTAGGACCTAAAATTGTTGAGTTCATTCAACAACATATTATGTCATTATGACATTCCTTCTTTGAATCATCTTTGATAATGAAACACCATTCAAGAACAAAAATGTTCATATTTTCTATTAAAAATACAACATCCAACACAATTTTTCCATGTCTTATTACACTCAAGGCAATAGTTAGGTAGAGGTCATGAACAAAACCATCTATACCATCTTATGCAAAATGGTTGTTGACTCTCATCATGAAAAGGCATAATTAAATCCCTCTAGAACTATGGGCACATTGTATCAGCATCCAAACACCTATTGGGTAATTCCATTCTCATTGGTCTATGATGTCAAAGCCATCATACCCATATAATTAGAGATACCATATCTACGAATCACCCTACAAGTGTTCATTAATGATTACACCACTCATCAAGTGTACTTAGATCAACTCACACTACTTGATGAGAATCACATAAATACCATCAAACATCAACACATCTATCAATATCATGTTCATCATGCATGCAACAACAAAATCAATGAACATGAGTTTGAATTTAGAGATTTGGTATTAAAAGAGAACCAACAAAACCCCAACAAGAAACATCATCTATGCGATAAATTTTCTCCAAATTGGTTGGGTCCATTCATTATAACTCATAAATATGGTTCAAATGTATATCAACTTGCCAATCTCAAAGGGATAGTAGAACCTATGCCTCTCAATATTATTCATCTTCATGTGTTCTATGCCTGATTCCATGAACAAATATTGACACATTCTTTATACATTCTCTTTCAAAAAACAACAAAAAAAACAAAAATACAAATATAAAAAAATAACCACATTACAAAAAAATATATTTTGCAACACAATGCAATACTTCTTAGAGGTATATTTCCTCTTATTTTTCCTTCTTCCTTCTCTCCTATCCATGTATGGTCACACTTCGAGCAACTACATACCTAGGGTAGGTTTCCCCTATTCATATTTCCTCTTGTATCCTCTTTTTTCTCTTTACTATCTTTGTTGTATGGTCATACTTCGAGCGACTACATACCTAGGATAAGTTTCTTCTTTTCTTCATTATTCTCTCTTCTTTATTTATTCTTATTCTTCTTATTTTCACCAATCACTCATGTCAATACTACTAAAAATTCACAATTGCATTCCCCATTGCATTCATTCATACATTATCTTATGATACTTCTAACATATTATGGTATCCCTTTATGGATATGTGAATATACATTAAACACCCACACTTGGTCCACTTAATCAATGATAAATTTCATCCTGCGTGTTCTTATAAATAAGCATCACCTTCTCATGCATTGCATTCATGTCTACATTCTCACATCATTTTGTATTTACTCCCAACTAGGCATTTTTCACTACATACAATATCGTACACTAGTCATAACAACTAGCATAATATCATGTTTTCTATAATGCATAGGTTGCTTAGTAATAAAATTATTTTCTATTAGTCAAGAACTTTAGTTGACCTCATTAAGCTTTATCCAATATCATTGGATTCTAATACAACTTTAGACTTTCCCTGCATGACTAGAGTCTCTTCATGGATTAAAACACAAGTGCACACTTAACAAAATTTTGAGTCTAGGGAAGACAACACCTTATGTATAGTAGCCCTTGAGCTAAATTTTTTCCCTATTCATCCCATCATGCGCATGGTCTAAAAAGCTAAGAATTTACGAAAGAATAAAATTGTTCACCAAAAAAAAAAAAGTTAGAAAACAAAAGCAAATGCCTAAAAAAAGCGCTACAAAATAAAATAAAAAATATCAAAAGAAAAAAAATAAGAGAAACAAAAGAGTATCATCAAAGATCTTGAATCCATAGAATTATTAGTTTTTGAAAACCATGGGGTGATCTCCATCACTAAAAATTGGCTATAGATGCTTGCTTGGTAGTGGATTAGCCTTATGTGTGGAAACACATCTGTCACATTAGTGACCTTATTTTGTATAAACCACTACATGCTTGCGGATGAACTGGCTTATGTGTCTATGTTTATAAATATATTAGTCCAACCTCACTCAAAATTGATAAATAAGCTGAATAACTACTTACACACACGGATCCATGATGGGCTCAATCTCAGTCAGGATGGTGTAAGTTTTAGAACAATATTAGTCATCTAATCAATGGGTTTGATGATAAAACTTAGATGTTTGATTCTCTAGAAATAATTTATACAATATGAAATGTCTTCACAGAAGATACAAACATAAATGTTACTTAGTTGTAGAACTAGAAAATTATCAATACATTAGGCATTATCTATAAGTTAGTCAGTCCAACATTATCATCAATATTTGCATACATGTCATACTTATCTTTGCATTATCATACATAATTTATTCTATCATCATCTTTTCATAAATCAAATGCAATTGTTACTATATCATTGAATACATTTACCATAATTTATGGTCTTAATAAAACATGTATATCCACAAATCTTGATTACAAACCAACATTAAAAGTCTCCAAATGAAAAACATTCATATTATATATCCACATGTATAAATCACATATCATCATAAAATCACATACATCCATAATTACCATCATCAAGCATACACAACTCACATAATGTCACAACATCAATATATATCACTCAAAATCAAGTGCATACATCTTCAAAATTATTGATTGGCTAAATATATACATCTCATCATATAAATCATAAAATATCATCATAAATATCTTTAAAAAATTTATACATCATATAACAAAAATTATGGCACAAAGGTCACATAAAAATCATGAAAGATACATCAACCCTATTGTCCACTTGGTGACTCACCACTTCCCTCTGATTTCCTTGATCTCTCACCATGGCTTCTACGTGATCTCTCACCTCTCTACATAGAGGTTGATCCTCCTACTAACAGTGCCCTTCGATCTCTGAATCATGGTTCTAAAGAATTCAAATATATCATACTATTATGGTTGCAATATGATGATGATCTAGAACAAGATGGCAATGATATATGGTTTGCAACCAACAAAGCTACACATGTTGCTACATATACCTACTTTCACAAAACATCTTGTTCATATGCATCTGCCACCTACTGTATCCATGCAATCTTAGCCTAAAAACTAACCTAGCTCCATTGGTCCTCATGCGCTCTGCCTCATATCATAGATAGACTCTATCATAAGCACATCTCGCTCACTCTACAACTCAACCACTTATACCATTAACTTCTCCATCACTCTATTTGTCTCCTCCCTAGTAGACATATCCCCATATTTCTCTTGTTGTATCCTCCTCATATCTATCCTAATATTCCCTATCTCATCCACCTATGCTCTCATCCCCACCACCTACACTTTATAATGATATATCTCCACTCATAAGGCATCTCTCTCCACCTTTGATTGCTCAACCTAATCTTATCAATTATCATTGTCTTGCATATGGCCCTATATCTCCTCTACACACATCTCAACCATATCATCCTAGCCCCCATCCTATGGCCCTACACTTGTCTCCACTAGTCATAAGAGCTCTACCTTATTATAATGTCACTATCGCACACATCACCATAACTAAAACCCCTTTAGAGAAGCACCCTCAACATCCCCATCTATGACCACATCTATGTCACTAGTTCTTGCTATAATTCCTGTAGTACCAATATCTGATGACCTATTTGTTATAATCATTGATGTCCAAGTGCCTACATCACCCACTTTATATATCACCTCTTAACAAGGCTCCCACCCTTATGTGGCCCATGAGGTATCATACTCTCTTATCATATCTACATTATCCACATCTATAAGATCTAAAACCTCATCCATTAATATGTCATAGGCCACTCCCCATGGTCATGCCCCGTGATCTCTAGCACAATGAAAAATCACCATAAGTGGATTTGGTAGACCCTGTGAAATCCCAAACTACCTTTGTACCTGACTAAAGAGAAATAACTCCAAATGGAAGGCATATCGACCCATCATCAATCTCCTCCATCTCACCCACCCAACTCCATCCTATCCTCTAGCCATGCTAGAGACCCTCTATAATATTACTATATGATATCACTTGCCATCAACTCGCTCAACTACTGGTGATAATACAATGCATGCCCCTCATGATCCCTCTTCCTTCTATCCTCCATATCACATCACCACTGCATGACATAAGGGACATTTAGACTCACCAATGCATGTGCCTCAAATGGAATACCATCTAGCCTCATCACCACTATATGCTCCTAAGTCCATAGCTAAATTAGTAAGCTATTACATAATAATTTTCTAGTCATCATTCGAACCCCATGTAGCTCTCAATAATTCTATACCAATAATTTAGATACCCATGTAAATTGATTCGCATGCTCCATCATATCACATACCATCCACATCAAGTTCTAGGTAAATATAACCCTTGATGTATCTGGCAACATATAACTACTGATGAACATCATCAACAATGCATATCACCAATGTAACTGTCCAAAAGTGTACAGATCCTAAAACTTAATCCCATATCCATACATCCTCACATCCTTCCATTGGTCTCTAAAGATCATCTAAAATACCACCTATCATGCTTCATCACCCTACACAACCATCATAGTCATCCCATCTACTAGTAGGTGATATATCCTATACACATCCTCTAGTGTAATAGTCATTTCCCCTATTAGGAAATAAAAGGTGTTCCTATCTAGATCCTACCTCCCACAAATCATATCTAGATACAAATGATCACACCAAACAATATCCATTCATACCACCCCATAGATCCTAATCTTCTCTAGTCACTTCAAAGCCACCTCATCCAAAAACCCCTTCAAAGTCATGGCCAAACATAAAAATCAGTCGTAGAGTCAACTTTTTTACTTGTCAAAACAAGAAACACAATCATGTTAGTAAATTTTCCACAATATTTCAAAAAATCAACTTTTTGAATGAAAACAACAAAACAACAACTTTTCAGCAAATTTTTGGATAACATTTCAACAACTTTTTGATAAAATTCCAGCAACTTTTTGATAACTTTTCAGCAACTTTTTGACAATATTTCAACAAATTTTCAAAAAATTTCAACATATTTTCAACAAAAATAAACAATCAATAAATTTTCAACAAATAAAGTAATTTTTTACAATCATGTCAGCAACATTTCCACAATGTTTCGAAAAAATCAACTTTTTTATGAAAAACAACAAATCAACAACATGTTAGCAATATTTTAGCAACTTTTTGACAACATTTCAGTAACTTTTTAACAACATTTCAGCAATTTTTTTGCAACATTTCAGCAAAATTTTGATAGCATTTCAGTAACTTTTTCACAAAAACAAGAAATAAATGATTTTTCAACTTTTCAGGATTTTTCAACAAACTTTTCACAAAAACAAGAAATCGATAGTTTTCGACATCAACAACAAAAAATTGACAAATTTTTCATAAAAAATAAGAAATCGATGATTTTTCCATAAAAATAACCAAAAACACAAAAAAACTCAACAAATACACAAAAAATGAAAATTTCACTCAACATGCACCTTGAGGTGCATTTTTGTACAGAATGTACCCAAGGTACATTTTCATATAGTGCATGCACCTCGAGGTAAATTTTCTAAGAAAATGGTATATTTGGATACCCTTTTTCCTTAAACACAAAAATATGTAGATTTTTTTTAATTTAATGGTTAAATTGTTTTAGATATAAAAATTAAGGTTCATTTTATTCTAAATGCATAAAGTTTGATAAATAAAGTACTTACCTCCAACGTAAATCCACCAACACCCAATCTAGCTCTACCATGGACCATCTCATTAGTTTTTTTCACAAATTTAATAGTGCTCTGCATCACTCACCCACTCACACTTGCTCCTCTCTCTATTTTTCCAAACTGAGAATGCACAAATGAACAAAACGCACTTGCATGCACCCTTTTATAGGTTATTCATGAATTAAACTCACCCTGAGGTGCATTTTTGTATGTAAAACATACCTCAAGGCACACTTTCATACGGTGCATGCACCCCAAGGTGCATTTTTTGAAAAATGATGTTTTTGGATACCCATTTGGACCAAACTTAGAAAAATATGAGAATATCTTCCAACTTCATAAAATCATGTAAAATATCCATTTCCATTATTTTAACTGACCAATCACCACCATTTCATTTTATCAATCAATTTGTGACCATCTTCAAATTTTTTGCATGTCCACAAATCGCTTGAGGGGGTAGATATCATACACAAAAATTTGTCCAAGAACATTTGCCAAAAATCATCATACACCCTCATTTTCTAGGATAATTAAAAATAAAAAATTCTCTTCTCAAAAACACTCTAATTCAATCAAATCTGACACATTCATTGTATGTCATAGACTACAAGATTGCTCATATAAATATGCTTTTTCAAGGTGCACAATCGAGTCCACCGAAGCAATCATGGGCATACCTACATATGATTGACTAGTTTACCAACCCAAAATAGTCTCATCAATATATCAATGAAAAATTCAAGGACATACATCCCAGTCACAATTGGAGAAACTCACATTTACTCATATCAATATAAATTTCTTCGCATCATCTTCTAATCCATGTTATCTCGCTATCAATCACCAAACAGGTATCATAATTTTTTGCACAAATTCATGTTCTCAAACAATGTAGTACAAAAAGGCATAAAATGTACACAGCTAAAAATACCTCAAATAATCCTTTTACAAAAAAATCAATTCAAATGAACAAATCAAAGCAAAATAATTCAAAAAGATGAAATCAATATAAAACAATTCCAAAATCCTAAATTCAATTCAAAACTATTGGAGGTAAGGAAATAATAAAAGTCTTCTCCCCATCCAATTTTGGCACGTCTCAAACCCCTATCATGTGTTTCCCAAAGCATCTAATTGTGTTCTTTTCAAAAAGCACCCACCCTTCATAAAGGGCATTCAATCCAAAAGGTTCAAAAGGGGGTTTTCCTATTTTTCCAACTCCTACGTAGGCATGGAGTGCCCATTCCTACTTAATGCACTTATATGGAAATTATTACCAACCACATAATCCTTAAATAAGGGTCTTCTATCTCTTCCACCTCACACCCCATTCACTTGCTTAGGAAATCCATAAATAAAAGAGCTTGCCTATGAATTTGGAGAGGAAGAAAATAGTGGTGTTATGTTATAAAAATGTTTGTTGATTCATCCCAAGCCATTTTGAACAAGCGATCTTCTTCCCCTACATCCCTTTTACATTTTTAAGGTGATCTATAGAGAAAAACAAGCATCTCTAGCTTCTATACTAGCACAAAACTACACCAGAAGGCTCCAAGGTAGATTGTTTGACAAATCCAAGAAACAAAACCCAAAACACATCTTGAGGTGCATGCACACCCAAAAATGCACCTCGAGGTGCATTTTCTAGTTTTAGTCCATCAAATTAGCCTAATAGGTAATATACTACCCCTGTATTAGTTTTAGTTCAGTTGGAATCTCTGTAATACACTTTTATTCCAATTTTGTCTATATGTATTTCTTTACATGAGGCTTGATTGAGATAGATCTCCAAACAGTCTAACAATATTTTTTAGGGTTATGTAGGACTAATGATCGATGAAGCTCCTAGTGGCATGCATCATAAGCCCACTCCAACCTTAAGGAATTGAAAGAAGATGCTTGCAGTCCTACAAAACTTATTCTATGCTAGGGTCCCTCCTAATGGAGTCCCTCTTTTGTAACCCTATAGGGTTTTATATAAAAGTATAGCATTTCCTTATTGTAACACTTTTTACAGTTAATATATATAAAAAAATGTTTTTTCTTTTATTTCAAGTTGATTTCCTAATACATGAAATGAACAATGCAAGCACTCGACTACCAAAAATGAGGAAATTATTGTAATATAGCTAACAAAATTATCATATCCTAAAATGATTGATTACTTTGGAGATCTTCTTTGATAGTAGTGATTGATTAGTTACTCATAGAATGGAGATTGATATCCAAGGATACAAATATGTAAAAATTGAACCTAAAAAGAGTCTCAAAGTAGGATTGCATTATTTAGAGGAGGATATCAGTTAAATTCGAGATCTATGAAAGGAATTTAATGACATCATAGCATGGACCTATGATGATATCAAAGTATATAGTAAGGAAACCATACAACATGCCATTGTGCTCATGCTAGTCACTAAATAGTTTTAATAGAAGCAACAACCAATCAACCCAAAAATAGAAGCCCTAATGAAGTAGGAGCTACTAAAGATTTTGAATTCTAGAATAATATATCCAATAAAGCATTCTACTTGGGTTTCTAACTTAGTACCGGTGAGAAAGAAAAATGGAGACATCCATCTCTATGTGGATTTCTAAAATCTAAATAAAGCTTCATTGAAATATCATTATCCACTCCCATAGATAGACCTGATACTACACACTGTAGTTGGAGATAAAATATTCTTTATACTAGATATATTATCTATTTTTAACTAAGTATGGGTTTGGGATGAATATTAGTATAAGATTTCATTTACCACCAAGTGGGGTACCTTTGCATATCAATGAATGCCTTTCAACTTATCTAATGTTTGTTCTACTTTTTAGAGAGTAATGGATCTAGATTTTGGGATATGGTCAACTTAATTAGAGTTATCTATCTGGATTCCATGACTATATTCTTTCATAACAAATAAAATCATGTTGAGCACCTCCATATGGTGTTTGAGAAGTGTAGGGAATTTAGGGTTTCATTAAAACCAAAGAAATCTATCTTTGTTGTCCAATAAGGGAAGATTTTATGACATGTTGTATCCAAAACAAGGCTATCTATTAATCCAAATAGGGTGAAATCCATTCTTTCCCTTCCTTTGCCTTTAAAAAAATGGGTTTCCAATCATTTTCTATGCAAATTAATTTTGTGCATAAATATATTTCATATTTTGCTCAAATAGTCAAGCCAATGACTGAAATGCTAAAAAAAAATGGATTTTAAGTGGATGGATATCTAGAGAAATACCTTCAATAATATCAAAGAAGAAATATCCTAGGTCTCTATGTTGGTTAATCCATATTATTTTAAGAACTTTATCCTTTATGTATTCGAAGCAAAATAAAGTTATGCTACTATTCTTACTGAGAAAAAGGACGAGAAAGAGAAGCAACCTATAGCCTTATTGAGAGAATACTGTATGACCATAAGGAAAGATACAACTTCATAGAAATATCTATTCAATAATAAAATATCTAAAAAAATTAGGTATATTATCTCTCAAAGCAAAATATTTGTATATGTGGTGCATTCGGATGTTTGAAACTTTATAATTCAAGGAGAATTGGGTGATAAGAGAGCTAGTTGGGTGACCAAAATTCAAGAGTATGATGTTGAAATTAGGCCAACCAAGTTGATAAGAGATAAGTATCTATGTTAGCAACTAGTAGAGTCAACAATGTAAAATGCCAATTTTCTACTAGAAGAGGAGTCGCCTCAATTGAAAGAACAAAAAACTACCCTTGACACTTGGATCGAATATTTTATGCACTATTTCAAATTTTATCCATTTGGCCTGACTAAATCTCAGAGACATAGATATAGGTTGTAGGAGAGTAATTATGCACTAATTGATGGTATTTTATACTAGAGAGACTTTGATGGAGTATTGTTAAGGTCATTACATCTAAACAAGATGAAGGAGATCCTCAAGAAATTTTATGGTGGTAATTTAGGTGGACATTTATTTGGATATACCACTATGGCTAAAATTTTAAGAGCTGGATATTACTGGTCGATAATATTCTCAAATTTATTCAAGTTTTTCGAAGCATGTGATAAGTTCCAAAGGTTTATTTGCAAGAACAAGCATATGATTATGCCCCATAATCATATAATAACATTTCTAGTAGTGGGGTTTGGATTTTATTATGATGATAAATCCCAATTTTTTAGTAGAACACAAATACTTCCTGACGATGATGGATTATTTCTTTGAGTGTATGAAAGCAGAAGCCACAAAACATGATGATCAAGATACAATCATCCAATTATTGGAATGAGTTATCACAATATTTGGGGTTCCAACTACCATATTTTTAGATAACATTAGATCATTCATAGGTGCTAAGACATTCTATTTTGTAAGGAGGTATGGAATATATTGGAATGCATATTCTAATTATTATCCTTAGGGAAATGGTTTTGCATAATCTATCAATGAGAATCTATTGAAGATAATCAAGCACACTATTGAAAGTAACCCTAGAATTTGGTATCTATTGCTTGATCAAGCACTATGGGTTGATAGAATAATGACCAAAAATTCATTGAAGACATCATTGTATGCTTTGGTATATGGAAATAAAATAATGCTACCCATTAACTTAGATATTCTGACACTTAGTTTTATTAATGAAATGGATCCAAAAAAAAATTAACTAATGGAGAAAAGGATGGTAAAATTGATCCATTTGGATGAAAAAGTGTGAGAACGCATACAATAACCATTGCTATCACAAAACAACTATCAAACACTAGTTTTATAGAAGAGCAACTCCTAAAATATTCAATGAAGGTGATGTGGTGCTAAAATAGGATATGGATCAAGACAAGTAGGAGCAAATGACAAATTT
The DNA here is from genome assembly GCA_028583015.1 of Wollemia nobilis. Classification (NCBI taxonomy): domain Eukaryota; kingdom Viridiplantae; phylum Streptophyta; class Pinopsida; order Araucariales; family Araucariaceae; genus Wollemia; species Wollemia nobilis. The sequence continues at coordinate 8,223,412 of JAQPPZ010003286.1, read as the reverse complement.
GGATCTATATGATTTGGGCCATATCTCATATAGTAGAAGAAGGATATAAATACATTTGAATTGTGATACTTGGATGGCTGGGTGCTACCAATTCTAGTAAATGACTAGTACTTGAAGTACTATGCCTAAGAAGAGAAGTTTTATTGCTTGTACATACATAAAAGTCATGTGTTTATATATGTTTTTGTACAAAAAGGCTCAATAGTTGTAAGGATAATTGCGGGTAATTTTGGACCTTCACCCACACACAATTATGGAGAACACCAATTTTTTTACATTTAGATTTCTAATGGATGGATCCCTAAATTCTAGCATTGTGTGAGGAATAATATAGAAAAGTAGATAAGTCTAGAGTCTTCCAAACTTCCTATACTCTCCTAGGCACCATACATGTACATAGAATCCATCACCAAGTAGCAATGGAACTTGATGAAATTTGTTGCTCCCTCTTAAATATGGATGAGTACCAAACACTCGTCACCTAGTGTTGGAGATGAAATGAAAATAATGGTCAAATATAGTCCTCATATGACATTTGGTACCACTAATGTTAGCAGATTGATGCAATAAATCTATTTCCTGGCAATAATAAAAAATTGACTAATTCAAAGAGTTGTTGGACTTATAGTACCATGCAAGGTATTGAAAATGTATAAAATATTTGTTAGCCCCACAGTAATCACATCTTATTGGAAAATTTATCCTAGGTTAGAAGGTGGATGTATACCAAAGGTCCAACACTAGAATTCCAAAATATTTGTGCCTTCCCAATCAACATACTTATGGAAAGCCACATATTACTCATGCATATATGCAGAGAGGCTCAAAAATCATGAGAAAAACTCGATAAATTGACTCACAAGATCATAAATCTATCGATGAATCATGGGCTATCATTATATGTGCTCATGTGTTGTGATTCTACTAGAAGGTGAAGGAGTATGCATTCCAATTATTAAATCTACCAAGTATAGGATCCTTTAAAATGCTATTGATTGATGGTATCGCTACAAACCTATGTCATTGCTTCTGTAATGATCACCAAGATATAGATACATGAAACCCTCTTATCTAATAAATAATATAGCAAAAGAGTATAGCATGCATCATTAATATTTCAATGGTCCATGATATCCACTAAAATTTTCTCAAATTGGTACGACATCCTGAGTTGGCAATCGACATGGAAATAAACATAGTTATTAGTGGAAGTTAAGAAAATTCCTAGAGTAATGAACCAACATGCATGAGCTACCTATTCATACACTAAATAGAAATTCATTACATAGTGCTACACCACCCAAGAGCATTTGTCATGATTCTACACAAAATTTCCCATTCCAAGAAAACTTTTCCTAGGCATGCATAATCTTTGGCATGCAAAACATAATGCTATAAATACTACTTAATCCCAAGCTGCATAAACCTATTATATTTCTTATTGTAAGGAGAGATGAAATATTTGAAAACTAAAGAAATAACAATTTTAGAAAGCAAGTAAATCTTGCATAGATGGCTTCAGGAAAGAAGAGCAAAGTTGTACAGAATAAATCTAATGATCTCCAAGATAGAATGGTGGGCATACATGACCCAGTGATAAAATTTAAGTCAAAGCAAAAGAGTTTTTTATGGGGTTCAAAAGTTAAGGAAAACAATTTCTCACTAGACCATCTAGGTAGTATAGCATGGAATTCAATATTGAGCAGATTCATGACTACGCGAGTGCACCCATGCCTAGAACTGGTAGAAGTAGTAAATACTATGACTCAAATACTGATGTAGTTTGTAACTCAAAATCTAAATGACTATTTACCATATCAAGAGAATTGGTAACTAAGGATTTTGTAGTAGAGGATTTCCTGGGGGTAAAATTGAATATAATCATATTGGAATTCATTAAAAAGAAAAAAATCCTAGATAGTCATATGATGAAGTCGATAAAACTAGGATAATTAGAGCCCCAGACACAACAAATTTTGTGCATGATGGAAGTCATGGAAAGGTTGATAATAGATTCCATGGTATATCCCTACCAATTTGGTTTAGAAAACACTGTCATGGAGGTTCATAACTATGATGGACAAGGGGCACATCCTTTGGTCATATTTTATTGGGATAAATTTCTAACAAGGAGTATGCATGAGCAATTGGTTTCCATGAAGATTGGAAAATATCAAGGTTTCACATACCTATTGTATCTCACCTAGGTCATTTTGTTTCACATTCCCTAGAGTAGCACAACATTAAATTTCAAAAGAAAAATGATAAGGATAGAGCCTACCCTATGGTGGATTGGAAAAATGTACTAAGAGAGTTCATACTTGGAATTAACAAGCAATTTTTAGGACCAACTCTTGTTGTAATCTATGAAAGTTACCCCTAACTTACACCCAAAATTATACACTTATTGAGGTAAAATAGATGGGAATTAGGATATTGGTTCTTTCTCGAAGAAGTAACCATTATCAAACTCTATGGTTTCTTGGGCTATCCATATTTAATGCCCTACCATGTTACAAATTGGTTGTTTGGGCTAGATTTTTTTAGATAGATATACATGATAAAACATAACTTTAGCTCGAGATTCAATACAACCATGATTTTTAGGATTCCCATAAATTTTGTATGCATCACCATGATAGAACAATATCTAGAACAATATCAGGTCCTATAAGGGAATTTGGTGGCCCTACAACTACCAAAAGTGCTCCACAAGTGGTATTATGACCTGAATGGTATTTTTAAGATGAAGCTATCTAAAATAAATAATAAGATACCTATATTTGAGCATGTACCAAATGCAAATATTGAATGTTCAAAAACCTGAAGGAGTACCAGGTGACACCATTCAAATTCATGGTAATGCAAGTAAGGCCATTTTGGAGAGCTTGTTATGCGTTTAAATGGATTTTTGACCTAAAGAGAAATCTAGACCAATGGATTATCCCATGATAGGAGTAAAACTGATGAGATATTTTACAAATGAAAAGGGTTACAATATATAGGCATAAGCCTATATGAAACACATGACACTTGTCAAGAGAAACTGACAAGTGTCAAGGTGAAGGCATAGTGCACTTTAATTCTAACATTCCCCCTTAAAGTGCACTATCCTAACTAAAGAAAAAACAAGTCAACATTAGGTAACATTCCCCTTTAGTTTTGAATTCTCTAAAAGCAACCTATCATCCTATTTTATTGTTGATTTGGTCTAGGATCGTGCTCCTTGCACTTAGATCTCTAATTATGAATAATGCTAGATCAACTGTGTATACATCTCGGTATGTTGCCTCAAGATCAACCACTTCCATGGGTCTATTGCCACTGGGTCAGTCATCTAAGTGCCTCAAGGTCATCATGGGTGCCTCAGGGTCAACCACTTCTAGGTCTGTTGCCTCTGTAGGTCATCCTCAGAGGATGTTACCTCTCGTAGGTCAGTGACTGGATTCACCATGAATATCACATCTCCCCCATGGTGAACTCAATCTAGAAGGTGTTGGTCTTTTCCAAAAATGCACCTTAATACAAAAGAAATAAGAGCCATGAAATACAATAAAATTGAGCCATAGATCCAAATATGGAGGAGAAAAAGAAGAGAATAAGAGAATATTCTGAAGTGTCTTCATTTGTAGTCTTTAGAAGTAGATCCGAAAAAACCTCGGATAGAGTCTAGGGTGTCTATGTCTATAGTCCCTAGAATAAGTGTCCTATATCTGTTGCCACTGGTTCATCCGTCTAAGTGCCTTAGGGTCATCATGGGTGCCTCAGGGTCAGCCAATTTTGGGTCTGTTGCCTCTGTAGGTCATCCTCAGAGGATGTTGCCTCTCATAGGTCACTGACTAGATTCACCATGAATATCAAATCTCCCCCATGGTGAACTCAATCTAGAAGGTTTCGGTCTCTATAAAAAATGCACCTTAATACAAAAGAAATAAGAGCCATGAAATACAATAAAATTGAGCCATACATCCAAATATGGAGGAGAAAAAAAGGGAGAATAATAGAATCTTTTGAAGTGTCATCATCTATAGTCTTCAGAATTAGATCTAAAAAAACCTCGAATAGAGTCTAGGGTGTCTATGTCTATAGTCCCTAGAATAAGTGTCCTTATGGTAGTCACCTCATCTTATTGGAATGCATGGGTAACTAGTCGTTGCATCCGCCAAGTAGATAGAGGAGAATACTAGATACTAGGTTCACTTACAAGTGCCTTTGGAAGTGTCGGGTTCAACTGAGAGTGCAATCCAAGGTATAAAAATTTGAGGATTTAAAAACTCAAATGAAATAGCCTCAGGATTACAAATGGACACCACCAATGTTTTCGTCTCGAAAAAATATTTCCTACGACTATAAACATGGCTATAGTCGGATATCAATAAGTCCATCCATGGTAAATACAATAACATGCCTCTCTAGGAAACAAATAAACTTCAAGAATATCAAGGGACAAGGGAAATATTAAGAAAATAACATCCCACCCCTTAATGCATTATGTAAAGGAAATTTTAAATGATAGGCATGTGAAAACTCAAAAAGCAAAGTGAGAAGTAGATTATCGATCACAACACCACAAATGTATTATAGTGGGCCACCACGTGGGTCCCACCCATTTGCACTACAACCATCTGAAGGCTCATTGCGAATGGCCTTCAAGTCGGACATCAGTCGAAGCTGCGTGGAGGACAACAACATTATGATCGCCAAAATTAGGTTTAGGGTTAATATTCCTCTTGTTCATTAATTTATAGGATTTACAGATCTTAAACCTTGCTATAACATGCCCTCTCATTTTGTCGTCGGCCCCTATGATGTGCCCGCATCCACCTCCTTCACCAAGAGATATTGATTGCGGATATTCAAAACCAGGTCCGCCATTAGGTCCACATCACCGTAGCCCCTACCGCAAGCCGTGTGAAATGTGCTTCACTGCAAATGGGGTTGTTGGATGTTATTTGCATTCGATAGATTGTGATATCTTCTTTTCTTAATCCTCGATGCAGCTATTATATCCTGGAAAAATAGAACAACATTTCTCGAGCCAAAAAAAATGTAACCGCCACCATCCTCCATCTATTATTGACATGACGCTTCCTTCTTTACGAGCCATGCTTCACTTTATTCCATGTGTCAGTTCCACGACCATAGTGGGAGACGAACCCATGACCAAGAATGTGTCTGGATTTTGTAACAGAGAAATCACTTGAAGATGCTCGTTTGTAACCGGTAGTTTGCAATTGAGTTATCTCCATGTCGTGCATTTGTCTTTCTATTGAGAAAAAAATGGGGATCCAGCCATAAGCCAGCCTCTTTAAAAAAATGCCTTCTATCTCCCGATCTCTATTTAACTAAAACCATTTAGTCTACATCTGTGGTTTTTCTTTTGATGTATTGTGATGGCCATGGAAGGCTTAACAGACATAACAACATTGTAGAGCTTCAAACACATCTGGCACTAAACATTGTCTTCTTAGTGCTGCAAGACACACAATATTGATGAATGAACACAACGTGCATCTCCATGAACATTACACACCCAAACTGGCAATGCACAATCACAAACACTACATCTCCAAACACTACAACTCCACTTGAGTTCATAATCATCTTCAATTACAAACTACAGCTTTTGAACAGAAACTACTCTCAAAGCAATCAACTTGGATTTTGAATAGAAGGTAATTTCACAAAATCCTGCCTCCATAATAGGTCGCTCGGGCCAGTGACAACATCCTTTTGTAGATTGAATGACTATCACACTTGGACCAGATCTACAATAGGGGTTTCCTACTCCAAAAATTCTACAACAAGACCAGATCTGAGATGCATGCCAAGGTGGAGAGCAAGGCGGCTATGCAGCAGCAGATCAAGGGGAAATATTCACCTTCATTGAATGTAGAGATCGTTGTCAGGGGTCTAATTGATGACCTTCAGTTCGCCACCACAGAAAACGTCCTCCCTCCACCACATCCCCCGTCAGAGGTTTTTTTGACGTGTGGGTGGAGGTCATTGACAAGAACACACAAATATGGCTCGAATCCAAGTAGAACATGCACTTATTCAAATAATAATACGGTGTAAATATATTGATATTGGGAAATCTATTATATAATAATTAAACAAAACCAAAAACACAATTAGATGAAAAATTATCAAGGCAAGGAGATCCTTCAACAGACATTGAGCACAAGGTAGAGCAACTAGATCTGCTTTGCTTTAGGATTTCTATGGACACTTCTGAAATGTGTGACCAAGAGGAAGCTCAATGGTTTGTAAAATAAGCTACAAACTCATTAAGGGAAATTGCTTCATAGGGAGTTTATGTAAAATGCTTCTGGTATGAAGGTCCAATTCCCCCATATAGCAATGGTGCTCCATCGGTTTCCTCTGTTGTAAAGAAAATAAAAGGCCATGATGGGAAGAATTTGGATAGGATTATCTATGAGCTTCGTCAAGGTCCACCATTTTGCAAATCTAAACAACTTAAAAACCTAAAAAAAATAACCTCTCAAACATAGATTTATTTTTGACCATCTGGTTTTTGATCCATCAAAAAATGGAGAGCATACTCCCTCGGTAAAAAAAGGAAAAAAATTATGGGAGGAAAAAAATAGGGGGAAAATGAAGAAGAAATGGGAGGAGGGAGGATTTCCATGAGGGAAATCCCCCCTCAAGGGTTTACACAGGGTAGGAGAGCGACTAGGCTCTGATACCAAATGATAGGAGTAAAACTGATGAGATATTTTACAAATTAAAAGGGTTACAATATATAGGCTAAGCCTTTATGAAATGCATGACACTTGTCAAGATAAACTGACAAGTTTCAAGGTGAAGGCATAGTGCACTTTAATTCTAACATCCCAAGCCTCATTAATAGAATTAAAATGGAGAAAAAATAGGAATAGCATGAAATAGAATAATCATGGATCTCATGATGTGAGCACGACCAAGAAAATAAGGTCTTCCCTGATAATTCTGACAGGGATTTTATTACAGAATTTGATATAACATGAGAATTAAATCTTCCCAAAGGTAAAAAGGTTACCAAGATTCGATGAAGATGAAGAAGAAGAATATGAGATAAAAATTTGGCCACAACCACAATCCTCCATTATTATCAATGATGTGGAAGATAAAGAATATTTCCTACCTCAACCTCAATAGGCTATAGAAGAATATGCTATAGAGCCTAAAGAGGCACAATTGGCAATATACACCAGTAGATCAAGTACTCTTAAACTGTCTAGAGCATAGCCATTGCCATAGCTTAGATCACCCAGATAAGGTCCCAAATTGGAAAAAAATGAAAGGATCATCCAAGTCTTGCAAGCTCCAATATAAAAAATGTTGTGGCCAAAAAATAGTGGCTACAAGAGGAATCAAAGCAAGCCATTCTCAATAGGTAGCAACTACAATAGGATATTCAAAAGGTTGAAGCAAAAATTGTGCAAATAGAGTAACTAGAGTGAGAAGTGCAAGGACAAGGCATATTCCCAAATCCCTCTTCGTAGTGCCCTCAATATTCTTCATCATTAGAGATTATCTCATCCATGCTACAACCACCATTGAAAACACCATCATAACTTCCATAATTTAACCCATAAGAACCACCACCACATCCTCCATAAGTTAACCTAAAAACACCATTATCAACTCCTCCATTACCACAAACACACCCACCATTGTTCACCCCTCCATCCATAAGTCATAAGTGTTAGGAGTTATAGGGAATCTTCATTCCTATAAAGGCAATGGTGTCTTATGAATTTAAACCTATGCTTATATTCTTAAACACTCCATTCCTTCTCCTCAACACTGAAGAACCACTCCCAAAAGTCTTCTCCATAATCCAAAACATGGAGGAAAACGAATAGAAATTGATAGAAGAGGAAACATTGTGGCAACTATATAATTGGGAAGAAGTAATCACTTTGACCTATGATACACTAGAATTGATTTAAGGGAAAAGATACAAGTGACCACCCACCCCAAGGTTAAGAAAACAATCTTAGTAATGAGACTGAAATATTGATAGTTAAATATGTAAAGTTGAGATATCTCTAAGATATCCAAGGTAGAGACACTTCGGGCTATCCATATGGAGGCAACCGCTTTTTTTCTACAAACAAGAAATATGGATAAATACCTAAAGACTACCAAGAAAATATTGAATCCCAATAAGTGAAGCTAGCCAAGGAAAATATAGAGCAAGATGCTCTAAAAATGAAATTAAAGAACTAAAGAGAATCCTTGATAAAGCCCACTCTAAAAATAATTACAATTGAGAGATCAAAGAATCAAGTATTTGGAGGAAAATCTGCAAACAACACAAGGGAAAATACAATAAAAAAGTTTAAAACTACTGTATATTAAGGCTTAGTTGCAATAAAAACTAGAGGTATTGGCCATAGTTCAATCTAAATTGGAGCAGGAAAGAGAAAAGCCTCATGGCTAAGAAAGCTTAAAATATTGGCTTAAATAGATCAAGAGCCATTACTGGTAGAGGATTAAAGAGGTGACTCTATAGGTTTTCCATCCTTTCAAGAAAAAGGTATAAGAAAATACCTAGATATCTTGGGAGGCTACAAAGAAATTTGGTAGTGCCAAGAGAGACCTGATGACTAAAATCACAAAAGCATAGGCATTTAAAAATGTTGAGGAATAGAGAAAATTAACCTCATATTGAACAATAGACTAACAAATATAGAGAGAAGTGCAGACTTACAACTCATTAGATTGATCATGCAGCTGAGTTAATCTATGAGGGAGAATAACTCTTTGATCTTCTCAAAAAATAATATGAAGAGATGAGCAAAATCAATAGAGAAATCAAAGCTCTTGATTCTCTAGGCTTTTGGTATAACAACAAGCACATTTATATGGAGGAAGATATTATCGGGCTACTAGATCAGTAGATATAGGATGAAAGAGAGGTTGAGGCACTATTAGAGCCATTTGTAGTAGGTTAGAATTTCATGATATTTTCAAGCTCACTCACCTCCTAGTCAAATCATAGGAATGGGCTCAAAAATATAGAGACGCCTCTTATGGGATCCTTTGTAGATTAAACAAATATTTTTTCTAAATTAAAAAGGATTCCAATGCCTTATCTAGAAACCTAGAATAAAATATACCAAGTGTTTCAAATCCATGTAGCTCAACCCATTGCTCATCATAGTGAATCATCTAGACCAAACTCAAAGGCACAATCATAGCAACATGAAGATCTAGAGAACCCTCTAATGGGATAGTATGGGTAATAATCAGGGGAAAATGATAGTATTGGATACTATAACAATTTTTCACTTGTACACCTATACTTTAGTCCCTTCAGCAGCTATGATTCCATATCCCAATGGATCACATCAAGAAAAACAAGTGGAGGTGACATAAGTAGATCTGACAAATAAATTGTATGGCAACCACATCACATTCTATCAGGAAGAGTGATATAAGCAAAATATAGGATGGTCTAGTTGTCAGACATCCAATTGGATGGGAAATATTGATTAAGATATGAAAGCATTAGACTCACATAAATTTCCAAATTATTAGTCATGATGCAAATGTCAAATGACATGGGAAAAATCTAGGGATTATTTCTATATAAATCCGCAACAATTGTCTACATTGAAAACAATAATGTTTATGCTAAAATGAGACCAAAGGAGATAGAAAGCATCTACAAAATGAAGAAGTTCTTGCTCAACTAGGTCAAGAAGTGATAAAAGTATAAAAAGGGTAGAAAGTAAAAAAATGGTGATTTTCTAAGGTATTTAGCCTGGACATGAAGCATTAGCTAGCTATGGTCATATTTTCTGAGTGAAGTGCAATTTTGTGGTGGTGTTCCATTTTTTAGGTATTCCTACATACCTTTTTTTATTTGTATTTTCTTCTTCTATCCATATTTGCACTTATAAATTATGCCACAAACTCCATTTTTACCTTTTCTAGGATTTTTGGAGGTGTCCCATTCTCCAGGTATCCTCAAACATTTTTTAAAATTGTATTATCCATTAATTTTTGTGTTACTACCTGTAAAATTTTCCATAAAATTCATTGTGCATCTCACTGTTAGTATTTTGTTTCCTCTTTTCTCTACAAGTATTACTTATGTAATAATACCATATCCTTTTCCTTGGGCATAATTTTTGTATCACTAGTTTGCCCCTTTCTTGTGCAAGATTTTTGCCTATTTTGTAAGTAGTTCTAGGTCTTCTCTTTCTGAAGGTTATGTTCGAGAGACGATGTCCCTATCCTTATCATCAATGAAATCTTGTGCAAGTTATTTTTACCTCCTTTTTGTACTTTATTTTTATCAGTCTACATATACCTACGTAGTGTCTTGTATTTCTCTTTCTATGGCATATAGTCAGTGTTTAGTTACCTATCATCTGTAAGAGAAGTTTAGTTAAAGTTCTGATTTTCAACTAAAAAAAATTCATTGTGAGTCACCAAGAATGTGGGTACTTTTGACCATCACCCACATGCACTTTGGTAGAAAGTGCAAAAGGTAGTATTAGAGGCTCAAATGGCCAAGTATGGAGGAGGCTGAATAATTCTTGCCTGGGCATGCCAGGTATGGATATGCAAAACCTTGATAATTGATAGGAGGTAGAAGAGATCTAAAATTGGCTAAGTTAGGAATCCGTAAAAAAATTGGTACTAGACCTTGCAGTAGATGGGTACCAAAAATGCATCACCTAGAAGATTGTAAGAGTAAAATTCACTAAGTCTAGGACCGACCAAAAAATGTGTACCTACTGAGTAGTGGACAGGTACACAAAACCCATAATTTAGTGAAAAGCAACAAAATTAACCAAGTGTTGGAGCTACCAGAGATTGTGTACCCAACCATGCGGAGGAAGTGCCCCAAAACTCAATCACATGGTAGTGATATGAATAGAGAACGATGAAATTTTACTAATTCCCAATATTGTTAGATATTTTCCCCTCGTAGTGAAGAAACGAGGGTATAAAAATCTGATCACCCATCAACATGAGCAAAATTAGATGCAAAATATGGTTAAGTCATGGAAGTGCTATAAATTTTTCACCATACAAGCAATGTTAAGTGCTAAGTAATCCATCACCTAGAAACCCTCTAGAGGATAATAGTTTTATTTTACCAAGTATTCAATCCATCAAAAGAATGGTACCTAATGAGGAGAGAAACAATTACATGAAACCAATCGATCAACTAAAAATAAAGTGAAAAAGCATCTAAGTATGGATCCTATCAAGATTATATGCTAAGATAAGTAGCATACGGGTACCAAAAATCCATTGCCTAGTAGGTGATAGAAATAAAAAGGTTAAATTTGGCTAATTCCAATGATCGTTGAAAATCGTACACCTGGGGCACTGGTGGATACCAAAACTCTGTGTTTGACAAGATAAAAATCCTAGAAAGGTACTTGCCATCCATAAAAAGGATCCTAGAACTTGAAATTCAAGCAAAGTTAGCTATAGTTCAAATATTGATATCCAACAATAGTTCTATTGCATGCAAGTATTCACCTTAATAGGCTCTAGCTGGGTAATATCACTTGTTAGAGAATATGAGCCACTACATCACTACCAATGCGCTCATGTGGAATCTAATTATAGCTCAATATAAACATCAAAAAGATCAACAAACCAGTTGTAAACAACAAAGCCACTACTACGTTAGATGAATCAAATTTTTTCCACATCAACAAATCATAACCATTTGGTTACAACAACATGCTACTGAGCACCTATACAAACTAGCAAGGTTTTTGAAATAACAACAATCCACACTCAAAGTAATGATTCCTTTATAACATAATTTATTTTAAAAATCTATATATACTTGAATGTAAGAAGTTAAAAAGGTCGGCTCTTAAGATTTTACAATTTGCATTTATGAAAGCATATTACAATTTGAGAAATATAAAGGGATTTTTGTTTGTCCCGTCGTTCAACTTCTTTGCAAGACATGTATGTATGTATGGATTATTTATTTCTATATTTAGCTAGTTAAATGATCACAAATTTAATTTTACTCTCTGGATTTCTTCATGTGTTCATTTTCTAGATCTAGAATTTACAATTCAATAGATTATGGAATGGATAAATGTAATGCTTTGTAATTGGTAAAAATTGGTTGGTATGTTAGGTGATTTAGTTGATAGCTCAGATGCATAGTTTTTCATGTATAATGTATATTGATGTGGCTTAATTTGTACCATTATAAGTTCTAGATTTAGATTCCTTTATTTATTTTGACACCCTTTCTCCCCAAAAAAAATAGGATTAGGTTAGTTAGGACTTGAAGGAACTAGTCTACTTCGGATATTGACCTCTAAAGCCTCACAACTCCAAGGTATTTCAATGTTAGTAAATGTATCTAGGAACACATTTTAACCATAGGTGGATTTCCAAACCAACAATGTCACTCTTGAATAAATTCTAAATTTTTTGAAAGAAAAATGTAATAAATCCATCAAGACCAGGTGCCTTGTTAGGATGGAAAAACAAAGTTGCTTCATGTAGCTTCTCCATAGATATCTTCTTCATTAAGCTTCCATTGTGTCCTTGTCTGATAATTGATGGAATATTTTATAAAATATTATCTTATGCCTCCTTATCTTACCCAATATGTAATAAAATTTCTTTTAAATAATTAGTTTCATCCTTCTTGATATCTTCTTCTTCCTTAATATTTTTCCTATCTTGAGTTAAAATATTATCAATGCAATGAAAATAAATATTTATTTTTGTTGTAACATGATTTTTATTGGCATTTCTATCTCATGCCTTGAGCCATTTTTCCTTAAAATTTTTTAAACCAATATGACTTCTCCTTTTTCAGTGCATTATGATAGTCAAAAAGTAATGGTTTTCCTTTCGTATAATAATCCTACTCCATTCTATTGTTTTCTACTAATTCATACAAATTTTGGATCTTAGATTCAATTAATTTATTTCTTTAAAGATGTTAGTAAAAGTTTTAGTATTCCAAATTTTTATTTACAATTTTAGATATTTCATATTTTGAACAAACCTATACATATATGATCCTTCAAAATTTATTCATCCCACTATAACAAAACCATATAGTAGAAATTAGTATCTTGAAGCCATATAGACTAGAATTGAATTGAATTGGCTTTGAATGATCATTATTGGTTAAATAGTAGGTCAAAAGAAATGATTTGTGATACAATCCTACTCATAATAAAATGTCAAGAGATTGTATATTGTAATTGAAACCATGTGTGGGTAATGATAATCTCTCCAATAGTTCTACTATATGAGTTTACCCAATGCATCTATTATCCAATGTATATTGAAAACTTGAAGAAACAACATCCCAAAGTCTATTTAAATTCACAAATGAAGCAAAATATTGCATTGATTTAGACCATTATGGAGTACCACACTTATTTTACAAAGGACATGGAATTGTATTGAAGTAAACCTTAAGAATCCATGGATTAAATTAAGAATAATCATTGTGTTTGAAAAAAATATATTAATATTCTTCCAACATATTCCATGAGGAGTAGCTATAGTTGGAGCACATACATATACAATCCCAAATTTAATGTTTTCCTCTTTCATGTAAAATACTCCAACAACCCAATTATATTTTTCTTCCAATAATTGTCCATCCCATTTGTGTTTTGCATTGTTGCAATACCACATAAAACTCTCATAGAATAAATTGTCAAACAATCATTCATTTTCAAAATATTTTTAGAAGTATCCGTACATTCGTCGCTACTTAAATTTATTTCTTGTATTAAAATAAACCTAGGACTATCACAACCTATTAATTCATTAATAAATCTTCTTTTAGGGGTCTTATTCATACATCTAATATTCAAAGATATCATTTTCATCATCACTTTTTATTTTTATTAGTGGGCTTAGCCCCACTTCTTGTTAGCACCTATGATATTTTTTATTTGGATTTCCAAATTGATATCCCTTATAGTTTCCTTTTATCTTTGTTCATGCTTTGACAACCATACTCTTCTTTTCTCATTCCCATCAATACTTTCATCTTCATCAATCTATTTTATTTTTCATATCATTCAAAATAGGAGTTATTGATGTAGTCTAGATGGAGATGGTCAACTGAACAACATCCTCTCCTAGTAGCAAAAGAGTCATAGTTCACTCACACCCATAGTTTAAGATTTTAATTTTGTTCTAATTTGTACATACTAGATGAAACAATTGGTAATATATCAATTGCCAATACGGTAACACAACAATTGGAAAGACGACATTATGGTAATTGGTAAGACAAAAATTACCAAGATGGTAATTGGCAATATGACAATAGCCACAATGACACTACCATAATACGATAATATTCCAATATGAAAAGTGTAAAATATGGTTCATTGATGTTACATGATGATAACGCTTCCAAGATGATGCAACTTCCACTTGAATGACACTTCCACTTGTACAACATAGTATAACTTCCACTTGAACAATAAGTTGCTAATTAGATCAATGATAAATTATACTATATCCTCTTAGATGATAATTCCTACTCAAATTATATATTCACACAATCTACAATCATATCTCATCCTCACTTGCAATTCTATACAAATATCAGTCTATGCAACCTACAACATTTAATGCAATAACCATTCAAACACACATAGAACAAATTCAATATGAAGAGTTAATGTTATTACCAATGTACCAATTGTTGTATATTACAACTTATTTTATTTTCTCCTCTAGTTTCCATGCATAAAAAAATAATTGCAACCTATACCTTACCTTTCTCTCTTCCTTTTCCCTTCTTAACTCTATATGCATGCCCCATGTTTTCTTCTTCTTCTATTTTCTTATTTTGTATACACAAGAATGATGCTTACCTAAATGACCATCTGGAATGCCTGCCCATAATTATTATATTAAAAAATATTAATATCATAAAAAATTAAATTGCTTGGATGCTCCTACATCATACATGCTAGGTAAGAGAAAATATTTCATGAGCAAAGGTTCATAAACCTTTTTTGAAGTCCATAACTGAGATTTTATACTTAGAATTTTTAGAAGCATTTATCCATGTTGCTTTCAATAGTTGGTTCTTCCACTTGAGTAGATACTCATAATATACCGTACTTCTTGTCCTCTTGGTCACTCTAGATTACCTCAATTTTACACCATTCCATTTTTTAAAACTACACTATCTATTCTTTCAATATAAAATCATATGTGATATCTTCATTACTATTTGTGGGTTTGTCATAGTATGGGTACAAATATTCCTTATAAAAAATTGGTGAGATATCTGATCCTTCTGGGAGTTTAATTTCATATGCAGTACATGCAAACTTCTTCAAGACCTTACAAGTTTCAATACTTTTCCAATTGAGTTTGTTGTATGTGCATGTTAGGAATATTTCCTTCCACAAATATGTCAAAACCAAGTCTCCAACTAGGAATTCTTGTGTCCTTCACTTGAGATAAATATGTTGTTTATATTTTATGGCACTCTGTTCTATATAAGCCTTTACTTACTGATGTAAATCCTACATATAATGAATAAATTTCTTTTCTACAACACTAGGTCTCTATAAATTAGTTGTACTCTACAACTCATCTACTGCTCTAGGATGAGCTTTATACATAATACAAAATAGGCTTTTAGCTATTCTTCTATTTATCAAATTGTTATATGCAAACTCTACCTACACCAGAATGATATCCTATAACTTTGGCTTCTTTCCAAATAAGCACCTCTACAAATTTCCAAGGCTTCTATTCACCACTTCGGTTTGGTCTTCCATTTATGGATGATAAGATCAGCTAAAACTTAACTTTGTGTTCATTTTTTTCCAAAACGTGTGCTAAAAGTAACCTCCAAAGTTGGTATCTCTATCCACTACAATTATTTTCAACAAACCATGAAATCTTAAAAATTATCCAAAAAATAAATTAGCAATATGCATAGCATCATTTGTGTTTCTACAAGTTTTAAAATGTGTCATTTTTAAAAATCTATCAACAACAACAAAAAATGAATCATTACCACTTTTTTTTTGAGGTAATCCAAGGACAAAGCCCATACTTATGTCCTCCTATGGTCTGTCTAGTATTGTTAATGGTTTATGCGATCCAATGTTTTGTATCTCCCTTTGCATGCTAACAAACTAGATAACACTGCATACATATCCTTACATCCACATTCTTTCTTGGCCATTAAGTGCATGCATAAATTTGTCCCATTGTGTTATCTACTTCAAAATGTCTAGTCAGTCTTCCATTACGTTTTTCTTTATCAAGTTCTCTCTCATTGAGCTCTGTGGTATGCATAACTATTTCCACTTAAATAATAATCCCTCTTAGATAAAATAATCAAGCCATGGTGTTTTTTCTCCCATAGTATGGTTCTTACACATTTCCCAAGCTTCTTTGAAGTCTAAATCATTAACATAAATCTCTTTCATTATATCAAAAATAATAACTTCAATTTTCATTGCATTCACCAACAAACTTCTTCTACTCAAGGCACCTGCTACCCAATTTGACCTATCACTTCGAAGCATAAAATAAAATGAGTAGATTTTAAGGTGATTGTTAATGAACTACAACGCATGATGATTTATGAAAAACAAATTCCTTCAGTAATAGATAATACCTCCACTTCTTGAGTTCTTACATGATGTCATGGAAATATTGATCATAAATTAAATATTTCTTCTTGGTTTTATTTAATGTCTTTATGAAATAGGCAATAGTTCTACCTTCTTCACTTAAAATGCCTACAATGGTTATTTTTCTTGAGTCATAAGCTACTTGGAAAACTTTTTTAAAGTCCAAAAATTCCAGAATCAATTGCTCCAAGTTTTTTCTTTTAAGATTTGAAATATTTTTTCCATTGCACTCATCCATTTGAACTCATGCCTACCTACCTTTATTATTTATATGATTAGCGCATAAATTCCACTAAAAATTATGATGAAATTTCTATAAAAACTTGCTAAAATATGGAAAATTCTGGCTTCAAATATACTCCTTGGTGATGACCACTCCACAATAGTCTTTACCTTTGTTGGATCCATCCACAAACCATCATTGGATATGATAAAACCCAAATATACCAATTCCTTCTAAGTAAAACTACACTTCTTCAAATTAACCAATAATTATTCCTCTTTCAACATTTACAAAACTAACCTTAGATGCATTAGGTGTTCTTATTTGGCCTTTCTGAACACCAAAATATCATCAACGTAAATCAACAAACTTACCAATAAAATGCTTTAAGACCTCATTCATCAATCTCATAAAAGCATTAGGTGCATTCATCAATCCAAATGGAACAACCAATAGTTCATACAATCCATATTTGGTCTTAAACATAGTCTTCCACTCATCTCCTTCACTAATTCAAATTTTATGGTAACAATTTTTCAAATCAATCTAGTAAAGTACTCTAGTCCACTTAAATAATCTATCAAGTCATCCATACAAGGTAATGGAAACCTATATTTTATCATTATCTTATTGATAGCTTGGGAGTCTATACACATATGTCACTCTTCTCCTTTCTTGGGTGCTAGTATAGCTAGTACTACACATGGGTTCAAGATCTCCCTAATTAACCCCTTATACAATAGTTGTTGGACTTGTCTCTTCATCTTTTCATATTATGTTAGTGTCATCCTAAAAGTTGCCTTGTTTATTAAGATTACTCTAGGTATGAAGTCTATTTGATGACTAAAGATCCTCATAGATGGTAATCCATTCAATAACTCCTTTGAGAAAAAATGTGGAAACTCTTCTAATATATCATCTACTTCATGAGGGATATCATTTATTTCATTGATTTTCCCAACTTCTATAGGTTTGACAATGAGGGTAAAGCACACTTCTTATTTCATATTCTTCAATAATTATTTTTTGGAGACTAATCAAACCTTAGAACTATTTCCCACCTCTTATCTTTGGTCCATAAATGAACTCAATGCATAAATTTTACCATCTTTGATAATTAAATAAGTATTCATCCTACCATCATCTATTTATTTCCAATCAAATTGACATGGTCTTCCCAATAAAATATTATTTGCATCCATTGGCATGATGTCACATATAATTACATCCTTATAATAACCAATCTAAAAATTCACCATACATTATTTGGTTACAAAAATTTAGTGCCTATTTTGTAACCATGACACTTTGTAAGGATTTAAATGTTCAATTTGTTACCAAAACTCCACTATTCTCATAAGATCTCAATATCAAATAATCACATAAAATAATAAATTAATCCAATAATAATATTAAAAAAATAACACACTAAAATATTATTGATGATATCTATTAAAGTAATGTGTAAATTCTATGCTTGTTTGAATACATATTACAGAGCTTTATCTTCAATATAAACATACATGAGACTCTTCATATTACACGACTCTTGAATTTTGCTATCCTCAAACTCACAGGAGAACCAAATCTTCATATTTCCTTATTACACATTTAATCTTACATATTACATAAATACAAAGTCTCTCGTGATTTTACATAACTCCTCACTTCTAAACATGACACTTCACACACATAACTCTCACTTACTACTCTAGACTTATTTATATGAAAATTATCATAGACGTAAATATTAAACACACCGTATACTAAACTATTTGAAACGTCCTTCCATTAGTGTTGCAAGGTACCAAATAATGTAATACCTTTAACCCTCCCCTTGATATTACATATTTTGGCATGAATTTCCATTATAGCTATTCTATTTTTTCACTATGCAAATATGGCTTTTAAATATTTTATAATTGTTTTTTCCAAGAGCTTTTGTTAAGATATATACAAATTGATTTTCAGTAGAAACATATTTTATTTGAATATGATGATCTTGAACATGTTATTTGATAATGTGACATTGGACTTCAATATTATTTTTCTATTTCATGAAACATAGGATTTTTTATTAGTTTTTGAACTCCTTGATGATCACAATTTAGTATTGTAGGAGTGTTTTATTCCCATATTAGATAGAATGTATTATAACCAAAGTGTTTCACATACAACATATCTTGTGGCATGATACTCTACATCTATTGATGAGAGAGCTATTGCATGTTATTTCTTATTGTGCCATGAAATAGGTCCTGATCCAAGATAAAATGCATAGCATGATGTTGATTTTTAATCATATATTGAACCTACATAGTCTAAATCTAAATATCTCCATAAATAGAAATTATCATTTTTCTTGTACTCTAGACCATATTTTATAGTATTTTTGACCTATTTTATTATCCTTTTTATTGCTTTATAGTGAGTTTCCTTAGTATATTTCATAAATCTAGAAAGATAATTTTAGCAAAAATAATATCTACTCTAGTATTTGTTAAATATAGAAGAGTTTCGATTAGTTGATGATACATAGTAGCCAAAAATTATGGTGATTCATCATTTTTGGACAATTGTAGCTCTTGTTCCATTAGAGTATCTTTAGTTTTTTATTTTGTAATTTTTTACTTTTCAAGTAGTGATATTGCATATTTAGTTTAATTAATCATGATATTATTTTCTTTATATATAATTTCTAGACCAATATAGTAGTGTAGAAGCCCCAAATCTGTCATTTCAAATTCTTTTGACAAATCATTTTTTACACTATTTATTAGTGTTTTTAAACTTCTTGTGATTACTAGATCATGAACATATTCAACAATAATTATTATTTCAAATCCAACTTTATTTATATAAATATTTTAATCAAATGCACTCATTTTAAAATCATGGTGTTCTAGATGATCATTAAATTTAATATACCATGCTCTAGGGGCTTGTTTTGAATTTGTTAGAAATAGATTCTATTACATCATTTGGATCATGTAAATGTACCTTTACCTTGGTACATACTTAGGACATTAGATTAATTTAGGGGGAAGTTATCTAGTTACTTCATGCATTGTAATAACTGCACAAGTGTCAAAGTGTAAGTTGTCCCTTGCATATCTAGGTAGAGTGTTGGCCAAAAAACCTATTTTCTATATAAAGAGCCATAGGTATAGATCATATATATAGAGAGCATACAATTGTATATAGAGTCAGAGTGATATGATGTAGCATTGTAGTGTGATGGGGTGTAATATGCTCAATACCCATTCTTGAGTGGTAGCTCTATTCATGGAGTTTTCATTTCCTCCAGAGCTATTTTGTAAACATATCCATCATATATATATATATATATATATATATATATATATATATATATATATATATCTTTAGTCATATCGTAGATTTACTTTATGTCAATTTCTTTTGCATCTTATGTTTGGTATCTCCCATTACAGGCTGCATCAAAAGCTAATAGTGGTATCAAAGATATGGTAGATCAATAGGAAAACCACCATTGTCATAGACCCTAAGTTTTTTTCAATATGACATGCAATTGGACCAGTCACTGTCAAAATTACTCAGGAGAGTCTAAGTGGTAGAATTAAGGAGAGCCACAAGATTAGAATTGAAATAAATCTCAGATTCTGGAATACAAATATTGCATATGGTTGGAGTATTTCCACAAAGTTTCAATGGAAAACTTGTGAAGACTAGGAATCAGTATTTGATCCACTATTTTGATGTTTCAACTAGTGAAGCTCATCAAAGAGACCTGGAGAAAATAACCTGAAGTTTTTTTATTGCAAGGAATTGATTCTCAAATTATTGGGACACCTCCTACAATAGAAATCTAGGATATTTCAACTTTGTTTCCTAAAATTCAGAGTGATTTCATAGTGCAAATATTAGTTACTGCAAGAGAAAAATACTACAAAAGAAACTTCTAGAGCAAAATTATGGTGAAGTTGGGAAATAGGAGATCTCTATTGCTACATTGTAAAATTCACAAGAATAAAAGGTCATAGAAGCCTTAAAAGACCATAGTAGCCTTGATCTAGAATAAAAGACCATAAAAGCCTTGATCTAGAAAAAAAAAGGCCATAGAAGCCTTGGAAAGACCATAGAAGCCTTGGAAAGGCCACAAAAGCCTTGATCCTAAAAAGTTCATAGAAGCCTTGATACTGAAAAAGACCACAAAAGCCTTGATATTGAAGAAGACTTCAGAATAAAATATCTAACTCAAAAGTAGATTTTAGTACTAATATTTTATTGCAGGAATAGGAAGATTCAATGAGTTGGTAAAGCTTCCTACAAGAATGTTAGAAGGAATATCATCTTCAAAATAAATCTAAAACCTAAAGCAAAATATATTAGAAGAATATTTCATTGATGAAGGACTATGAGAGTCCTACTCGAATACAAAGATATAGAAAATAGATATCTAGGATAAGATCTCACCACCAACACTTCTAGAAGTAGAAGGTTGAAGATAATATCTCAAGGAAGACCACAAAAAGAAGAATTAAATTAGAATATTTAGAAGGTGCAATCTAGTTAAGATAATAATTTAATTCTTATTTTTTCTAAAAGCCCTTTTTAACACTTTTGTAGAGGATGTAGATCTTGGTGTATATGATTACCAGATTGTTGTATTATAAGAGATCTTGCAACTCTTTTTGTAGGCTGCTTTAAATAGCTTCGTCTTCACCAAGATATGGTCACCCTTTCACAAGCTTAGATTTTTTTGTGGCTTGTTATCATGTTTTAGTCTCCTTTTTGCTGTAGATGTGAAGAGATATTTGATTCTGAAGTGGTGCCTTCTTGCTATGAGATGAAATCCCTAGGTCTCCTATATTTTGTAGGCTTCTTCTCAAGATTTTGCATGTCTTTAGGTCTTATGAGATATGTCACTCCTTTCCAAATTCTTCTTCTTGGGCTTGTTGTTAGATGGCAATAATTGTCCCAAAATTTTCACTATCTCCAATAGTGAATTTCTCCAATGAGTTCTCCTTGGAACTCATTTGATGAATTCTCTAGCAAGGCTCACAAAGCCTTTATTGTATGCTCATAGAGACATCTCCAAGGTGATTTTGTATCTTCTTGTGGTATTCCTTGAGATATTATCTTCAACATTCTACTTCTAGAAGTTTTGGTGGTGAGATCTTATCCTAGATATCTATTTTTTATATCTTTGTATTCGAGTAGGACTCTCATAGTCCTTCATCAATGAAATATTCTTCTAATATATTTTGCTTCAGGTTTTAGATTGATTTTGAAGATGATATTCCTCCTAACATTCTTGTAGGAAGCTTTCCCAACTCATTGAATCTTCCTATTCCTACAATAAAATATTAGTACTAAAATCTACTTCTGAGTTAGATATTTTATTCTGAAGTCTTCTTCAATATCAAGGCTTCTATGGTCTTTTTCAGTATCAAGGCTTCTATGGACCTTTTAGGATCAAGGCTTCTGTGGCCTTTCCAAGGCTTCTATGGTCTTTCCAAGGCTTCTATGGCCTTTTTTTTCTAGATCAAGGCTTTTATGGTCTTTTATTCTAGATCAAGGCTACTATGGTCTTTTAAGGTTTCTATAACCTTTTATTCTTGTGAATTTTACAATGTAGCAATAGAGATCTCCTATTTCCCAACTTCACCATAATTTTGCTCTAGAATTTTCTTACATTACACCCTATTGCACTCAAATATTTTACCTCAAAAACAAAAATTTAGATGTGAAAAAAGGAGTGCAAAATGAAGGTGCAATAAGAATATTTTATGTAAACCTATTTTACATTATATTGCATGAATCCTAATATGGTTATACAGGGATAAAATGGAATAATTAAAGGTGCTCTAAAGGCACTACACTTGCTAAAAAAATCATTTAAATGTGGTTGTATGCTAGCAGTAATAAAGCTCAGCTCAAGAAGCCAATCAATAGTCTCATACTGCTTGCATCCAAGATGATCGAACCTACAAGATACAACATGAAAAACAAAGGGAGAACAATTTTAATCAAAGATAAATATCATCTATGGAATGAGGAGGACGTAAGAAATAAAGAAAGAAAGGAAAAAAAATTACCATTAGAGTATCACTCACTCCATGATCGTTGGCAAAAATTGGTGCTCAAAACCTCCATATTATTGCTCTATATCCTAGTTGAAAGCAAGTTCAAGAGAATGAAATAGGAGTTGGGGATTCTTGAAGATTAAAGGATCTTCAAAAAGGTCCATTTTAACCAATGAAAGGAAGGATGTCCATGCAGAGAAGAATGTGACACTTGTCACCAAAGGAGAACCCTAACACTCAAGTCAAGGGAGTGCTCATATTCAAGAAAGGAGTTATGAAAATATGTTGGTACATTGAGTGTATGGGATACATTTGTCTCTTCGAATATCAAATGTTTTTCTAAAGAGTGTAACATTTGGATATTACAAGAAGGAAGATGAATGTGTCATTTGCACCAAACTCCTCTGAAGCACTCAATGTGAAACAAACGTGCAACTTGGCATATTATACAAGAAGACTCTCCATATTAAGGATTTCAATGATCGAGGTCAAAGGAAAGTGCAAATAAATTCTCATCTTGGCATTTACACTTTGTTGTCTGTATGCACAATGCAAAATTATAGCATGGAAATAAGGTTCTAGAGCCTTCAATGCTCAATCAAAGTGAGGTCCTAGCAAGAGTCCAAGAAACACCATTTTTGGAATGCATATAGCTCAAAGCGATTCCATTGGAGAGTGTAGTCACAACGTCAATATGTCTACATAAATTGCATGTAGTCCTAGCTTCTCAACAATAAAAACACCGTATATTGCTTAGTGAAAGCTAAAGTTTAATTCCCATTATTATATGTTTTTTTCTTGGGAATCATAAGGTTGTAATTAAAGGAATTTAATTAATTGAAAGCAATTTATCAAAGGGAAAACTTTATCATATAAAAATAATATTTGCAATATAAATCCTAGGAGCAATAAGGATTTCTACTAGAATGAATAATGATTATCTTCAAATATTATTGTAATCTAATTTATCCAAATATTATGGAGTCATAAGGGCTACTACATCAAATTAATTAATTGAAAAATTAGATAAACTAAACCTAATTCCCAATTAGTTATTTATAAAGAGAGGTTTATCAAATATTTTTCAAAGGTTGGATATACATATTATTGTCTCAAATCTATCAAAAGGAGACAAAAGGTCCAACATTATTACCTATTTAAAATTTAGGACTAGTGCTTAGTTCAATAGGAGTAATAAGGGCTACTAAGAATTTATTTTGGCATATACAAAACCTTTACAAAATCAATCAAATATTGAACTGTAATTTACAAAGAGCATTATCTTATCCATAGAAAACTAGGGAGTCATAAGTAATTATACAAAATATAAGAATTAATATTAGTAAAATTAAATGGCTTCAAACAAATTCTTCCTAGATGAATCACAATTACTCAAGGGTCCTAATTATTTTTCCTGGAAGAATAAGGTGAAAGCTATCTTGGTATATGAGAAAAGTGGGATATTTTCAAAGGGAAAATTCAAATACTTACCATAGATGATATTGAAATTGAAAATTTTATAGAAAATGATTCAAAAGCTTTAATGATAATAACCTTTGCTATCAAGAAACTCCTACCCCTGAGAAGGGCAAGAAGGATAGTAATTCTGATTCTGATTCGCCTGATCTAGTTGAGAAATACCTGCACAAACTTGTCATTCAGTATTC
The DNA here is from genome assembly GCA_028583015.1 of Wollemia nobilis. Lineage (NCBI taxonomy): Eukaryota > Viridiplantae > Streptophyta > Pinopsida > Araucariales > Araucariaceae > Wollemia > Wollemia nobilis. The sequence goes on along the minus strand of JAQPPZ010003286.1, from coordinate 8,198,796 downwards.
TTCCACTACCATTGATCACCTGGAGACAACTTATGTTGCTCTTGGGAAGGGCATTGCTCAGCTGAAGGATCAAAGAAACACCCTAAATTTATTATTTTTCTGTGACACTTATGATAAGGACGGTCCTACTATCTCTGTTGTGGTTGGGATTTATGATATTAATGAGGATTCTAAAGAGGATGAAGTCATTGAAATTGCTAAGGAGGTATTTAAGGATGCTCCTAAGGATGAAGTTAAGACTAATTTCATTAATGGTGAACCGAATATCACTGTTACATCTACCAAAGCAACTCCTATGCAATTATTTATTCCTGACGCATGTTGTTGGATCTGTGGGGATTTCTTCCTTTTGGTATTATTGTATTGAATTCTATTTTCTTTCTTTATTTCTAAGGAATTATTTTGTTCCTTTTTAGCATCCTCTTTTCTTTCCTTTCTTTGTTGCTTCTCTACCTTTTCTGTTTCTTGTCTCTTCTTGTTGTTTCAAGGTATTGGGATGCCTTTCAAATGCCCCTTTAATAAAATTATTAACTTACCAAAAAAAATAACCTTTGCTATCACTGATGAAATACAACCCTATATCAGTTTTGCAAAAACATCTTCAGATGCATGGACAAACCTAGAGAAAATATTCAAAGGAAAGAATAAGGTAACTAGTCACCGTCTTCAGACTCAACTTCATTCATTAGAAATGAATAATGAAGAAAGAATAGAACTATTCCTATGGAAGGTAGTAGATATCAAAGGGAAATTATTTACCTTAGGGAAAATAGTCAAAGATGAATTTATTACTCAAATAACTATGAGAGCACTTACAGAGAGCTATAAGAAGTTGGTAACATCTTTACAAGTTCTAAGTAAAGATACATCTTTTGATGATTTAGTCAATATATAGGTATATGATGTGGAAAATATGGGTAAAAATAAAATATCTAATAATGCACTGGCATATAAAGAAAATCAATAATGAAACATTGCTACTTCATAAAAAGGATGAAAAGCATGGTACATAAAGTATTGTTAGATATGTAGGAAAAAAGGCCATAGCACCAACTACTGCATGTTCAATCCCAAAATTTAGAATCAAGGAAATCATATGAACAATATGAACCAATTTCAGACATGATAGTATCAAAATCCTCATCAGCAATAATTTCAGCATCCAACCAATTATCCACAATTGGAGTATCAAAAAAGGAATAAAAAATGACATCTAGCTCAGAAGATAGATGAAATTGAAGAACTAGAAGAATCGACAGATGATTATGAAATAAAAGCTCTCTCATCAAGAATGACAAACTATGAAGACACCAATCACTTGCTTGAACAAGTTGCAAAAAGCAAAGAAGAAGATTCAAAATCTCAAGGAATCTATGAAGATCCACATTGAAGACTAAGTCTTCAATATCCAAATAATGTAATATAGGGGGTTATTAGAAATAGATTCTATTAAATCATTTGGATCATGTAAATGTACCTTTACCTTGGTACATACTTAGGACATTAGATTACTTTAGGATAAATTTATCTAGTTACTTCATGCATTGTAATAACTGCACAAGTGTCAAAGTGCAAGTTGTATATGTACAAGTTGTCCCTTTCACATCTAGGTAGAGTGTTGGCCAAGGAACCTATTTCCTATATAAAGAGCCATAGGTATATATCATGAATATATAGATATATAGAGATATAGAGAGCATACACTTGCATATAGATTCAGAGTGATATGATGTAGCATTGTAGTGTGATGGGTGTAATATGCTCAGTGCCCATTCTTGAGAAGTAGCTATATTCATGGAGTTTTAATTTCCTCCAGAGCTATTCTGTAAATATATCCATAATATATATATTATTTTTAGTCATCTCATAGATTTACTTTATGTCATTTTATTCTGCATATTGTGTTTGATATCTCCCATTCCATGTTGCATCAAAAGCTAACAAAATTTGATAGTGATTTTTTAATTTGTAAAATTTTTGTACCTATCCCTTAATAAAAAATATTTATATTTTAATCATTTAGACTTATTCAATATCAGCATTAATAAATTCAATCTTAACATCAATTTGATGTATTTTTCAACCAATTTGAGCTCCTAATGCACAAATTGTATGAATAGTAGTCATTTTTCTTATAGGTGCAAATGTTTTTTCATAGTCAATTCTTTCTATTTAGGCATAACCTTTTGCAATTAGTCATACCTTATATTTATTAATAGAACCATCCACCTTGTATTTTGTCTTGTAAATCCATTTACATCCTATTGTTTTTTCTTTTGGGTAGATAAACTAAATCCCATGTTTTGATCTTCATTAGTGTTGTATCCTAATTCCATTGCTAATTTCCATTATGGTTGTCTTAGTGCATCTTGTATTATCATATATTCTATTATAGAACTCATTAGTCCAATATTTTTTCTTTTCATACTTTGAATTTGAGGCCTTGTAGTGGCAAGATCCAGTAATATTTCTAGTTTTGAGTCTTTTAGTGTACTTGTATACCACTTTCCCTCTTTGCTTTGTGATGATATTATGACCTCTAAATACTCAAATGGTTCATTAAATTTTCATGATTGTTCATTCAAATATTCTTTTGTATTTTTTGTGAGATCCAATATAGGAATTGTAGACATTTGGATATTCAATTTTATTTTGTTTTCTTCATCAAAAATCACATATTCTCTCACATAGATTTTTTGTTTTTAGGTCAATTATCCTATAACCTTTTGAGTCATCATATCCAAGAAATATTTCACATAAGGTTTTGTATCTAATTTTATTCTATTTTTATTTGGAATATGCATGTTTTATTTACACCCAAAATCTACTAAAGGCTTTTGTCCTAACCAAATTTCTTTAGGAGTAATATTTTTAAGAATTCTTGGGGATATCTATTTTGAATATAAATTGTAATCCTAACAACCTCTATCCAATATTTATGGCCAATATTTGCTTCTTTAAGCATACAACATACCATTTCCATAGTAGACCAATTTCTTATTTTTGATATAGCATTCGGTTGTGGTGTATAAGTTGTAGTAAGTTGTTTTTTATACCATTTTATATTAGAAATGATTCAAATTATTTTGATGGATATTCAATACCCCTATCTAAGCAAATATTTTTGATTGATCTTCCTCTTTCTATTTCTACAAGTTTGTTAAATTGTTGTTTAAAATAAGTAAAGGATTTAGATTTAAATTTCAAGAAGTAGACCTACATTTTCAAGAATAGTCTTCAAAAAATAGCTAAAAATATTTTGTCTTACAATAATAGCATCCATTGGTCCATACAAGTATGTATATACTATTTTTAGTGGTTCTTTGGCTAGGTTCAGGCTTAATTCAAATGACACTCTATGCTATTTTCTTGCTAAGCCCTCTGCACAGATTATAGATTGTCATTTTAGATAGGGTAAAGCTACTACTATTTGATATTTGATCGGTTCATTTAAATATGACACACTTATATGCCCTAACCTATTATGCCAAATATATTTTATTTTTAATGTTATTATTAGTATAATAATATCTGATGTAGTGTCAAAATAAAATAGAATATTTATGAAGGATCTAGTGTTTAAGCTTTTTTTGTTTGGTGATGATACATTTTGTTTCAATAATTCTTAATTCAACCACTAGATTTTGGTCTAAGCTACGGATAGTAGGTTAGCAACTAAACTTGGTACCTATAATGCATTTTTAATCATGCCTTTTTCATCAAATAAATATATTAATATATTTCCTACACCTTTGACCTCATATATTTTATCATCTACTATTGTAACTGGTTCCTCGTATTTTTCTTGAAAAGAACCAAACCAAATTTTATTTCCATTCATATGTCTACTTGCCCCTAAATCAATATACCAATGATTACTTATGATGTTTTATTTGTTGCTTCTCCTTGTTATCACATTTAAACTTCTTCACAGTGTGTTTCTAAAGGTGCTTATTCTTTCTTCAAATCCTAAACACACGTCTTCTTCAATGTAGATCTCCTCTCTACCTTAATTATCTTCTCTCCAATTGTTGCTCTCCACCATTCTTCTTTCTCCTCTAATGTTGCTTGTCTAACATGGCTCTCCCTAGGATCACACAACATGGATCTGATACCACTATTAGCAAAATTTCACTATTCTCATAGGATCTCAATATCAAATAATCACATAAAATCATACACTCATACAATAATAATATTACAACAATAAGACACTAAGATCTTATTGATAATATCTACTAAAGTAATTTGTAAATGTTAGGCTTCTTCAAATACATATATTATATCTTTGTCTTCAATATATACATACATTAGACTCTTCAAATTACATCTCTTAAAAGTTACTCTCCTCAAAATCATGGGAGAACCAACTCTTCATATTTCCATCTTAACATAATAAATATCATGTATTACATAAAAATAAATTATCTCATGATTGCACATAACTCCTCACTTCTAAAATTAACACTTCACACACATAACTCTCACTTACTAACATAACAACTCACACATAAAACTCCATGCTTATTTACATGACACATACTATAGATACAAATAGTAGAAATACCCTAGATTAAACTATTTATAAATTTCATGCATTAGTGTTGGAAGGTATCAAATAATGTAATACATCTAACACAATTCTCTTCAAAGCAATTTCTCTACCATATTTGTTGACACTAAGTTGTCTATGCTTTAGCTATCCAGAATTACTTTACAATATTTATCACTTGATTTACAAATTATCCTAAATAGGCTTTTTCTTTGCTCAATTTCATGCATCTCCTTTGTTGGTTTTAAAAATACCATTTTTATCATAAGTTATTCTCCTTGTCTTAGTTTTTGTATGTGCTTTGGTGAAGTAATACTTTCTTAATTCACTTGTGCAATATGGTTATGGGCTTTCTTTCCATACCCAATAGTTTATTATGCTTTAATAAACTCATATGCTCCTTTTTCTTCTTCCAAGTACCTATAACATTTTCCAAAAAAACTACATCCTTTGCCTCTACAAAATTCACCTTGTACTTTCAATGATTCGTCCTTCTCTTGAGTACTCTGGTTGAAACTATTTGTTTCTGAATAATTTTATCCCGCATCATGAGTTTGTTATCCTCTTTCTCTATGGAATTTTCCTCTTCATCTTGAAGACTATCCTCTCTCTACAATTATTTTATTTCTTGCATGTAAACTTGTATTCTATATTGAGTACATATTGATATGTTTCTTCAATAATTTTGAATCAAATCATACCAATTTCATCTTGTATAGACAATATTAGTCCATTTATATATCTTGATTATTTTTTCATCATATTCAATATGACATACTCTTATAGTCAATGAACTCTTCCATATACTCTTTGACTCCTAAATACTTTTTCTTAAGGTTTTGGAGTCTCCTAAACAATCAATTATGATAATCAATAGGTAGAAATTTTAATTTAGCTACAAACTTATCCCAAGTTCAAATTCTATCCTTTCCTTTTTGTTGCCTTTCCATTCAGACATTATCCATGGAGGATTCTTCTATTATGAATATCTTCATGTCTATTATATAATCTATCAAATCGTTATGATTCAAATTTCCATTAAAATTATGGGTATCCATTTTTGGTTTAATTTCTATATTTGAGATTGCTTAAATAAACCACTACTCTAGTACATCTCCTTGCTCCTTGTATAAATCTTTTGGATGACCAATATCCTCCTCTTGACTGTCACTAACCTCTTCAAGATGAAAACCTCTTCTTTCGATAGCCTTAATTGCATCTAATCTAGTAATGATTCCTCTAAACAATTTTAGCTATATCCACTAGTTAAGGTCTCATACAATCCTATCTTCCTCTTCATCATTGGGCCATTTCTCTAAAAAAATTGTCTTTGGCTCTAATACCAAATTATGTAGACTATATAAATGGAGTCAACTAAACAAAATTCTCCCCTAGCAGTAAAGGATTCATGATTCAGTCACACACATAATGTAAGATTTAATTTTGTTCTTATTTGGACATACTAAATATCAAGACTGAGAAGATAGCAATTTCCAAGATGATAACATGGTAATTTTCAAGATGGAATAATGGAAATTAATAATACAATACTTACCAAGATGGTAATTGGTAAGATGACACTATCACAAGATGACAATACCCCAAGTCAACAAGGGTAAAATAAAATGCTTGATGTTATATGACAATAATTCTTCCATTATGGCGATTTTCACTTGGATGGCATATTGTATTTTCCACTTGAATGACACTTCCACTTGTATGGCATGGTGCAACTTTCACTTGAATGACATGGTGCAACTTCCACTTGAAATATCAATCACAAATCAACTGAATGACAAATTACACTATATCCTCTTGAATGACAATTCCTACTCGAATGACATCTTCACACAAACTATAATAATACATCATCCTCACTTGTAATCCTACATAAATACTATTCTATGAAACCTATAACATTTAATCCAATTACTATTTAAATGCACACAAAAAATTGATATGAAAAGTTAAACTTAATGATATTGCCAATGTGCTAGTTGGCTATATATTACAATTTTTTTTTTTTCTTTGTTCCCCTAGCTCCCATGCATAAATAAGCAACTGGAACCTCTACCCCACCTTTCTTTCTTTTTCTTCTGTTCTTAACTCTAAATACACACCCCCTTTTTTTTTCTTATTGTATTTTATACATAAGGTTGATGGTTAACCAAGTGATTGTATGGTATACCTACCATAAATATTATATTAACAAACAATATAATAAAAAATTAAATTTCTTGGATGCTCCCATGTCAGTTATCTTCTAAACATTTATGTTTCTCTAAGGAATATAAAATACAAGGAATAACCTCATAAACACTTTCTTCTTAATATTTCCTAGAAAACCCAAATGTACAAATATGATCCTCCATAGTAATTACTTTCGTATGCTACCATGGAAGTCCTAAATTTCCATCGACATACTCCATATGCATTTATTTACTATGCTACCCTTGAAAACATAAAATAAAGTAAATACACTCTATACTACTTTCATTTTTATTACAAGGAGAAACTCATATTCTACTTGAAAAAATTAAGATGATTTAACTAGAAAAACTTTGACCTCTTCATCTCATTTGCTTTAAAATTTGCTTTTCTATATTCCTTTGCATATTCAACTCCCTTTGTGTTTGAACATGTATCCCTTGTATCATTTTTTCTTCTAATGGCTAATTCGAGTCAACTATATTCACCTTTTCTATTTGATTATGTAGAGGTGTATTCCTTACCACTTTTTTATAAGTAAAAATCCTTTATTTGACCCAAATTCTACTATGACATGATCTACTTGTTTCATATTGAAGATTTCCTCATACCCAAAAATTTCTATTAGTTTCTCCATTGTTTTCACTTTGTAATTTCTTGTCATGTGTCTGATATCATAACATTTATAACTTTAGAAATACAATGCCTTCATAATCCACTTGTTGATCGCATGTACTTGATTTAGATTCAATCCTAATGGATTGTGGTAAAGGTTTTGAAATATCCATTACAAGACATATTCAAGTGTATACAACAATATTTCTCTCCTTTGTAGTTGGTCCCTCCTAGATGAACTCCCCTAGAATGTTGCTAATATTATTCAAAATCTCCTTACTGATGAGTTGATAAGGATGTCCAAATATTCTAAATCCACACCAAAATACTTTTAATAGTTTCTATAGAAAAATTCTCACTCCATGGTCTTAAATATAATGTATATTTACCCATAAACCAAGGACCACCTTCGATTATTTTATTCATTATTTATGAACTAGAGAAGACAATAAGAAAAATTCACTACAATCCCCACTTTCACTTGATTCAATTTTGAATCTCAAAAAAATATGACTGGTATCCATGGAACTTACATGTCAACTCTATAGGTTTAGGAACCATTATATCATGCTTAATTATCTAATCCTTTATAATCACTCTAATGTAGTATTTGCTACCTATATAGGGTTTACCATAGATTCACTCTTTCTCTTATCGTTAACTAGTGAATCCTTATGTCCAACTAGGGCATCCTTAGCTCTAGAAAGGAATTTTCAAAAATGAATTTCCTACCATCTTACCTAGATTGTCTTCACATGAATCCTTTAGTTTTTGAGTTTCACATAATATTTATAACAATAAGAAGTGTCATTCACTCCTTTCTCACACTTTGCTTCTTGTATCCTACTCACTTCTAGCTAAAAGCCAAGGAATTTAACTACATAATTTAAAGCCATTTGTTAACTTTAATTATAATCCCTAGCCATTCTTGGTAAATAAGCCTAACCTACCTCATTGAAGGAAATAAGAACAAGGTGGACTAAGCCTTCTAGAGAATAAAATCAATGTCGTAGACTAAGAGAATAAGGTTCTTCTAATTGGTTTACCCTTTTAGAATATTTTTTATCAAATTAATAAATTTTACAGGTACTATTAATTTTTTTAAATACTACTTTAATTTAAAATTTTATTTTATTTATATCTTCTTCCCAAATACCATTTTTATCATCACTTTTTATTTTTATTTGTGGGCTAATCCACTTCTTGTTAGCACTTGTGGTATTTTCTTTTATTTTTCCATATCAAATTCCTTTGAGTTTCCTTTTCTATTTTGTTTTCATTTCTTAGGTCTTCGTCTTATTTTTCCATTCCTACCAACAATTTCATCTTCATCAATCTCTTCCATTTTTATGTTGTTCATAATGAGAATTATCATCTATAAGTTTATCTTGTTGTGAAGGATTTGGAGTGCAAGGAATAGCCTCAAAAGTGCATCTTTTATGTTGCCTTGGAAATGTTACAGTGCAAAGATGATTGTCAATTGTCATTACCTTCTCATAGCACCCCCAAAACCCTAAATTTCCATGGATATCCTTCATGCTCATATATTTTCCATGTTGCTCTTGAAATCCTAAAGTGTAAGAGATAAGCTCTTCACTATGTTCATTTCTATTGCAAGAAGAGAATTTTACACCACTTGATAGAAATAAAGATGATTTACTCAGCATAAAATTGACATCTTTTGTCTCTTTTGTTTTAAAAATTTCCTGTGCATTTTCCTTTGCACCTTTAATTCCTTTTAAATTTATTGTACTTCTTAATCACCTATATTTTTCTCTTTCTTCTAATAGTTTATCACATCTTAAAGTTTATCTCATGACTAAAAATATTTTCTCTTATTCCATTATTTTCACTTTGCATATCTTCAGTTTCATACCACTTGTGTCATTAGAATGCAATGTTATTATAATCCATATCTTGGTTCCATTATCTTGATTTAGATTTAATATTAATGGATTGGGTTTGAAATATCTATGACAATAATATCTAGATATATATAACATACTTTTGTTCCTTAGTAGTTGAAGCCTTTGAATAAATTCCCTTAGAGTATTAACAATATAATTTAAAATATATTTATTGAAAAAATCATAAGGAAGTCCAAGTATCCTATCCCACACTAGAGGGTTTTTAATATTTTATCTCCATAAAGAAGTTGTCTCTTTATAGTCTTAAATATAGGATATATCTCCTCGTAAACCATGAGCCACAACACATTATTTTATCCCTAAATTTTTAACTAGAGAAGATGATAGGAAAAAGACCTTTTAAAAGAAAAGTCGAGAAGTACTTTAAATTCAATCTTTACTTCCATGTGATCCAATTTTGAATCTTTGAAAACCTTGGCCAAAAGTAATGGAACTTACATACTAACCCTTTGTTTTTAATAATAATTATATGGTGCTTGAACATCTCATCTTTTATAATAACTTTTGACTTATAAAATGACATCTATTATTTGGATGGGGCTTACCATAGATTCACTATTCTTCTTGTCTCTAATTGGAACATCCATAGCATCCTTACTTCCAATTAAGTATTTGAATTTCCTTCCAAGCTGCTTAACTTTTCCTTGTAAAAATACTTTATTTTATAATTTTATTTAGAACAAGAATAAACGATGTCTTCTCCTTCCTTACACTTGTTTCTCACTCACAATTTTTTTACTAGCACTCGCTCCAAATTGCTCTTTCTAATTTCTTATCTTAACAATATTAGAATAAATTATTATTCATCATCAAACCAATATTTTTTCAATTAAAAAATAAAAGGGAAATTTACACCTACCATACTATTTACGGTCTATCACAATATTTTTGAGAAAGAAAAATGAATCAATGGCTTAAATGGAAACTAAGTAATTATCACAAAAGACCTATAACTAAATTATAATAAAATTCAGAATGGAAACTCCAGATATAAGTAAATCTCATACGACTCAATTTCAAAATATGGATGAGGAAGGTACAAATATAAGCAAATCCCATATCACACACAATATGGATGAGGAAGGTACAAATAGAAGCAAATCCCATATCACACACATGAGAAAAGACTACAAAACTGCATAATAAAAATGAAAATAAATATACATGCATAAAGATAAATTGGACTTGAAATATGTTGGTCATGGAAGCGAAGTTCAACTTAGCCTCCATTCCATTTCGATGCGCTGCTGCCTCGGGTTCAGTCGAGGCACTCCGAGCTTCTCCATTAATCCTCTGGCCTTCCCTGCCAGATATATTGCCTTCCACAAATTGTCTTCTTCAAATTCTTGCGCACACTGGCGGGAGTACTTGACAAGCATATCTGGTAGCCTTGACAGACAACAAGCAACTATATTTCTCAACGAGTTTTCTGCCCAACATGCCAAATCCGGGTCCTTCCAATCGCCAAGCCCATCTATTACCCTGCATAATCTGTACAAGCTGTACTGCGGTGCTATTTTCATCCAATCTATGGCATCATGAAGCTCAAAATCTGCATCGTCTTCTTCGTTGTCCTGACGGCGAGTTGCCATCTCACCCTCAATCTCAGTCTCCTCTTTCTCTTTGTCATTCTCATCTACAAGTAGCTTGCTGACTTTGAGTGCTGCGGCAGCTTCACTGCCCATCTGCATACAGTGGTCACGGTGAGACAAGGCGTTAGCGTTTACACTCGTGACCTCAAGGGATTCTCTTCCTACTTGCGGACAAGTAGGAAGTTTCTCGCACAATGTTTGGAGTCTCGAGAATTCTTTGTCTGCCGCTATGCTAACTTGAACTTCATATGCTGAGACTATGTCTGACCCAAAGCGTGAGTCTGAGCCTACCATGTCGCCCATCAGGTTCAGCATCTGGTCTCCGACGCGTGCATTATCCACTAAATTCATTACATCCCATGCTTCTTTGCAGGCTTTGACAGCAATCTTCACGCGCTTAGACTTGTTCCTCTCGAGTCGGAGGATGATATGGAGTAAGGATACTGCTGTCATCTTCCAACAAGGCTTGTCCAGATGTGGAAAATAATCGTGAACTCGCGGCAATCTTTCCCGTCTGAGTTCATCTATAAGACCAAAACCTTTCTCAATCCATTGCTGAGAAAACTCATCAGAATGTGAGATGAGAATATCGCACTGCCTGCCCTCTTTGCGGCCTTCTTCCATGAAAAGATCTATTTGCTTGATGGCGCTCACGTTGGCTTCCCACAATGAGGCGGGATCTTCTCCAGGCATGCATACGCGCTTCAACATAAATGCAAACTCTTTATAACGAGCTGAAGTTGAAACTGCCTGCTGGCCATGAAAGGTTGAGACGGAGGGTCCACGTAGCAACCGATTCATAAACATAAATGGATTCAAGAGTAACATCTCTGACAAAAGCTGACAGATTTTGCTCACAAACACTAGCAATATTTGAAGCGCTTTTAGCATATGAAGAAACTTATATAACCTGGTTCTGACAACAATCCTAGTCAACAAGCCCATAAAATCACTGTCTTTGGATTGCAGATCCACGTGAAACTCACATACATGAATCAGCTCAACGATGCTTTCTGTCCAAAAATTTTCAATTTTAAACAAAATCCTAATCCCTCCACGGAGCTTGAGCTTGGGAAAGTATAAGAGGGCTGCGAACCATCTCCAGCAGATCACAACCCATCCTACCATTCCGAACGGCAAACTAGCACAGTAATATACCCAATCAACACTATAAGGGAGGGAATAAGACCTATAGCGCTTACGTAGCCATACACTTTTGAATACACAGAACATGACGCAAATAGTGACCACCAATCCAACTGCCGAACTCAACACTGATCTAACAATGACATAATCGGGCTGACATATTCGACCTAGAATCCATGACTTAAAAACTTCATTTTCAAAATCCTTCCAAGCACGTTCATCGGTGGTATGGCATTCCTCAGTAGAAAGAGAACCAAATTGAGGTCCTTCGACTTCATCAACAGCAGAAACAATTGCCGCAATCCTTTTATTGAGAATTCCACGAAGAGGCTTGCTAGCTATTACTGTGCAAACTAATATAAAAATTAAAAATATAATTGATGAATACAAAAGTTTACTGGACAGGAGAAACCAAGACATAAGCGACTCATAAATTTCTTCCTCTTCTTGGGCTATTAAGGAACTGTGATTTTGTACATAGTAAATTTCAGAGGAAATCTGGGCCACTAAACTTATTACTAAAGCTAAAATCAATTTCAAAGACTTTGCAGAGCGAGTGTTCTCAATTCCGGGCAACACATATCCTACGAAGACACATATATTGAGTCTCCCAAAGTCAACAATCATTTGCAAACCAAGGAAGCTTTTAAAAAATACTTGATCATCTAGAGGGGCATCTTGAATTGCTTGTTCTGCTTTTAGAATTTTTTGAAAAACATGGGAAAAGAAGAAGAAAGAAATAGCCTGAATGGTGAGAGCACTGAGAGCTAAAGTGTTCCCTGGAACCCAGTGCGTACGCTTTTTGAACGCTTTCCTTATATCCGGTACTACCATAAAACTGAACACAAAAGAAAATGTTAGAAAAAATATAGTAGATGTGTCTGACCCCAACACTGAAGACAAATTTGAAGGTTTTGCCATTGAATAAGCTGGAGTTTCTGCCATTGAATAAATAGCACCCCACAAACTTTAAACACAAATGCTCATAGACGACACATATCAAGCAAACACACAAATGCTCATAGACGACGCATATCAAGCATTCCTATTTATAATGGAACAAAATGCTACATACTTCTCAAGAGTACAAAATAAATTATTAAAAAAAAAACAAAAACTAATCACTGCTAAACCATGACTACGGTTTACATATCAAAGTAACGTAATCACCACACAAGAATAAATTTTTTTTAGAAGGTATCTTTTTATTCCAAAGTTTTTTAACCTTTGACTTGGCCTGCTGGCAAATCTTTTATGAAAACTCTGCATTTACCAAACCATGCGGGTATAGTTGTCAAAGTAACGTAATCACCACACAAGAATATTTTTTTAGAAGGCATCTTTTATTCCAAAGTTTTTTTAACCTTTGACTTGGCCTCCTGGCAAATCTTCTATGAAAACTCTGCATTTACCAAACCATGCGGGTATAGTTGTCAAAGTAACGTAATCACCACACAAGAATAATTTTTTTTAGAAGGCATATTTTATTCCAAAGTTTTTCTAACCTTTGACTTGGCCTGCTGGCAAATCTTCTATGAAAACTCTGCATTTACCAAACCATGCGGGTATAGTTGGAAAAAGTCGACCGATAACAACGGGTTACATTGATAGGCATCTGAGATCACGCTCACGTTTTGGTGGAGCCGTCGTGAGGAACCTGTCAACCATTCACACAAATATCACAATCATACCTAGTCCATATCCATTTCGTTGCTATTGCCACCAAACCAAATTTACCTTATTAAGAAAATTTATAAAAAAATAAAATTAAGATACAGCGTTTACCATGAGATGTCACACCGCATAGTCTATGGCCGGCCCACTTCCTACGGGATGTCTTGTCAGCTCGACCCAACACAACGTTAATAATAATTATTATTATTTCAATATTTTACAATTTCATAGTTTTTAATAGATTTGAGTGTAACCTTCTCGTAAGGAGGGACCAAGTTGTCTATATATCTAAGGTTTTAGACTTAAAAAGAATGGTGCTTCTTATTAATGTTGATAACATATTCATGTAGTTGGTGAAAGTTTTGTGTATTGGTAGAGGTCGGTTAGGTTTTATTTTCCTACTTTCATACTGCAGATATACGAGGAATGACCTATGTGTTGATAGAGGTCGATAGGGTTCCATTCCTCCTACAGCCACCTTGTTGATCCTTCTAAAAATCTTGTGTTTACCCTAGACAATTTATCTACTTGTGTAGCACAATTGGTAAAAGTCTTGGGTGCTGGTAGAGGCGGGTTCAAGTTCCATTCTCCCTCCCTCCATACTGCAGATATACGATGTAGTTGGGAATGTCCTATGTGTTGGTGGAGGCTGATGGGGCTCCATTCCTCTTAAACCCATCTTGTTGATAGGGGTCCATACACCCACCTTGTTGTTAGGGATCCATACCCCTCTAAAAATCTTGTGTTTACCCTAAACAATTTATCTGCTACAGTAACCTTGTGTAGCGTAGTTGGCAAAATTCTTGGGTGCTGGTGGAGGTCGACACAGGTTTTATTCTCCTTGCCTCCATTCTATAGATATACGGTGTAGTTGGGAATGTCCTATGTGCCGGTAGAGGTCAACAAAGGTTTCATTCTCCCTACCTCCATACTGTAGATAGACGATGTAGTTGGTAATATCCTATATTTTGGTAGAGGCAGTAGCCTTGTGTAGCATAGTTGGCAAAAGTTTTAAGTGGTGGTAGAGGCCGACAAAGGTTTCATTCTCCCTGCCTCCATATTGTAGATATACGATGTAGTTGGGAATGTCCTATGTGCTGGTAGAGGCCGACAGGGTTCCATTCTTCTACATCCACCTTGTTGATAAGGGTCGAGGTCCCTCTAAAAATCCTATGTTTATCCTAAACAATTTATCCGTAAGGATAGTGTAGCGGTTAGGGCTTTGGCCCCTCTTTGGGAAAGTCTAAGATTTAAACCACTGCATACCCGAAAGGGGATAGGCAAGATGGTAGTGGTCGAGTGACTTCCTATTGGCTACCCCAATTTGATGTCTTGGAGGATCGAAGGTCTCATTGACTAGGCTTTAGCAAACGGGCTTAGAATTTATAGAGGTAACCCATTCATGAGGTTACCAATTTCCGTATGAATAAAAAAACACATTTATGTGTATATGCGTGCATGGGTCTATCAAGTTAGAGCATGTAGACACGAAAAGCTTCTTGCCATATTTCCTAGAGAGTCAACGGTCTTGTTGATTAAGCTTTACCAAGTGAGCTTAAAATTTATAAAGACAATCTATTCATAAGGTTACCGATTTCCTTATGAATAAAAAAAACACAATGCTTATTTATAGGGAATTATAAAGTTAAGAGCTATGCCTATCAATAAGGAATTTAACACACCCACCTCTTCTCTATGCTTATCAATAAAGAATTTAACACACACCCACCTTCTCGCTATGCTTATCTATAGAGAATTATAAATTCGAGAGCTATGCTTATCAATAAAAAATTTAACACACACCCATCCCCTCACACACTCGGCCACATCACGGTTTGAACCTTGTATTTCTTGAAAAAGAGCCAAAACCCGTACATAAAATTATTTCCATGGAACAATGTTAAAAACTAATTATAATATGTAGCTTATTTTTTATTGTTTATTAACCTTTTTATATATCAATTGAGTAGATATTAATTTAAAATATTTATATAATAAAGTAATAATATTTTTTAACATATTATGAATATACATATTTAGAGGCTGCTTATAGAAGTATAAAGAGGCTTGCAAATTGTCATAGTATTTATTCGTTGAGAAGGTATTTAAGATTTTTTCTTCATATAATAATACTCTAGGTGTTAATGAAGTGTTAATAGCATTAATGTAATTACCGTTTATGGGATGTAATTACCGTTAATGAGATTAAGATTAATTGATAATCTAAATATTTATCTAATCTCAATATTTAGAATCTCTAATATCAATATGGAGAATATCTTTTAGGGCTTTATAATAAAAAAAAACCATATTTCGAGAGAATATCTTTTAGGGCTTTATAATAAAAAAAAACCATATTTCGAATTTGGGGTGCAGCACCTTTTGGAAGACATTTGAGACATTGTAATTTAATACATCTTTTAAGACATCTTGAATTTGAGAATCTGCACTCGACCTTGAATTTCGAGGGCATCTAAATTGAGAAAAGCCCCAGGCAGGATATCGCTTTTATCTCCAAGTAAGCGTTTCCATCCATAGGTATGGGTAGGACCTCCGCCAAGCTTTTCCCAAACTCTTTAATAGAAAGGCACCAGAACACACTCCAGATCCCCGCTGAACGGAATATGATTCCTCCCGTAGCACCCAGAAAAACTCCAATTCGATGGTATTATTGAGGCCCGCCCAACCTGGATCAGTAGAAGCTGCTGGGCCTTATTCGAAAATGGTGAGAGCTGGAGCAAAGCTGTCAAGCTTAAAGATTGCGAAGAGATCCTCTCCTCTCTATTTCGAGATAAGAGGCACTGAAACGCAGGGATTTTAAAGGGCGAGATAGGAGGCCTTAATTATCATGTAGGTATCTTAAACAACTTAAAAAGCGTCGCTCTCTATCTATAATGGGGCTTAGAAGCGCCTTCGCTTAAAAGCCGAGTTTGAGGGTGCTCCTTAAAATCGATCCTAAGAATCGAGGGCGAATCCTGATAAGCCGGAGCGAGGACGAGCCCCTAAAGGCTCGGACGAACGGAGGCCTTTCCCTCTCAAATAGGATAGCAGTTTCGATAAAATGATAAGTGCCCCGCTCAAGGAACCGTCCCATCCCAAAATGGTAAGTGCCCTGGCTCGGCACCTTAAGTAATGATAGGTTAGAAGGGAGGGAGCAACGGAAACGATTCATTCATTACTACTCATTATTGGAGGATACAGAATATTTTAAGAGGATTTCACAATCTATTACATCTATTTTGAAGAATATTAAATTACAAACCATTCCCATAAACTAGAAGATACAAACCTAAGGATACAAATTTAGATAGAGAGTCCTAGAAACCATTCACCTCCTCTAAAAATTCAACAGCAATTTTATGAATATCCTTTTAATCTATATCTTTAATTTCAAAAAAAACTTTTAATATTATTTATGATTATTTTTACTAATTATATTTTTAGTTTCATTCAACTAGTAAGATTATTATTGAGCATGTATGTAGAAAGACACACATGCACTAATCAATAGGTATATTATATGTTAGTTTTCTTTCGTTTGATCAATTTTACCTTTTTCTATAGCTTGATGCAGGTATTTACAAGGAACCCTTAAAGGTTGAAGATATACCGTAAGTTTCTTATTCACTAATAACTATTATATTTTTTTGTTTTATTTTCTCACTCTATAAATATATTTTAAATAATAATTTATAAAATAAAACTATATTATTTAATGTACTATAAATGTGAATTCGTTTATAAACAAACTATTGTCATTATAGATTTAAACTTAATAAAATGTTGGAATTATCGGCAAGAACCACACTAATGGATAGAAATCAGAGCAACAACTTTTCCGAAAAGAATTTTCATCTAGATGCTTTAGTAATTGTAGTTCTTATCGTTGAACTGCGGGATATGCAACTGCAATGAGTTGTTTTTGGAAGCCATTGCTTCAATCCTCCATAGGATAGCATAGGCTTTGATACCAATTTGAAGAATTTAAATGATTCACTACAAAAATAACTCTCGACCAATTCTATGGTGAGACAGGAGCTTTACTCCACCAAGCAACAAGATGGATCTTCATTGGATTAAGTCGTGAGATGGAAACTATGTTGGATTAAGCAACGAGTTGGAGCTTCGTTGGATTAAGCAGTGAGATGGGAGCTTCGGTGGATTAAGCAACGAGTTGGAGCTTCGTTGGATTAAAAAACGAGATGAGAGCTTTGATGGAAATACGGGAAAATACGGGAGTTAATTCGTAAATAAAGGCTCTAAAGCTTTTCTTCGGGTAAGGAAACCCTCGAAGCTTATCTTCGGGGTAAGAACGCCATGATGCTTGTCTTCAGGCGAGATGGCCTCGAAGCTTGTCTTCGGGGCAAAAATTTTGTGAATCTCGGATTTGGAGGGAGAAGTCGTGAACCTCACGTTTGGGCAGTAAAAAGAACGAAGTTTGTTTTCTAGAGGGATAATAAGCGATTCAAGCAAATTTTCTTTAAGGGACAAAACTTGGCCAAAGTTAATTTCCAAAAGCATATTTCAACGAAGACGAGAGGAGAGATTGACAGAACTACACAAATATAAATATATTATTTATCAGAGTGCAATTACAATGCTTCCTTTATGAAGCTATATAGACATCTACAAACAGTTGCAGGATAAACACAAAATAAAGAAGTTCGGAAAGTTGTTGCTCTAATTTCTTCTCCTCCCGATTCTGCTGTGCTTTTGCTCACTACTAAAATATCGACTTGCACAAATATTTATAGCTAGAGTTGGAGGATAAGGATGGGAAAATCTCACCAACTGTCTGATAGGAGTTTAATGCGAAAGTAGGGTTTCTAACCAATCTTTGGACTACAACTACCCACATGCTTGAAATTGCAGTGATTGGAATTTATGGTTATACAGTCTGTCAGAGAACCCTGCATCAAATATAATTTAATTTTCTAACACCCTCCTTTAAACCATATTTCACAAATACTTTGATGCCTAGCATTTCCCGAAGCCTGTTGAAGTCCTTCTTTAAAGGTTTTGTGAAAATATCAACTACTTGCTCCTTGGACCTGTAAAATAGCAACTAAACTTCAGCAAATTTCAAGATCTCTCTGATAAAATGATATCGGATGTCAATATGTTTTTTCTACCATAAAACACTAGATCCTTCGATAGTGCGATGGTAGAATTATTGTCATATAAAATGGTTTTCGCCCCTTTCGATGGAGGATTCAACTCACCCAAGATTCTTTGTAGCCATATTGCCTGGCATATGACTGGCAATGCAAAAACATACTCTACCTCAGCAGTGGCAATGCAACTATCGGTTGCTTCTTGGACGACTATGAAACTGCTCCTGAACCAAGGTGGAAAGCCTAACCATAAGTGCTCTTTCGATCATCAGTGTTTCTAGCTCAATCGCTATCTATGTAACCCACCAGTTCTAGCTAGTCTCTTCTAGAATAGAAAATTCTATGGTTACGTGTCCCATTGACATAGTGTAGGATCCTTTTTCCTACTTTCTAGTGCATGTCCTTCAGAGTATCCATAAATATTCTAATTAGACTCACTCTAAACATTAAATTTGGTTGAGTTACATTCAAATACATGAGACTGCCAACTAGCCTCTTCAACAGAGTTGGATCAACATTTTTACTAGAATCCAATTTGCTCAGCTTTAGATCTATGGCAATAGGTTTGATGGTAGGTTTTCTATACTCTATCTTAAACCTCTTCAGGACATCCTTCACATACTTTTCCTAAGAAATGAATATGCCATATGCTTATTGGTAAAATTCAATATCGAGAAAGTGCTTCATTAGCCCTAAGTTTGTCATCTCAAACTCCTTCCTGGTTGTTCTAAACTGGTCGAACAGTACATCACTATTGTCAGTATATATTAGATCATCCATATACAAGCAGATGAGTACCATCCCTCCTGCATTTATCTTTAGGTACATGGTGTGCTCATATGGGCATTTGATGAACCTATTCTCTTGAAAATAGCCATCAATCTGGTTGTACCAAGCCCTGGGTGCTTGTTTCAACCCATATAGGACCTTCTTCAGCTTCAGGACTTTATCTTCTTGTCCTTCCAGCTCATAGCCTGGTGGCTAGTCTATCTAGACCTCTTCTTCTAGCACTCCATTGAGGAAGGTAGATTTGACGTCCATCTAGTACACCTTCCAACCCCTCTAGGTTGCCAATGCCAAGATCATCCTGACTGTATCAAGTTAGGCTACAGGTGCATATATCTCATGATAGTCAATCCTTGACTTCTGTTTGTAGCCTTTCACCACTAATTTGGCCTTATGCTAATCAACTTCTCCTTGGGCATTAAGCTTAGTTTTGTATACCTATTTGACCTCGATGATCTTATTCCTTGTTGGGAGATCCATCAACTGCCATGTCTCGTTCTCATCTATGGCCTCTATTTCCTCATCCATTGCTTTCACCCATTTTTGGTTCTAAATTGCTTCTTCAAATGAAACTGGATCACACTCAAAAAATAAAGCAAAGTCAAAATGTTCTTCATCTTCTTGATTTCGGGTTACCTCATAGATGTCTTAGAATCTCCTCATCTTCGTTGGAGTCCTGGAGTTGGGAATCATGTTTGCAATTGGAGGTGACTAAGATGATGAAGTTGCACTACTGCTGGTACCACTGTTACTACTTGAAGCTACAGGTGGTTGCACACTATTTTATCCAAGTCTTCAGACTCAATAACTGTTGGATCTAGATGGCTAGTATTTGATTTTTAGTTCCATTCTTCATCCTCGAGGAACTTCACATCTCAGATGATGATAAGATTCTTCATCACAGGATTATATAGCCTATATACCTTTGCTTGTTCATTGTACCCTGTGAAGATACACTTCTCTGCTTTATCTTCTAGCTTCTACATCTTCTCATTTGGAACATGTGCATATGCTATGCACCCGAAAACCCTCAAATGATCCACACTCGACTTCTGATTGCTCTTGGCCTCTTGATGAATCTTGTCCTTCACACTCTTGGTGGGACATCTATTCAGTAGATAGATTGCACAACATATGACTTCTGTTCAAAACACATGTGGCAAGTATTTTACCTTCAACATACTTTGTTCCATCTCCATAATCGTTCTATTCTTCCTCTCAGCTACACTGTTCTGCTACGGTGTGTATTTGGAAGTAAGATCCCTACAAATTCCATTTGCCTTGCAAAAATTATGGAATTAATTAGAGATGTATTCACCTCCATCGTTTGTCCTGAGAGTCTTCACTTGGTAACCACTCTATTTTTCAACCAGAGTCTTGAACTCCTTGAATTTAGAAAATGCTTCTAACTTATGCTTGATGGGATAAAACAATGTCCTCTGGTTGAAGTCATCGGTGAATGTCAGGAATTATTTGTTGCTGGAAAAAGTCTTGGTCTGCATTGGACCACAAATTTTTGAGTGCACCAGCTCTAGTGGTTGTGAAGCTCTCCAAGACTGCCCTACAAGGAATGCATCCATGTGCTTCTTGTCAACCAAGCAACCTTCACAAACCTGATTCGATTGCTCAATAAGGGGTAAACCCTTCACCATATGCTTCTTGTGTAGCAAGTTCAGGCCACTAAAACTCAAGTGACCAAATTTGAGATGCCACAGCTAGGTAGCATCTTTCTCAACTGCACTTAGAGACATCAGAGATTCATTCTAAATTTACAACAAAAAAAATTTGTTCTTCATCATGGACATTGTTGCAATCTATCCATGCTCTCTGTATTTAATGGTGGAGGTTCCATATTTAAACCTAACAATGTACCCCTTCTGCATAAGTTGTCCAACACTCAGCAAGTTATGCTTCAATATAGGCACATAATACACATCACATATTTGCTTCCTTTCATCATATCTAGTGCGGATGAGGATTTTTCCTTTCCCCATCATAGAAACCTTGTTTTTTTTCCCCATATTCACCTCAGATTAGATTTTTTCATCCAGTTGTGAGAACATATCTCTATTTCCAAACATGTGGTTGTTGCACCCACTATTGAGATACCAGACATTCTTCTGGCTCAACTTATCAATGTTGCACATCAACAACATATTTCCACAAGCATCTCTACACTTTGTATTTACAGCTTCATATGTGTAGTGTGCTTGTTGTTGGTTATCCTTGGTCATCTTCTTTCTGCACTCAAAAATATAGTGGTCAAACTTCTTGTAGTAGTAGCACTAGATCTTGGATTTATCCTTCTTCTGATCAGATCCACCTTGCTTATTTTTCCCACTGCCTCTTCCTCCTTCCTAATATAAATTATAGTTGGTATCCCTGTAATTGCATATTGACCTTCCTCCTTTCTTGTGGCATTTTCATGTTTATCTTTGTCTCTTCTTCCTTGAGAATTGGAGGCTATTGGGTGGGATTCTTGTCTGCCACTATCTTGAAATGAGACTTGTGCATTGAATGCCTTCTCCAATAAGGACTGAGTTGAGAAACTTAGCCTCTATTTATGTGTTTGTAGATAACCCATGATCTCATCCATAAAGAGGGTCATCAAATCCCTTGATTCTTCAATTGCTATCATGACTTATTCAAACTTTATGGATAGACTTCTCATAATCTTCTCTAAAATTCTCTAGTTCTACACAATCTCTCCATTAAACCACATCTGGTTGATGACATCCATTGTTCAGGTGAAAAATTCACTCGACTCTGACTCGCTCATCTATAGATTTTCAAACTCCCTCTTTAATATCTGTAGCTTTACCAGCTTCACCTTGTTTGTGCCCTGATAAGAACTAGCTAAAATTTTCCAAGCTTATTTTGCTTTGGTTGTTGCTGCAATCTATGGTAAAATAGTCTCCTCAACCGCCTACATGATGTAAAATAGCGCCTTTTGGTCCTTCTTCTAGTTTTCTTTTAACAGGTTTTTATTTTCTTGGGAGAGTGCTACCAGTGCTTCTACTTCTATTGGTTCTACATATATACTCTCAACCAAGTTCCAAAGTTGTTGAGACCTGGAAAGAATTTTCATCTGGATGCTCCAGTAATCATAGTTCTTGTCGTTGAACCACATGATATGCAACTGTAATGAGTTGTTTTCAAAATTCATTGCTTCAATTATTCACTAGATGGTATAGGCTATGATACCAATTTGAAGAATTTAAATGATTCACTACAAAAATAAGTCTTGGCCAATTTTGTGGCGAGACGGGATCTTCGCTCCACCAAGCAGCAAGATGGAGCTTTGTTGGATTAATCCGTGATATGGAAGCTTCGCTAGAACAAGCAACGAGTTGGAGCTTTGCTGGATTAGACAGTGACATGGGATCTTTGGTGGATTAAGTAGCGATTTGGAGCTTCGTTGGATTAGACAGTGACATGGGAGCTTTGGTGGATTAAGAAACGAGTTGGAGCTTCGTTGGATTAGACATCGAGATGGGAGCTTCGATGGATTAAGTCACGATATGGAAGCTTCACTTTCGAACAGGGTGAGATAGGATTTAATTCAGGAAAAAAAGGCCCCAAAGATTTTTTTTGGGTAAGGAAACCCCCGAAGCTTGTCTTCAATGTAAAAACACCACGATGCTTGTCTTCAGGTGAGATGACACCGAATATTGTCTTCAGGGCAGAAATTTTGTGAAGCTCATATTTAGAGGGAGAAGTCGTGAACCTCACGTTCAGGTAGTAAAAATAATGAAGCTTATTTTCTGGAGGGATAATGAGTGATTCAAGCAACTTTTCTTTAAGGGACAAAACTTGTCCAAAGTTAATTTCCAAAAGTAGATTTCAATGAATACGCGAGAAGAGATTGACATAACTGCACAAATATAAATATATTATTTATCAGAGTACAATTACAATGCTTCCTTTGAGTACAATTACAATGCTTCCTTTCTGAATATATACAAACATCTACAAAAAGTTGTAGGAAAAACACAAAACAAAGAAGTTCGGAAAGTTGTTGCTCGGATTTCTTCTTCTCCTCCCAATTTTGTTGCTTTCTTCTACTGCGCTTCTGCTCACTACTAAAATGCCGACTTGCACCTATATTTATAGTTGGAGTTGGATGATAGGGGTGGGAAAGTTTCACCAACTGTCTGACAAGAGTTTAATTTAGAAGTAGAGTTTCTAACCAATCATCGAACTACAACTACCTACACGCTTGAAATTTTGGCAATCAGATTTACGATGATACGGTCTATCAAAGAACCCTTCGGGCATCAAATCTAGTTTAATTTTCTAACATTTAACACTAAAAATGTTTGTGGTGGATGTAAGAAGAATGTTTACAAATGCACGGACATACAATTCATCCAACACTATTTATTATAAATATGCAAACAAGTACGTTTATTTCCTAAGGACATTGTTCAAGATTTATTTTTGCTTTGACAAATTTCAACTTAGATTGACATGATTATTGTGCAAGTTGAAATCTCTTTTTAATAAGAAACTTGAAGCAGGTGTTCAGTTGTCCTAATGACAAGGGAAAACAATGAATCTTTGAAGACAAAATGAACATAGTGTAGAGTATTGTGTGGCATCCTATTAGATTATAATTTAAATTGTGCCATTCATAAGGAAAACACATTGTTTAAATTTTCATAAATGTGACTTTTTTATTATATGATTTCGGTAGTGACCCAACATTTTTATGTGGTATTAGTTTTATATGACAATTTTGAAATAAATAAAAATGGGTTTATTGTAAATACTTAATTTTATATAACAATTTTTTTATAAAAAAAACTGGACTTATTGTAAATAGATGTCTCGATGGGTCTTTATTGTAGCTGCATGAATTTTTCTTTTTTGTGTAAGGCTAGTAATTGTCCTTTGTTATATTCATAATATTTAATGCTAAGAATAAATTTTATATTTTAAATTATTATTATTATTTTAAATAGTTGGTTGGTATATTCAATAGCTTTTTCATATCTGTTGAAGATGGATCAAATGGTCTTTTTTAAATTATTATTATTATTTTAAATAACTGGTTGGTATATTGAATAGCTTTTTCATAAGAGTAATATGTGTTGAAGATGGACCAAATGGTTTTGTTGCAAGCTATTTATTATAATCATATATGCATCCATAAAGATTCAAGTAAATTAGAATTGTTTTTATAGAGACAATACTCAAATTGTTAGTGTGCTAAATGTTTTAGATGAAAATATAGGTGAATAAAAAATCATTCTTCTCATAGTATACTTGAATTTATATCCAAGGAATTAGATTGTATCCCTTGATTTCCAAGGGATAAATAATATTCTTAGTTATTTTCAATCAATGATAACCTCTATCCAATCTCTATTTAGCTATAAATTAAAATTGCTATGAGAATTAACATCAACAAACTCTATCATAAAACTCTTCTTTAATTTTTTTTCCTTGGTTTCATCCAACTAATTGATTTCTTTCATTTCTTCCTACTTAATTTAAATACTCAATATAGTCAAGTAAGCATGCTTATCCAAATTAATCTTCATCATCACCTTTAGTACTTTTTTCAATGAAAGAAAAATCACATAAGTACTTCAATATGTCTACATAGTCATATGGAGTTCCATCCTTTGACATACACAAGGTTACCATATTTAATTTTAGATACAATAACTTAATATATTTATAAAAGAGCATTTACATTGGTGTGTTTCATTCATAATTTTTCTACCATGTGTAATTCCTATTTTTGCAAGACTAGAATTCATAAGTCCTAATGTATTTGACTTAGAGTATACTTTAAGACAACATGATTATTAAGAAAGCTAAATTCCATTCATAATAATTAAATTATAAAATTATATGCTCTAAGTCAACATGATTAGTAGTAGTTGTATGAATAGATCTATACGAAAGAGCCCAATCCCTATGTTCTTCCATATAAACCTCCCAAATCCTCTTAACAAGAATACAACCTCTGATTTTAAACTTGTTGGTATGACCCACAATGTCCTCAATATGAAAATCCCCTTTTAAACCTTCAACATGTTGAGCATTCTGAATTCTAAACCATAAAAGATGTTTCCAAGCATCATTCCATTCCAAAACCCTAACCACCCATTTCGCAGCCAAAACATTACCTTGCATATGGATATCCAACAAATTCAAACCTCCTTCATCCTTGGGAACAATGCAAAAATTCTAGGAAATAGAGGGTATTTTCTTTGATCCATCAAAATTAGACCATAAAAACCCACAAATAAGTCTTTCAAGATTCCCAAATTGCGAAGCATTAGGCAACCAACAAGAGGAATAGTAGAGGTGACAAGCTTGAATAACCTTCCCAACAATGATCACTTTTCTAGCAAAAGAAATAAGTTTATTTTTCATAGATGAATCTTTTTTATAAATCTAGAAAGACACCAATCCCATATGTTTTTCAAAGAAAGAGCCTTACCAAAAGGTATTCCTAGGTACCTAAAAATCTCACCATCCTTCATCCATCACCAACCAGGGGTAAAATCAATAGGAAGAGAGTCACTGCCAATCAACCAATAATTAGATTTTTATTCACTAATAATAGATCTCGAGGTTTTGTAAAACTGATCCAAACATATTTTAACATTAGTAAGGGACAAAGCATCCAACTGAAATAACAACAGAGAATCATCCACAAAATTATTATTTAGAATAGAACCTCCAGGAGTATCAATTCCCTTAATCAAACCAACACAACTTCTCTCCTCCAACATATAACCCAAGGCATCTACTAAAATCACAAAAAGAAGAAGAGCAAGGTGTTGGACATTTTGAGTAGATGAAGTTGCCATTGATGTCAAGAATGAATGATCATTAATGTTAAAATTCAGTTTCAATGATCAGTGCAAGGAGAAGTAGTTTTTGCAATCAGTGTAGAAAGGAAAGTCCACTTCTAGTTGGTCAAAATCCGGTTTTAAGTAGTCAAATGTGGTCCAAAGTGCAAAGAAGAAGCCCAAGCAAATAATATTATAATATTTTTATAATATTATATAGGGAAGTTTAAATTAATTATAAATTAATAAATATAATTTTAATATAAATTAATTTGTTAATTAATTTACTTAACTTATAAGTTATTTAAATTAATTTTAATATTAATTATAAGTTAATTTATGTTAATTTTAAATAACTCTAAGGTGGGTTATTAAGTCGAAATTCAAATTTTGAATTTGACCATCGAGCACCTGCATGGGAGTAAAATAACCAAGTGTGTATAAAAAATGGACTTCTCCACCTTAACCACAACATATATGCTTTCGAATTAATCTCCAAGTGATGCGAAAATATGTGAATCGTGTTGTGCAAAGAAGAGGGTTTTCATTTTTTTTTAAAGTGCCAAGTGGTAGGAAGAGGTTTATCACCCACCATAGAAGGCTCCTTGGTCATCAAGCGCAGGTAGCATAGTTGGCAATCACATCGAAAGCAAAGCACTCAGGCAGCGAGTGATAGAGGTTCTAATCCATGGCAGAGTGTTTTTTTTAATTTTGTTGAAGTCGATGGCAGAATAAGGCGCTAAAAGGAATGAGTCTTCCCTTCCTTATCATGGGAACCAATAGCCCATGCAGTGGGCACCAAAGCACTAAGGCACTTGGTTCTTGGGGATACGACGGTTATAATCTCGTTGAAACCCTTTTAGGGTAAAGGACAAAGGTATGCAATTTTTTAGGCACTGATATTTTTGAAAGGACTAAAGTTGAGCCATTAAATTTAATTTTTGCATAATTTATTTAGTTTGTAAATTTTTAAGGAGATCTATAAGGTTTATGCAAAATTATTTTTGGAGAGCTATAAGGCTATAAGGTTTTTAAGGAAATTTTTTTGAGTATTTGTGGTGTTGGATATTATTTTAAGTTGGAGATTACAAGGTGTATCTAAATAATTATTTTTCATGTATGAGTTGATGGATGCTAATTTCAAGGAGGAGCAATAAGGTGTATTTGAGATTTGATTATTTTTGTGACTAAGGAATATTTTGATAAAGTGTTAGAGTGATATTTTGGTCATCTAACCATTGAAATTGGCAAAAATGAAAATTGTGATTGAGACAAGTTTTCTAAGGGTGCTTCTACATAATACAAAAAGGTATGTGCATATCTTCCTAGTGAGTTATTTTTTAATGTTGTGAATGCTAAGTTGGAGTGAAAAGGGTTTTCTGGAATAAAGAGTTGTTGATAAAACCTTGTTTGATAAGCATTGTTGTTGAAGTGATTAGTTGAGTAAGGAACTTGAACTAGAGTTTGTGCAAATATCATGAGTATCATTGTTATGTGAAGTTGTCAAAGATCATGAGTATCATTGTTATGTGAAGTTGTCAAAGATCATGAGTATCATTGTTATGTGAGATTAGCATTGTTGTTGAAGCAATTAGTTGAGTGAGGAACTTGAACTAGGGTTTGCAAATATCATGAGTATCATTGTTATGTGAGATTGGTTGAAAAGAATTATTAGAAACATTTGAGTGAATGATCATAATTTTGGACTAGGGTTTGTGAGAAAGGATTATTTCATTAAGTGATTGGTTGAGTAGAGTTGGTTGAGCCTAGTCAAGTGGATATGTTGATGTTATAGTTCAAGTTCTATAAAAATAATTGTTCTATATTCTAAATTGATTTGATAAATAGGTTGAGTGTTGATGAATGTGAAACATATTGAGTCTCTAACAATTATCTATATGTTTTTGTGATAAAAGAGAGATTTAAAGTGATTGAGAGTTTGTGAGTGTGAAGCATATTGAGTCTCTAACAATTATCTATATGTTTCTATGGTAAAAAGAGAAATTAAAAGTAATTGAGCATTGTGGTGAATGTGAAGCATATTGAGTATCTAAAAATTCTCTATATGTTTCTATGAGATTGGACAAGTTCTAGTGAATACTTGTAGAGCAGATTTGAGGTAAGTCTTAAAGAATACTTGAGAAACAATTTGTGTGAGATTTTATAAAAGCTTACAATATAGAGTTTGAGGAGAAATATTGTTGAGCATATTGGACAAGTTCTAGAGAGGACTTGTGGATAGATTAGTGTGAGATTTTGTGGAAGCCTCCAAGGCAAATTTGAGATAAGTCTTTAAGAAGACTTGTGAGCAGAGTTGATTGATTGGTTTGTTCAAACATTGATTTAAGGTTTGGGGCATATCTAGCAATTTTAATTTGTGATTAGATCAAGCTTTTTTTCAAGGCTTAAGGACAGATATTAATGACATATTTGTGCTAGACCAAAGGACTATGTCTAGTGCATATTTGAGGATAGATTTTCATGTAAATTTGAGGATAGGTTTGAGTTAAGGTTTGGGGCAGATTTAGTAGTTTTGATTTATGATTGGATCAAGATTTGTGTTAAGGCTTGAGGACATATATTGAGGATAGATTTATGCTAGACCAAAGGACTGTGTCTAGTGAAGATTTGAGGACAAAAAATGGTATAAATTTAAGGACAAGTTTATGCCAAACCAGAGATAGATATTAAGGATGAACTTGTGCTAGATCGAAGGACTGTGTCTAATGTAAATTTGAGGATAGATTTTGGTGCATATTTGACGATAGGTTTATGCCAAACTAGAGATAAATATTGAGTAGATTTGTGCTAGACCGAAGGACTATGTTTAGTGCATATTTTAGAAAGAGCTAAGAGCAAGCTTTGGAGGTGATATATTATAGATGATGATAGTCTCTAGTGGGTAGAGATCCATTAGCTAGGGTAGTGAGTACATGTCTTCTAAGTGGGGATAGGAGTCTTCAGTGGATAGAGATCCATCAGCCAGTGTAGTGGAGGTAGTAGTTATTCTAGAAGATCACTAGCCATAGCTAATGAGAAAGGAGTTATCCTATGAATAGATATCCACAAACTTGATTAGGGGATTAGTGTCTCCTTTGGATAGAGATCCATAAACATTGTTATAGGGAAAAAAATCTCAAGAGATTGATTGAGAAAATTTTAGTGAAAGATTTTTTTCGTGGAGTAGCCCACATTGGGTGAACCACATTAAATTGGTGTCTTTATTATGTGTGGTGATTTGTGCATTACTTTGATTACTACTATTGATATTGCTATCTATATATTGCATAATATTGATTGGGAAAGAAAAATAAAAAGTGGTCTTATACTATTCACCCCCTCTCTTAGTATAAGCTTGTGTTCTTCAATTGGTATCAAAGTGGGTTCCTTCAAAATAATTTAACAACTTAAAGAAAAATACTTCAAGAACATAATGGATTCTAAGAATGGGTCCTTAGATAATTCAACACTAGTATTTAATGGAAGCGATTATATATTTTAGGGTATGAGAATGAAGATTCACCTGATGGCACTTGATAATGAAACATGGGAAGTAGTTGAAAATGGATACACACCACCAACTAATCCACCTATAGATAAATATGGTAATCTTCTACATCATTACAATTCAAAAGTAATGAATGTAATTTTTGTTGGAAATCTGGCCAGCCATATATTAAAATAAATATGTGGGTCGTTAGATGATATTTTTAGCCTTGGAAAGATTCTCCTTTTAAATTATATAAAATAAAATTGTAGATCTTCAAAATATATGCAATATGCAAAAAAATAGGCTCAAACGGACACCCGAGTCAAATATTATGGCTGAAATACTCAGACATGTAATAAACATCGTCGATGTAGATCCGACGGATGTGATTTGCTAGGGTTAGGGGTTGCTTTGTTTTTTCTTACTTAAGGCAGTTTTAGGGTTTTCTTTTAAGAAGAAGAATTTTACATTGTAGCAAGTGTGTGAGCTCTCCCAAAGCCTATGAGGAGATTGTAACATGGTACTGAAACTCTGCCAGAATTATTTCATATAATAAGAAGATAATATTTTCTCTAATTTTGTTTTATTGTATTATTGTAAATTCTTCATTTGGTATCAGAGCGAGGCAATCGAGAAATTGGGTTTGAGTAACTATGGTATTTCTATTGCAATTTTTATAGAAGCTTCTTAAAGATATCAGTTCATGTTGAAGGGAGCTATTATGGCCAACAACACCAATTCAATTTCGATCCCATAATTTGATGTTTTTTAATACAAATATTGGAGCATTCGGATGAGGATGATTCTGAAGGAAAATGAGCTTAGGCCATCATTGAAGCTAGGTTCACAAAATCAAAATACTTGAGTGCATTGAATACAAATCAAAATAAGGAGATGTAGGAGAAAGAGAAAAATAATAATTTAGCTTTGGCTTTCATCCAGTTGGCTCTAGACAAGAGTCTCTTTCCTCGAATTTTTGCCTGCGTTTATGTTCAAGAGGCTTGGAAGGCGTTGAAGGAGAATTACCAGGGGAGTGCCCAAGTTAAGGAGGTGAAGTTGTAGATCTTGTGAAGATGTTTTTAAAATATCAAACATGAGGAGAATGAAACTATAGGAGATTACTATGTTTGGGTAAAAATAGTAGTAAATAAAATGGCCACACTTGGAGCGATCATAGAGCAAAATGTAGTAATTAAAAAGGTTTTAATAACCTTGACAAATAATTTTGACAGTGCAGCCCTTATCATATAAGAAACTAAAGACCTCTCAAAAATGGATATAGATTCAATAATTGGCTCTCTCACATCTCATGAAGAGATAATTGCCAAGAGGAACAAGGATAAAGAAGGAGGTTCTACAAAGGAACAATTTTTTCAGCAAAAGAGAATGATGGAGGAAGAGGTCACGGTAGGGGTTCTAGAGGAAGATGAAGAAATGGAAAAGGAGGTAGAAGAGGCTCCTATGATGATAGAGGTTGAGGAAGATCTCAATATTCAGACAATGACCAAGCTCATGCTGCAAGAGGAGGATCCAGTGCAAGAGGAAGAGGTAGAGGCCAAGATATGAGAAATATACAGTGTTACAATTGTAAAAAATATGGCCATTATGAGAGGTATTGCAAGCTAAAAAAATTAGCACATTATGGAGAAGAGGATTTCTATGAGGATGATAATTTATTATGTATGATTGAAGAAAAATTGAAGCAAGCAACTTTCCTCTATAAATAAAATAGTACAAAGGAGACATGGATCCTAGACAGTGGGTGCACAAATCATATGACAAAAAAGAGGGATGTATTTTTATCTCTTGATTCTTCTTATCAATATAGTATCAGGCTTGGGGATGAGAAGAGCTTGGAGGTGGTTGTGAAAGGAGAAATGGAGGTTCCTACCAAGAGAGGAGAAATAATGAATGTAAAAGATATTTACTATGCACCATGTTTGAAGCATTCATTAATGAGTATTGGTCAAATGTTGGAAAAGGATTATAAGTTAGTGTTTGAGGCTATAATGTGCAAAATTTATGATCAAAGGAGAAAATTGATTACCATTGTAAATATTACCAAGAACAGGCTCTTCCCATTACAGTTTTTAGATCAAGGGGGAGCTCTAGCATTTTTTGGTGTAGACGGTAAGGAGAGGCTATGGAATTTATGGTTTGGGCATTCAAATTATAAGAGTTTGAAGATGCTTCAACCACTTGTCTATGGGTTGCCAAAATTTTAAGACTCCAAGGAGGTTGTGAAGGTTGTGCACTTGGAAAACATGCAGTAAGGGGGAAGTTTCTGCATGGTGAAGCATGGAGGGCCCAACATTTATTGGAGTTGGTTCATAATGACATTTGTGGACCAATGTAGACAAAAATTATGGGTAAAGCTTCAATTTTTTTGACTTTTATTGATGATTTCTCTAGATATTATTTGGTTTATTTTATTAAGCATAAGGATGAGGCATTCAATTGCTTCAAGAATTTTAAGGCTCTAGTTGAAAATGAGAGTCATCATTTTATCAAATGTTTGAGTAAAAATAGAGGAGGTGAGTTTTGTTCTCATGAATTTGACAATTTTTGTAGTGATTTTAGGATTAAAAGGAAGAAAACAAGTCCTTAAACACCTCAACAGAATGGGGTGGTTGAAAGAAAGAACATGACTTTAGTGGATATAGAACGGTGCATGATGCAAGAAAAAGGTATGAGTAAGTTTTATTGGGCTGAAGAAATTAGGACTGCTAATTACATTTTAAATATAAGTCCTACTAAGAGTCTTGAGAATATTACCCCTTATGAATGTTGGCACAACAAGAAGCCAATTTTAAATCATTTTAGAGTTTTTTGATGTGTGGCTTTTGTGCATGTTAATTGTGAGAATAGGAAGAAGTTGGATTCAAAGAGTGAAAAATGTTTTTTTATTACAGTGAGAAATCTAAGTATTACAGGTTCTTTAATCTTATTTCACATAAAATAATTGTATCTAGAGATGCAATTTTTGATGAAGGGGGAAGTTGGAGATCGTAAAAATTGTTTTTTGATGATGTTTTTTGTGAAGAGAAGGTGGAACCAAGCCATGTTTCAATTCATCCTGGCCATGAAAAAGTTTCCAGTTCATCTTTTGCAAGTGCACCTTCAAGTCCAAGATAAGGTTCTTCCAGTAGTTCTCCACCTCCATCACCACCGTTCAAAGTAAAAGGTAAAATATTGTTGAAGGATCACCCAAAATATTAAATTCTTGATAAGAATTTCCATAAAAGGGTGACAAGGAGTTAGCATATAGAGATGAATGCAATAATAGAGAGGTTATAGAACTTGCATATTTATGGAGATGATGATAGTGGAGATCCCAAAGGTGGTGTTGTAAACTATGCACTTGTTTCACAAGTTTCTAAAGTTTCAAAGTTGTTGTTGATGATTTTGAGCCTTCATGTTTTGAGCATGCTAGTATTAACAAAGTGTGGATGAAGGCTATGCAAGAATAAATGCATTCTATTTAAAAGAATGATACTTGGGAGTCATGTGATTTGCCCAAGGATAGGAAATGTGTAGGATGCCAGTGGGTCTACATGATCAAGAAGAAAAGTGATGGATCCATTGAGAGGTACAAGGCATGGTTGGTAGAAAAGGTTTTCACTCAAAAATATGGTTTGGACTATGAGGAAACATTTGCTCTAGTGGCAAGGCAAAAATAGTAAGGATTTTGCTATCATTAGCATCTCATAAAATGTGGAGGGTGCATCATATGGATGTCAAAAGTGCATTTCTCAATGGGTATTTAGATGAAGAAGTATATGTGGAACAACCACAAGGTTTTGTTTTCCAAGGAAAATAAGATCAAGTCTGCAGGTTAAAGAAGGCTCTATATGGGCTAAAGCAAGCTCCAAGAGCTTGGTATGCTAGAATCCATGACTACTTCCTGTAGTGTAATTTTGAAAGGAGTAAGAGTGAGCCCACTTTGTACTACAAAAGGTAAGGTAATGATATTATTATTACATGCCTTTATATTGATGATATTTTATTTATGGAGAGTAGTTCTTCTTTGAATTATTATTGTAAACATGATATGAAGAAGTTTGAGATGTCTAATTTGGGTTTGATGAGTTACTTTCTTAGGATGGAAGTACATAAAACTAGCAATGATATTTTTGTTTGTCAATACAAATATGTAAGGGATATGCTAAAGATATTTGGTTTGAGTGAATGTAAACCTATAGCAACACCCATTACACATGGGGAGATCTTGAGTTTGGAGGATGGAGCTGAAAGGGCAAAAAAAATAGAGTACATGGGTATTTTTGGCAGTCTTATGTTCCTTTGTAACACTAGGCTGGATGTATGCTTTGTTGTTTCACATTGTTCTAGGTATATGGATAATATGTCACAATTACATTTGAAAGTAGTGAAGAGTATTTTGAGGTATGTTCGTGGAACAATTGATTATGGAATCCACTACTCACAGGCAAAGAATTTGAAATTAGTGGGATTCAGTGATAGTGATTGGGGTAGTAATATTGATGACAGGAAATCCATGAGTGGGCACTACTTTTCTCTTGGTTCAGGTTTGGTGACATGGATTTCCAAGAAATAAGCTATAGTGGTGTTGTCTTCTATTGAAGTAGAGTATATTGCACTTACATCGGCAAGTGCACAAGCATTGTGGCTTTGAAAGGTGCTAGGAGATATTGGGGAGAAGCAAGGGACTCCAACTACTTTATTCTATGATAATCATAGTGCCATTAAGTTGGCACATAATCCTATCCACCATACTAGGTCCAAGAATTTCAACATCAAGTACCACTTTATTCAGGATATGGTAGAGAAGGAACAAGTTAAATTGAGGTATTCTAAGGTACTTTAAAGTCAGTCCCCTTACCAACAAGGGGGAGAATATTGGAAATCTGGCCAGCCATACATTAAAATAGAAATTTGGGTTGTTAGATGACATTTCAGCCTTAGAAAGTGTCTCCTTTTAAATGAGATAAAACAAAATTGTAGAGCTTCGAAATATGTACAATCTGCAAAACAAATGGTCTCAAACGAAAACCTGAGTCAAAAGTTATGGCTGAAATGCCAAGAAATGTAATAAACAGTGTCTATGTAGATCCGACGGATGTGATTTTCTAGGGTTAGGGTTTGCTTTATTTTTTCTTACTTAAGGCAGTTTTAGGGTTTTTTTTTAAGAAGAATAATTTTGCATTGTAGCAAGTGTGTGAGCTCTTCTAGATCCTATGAGGATATTGTAATAGAGTACTGAAACTCTGTCAGAATTATTCCATATAATAAGAAGATAATATTTGCTCCAATTTTGTTTTATTGTATTATTGTAAATTCTTCAATTTTGAGAGGTTTGCATAGAATAGATTTCATAAAGGTTATGCATTGCAAATCAGCAAAAGCAATTTGGGATAAGTTACAAAGCATATATGAAGGAGATAAAAGTGTCAAAAAGGTAAAGATAAAAAATCTCAAGGGAAATTTTGAATATTTAAAAATGAAGGATGAGGAAAAAATTAGTACTTATCTACTTCGGGTAGATGAGTTTGTTAACGCCATGCAAGGACTTGGAATTGAGATTGAAGAATCTTATGTTTGTGATAAAATCTTAAGATCTCTTCCAAAAAGGTTTAGTGAAAATATCTCTGCTATAGAGTAATCAAAATATGGTGATCTTTTGATAAGAGATATGTTACTTGGTATTCTTACAACTTTTGAGTTAAGAACAAAAGAGGAACCTAATATCTAGAAGGAAGTAGCCTTCAAAGCTACTAAGAAGACAAAGGGCAAGAAGTCAGATTCAAGCAATGAGTCATCCAATGATGAAGAAGCAAATTATGGCAGAAGGAATAAGGACTCAAGAATATTTAAATATGCAAAATCTATTAGATGTTTCAATTGTGGAAAGTATGGTCACTATGAAACTAATTTTCAAGAAGCCAAAAATAGCAATTATGAAGAAAAATAGGATCATAAGAACAGAGAATAAAAAAAATATAGGTATCAAAAGAAAGGTAAGGATGGACAAGGCAGACAAGGAAAGAAGTTCTTTCAAAGATAAAAGAGGATCTACTATGTAGACAGGGCAAGTAAGTACTCAAGTAATAGTGATAATAGTTTCTCAGATAATGATAAATATGAAGTCCTATTTTTGATAGAATAAAAAGAAGAAATTAAGAAAAGATCACCAATAATTCTCAAGTGTTTTAGATGTGGTAATTTTGAACATCTTGAAGATAGTTGTACAAATAATGGTTTTAGTTTCAGTGATGATGAATATGAAGATACACTTGAAGTACCAAAAGAGAATATTCTAATTGCACTAGAAGAAGAAGAAGAAGGTGATCCTATAGAAGACAAGTAAAAAAAAAATGAATATGTTCTCAAAGGAAAACAAATAAAGAAATAATCATAAAAAGGAGGAGTCAAGGCAAGAAAACTTCAAAGGACAATATTTCTCATGTCACAGATTTTGGCATAAGGCTTCACAATGCAGGACACATGAAAGACATGAATATGGGAACTTTAGAAGCAGGTAACCTTTTCATGGGTATTGCTACTCATGTAATAAGTTTGGTCACAAGGCAATGAATTGCAGGGTCCATAACAAGAATAGATATGGCTTCACCAGAAGAAATCCTAAGATATTTGCACCTACAAGGAATAACAATACTAAGTGTTACAAGTACAATAATTATGGACATACAACAAAGTGGTGTAGAGCAGATATTTCAAAACCAAGCATGAACAGGAACAAGAACAAGAACATAAAAATGGACATGAATAGGAATAGTCAGATAAATTAGAAAAATCATATGATAAAGAAAGTGGAAAAAGGTAAAGATCAGTGCTTTATGGAAGCAGAAATACTTCCACCCTATAATTAACCACCTCAAGAGGAGGTGGGGGAGGGGCTAAGCTAAGAGACTCATTATTAACCCTAAGCCCCAAAGGTGAGCCTTTTCCATTGATGTCAAAGGGGTAAATATTTAAGTAAGTGGGGAAGATTTGATTTAAGAAGAGAGCATTGAGTCAAGGGGGGCAATTTCCCAGGGGAAGCAGGACAGAAATAAGTTAAGAAATTTTGAAAAGATAATTGGGTTGCCATCAATGACAAAGGGGGAGATTTTTGGACATTTTGAGTAGATGAAGTTGTCATTGATTTCAAGGATGAATGATAATTAATGTCAAAAGTCAGTTTCAGTAAGCAGTGCAAGGAGAAGCAGTTCCACAATCAGTGCAAAAATAATATTCTGCTTCCAATTGGTCAAAACCTGGTTCCAGGTAGTCAGATGTGGTCCAAAGTGTAAATAAGAAGCCCAAGCAAATAATATTATAATATTATATAGGAAAGTTTAAATTAATCATAAATTAATTAATATAATTTTATTATAAATTAATTTATTAATTAATTTACTTAACTTATAAGTTATTTAAATTAATTATTAATTAATTTTAATATTAATTATAAGCTAATTTATGTTAATTTTAAATAACCCTAAGGTGGGTTATTAAGTCGAAATTTGAATTTCAAATTCGACCATCAAGCGCCGATGTGGGAGTAAAATAACCAAGTGTGTATAAAATGGGGACTCCTCCACCTTAGCCAAAACATATATGCTTTCGAATTAATCTCCAAGTTATACGAAAACGTGTGAATCGTGCTATGCAAAGAAGAGGGTTTCATTGTTTTTAAAAGTTCCAAGTGGCAGGTAGAGGTTAATCACCCACCATAGATGGCTTCTTGGTCACCAATATTAGGTAGCGCTATTAGAAACCATAGTGAAAGCAAAGCACTAGGGCAACGAGTGGCAGAGGTTCGAATCTATGGTAGAGTGTTTTTTGTTTTGTTGAAGTCGACATCAGATGAAGGCACTAAAAGTAAGGAGGCTTACCTTCCTTCTCATGGGTGCCTATATCCCATGCGGTGGGCACCAAAGTGCTAAGGTGCTTGGTGCTTGGGTAGATGATGATTCGAATCTCATCGAAACCCTTTTGGGATAAAGGACAAATGTATGCAATTTGTTGGGCACCGGTATTTTCGAAAGGTCTAAAGTTGAACCATTAAATTTAATTTTTGCATAATTTATTTGGTTTGTAAACTTTTCATGGGAGCCATAAGGTTTATGCAAAAAAAAATTTGGTGATATTTCCTTTGGTGTTAAAATGGGGCAATAAAGTTTTTAAGGAAAGTTGTTTGAGTTTTTGTGGTGTTGGAAATTATTTTAAGTTGGAGATTACAAGGTGTATCTAAATAATTATTTTTCATGTATGATTTTATGGATGCTAATTTCAAGAAGGAGCAACAAGGTGTATTTGAGCTTTGATTATTTTTGTGACTAAGGAATATTTTGATAAAGTGTTAGAGTGATATTTTGGTCATCTAACCATTGAAATTGGCAAAGAAGAAAATTGTGATTGAGACAGGTTTTCTAAGGGCACTTCTACATCAAAAAAAAAGGTATGATCATATCTTCCTAGTGAGTGATTATTGAATGTTTTGAATGCTAATTTGGAGTGAAAAGGGTTTTTATAGAATAAAGAGTTGTTGATAAAACCTTATTTGATAAGCATTGTTGTTGAAGTGATTAGTTGAGTAAGGAACTTGAACTAGAGTTTGTGCAAAGATCATGAGTATCATTGTTATGTGGAGTTGTCAAATATCATGAGTATCATTGTTATGTGAATTTTTCAAAGAAAATGAGTATCATTTTTATCTTATAATAGCATTGTTGTTGAAGCAATTATTTGAGTGAGAAACCTGAACTAAGGTTTGCAAATATCATGAGTATCATTGTTATGTGAGATTGGTTGATAAACATTGTTAGAAATATTTGAGTGCATTATCATAAGTTTGGACTAGGGTTTGTGAGCAATGATTTTTGCATTGAGTGATTGGTTGAGTAGAGTTGGTTGAGCCTAGTCAATTGGATGTGTTGATGTGATAGTTCAAGTTCTATGAAAAAAATTGTTCTATATTATGAATTTATTTGAGAAAGAGGTTGAGTGTTGATGAATGTGAAACATATTGAGTCTCTAATAATTATCTATATGTTTTTGTGATAAAAGAGATATTGAAAGTGATTGAGAGTTAGTGAATTTGAAGCATATTGAGTCTCTAGTAATTCTCTATATGTTTCTATAGTAAAAAGAGAAATTAAAAGTAATTGAGCATTATGGTTAATGTGAAGCATATTGAGTCTCTAACAATTCTCTATATGTTTCTATGAGATTTGACAAGTTCTAGTGAAGACTCGTAGAGCATATTTGAGGTAAGTCTTAGAGAAAACTTGAGGAAATATTAGTGTGAGATTTTGTGGAAGCTTACAATACAGAGTTGAAGGACAGAGATTGTTGAGCAAATTAGACAAGTTCTAGAGAGGACTTGTGGATAGATCAATGTGAGCTTTTTGTGGAAGCCTACAAGGTAGATTTGAGATAAGTCTTTGAGAAGACTTGTGAGCAGAGTTGATTGATTGGTTTGTTCAAAACTTGAGTTAAGGTTTGGAGCATATTTAGTAGTTTTTATTTGTGATTAGATCAAGCTTTGTGTTAAGGCTTGAGGACATAGATTGAGGATATATTTGTGCTAGACCAAAGGACTATGTCTAGTGTAGATTTGAGGATAAAAAATGGTACAAATTTAAGGATAGGTTTGTGCCAGACCAGAGATAGATATTGAGGATATATTTGTGCTAGAACAAATAAATGTTTCTAGTGCATATTTGAGGATATATTTTTATGTATATTTGAGTATAGGTTTGTGCTAGACTAGAGAGAGATTGAGCAGATTTGTGTTAGACCGAAGGACTATGTTTAGTGTAGATTTGAGATAGAGCTAAGAGGAATCTTTGGAGGTGATAGAGTATAGAGGGCGATACTCTCCAGTGGATAGATATCCACTAGCCAAGGAAGTGATGACAAGTCTTCTAAGTGGGGACAGGAGTCTTCAGTGGATAGAGATCCATCAGCCAATGCAGTTGAGGCAATAGTTCTTCTAGAAGATCACCAACTAGAGCTAATGAGAAAGGAGTTCTTCTATGGATAGAGACCCAAGAACTTTATTAGGATATTGGTATCTCCTTTGGACAGAGGTCCATAAACATTGTAATAGGGAAAGAATTCCCAAGAGATTGATTGAGAAAATTTTAGTGAAATATTTTCTTCGTGGAGTAGCCCACATTGGGTGAACCATGTTAAATTGGTGTCTCTATTATGTGTGGTGATTTGTGCATTGTTTTTATTACTACTATTGATATTTCTATATATACATTGCATAATATTAATTAGGAAAGAAAAGTAAAAAGTGGTCTTATATTGTTCATCCCCCTCTCAGTATAAGCTTGTGTTCTTCACAAGGGGACAACCCTGTCTGATGGACTTGAAGAGGCTAATATTATTAGTGAGCTTACCA
Source organism: Wollemia nobilis (assembly GCA_028583015.1). Taxonomy (NCBI): domain Eukaryota; kingdom Viridiplantae; phylum Streptophyta; class Pinopsida; order Araucariales; family Araucariaceae; genus Wollemia; species Wollemia nobilis. The sequence continues at coordinate 8,158,483 of JAQPPZ010003286.1, read as the reverse complement.
TTAATAACAACTTTAGCAGAAGAAAAAGAGAAAAGAACCCAAATTTTATCATCTTGAATGGTAAAACCAAGTCATTCCAAGATACCGAAGATAAAGGACCAATCCACTTGATCATATGCTTTATAAAAATAAATATTAAGCATAATTGTCTTCTGCCTGCTTTCTTGAGCCCACTCCAAAGTCTCCCAAGCCATGAGAACTATGTCTAAAATGAATCTCCCCTTCACAAAACTAGTTTGTTCACATATCACATATCATGTATGCACTCATAAGTGGAATAAGTTGAGTCACCCACAAAATACGAGGGTACTTGAGGTTGGGTAAATGATGACAAGGTAACTCGAAGGTAACACGGATAGATACCTCCATATAGGTATGCATTCGGTTAGGGATAATCATCAATATCTAGTCACCTTGAGATCAAAATTTATAGTCTAGTAGCTATCATAAGTTATAGAGGTTGATACAGGTGACTATATTGATGGAAAGACTTCCTCTTTGATTTTTGCACATGCATGATTATATTTTACTTCAACACTATTTGCCTTAATAATCGGTGAGCTATGAATGAATGGATTTTCATTAAAACTCCTTATACACTTTGGTAAATAGTTTTAATAAAAAAAATATCATTCTTTAAATAAATAGTTGATTTATTTAACTAGTAAAAGATATCATTCTTTAAATAAATAGTTGATTTATTTAACTAGAAAAATATATCTTTCTTTAAATAAATAGTTGATTTATTTAACTAGTAAAAGATATCATTCTTTAAATAAATAGTTGATTTATTTAATTAGTAAGAGATATCATTCTTTAAATAAATAGTTGATTTATTTAATTAGTAAGAGATATCATTCTTTAAATAAATAGTTGATTTACTTAATTAGTAAAATATGTCATAAACGATTGATTTATTGAAACAAGAGAGAGATAACATTCTTAAATAAATATTCAATTTAAATGAGATGATAAAGGATTAATATTGTAAATAAATAATTAATTTAAGTAATATAGAGATCTCATTTTAGATAAAGGAGTGATTTATATTAAGGTTAAATCTTTTATCTGGCCTAGTTCCATTGCAATCAAAGTCTTGTCCAGGGGCTGAAGTCAGTTTAGCTAAATCCTTAGACTTTCCCATTGTCACCTCAACACCCTCAAAACCCCAACCTAGGCGCTTATCTAATTGGATCCCCCCCCAAATTCTAGGTCAAAATTAACATGGATGGGGCAGCTAAAGGTAACCCTGGTGTTTTCGGTGCTGGAGGTGTTCTCAGATATTCCCAAGGTAATGTTCTTTGTGCCTTTGCCGAACCACTTGGTCTTCACTCAAACCAAGTGGCAGAAGCTAGGGATCTTTGGCGGGGACTTACCGTTGCTCAAAGGTTTGCATATTCAAAGATTTTAGTGGAAGGAGACTTCTTAACCACCATCAATTATTTTAAGAATAATAAGACTCCCTCTTGGAAGGTCAAGAATTGTATCGACGATTCCAAAATCTTGTCCCATAATTTTCAAGAAATCATTTTTCAACACACCTTTCAGGAGAACAATAAGCTTTCTGATGCTCTTGCAAATCATGTTGTTTCTATTGACAAGCTATCCACATGGAATTCTACCCTACCTCTGATGTTCGAGCAACTGATTACTTCTGATAAAACTTCCTTTGGGGGCCAATCAAGTTTCATTAATTCCACCCATGTTAGCTCCAATCTTGATGAAGTGTGTTTTCCTCTTTGGTGATCGATTTCTCGGTCACCCTTTTCAAGCATTGCCTTGTGTTTGATGATTTTTCTATCTTGTTTTTACGTTTCCTAGCACCTTTCACGGAGGTGTGTTCCCCTTTCTACCTCTGTGAATTTGTACTTTTTTCTGTGCCATGATCTCTTCCTTCAGTTCCACTATTTTGGTCCTCCCTCGGTGTCCTAAATACCTTGATCCTCTGTGCCTATGGCCTCACTTGTCAACCTCAAATTCATCGCTTACTAGCCTGCCTAGAATTTGGAGTGGATCCTTTGCTACTTTAAGTTGGCCTTCTACCGATGGAACCATCATTCCCAATTTTTGTATTCTTATTTATTTCTTGTTCCTCTGTTTATGTCCCCCATGGATTGTATCATGGAACCCTTCGTTGAGCCTTTTGTGGTGATCATGGATACCATAGCTGAGTCTTACTTTGCTGGTACTAAATTCCTTCTATTTTTCAAGAGGTTCGAAGGGGAAGATCCGAAAATCACCCTAGCTTTCATGGAGACATGGAAAAAATGGAAGGTGTCTATCAGAGGCAAGAATTTTGTGCTTGACATTAAAACTCTTGTTGAGATTACGGGCCAGCCAGCCACCGAAAGATCCATCAAATGAGAGAAGCACAACTAGGAGGAAGAATTAAAAGAAATTATCGACAAATATTTTTGCAGGAGAGCTAAACTGGTTGGGGTACGGTGCTTTGATCTTCCCTTTCCCTGGGGAAGTCTCCTAAAGCCCATCATGGAGTTCATGACTTTTGATGATCCAGATAAGTCCCTTACCTATTTTTATTTTGCCTTCTTTAACCATTTCTGCGACGCCAAGGTTATGAACATTCCCAAATACATTTTCAATTCCATTAGCCACACCTTGGAGGACTGTAACAGAAATAAAGAAAAACTCCCCATTCACAGAGGCCTTTTTAATGTGATCTATAAGCATTGGTTGTTACATTGTCCTAAAGGTGTTATCTTGAAGCCTGAGCCCAGTCCTTCCAAAGCCAGTTCTTCCTAGCCCCTGCCCAAGAACCAGAGCATGTCGGCAAGAAATGAAAAATTATTGAAAATGTTTCCAAACTTAGAAAGAAGACGTGTATCATTGATTCTGATAGTGACTATGATTTTGAAATTGGCAATGATCCTAAGCTTCAGCATGTTCCTGTTCGAAGCTTGGTGAGATTGAAAAGCAAATCTAAGAAGGAGATTTTCATGGGTGATTCCATGGGCGACTGCGCTTCTGAACCAGAAACCCACCTAGAGAATTATGCTATGAATTATGTTATAAAGTCCATTTCCAATTGCATTCTCCACCTTGTGGACCTGCGTACCACTCTAAATGCTCACTTTTTCAAGAAACACCACACCAATGATGACCTGAAGGTGGTGTCTGATGGTATCAATATTCTTCTTGAGGATTCCCTTGTTGTTGGGACCGAAGCTAAGTTTTACACTAATTTTGGCAAGTCTCGCAAGGAGAAAAGTCTAAATTAATTTTTTTGGCTCCTCTTCTATCTCTTTGGGCTATGGTCTTTGTTTCATAGCGGTGTTCCTTTTCTTCTGTCCTTTCCCAGGACTTCCTTCTTCCCTTTCTGCTTAGCTTCTATTTAGCTTCTTAGTGTCCTCTCAAAGGTCAACCTCTGTTCCAATTTTTTCTTCTTCTCCACCTTCTTCTACGGTTGGTATCTTTTTTCCTATTGTACTCAGGTCAAGGGTCCTTGTCAAAACCCTATTTTAATATATACCTCATATATTTAACCGACCAAAAAAAAAATCTTTTATCTTGAACAAAATATGAATATTCCATAAAAATTTGGTTGTTTTATATCAAGAAATAAAAAGAAAATAACCATGGACGATTAGCCAAATTGGTTGGACACGAAATATTGCTTAACAAAAATAGCCAATCAATATTAGTTTTAATTTCATAAGACCCCTTCTAAGGATGGGATGGATCACACCCGGAGATCCGATCGGACCAATTGTGCAAAGGGATGCCTCCTTAATGAAAACACTTTGGGTAAAGGGATGAGAGGATGTTCCTTCCTACTGACTAACAGATGTTGATGGAGAGTTAAGGAGGGTATATGGAGGATGATATCCAAGGATAGAGGACATGGTTTATATTGGAAGTAGAGTGTGGGGAATGATTAGAAGCACAACATAGGGATGAAGGAGAAACTCAAAGGAAAGAAGAAGTCAATGGATATGGTGTTCCTAAGCAAACTAGGTAATCAATGATGAAAATCATTAGGTTGGACTCATGATAAACTATGAGGTGTATTATGTTTTCATTTCTCTGGTTTTATAAGTCATTAGGCTATGGGACGTCCTAAGTTATGTCAACCTCCTTAAAGATTTAGTAGGTCCTTCCTATAAATTTGCAAGTACTAAGTTTGGAATATGAACCTTTGACTTGCCACCTAAGAGTGTTATAGCTATGAAGATCTACAACCTTGTGTAATATCCTCAACCATACCTTAGATGCAAAACTTGTGTGTGTGATAAACAAAACTTGTGTGTGTGGATACCCTATGTGGGTAGTTGGCTAGTTGTACCATCCCATGCTCCTTGCTATGACCATTGCTCAAATGAATGGATTGATACAATTTGGATATTGCCAAGGTTAGGTTAGAAAGAATATTCATACACCCATTTGAAGGGTTAATCCTTCTCTCTAATGCTCGTAGTTGTGTTGTATCTTCCAAAGGACCCCAACCACTATAGGTAGCCATATTTGAGTTGAGCAACGTAGTGTTGTGGCTACAAAAATGCTAGAATAAATCCTCCACATCGTGGTCAATTCTGGAACCAAGGGATTTCTTGTAAGTACTACACCTACTCCTGCATTGGTGTGGGGGTGAGCCATCTATGTAGTTTTGTTTCCCTCAAAACCAACTACTACCTTATAGGTGCTTGGTTCTCCTTTCGTGAGAACCTCTATCACTGGTTATCTATGCATAGGATGGTAGTTACGCCAACTTGGTTTGATAGAACCTTTGATGTATTTCATTATATATTTTTTTGTAAGTTCAAATATTTCATTACGAAATGGTTTTTAAGGATTCCAAAACCTTAGTACAAAAATAATACTGATTTCGTCAAAAAAAATAGAAGAACCATAGGGTATGCATCCCCGAGCTCAACATAGAAAAGAGAAAAAGTAGAGGATGCAACCTTGAGAAAAAAAATAAGGAGAAGAAAGGGATATTACCCTAACACAATAGACCACAGACAAAACAAACAGGTTCCACACAGGGTATCCACACGAAAAGAATAGGTATGGTCAAGGAAATTATTCCTCAGTGGTTTCATCATCCTCATCCTTGGCCTTGTCCTTCACCAGATCCTTAGGCTCCTCCTTGATAGCAACCACGTCCTTCAATTCAGAACAGACCTCAGTCTTCTGCCTCATTTGCACACCAAAGAAAAGCATATGGGATGTATTTCATTATATTAAATAGTAATATTATGGGTAATAAAAATGAAGAACCTTTGATATTTTTAGTATGCTTAAATGGTAATATTATGGGTATTGAAAAGGAAAAACCTTTGATATTATTTTAGTATACTAAAATGGTAATATTATGGGTAATGAAAAGGAAGAAGCTTTGATATTATTTTAGTATGCTTAAATGGTAATATTATGGGTAATAAAAAGTAATAACCTTTGATATTATTTTAGTATGCTTAAATGGTAATATTATGGATAATGAAAAGGAAAAACCTTTGATATTATTTTAGTATGCTTAAATGGTAATAATATGGGTAATGAAAAGGAAGAACCTTTGATATCATTTTAGTATGCTTAATGGTAATATTATGGTTTGTTTTGTAAATTAAGGGTATGAGACCTTACTTTATGAAACAAAAAAAAAGGTTCATTTGAAAATTAGAGTAGTTGGCTTTAATTGGATAATAAATGTGGCTATGGTTTGTTTTGTAAATTTAGGGTATGGGGCCTTACTTTATGAAATGAAGAAAAAGGTTTATTTGAAAATTATAGTAGTTCGCTTTAATTGTATAATAAATGTGATTATGATTTGTTTTGCAAATTAAGGGTATGGGACCTTACTTTATTAAATAAGGAAAAATATTTATTTGAAAATTTAGAGTAGTTGGCTTTAATTGGATAATAAATGTGATTATGGTTTGTTTTGTGAATTAAGAGTAAGAGACATTACTTTACAAAATGAAGAAAAATATTTAATTGAAATATTAAAGTAGTTGGCTTTAATTGAATAAGATGTGTGAACCCAATTTATTTAACAATTGAGGGTATGGGACTTTAATTGTTAAGTAAGGGTTAAATTATTTATTGCAAGTAGGGCACATGGTCTGATGCATGGATGAATGACTCTCATGAGTAGATGAGAGGGGAATCAAAATAGTAGTTTCTATGAGATTAGATATGCTTTAGAAAGTTGAATTGCTTGGGATAATTGTATAGTTGCAATTTGGAAATAAAATAAGCAAGTGCATTTAGAAGCATGTCTATCCAGATATATGAGTATTCTAATCCTCTACTATCCTCACTTGATTGATGGAAGAGTAGGAGGAACAAAGGCATAGGATGAACCAAAGCACAAGTTTGATCTCTACCTTACATCTTGCTTATTTATGCAATAGATTAGATTTGTGGGGAGATTTCCCTAATGAAATGGATGTAAAGTATTGTTGAAGGTATGGGGTTTCCCATACATGCTTATGTAATGAAAGCATCAATATGGTTGATTCTTTGTGTTTTATTATTGAATGTGATTGTAGTTATATTATTTTCATGTATGTCATCTTTTAATCATGTCTTATGTTTAAGTTATCTTTGCTTGTTTAATGGTGTATGTTTTTTAGATTTAGTATCTTAAATCTATTCTTCATATTTTTGCTTGAATAAATTTCATATACTTTAGTAAGAAGTTCTAGGGTGAACTTAGAGGTTAACCTAAGTGCTTGAGACCCCATTAGGAATATTGGTACTAGGTTTAGAATATCGTACCAATGTTAAGATAGCTTGTCAGAGAACAATATTGATAGCTTAACTCATAGTATATGTAGCATACCCACACATAATGGCTTGTGTGGAATATGGAGATGTGTATACACCTTCTAATGACTGAGGGTGGTAATTCTAGCTCATCAAGTTTTATGAGATGGATGGACTTATGTGCATAACATAAGATATGCCTACGCAAAAGGAAATTGCATGAGGGGAATTTTATGTGGTATAGTTCTTAAGAAACTAAGGGGTTGAAAAGCATTAAGTTAGTCTAAGTTTGATTAGGGATTTATGAATCCCTCTTCTTAGTATTTAAAAGAAAATGTTTCTTCTTTTGTGTGTTTTCTTTTTTCTTGGTTTTTGGTTTGTTACATTTGGTATCAGAGCTCTAGGTTTGAGGGTATAGAGCTTCTTATGTGTTGAACAAAGATTCGGGTATCTCCAATGAAGGTCTACTTAGGTTTAAGCTAAAATTCTAAGATAACCTAGAGTCTTTGCTTAATTAGAATCTAAATGGAGTCGATCCCAAGGAAAGACGGATGTTATGATACCTTAGTATGGGATTTGGTGTCAATGATACATCATAACCTTGGAACCTTGTCCTAATTATATTTCTAATGATTAGCAAGAAGAACTCTATAATGTGGTTTGAGTTAGTGACTCAGTAAGATAAGTTGTGATCTAATTCTTTTCTTAGATGGAACCATATCAAGATGCCACTTAATGCTAGGTTAGAAATGCCTCCACCTAGATAGACTGAACAAATTAATGTTGAAGAAGATATCTAGAATGAGGGTCCAAAAATTCTGAACATGTGAATATAATATCTCACTACCACAATTGCTAAATGACAAGAATAGTTAAGACAAGTGTTGGAAACTATTATGAACCAAAATTTACAAGCTAGATATTCTAAAGTTAACAAAGTTGAGGGGTTGACAGCGAAATAGAAACATGATAGAACCCTCTTAGAAAAGGATATGTTAAGAGATCTAAATAATATTTGTATCTCCAAATTTTATGGAGAAAGATAGGAAGATGCATCTCAGCCTTGGTTAAGGGAACTTTAAAAAAAATCATAGTAAAGAGATATTCTTCAAGAACCTGAATGACTTGGGCTACTATTTACCTTTAAGGAGTTGCCCCATATTGGTGGGAGACTTACTATGAAGAAAATAAGATTAAACCAGTAGACATTCCATGGAAGGAATTAATAGTCATATTCAATAAGAGGTTCCTCATGGAGCATTTCTATACTCTAAAATTCGAGGAGTTTTCTAGCTTAAGGCAAGGAACCAACCTAGTGGAGATTCACTACAGGAATCTGGTAAAGTTGTTGAAGTATGTACCCACCTATAATGAGAAAATGCAGATCCATAAGTTTACTCATGGATTGCAATATAGGATAAAGTATTATGGAGATGCATGAGCCTAAATCATTGCAAAAAGTATATGACCTAGAAAAGAAATTAGAATTGGACATTTGTTATAAATATGAAAACTTGACTGAGTAGGAAAATAAGAAACTAAAGAAGAGGAATACCAATGGGTTGTAAAATGGAAATCTGAATAAGAACAAAAGGTTAAAAATCCCTAGAATCTAGAGAATAAATTCAATGGAAGACAAAATAAGGTCAAGAAGACATTTTATAAGAAATGCAACAAACCCAATAATGCTAAGTCCCATCCAACCGCAAGTTTCAGTTCCAATTATTAAGGGTGAGGAGAAAAAACTAAAAAAGTGGCAAGGGACAAATGATGGATGTTACCATTGTAGAGGGTTGTATTTTTCTAACTAGTGCCCATACCGACCAGATCCAAGCACACAAAACATTAATGGAAATAAACATATGCATAAAATCTATTTTGCAATTGGGAATCATAAGCTTGAGGGGAAAACCACCCCATTGATCATAAAAGGTAAGATTTTTGATAAGCAAGTAAATATCTTAATAGATAGTGGAGCCACTAATAGTTTTATTTCTTGTAAATTAGCCAAATATATGCCATAAAGGCCAAGGTATTTGGCTCATGGATGGAAGGTTGAGTATGGGTCCAGACAGAGCTACTTCATAAATCAATATTTCTTGATTATAGAAATCATTTTAGCCAGTGGTACCATAAAATGTTGTTTATATATAGCCCCACTTCATGCCTTCAATGTGATCTTAGGAATGGATTGGCTACAAGCCCATAAAGTTGTAATAAATTTTTGAGATAGATGGATCAAGTTTTTTGAAGGAAACAAGGAAAGGCTATGAATTCATAGTGAACATGGGGTATTTAAACCCCACATTTTGTCAGCTATGCAGTTAAATAAAGTCCTCATGAAAGGAGGAATTGTCTATATAGTAAAACTAAATGAAGTTGATAAAGACCAAAAGAAAGAGGTGTTAGAAACACACCCAATTTTATAGGAATTCAAGGACATATTTTCCAAGGATTTACCTGGGCTCCCTCTTGTGTGAGAATTTTATTTTACTATTGATCTTATACCAAGAGTGAAATCCATTCATAGATCTTTGTATAGGATGTCACCCATCAAGATGCAAGAGTTAAAGGTACAATTGCAAGGGTTATTAGAGGAGTTGATAAAACCAATTGTATCACCTTGGGGTGCATCCATTTTAATTTTGAAAAAGGATGGATGATTAAGGTTGTTTATTGACTACAAAATGATGAATATAGCCCCAATCAAGAACTGGTATCCCCTACCTATAATAGAAGATTTATTCGATAAATTAAGAGATACCACAATGTTTACCAAGATAGATTTAATATCAGGGTATCACCAGTTGAAATGCCACATATCGAACCACCAAGCTCATTTTACGTGGCAACCGAGCATTCAATGTATGGATAGATCACCATTATTAGGTGGTAAGTTCATCTATTTCTATCTGTCCTCTCCATTTTGGGATAAACCAATACTGTTCTTCAGGGAGTTAAATAAAAACTCATCCTTTTAATCCACGTGTCTCGTGATGATCAAACAAGAGAAGTAGTTAAATGGATGTGGAAGGATTGGTTAGGGGTTAAATTCCCCTTTCCCAACAGTCCACATGGGACTTGTGAGTAGATGAGAAGGGGATTAACTGAATATTTCCCCTTTACTTAGTAAGTATGGTGGAACCTACCCCATATGGGCAGTATAGAGTGCTTGACCTATGATATGTGCTATTTTTTCATTCTCTTTGACATGATTTACAAGTGACCATTAGAGGTATAATGTCATGACCATTAATTTACCATTAGGAATGATATTAGTATATCATTTATTAATTCCTGTCTACAAGGAGTTTCTTAATATGACTACTACACCATTAGGTAGTGAAACGATTAAGGTGGGGATCAAAATTTCAAATTGATATATATATATATATATATATATATATATATAAGTATATCAGGGGAATCAATTTAAATAAATAGTTACTCAATTCTTTATAGAACCATGACCTTAATTAAGTGAGATAATGTTACTTTATTACATAATCTAGAGTAATTTTGCCAAAATAAAATTAGGAATACCCATGAACTAAATCTTGGGTAAACTTATAGATAATGAATCTTGAAGACATGGGTAGTCCAATTAGAATACAAATGGGCAATATGTAATAATATGACCACTTCATGAACTAAAGGTATGGGACTTTAATTTAGAGAACAAAGTGTAGATTATAAATCAATCAAGAAGAATGGATTTATATTCATTCATAAGGAAATTTATGAAGTTTCCTCTAATGTTGAAGAGTTTTCTTTAAAATATGATTCCAATGTTTTTCATAAACGTATGTAAGAATTTATAAATTTTTGAGATGAATTAGAATAAGGATTTGTAGAGTTCTTAATTCCAACATATAATTTAAAAGGAACAAATGGGTTCCTTACTCTGGTGTGAAATATTTTAATGACATAATGATGACTTAGAGAAAGGAATTTGAAAAACAAAATTCCTTAATTGCATCATAAATATGATAAGGGATAATGGTATCCCTTGATTTGTATATAAATAAAAGGTATCTATAGGTGTCCTTGCCCTTCTATAATTGTAATCCTATCATTTAAGTTTATGAATATGAGGAAGATACATATTTTGGAGGTTGGGTTTATTCCCATGAGGGTTCCTAGGATAAATTATTGTGTCACTTTATTTGTGGTTTGTTGTGTTATATCTTGGGTATGATGCTTTTACTTTCCAAGTATAACTGGATGAGATGGTTAAATGTGTATATGGAATAGTTATGCATATATTTAGATTATCTCTATGTTTACATTTGAATGTTGTTTAATTTATGATGAAAAGGATGTATGTTTGATCTCCAATATGTTGATGATTTAATTATGCCATTTACTTTCTGGATTAAATTGGATAATTATGAATGATGCAACTAGCTAGTTTTACTCTATGTAATCAATGGTTGTGTGGAATTATAAAGCTGATCATAATGGAATGTAATGCTTGCTTAAATAGACCTCTCATGTGTTGTTTCAAATCTAAGGTTATGATGTAATGGATTTTATCATAAAAGGATTCCTTGATTTATGTTCACCTCATAAACACCCATGATGGTTTAAACTAGAACACATTGGAAATTTGGAGTGGGATGAAACCCATAAGAAGGCAAATTGGTCTTGAATTGTAAACCAAGACAAACCTTAGAATTGAGTTAACATGAGGAGGGGTATACCCATGTTGGACAAGTAATGTCCTTTTGTAATGAACTTAAATGATTCATGTGTACAACAAAAAGGAATGCCTAAATGAAAGGATAGACATATAAGCCTTATGTGGTTTAAAGTTATATAATCATACTTAAGATGACCTTCCATGGATTCTATGAGTTTAATCACGATAGTGATATTGTTGTCTTAGAGATCCCTTCTAGAAGAAGTGGATCAGATTTAAGATATATGAATAACCATTAACAAGGTTAGTTCATTATGATGTATTTCCATCATCAAGGCATTCACCTATATACTGGTCTTGGTGGACTAAAGTGATTTTTCCTTTTTGGGGGATGAAATCTAATGTCTGGCCAGCATTCTCATACCAGTGGGGTATGAGGGCTTCCTAGAAGTTGATATCTTCTACTCAAAGGAGACTTTGATCAAGTCTCAATAGCTCTTGATGTTATTTTCCTTGATAAGTTTCAATCCAAATGGAATGAGTCTATATTAGATCATTATTATGTCTCTTGCCTCATGAAAGATGTATGAATATATAAAAATAAAATTTAGTGATTGAGTAGTGACAATAGGGGTTATTACAATTATGCAATAGATTAGATTTGTGGGGATATTTCCCTGATGAAATGGATGTAAAGTGTTGTTGAAGGTATGGGGTTTCCCATACATGCTTATGTAATGAATGAACAATATGATTGATGCTTTGTGTTTTATTATTGAATGTGATTGTAATTATATTATTTTCATGTATGTCATCCTTTAATCATTGCTTATGTTTCAGTTATCTTTGCTTGTTTAATGGTGTATGTTTGTTATATTTATTATCTTAAACCCATTCTTCATATATTTGCTTGAATAACTTTCATATAATTCAATTTTAAGTTTTAGGGTAAAATTAGAGGTTAACCTAAGGGCTTGAGACCCCCTTAAGGATATTAATACTAGGTTTAAAAGATCATACCATAGTTAAGATAGCTTGTTAGAGAAAAATATTGATATCTTAACTCGTAGTATACATAACATACCCACATATAATGGCTTGTGTGGGATATGAAGATGTATATACACCTTCTAATGATTGAGGGTGGTAAGTCTAGCTCATCAATTTTGATGAGATGGATACTTATATGTATAACATAAGATATGCCTACACAAAAGGGACTTGTGTGAGGGGAATCTTGTGTGGTATAGTTCTTAAGAAACTTAGGGGTTGCAAAACATTAAGTTAGTCTAATTTTGGTTAGGGATTTATTAATCCCTCTCCTTAGTCCTTAAAAAAAAGTATTTCTTCTTTTGTGTGTTTTCTCATTTCTTGGTTTTTGGGTCATTACACTTTGCATATTTTCAAAGATTATTTGCTATCCCTTCTGACAAACCGTCTTATTCTTTATCTGATACACAAATTTTATTTACTTGTCAGCCTATTTACACAAATTTTGGGTATATCTTTGTAAGCCAATTGTGCTAGGTTTTTAGTTCTTACATTTAAATTTGCAATGACCTGACCAAATAGTTCTAAATATATGATTTTCCATATGACATTCATATTGGAATTTATAACTTCTTTTATTAGGGTTCTACCATGAGATATCCTTTGGATTTGTATCATTTCTTGAGTTTGCTTGAAAAGTGGCATTGAAAATTAGCACTAGTGGTTTTTCTTTTTTAAATGAGTGGCTAATTACTTTCTCAATGTGCATTAGTTTTTGTACTCTATCCCAAATTATTAGTTGGATATTTTCAAGGTGCAAGTTAGTCACTATTTGGGGATACAATATCGAACATTCTTTGGAAGAGTTTCATTTGTGTTATAGGGTTCCCAGAAATTTTAGATTTGCTTATTGGGGCATATGGATGGCCAAATAATATAGCAAATCATAGATTTTCTACAAACTATGCTAATTCCCTAGGATTGAAAACTATATTTCTTTAGGACTATTTAGGGATTGCTTGGCTCACATTGGTTCTTGTTCCTCCTTTGGCAAATCATATATTTCCACTTTGGATAGTTGTATTATATTTTCTTCTTGATATTTTCCAATGTGGTAGGGTCACAATTTTTTAGCTTAGATCCAAACCATATTTTAAGCACATGGGATAATCATCTGATCTTGTTTTAGGTTTCCTATTTATTCCAATAAATCCTTGGACAATCTCATCCTAAAAATTAGTGGTAAATAAATGACCACCACATTCAACACTATTTCTAAGTCGAGCAACCTAACTAACAAAATTGGGACTTATTCTATGACTCCAACCTTATGGACTATCATTCCTTTGGTTTATAGTGTTCCAAGATAAATTCTATTGTATCATATACCCATAACATCACAAACTACCTCGAACATGATGGAAATATTGACTTCTAGGTCCATTGCACAATTATGTAATACCATTCTTCTAAGCACATCGATAGGTAAAAGGGCAAAAAATATTCTTGGTCAAATCAAGAGATGGATGCTTGTGTACTAATTTGGGGTTCAAACTAAGCATTGAGTCAACTTCTAGGTCATGCAAAGCTATTTCAGCCAAATATACTTGATCAAAAATTACCAAAGATTCTTCGAACTCCTTAGTGTATATAATAACATTTCCTTGAGACATATCCTTTAGCTTTATTTCTTTTTGGGTTGATCCTTCATAGGTTTTTACCATGTTCATCCTATATTTTCTTGTTATAGAAGAATAGTATAATTTTTTATAAGTCTATTTTCTTTTGCAATGCGAGCAAAGTGCTTATGGATTTGATTGGTTTAATAAATGTCTTTGGACTTTGTCTTTTTTGGTGATCTTATCAAAAATTTAAGACATAATTGACTTCATGTTCATCTGATACAACTTTCTTCTACTCTACTTTATGCTTCATATTATTTAAGTTCCAAATATGCTTTGCATAAGGTTGCTTGGCATGATAATTTATTCTTACATATAAGTTGACCATATCCATTGTAGATTATTTTTTTGTTGTAAGGGAATGGTTTAGGTTCATTATGAGAGCTATCACTTCCTTTGACTACTGATTTACCCCAAAAAAGAAAATTTGACTAATAATTTCATTTATCATGATCATCAAATATTGAACCCTTATGTTTACCTAAACTAAAATCTTCTTCCTATTTTTCAATTTTGATGATATCATAATTTTTCATATAGATTTCACTCATACACGTTACTTGTTTTTCTAAGATATTTCTTCTTGAGCATCTTTTTTGTGTTTGATTTCCTCATTTTATTTCTCAATCTCTATGAGCTCCTTGGTAAGATGTTGTATGGCCTCCATTATATCTTAAGTTGTTCAAGTTTTGATACACTCTCTATATACATCTTGTTCTTTAGATAATGGCATAAAGGCACTCTTTCTACATGGGTTACTGGTTGTGGTAACCATGGGCTTATCATATAGATCTATAGGTTTATCTAGTAAGGAAAAGGGGTATCTATATTGTTAGATCTAAGAGGAATTTTATTATTGGATTTGAAGACCCAAATCTAGATTAAGAGCTTGGAGATAGTAAATATAGGCATGTTCTTGAGATGATCTTACTTTCTAAGGAATCCTATCCCATAATTTTTTTAATCTGATTTTAAAATATAGGAGCTTTTGTTGGGGATATCTTTTGATGTATGAAAATTTTACGAGTAGTTTGAAGAGGTTGCCTGAATCATTAAATACTAATATCAGGGGTTCAACCAAGTCCACCCAAGCCCTAATTATATTATATTCTAAAGTTATATATCATTGCAATGCCTTACCTTGAAAGGATTGAGCAAGAAGTATCACCATAAAAAATTCAAATATGATACTGCAAAATGTGGCCAAGTTTGAAATATCTTGACAATGCTCATAAGCGGTTTTCCCATTACCATCATAGGTAGGTAATAATTTTAATGTATCTTGTGGAATTTCATGGATAACTAGGAGGTTAAGTGGTCTAACATTATTCCAATATGGAAAAATTTGTTTAACCATAGCTTTGAAAGAATATCAATGTTCTATTGGAGCCACCTTATTGGTACATAGTGAACTATATTGAATTTTTGATATTATGACCATTTGATTCTAAGATTTTCTGCTAGTGGATTCACATGTCTTCTTTGGATTCATTAGTACAATTATGTTGAGTTATACATTAGCCCAATTTCCAAAATACACCAATTGTTAGAACAACAATATTCTCTCTTGAAATAGGAACGTTGATCCCCCAAGGTTTGGGTGATAGGGTATATTATTGTAAAATATTAAATCAAAAAATAAAGGGAATGTAGGTATTGTCAATGGAGGAGTAGTTCTCGCAAACACTAAAATGGTTTTAGCTAGCATCGATATGGTTCTTAAACTGCCATCAATTAACATGGCAAATTTAACTACCACTAGGAAGGCTAATATTGATAATTCTTTCCCTTTGATGTTATTTTACCTCTTCTAGGTGTAGGGATATGCAGGCTCGACTATAGATTTTATCAAGGGACCTTATTAATTTCTTCCTTTTACTAATACCTATCCACCATAAACCCTTTGGATGAAATTATTCCTCAAGAGTGAGTTGTTACTGGGATAGGAATCCCCTTCTATACTTCTTCTTAAGAAATCATCATTTGGCTTATACTATCAATCCTACTTGTATTTAATTTTTGAGAAGAAATACTTCATTAACTCATGTGATATGCTTTGTTTCATGAACCTCCTATATGGACCTTGGAATACAAAAAAACAATGTATTAACTAATGGATCTTTAATACTCTATTTTATGCAATTAATTAGCTATGCAATATTATTAGATATTGAAGAGTATGATACTGATAACAAATTACCAATGTGTAGGATCTGGTGCACTCATAAGTGGAATAAATTGAGTCATCTACCAAATATGAGGGTACTTGAGGTTGGGTAAACGATGACAAGGCAACTTGAAGGTAACACAAATAGATACCTTCATATAGGCATGCATTCGATTAGGGATAATCATCAATATCTAGCCACCTTGAGCCCAAAAATGATGGCCTAGTAGTTATCACAAGTTCTAGATATTGAGATAGATGAATAGATTCATGGAAAGACTCCCTCTTTTAATGTTGCATATGCATCATTATCTTTTACTTCAGCACTATTTGCCTTAATAATCTTTGAGCTATGAATGAATGGATTGTCTTCATAACTCCTTATACGCTTTGGTAAATAGTTTTAATAAGAAAAAGGTATCATTATTTAAATAAATAGTTGATTTATTTAACTAGTAAAAGATATCATCTTTAAATAAATAGTTCATTTATTTAACTAGCAAAAGATATCATTCTTTAAATAAATAGTTGATTTAATTAACAAGTAAAAGATATCATTCTTTAAATAAATAGTTGATTTATTTAATTAGTAAGAGATATCATTCTTTAAATAAATAGTTGATTTATTTAATTAGTAAGAGATATCATTCTTTAAATAAATAGTTGATTTACTTAATTAGTAAAATATATCATAAACGATTGATTTATTGAAACAAGAGAGAGATAACATTCTTAAATAAATATTCAATCTAAATGAGATGATAAAGGATTACTATTTTAAATAAATAATTAATTTAAGTAATACAAAGATCTCATTTTAGATAAAGGAGTGATTTATATTAAGGTTATAAAAGCTTTTATCTTGAATAAAATATGATTATTCCATAAAAATTTGGTTGTTTTATATCAAAAAATATCAAGCAAATAACCATGGATGATTAACCAAATTGGTTGGACGTAGAATATTGCTTAATCAAAATGGCCAGTCAATATTGGTTTGAATTTGATAAGACCCCTTCTAAGGATGGGATGGATCTCACCTGGAGATCCGATTGGGCTAGATATGTGAAGGGATGCCTCCTTAATGAAAACACCTTGGGCAGAAGGAAGAGAGGATGTTCACTTCTACCTCCTGATGGATGTTTATGGAGAATAAATGTAGGTAGGTGGGGGACGATAGTTGAGAAGAGAGGACACAGTTTGAATTGAAAGCAGATTATGGGGGATGATTGGAAGCAGACATAGGGATGAAGGATGAACTCAAAGGAAAGAAGAATTTGAGGGAGACGGTTTTTCTAAGAAACCCATGTAATCAACAATGAAAAATACTAGGTTGGAATAACGATAAACTATGAGGTGTATTATGTTTTCATTTCTCTGGTTTTATAAGTCATTAGGCTATGGGATGTCCTGAGTTACGTCAACCTCCTTAAAGCTTTAGTAGGTCCTTCCTATAAATTTACAAGTACTAAGTTTGGGAGGTGAACCTCTAACTCACCATCTATTAGTGTTATAGTGATGAATATCTATGAACTTGTGCAATCTCCTCAACCATACCTTAGACGCAACACTTGTGTGTGTGACAAAAAAAAATTAGAAGTACTATAGCCTATTCTTTGGTAGCCCCTATGCGGATAGTTGGCTAGTTGTACCATCCCATGCTCCTTGCTATGACCAATGCTCAAATGAATGGATTGATACGGGTTGGATAGTGCCAAGGTTAGGTTATAAATAATATTCATACACTCGTTTGAAGAGTTAATCCTCCTCCATAACTCTCATAGTCATGTTGTATCTTCCAAAGGATCCCAACCACTATAGGTAGCCATATTTGAGTTGAGCAACGTAGCCTTGTGGATACGAAGGTGCTCGAATGAACCGTCGATACCGTGGTTGATACTGGAACCAAGGTATCTATTTTAAGTACTACACCTACTCTGGAATTGGTGTGGGGATAAGCCATCTCTGTAGTGTTGTTGCCCTCGAAACCAACTACTCCCTTCTAGGTGCTTAGTTCTCCTTTTGTGAGAAACTCTATCACTGGTTATCTATGCATAGGATGGCAGTTAAGCCATACCTGGTTTGGTAGAACCTTTGATGTATTCCATTATATTAAATAGTAATATTATGGGTAATGAAAAGGAAGAACCTTTGATATTATTTTAGTCTGCTTAGATGGTAATATTTTATGGGTAATATAAAGGAAGAACCTTTGATATTATTTTAGTATGCTTAAATGGTAATATTATGGGTAATGAAAAGGAAGAACCTTTGATATTATTTTAGTATGCTTAAATGGTAATATTATGGGTAATAAAAAGGAAGAACCTTTGATATTATTTTAGTATGCTTAAATGGTAATATTATGAAAAATGAAAAGGAAGAACCTTTGATATTATTTCAGTATGCTTAAATGGTAATAATATGGGTAATAAATAGGAAGAGCCTTTGATATCATTTTGCAACCACGAGGATACGAAAACAAAAAGGAATATGCCACAAGAAAGGACAAGAAAGAACATATACAAATTGACACAAGATAAAAGCAATACAAAATATGGTAATCTATTTATTGATATGCTTTTTAAAGTGTGTTACAATACGTCTCCTTCCTTTTTAGGGGATAGGAGCGTCAAATGTGTTTCTCGTCACAACATCCATGGCTAACAATCCTTCTTCCACGTGCCCACATATAAGATGGGCGGACCAAAACATCACTGCTACTTGTGTATGTGATTATTTGCTCTTTCCTTCTCCTCTGCTATCATAAACCTGCATTCAAAGAAATTGAAAATATTAGTAGCACCTGCGAACGAAATAAAGCATGTATTTCCCAAGGCCTACTATCAGTAAATGCATGAAAATATTAAAATGATAATGAAATGACTTTGGATCAACCTAAAACTTTCATATTAGCATAAATATGTCAATAGAAGACAACTACAAAAATAATAGTCTGGAAATTCTTCACATATTTGTATTCGCTCTAGGGTGGGACGAATAGGACTACAAGAACTAGTCAGAAAGCACCCTCTTCAATGTCCTGCTTAGGAAGCTCCAAAAGACCTACAAAGTTGGGGTTAGCTAATTGGGGGTGTTTTGGGAAGACCCAGATGGTCATATTTCTCCAATTTTTCCTCTAGGATCCAGATTTTTCTAGTGCCATCTGCAAGTTAGTAAAGGTAGGAAATGACAAAAACATGGTCAATTTTGCTTAGAATGAAATGAAATTTAAACTGTAACCTATTTAACATATCTAGAACACAATGCAAAAGAAGAACCAAAGAAATATATCACAGATTTCTATTCATCCTAGGGTGGGGTAAATTTGCCTGTGACAGATTGGGGAGCGCCCGGGGGTAGGATGCCCACCGTTTGAGGCACTGTTTCAGCACCAATCCACTTGGGATGGGTCCAAAACTGGTTATGGGGTGTTGTCAAAACATTTGGTGGATAGTTGTGGCCAAAAATCAGGTTTTGGGTCCAGATTCGCACTTCCAATAGTCACCCAATAACCTCCCTTTCGAATGAGAGATTAAGGATGTAAAAGCACAAATCGCAAGTAGGTATGTAAATTGGTAGTACTTCGTTGCTCAAATACTCCTTCTCTATATATTTTTTGGGTGAGAAAACTCACCAATTTATAGACCTTAGGGTCTCTCTGTTTGAATTGTGCATGCGAGGACGCCACTTGAGTTGCATGTCCTAATTTGAGAGGAAAGCTAATTTCCTAATTTAGAATCTCCTTGCATGAGGTCTCTAAAATAAAGACATGCATGATTGAAGCCTCTCTTCTTGATTTGGAGTCATTCCTCACAATTGCATGGCCTGTAGGTTCAGTTAACTGGCAGACTTGTCAAGGTTTGACTTTTTTTGCCATTCAAACCTGTTATTTGTCCCACCCTGGAGCGATTGCTTAATTGTCCCTGGGTGGGACAAATACCAGTCTGAATTCGTCCCTGGGTGGGACGAGTAGAGAAAAAGGTGCCAAAAAGGTGCCAAATTGACCTCTGACCTCCAAAATTGCTTTTGGGAGTGGTTAGGACCACTGTTTAACCTCTGGGGGCTGCCCTTGGGGTTTTTTGTGTCAATGCAATCAGTGCTAGTTGTCACATAATCGGATTGGTGCTGTTTTGATGTCTACAGATGCCCCTTTTTGGGAAGTGTTGTGCAAGGCACAGCACCAAGCAAAAATAGATAACCAAAGCACTAATGATTAGGGTTTCTCAGTAACCTAACAAAATCTTGATGCCCCAAGTATGAAAATGGCATGGATTCTTGAATCCTTGCTTCTGACGAGCTAAGGAATTTAATTCAAGTGTTAACCTTGTTCGGTGAGGTGTTACTTGAACTTGGACATTGATCAGTCATGAATAGGCAAAGGGCGCAACCTTTTGTCTGTGGGAACCTTGAGTTCATGATTCACGAATGCCAAGTGTTTGATCATCTTGTGATTATTGCTTATTTGTTGCCCCAAGTAGGGGTGCGATTTTATTTTTCAATGATCCTTTGAATGTGTGTCATTTCCTTGATTGGGTATATTGTTGTTGATTGATGACTAAGTGTGACTCCCCCCTCAAGCGATGAATCGATGAGGGAATGGCTGACATGAGAAAAGTGACGAGTCACTTGACCCAAGATGACTTAGGTAAGGGTGCCTTCAGTTGTTTACCATTGAATGCGAAAGCAATTTTTGAACATTCTGACCTATTTTTGGTGGGGGTGAACCCTTTTTGTGATGCATTTTGGAGCTAAAAGTATCAAAAATATATCCTCCCATGGAGCGGTCTGGTTATGGTAGCCTTCTTAGGGAGTAGGATAGTGACAATTTGTAACCCCAATGTCTTTTTTTGATGCCAAGAATTTCAGGCGCAAAAGCGCCTTCGTTTGGCAATGTTATTGCTATTTTTGGATGGGTTTTGACCCATTTTGGTGACATCATTTGGGGATGAAATTCTCAAAAATTCGTCTTCCCGTGGAGTGGTCCGGCTATGGTATCCTTCTTAGGGAGTAAGATAGTGAGGATTTGTGACCCTGACATCTGCTTTGCATACCCGGAATGTCAAGTGCAAAAGCACTCTTATCGGACACTTTTAGTGCTCTTTTTGGTGCATTTTTGTGCAGTTTTTTGCTATTTTTGAATTTTTTGCTCTGTATTCGTCCCTGGGTGGGACGAATTCCTGTTTAGTATTCGTCCCAGGGAGGTACGAGCACTAACCAGAGTGCTCATCCCAGGGGGGAACAAATACAATCTCAAAAAGCCTTTTTAAAGGTCAAAACTGAGTTTTGGGCTCATTTGCATTTGTTTTTCTTGGTGATTTGGAGCTCTGAGGAGGAAGTAAATTCTGCGAAGCAAAGCGTTATGGAATTTTTCTTGCGACCATGAGTGCACACACAAAATCGAGCGGTGGAGCTGAAGCGATGCCAGTGAGTGCCCGTCCTCTTTATTGTTTTGTTTTGCAATTGAAAAACCATAATTTGCTTATTTCTTTTGTTTTTTGTTTATTTTGTTGTTTACGGTTAAAAATGAAACCCTAGTCTATCAAAATTATCACTTAGTTTAAAACTTAGGATAACTCTAGTCAACAAAGATCAGAAGTTAGTTTAAAACTTAGCTAAAAAACTTAGTTTATAACTTAAAATCTTGCTGAACAGGAATTGAACCAAATTCAAAACGTAGGGTAAAAATGAACGTAAAAACGTAGCTCAACCCTAGTTAGTTGTTTTTGTGTTTTTAATTTTCCAATTTAAAGTTAAAAACCCTAGGTCTAAAAATTATTCTATGACTATTTTTGTTTGTTTTTTAAATGAGCTGTTAGAGTTAAAAACCCTAAAACTGACCAATGATTGTTTTTTTTTGCTAACTTATCAGTTAGAGTTAAAAACCCTAGATCTGACAAATTAGGTTTTGTTTTTGTAATTTTTTTGTTGTTAGTTTATCAGTTAAATTTAAAAACCCTAGATCTGACAAATGACATTTTTGAATGTTGTTTTTTAATTTATCAGTTAAATTTAAAACCCTAAAATTGACAAATGATTTTTTGTTTTGTAATTGTTTTTGTTGTGAATTAATCAGTTAGAGTTAAAAACCCTAGATCTGACAAATTAATTTTGAATTTTGTGATTATGATTTTGTTTTTGTGCTATACATTTTGCTACATTGTTGTATATTCAGTGTTAGTGTTGTACATTTTTTTATTGTTTTAATGTTTTTATATTATTTTCTTTTGCAGGTTGTGAAGAGCCGGTATCGGGTACCCACTATTTTTATTGAAGCACGTGCAGCGCTGACTTTGGATAACTGGGACTAGCTTGATGCCCTTGGGCTCAAGTAGGTGACTCGGTTGGAGCCTGTGGTCAGGGATCAGGCCTATCTGATGGCCTTGATCAATTTGTGGGATCCCCATACCAACACCTTCCATCTCCCAGTAGGGGAGATGATGGTGACCTTGGAGGGTGTCTATCAGATTCTTTGGATTCCATTAGATGGACTGCCGATCCGGATGATGCCATGGGATTGGAGGATAGCAGTAATGATACGGTGCTTCAGGCATGGGGAGGATTTGGGTGTGGAGAGCCCCATGGAGAGGGCAAAGATCGACTGCCAAATGGGCGGCATACTGGTTCGATGGTGGTTAGAGAAGGATGTGTTGGGAGTGAGGCATGCATTACTCATGGGCCTCATTTCCAACATGCTGCTTCTCGACTCGTCGGGCATGAGGTTCCCATGGAACCTGCTAGAGGTGGTGTTTTGGTTGGTGGAGTGTCTGACAGACACACCGATGATTATGAGATGGGTACAGACTCTGCTAGCATAGCTCTATGATGAGCTATACAAGGTCCACTGCCAAAAGTAGAAGGGGATCAGTTGTAGCTACTTGTTGCAGTGCTAGGCTTGGCAGCACATAGCAATGGAGAGGCTAGCAGGGCTGCCCTAGATGACTCGAGCAAAGATGGTAGACTAGGATATCGAATACAGGGTACTGTGGCTGAGGTCATAAGAGCAGGGTCAGAGTCGACAATGGGCAGGTATCGTAGGGCACTATGTCGATGCCTTCGCTCGGCTTACTCTAGGGGAGATGTTCTGGTGCCCCTACCGAGACTGTCTAGCCTAGACTGAGGCTAGAGAGTGGCTCTGATGGGTACAGAGGGGGTGGTGGTTGATTGGGAGGCATGGGACTGAGCAGGAGTTCTTCCCATATGGTCGGGTGACCCAACAGTTCGAGGTGCGCCAGGGGATGCCTAGTGAGCCTGTGGTCTATCGGCATTGGGGTGATGAGAGGATGTTGGACCGACCAGTCATTGCACTTGGCAAGGATTCAGATACGGCTATTGATGTCCCAGATGTGGATGATGTCAGGGTTACTTTCGAGTATGAGTAGTGGTGGACTCTATGGCAATGGTAAGGTGAGGGGCCTCTAGGAGGTGCGGAGGCAGCAACAACAGGGGATGAGGGTACAGAGGCACCAGATGAGGGTTGGGGTGCTCTGCGTGATGATGTAGACATGGTGGAGGTTGAGGATGTTGGAGGGGAGTTTGGGGTACCGGATCAACCGAAGATGTAGGACATCCCGGAGCAGTGGGAGCTAGAGCAGGCTGCTATCCCGGATTCGCTTATGCCTCAGGTAGGTTCAGAGGATGTGGAGGAAAAATATGGCGCTAAGATAGCGTGATTGGAGGACCTACTGCAAAGACGATATGGGGAGCTAGGAGAGGCTTTGTAGGAGAGAGATCTACGGACTCAACTAGTAGAGCGAGAGAACGCATGGATTACGTCCCGCTGGTAGGAGGAGGATACTGATGCTGCTCGGGAGAGGGATATCTTGTGGATGCAGCTAACATAGCGCAACGACGTAGTAGCTTACTACCGTTGGTGGGAGGCAGAGTGGGTTTAGTGGGAGGCAGAGTGGGGTCAACGAGAGGTAGATTGGCATCGACAGGAGTTATATTGGTGTCGACACTAGATGGATATGGAGGGAGAGATTATTCACCTTGGTGGGTAGATACCGAAGGCCCATGGAGGTGGCTCTTTGTAGTGGATGAGAGACAATTATACTAAGCAGTCAGCATCGTCCTATCATCGATAGCTAGATGAGGGGGGCACTAGTGGGCAGGATGCAGGGGTGAGTAGCAGTCACCCTGAGAGGTCTCAGAGGACCCACACTTTGGGGGGTAGTTCCCGTCACACCGATCCTACGTGATCATGGTGGCTGATGCCCTAGGCTTGGGGGTTTTTGAGTTTTTGGCTTTTGGGTTGCGAGGTCAGAGGACCGGATCATTGTAGCCTACGAGAATTTTGGATGATATATATACAGATGACTCTTTTTGTGTTTATACATTTTTCATGGTTTGTTTTTTATGTACATGTATTTATATTGATGTATGCAAATGCTATTATGAATGTGATGTTTCTAATTTTTATGATGTATGCATATGGAATGAATGGAATGAGTTGTTGATAACTTGTCGATGCACCATAGACTATGCAAGATTTGACTGGCGTGTTGTACTAATGGGATGAATTTGTGAAATGACTTTGCATGTGAAAACTTGATTTTTGTATTTTGCATATTTTTTGATGGTGATGTATAGAATGAAATGTACCAATTGTTTTAAAATGTAGTTAAGCTTTTCTGAGATTCAAATATTTTAACTAACTAGCCAAGACTGTACATTTATCTCACAAGACTTTTGAACAAGGTATAAATCCGACTTGAATTTAACCAAGTTATTTCACATCCCCATGTCTGCAATTGAGTTCGTTTATGTGGTATTTGTTAGGATACCGCCAGTGCCAGATAGGCTATCAACCAAACCTATACTGAGGATAACCTAACTAGCTCCACTAACTCCATTGTTGTATTTAGTAAGATTAATCCACGGGACAATCTAAGGTACCATAAGGTAGCTCATCCACATGCAAACATTGGTCTGCGCACATGCAAAGCCAATGTGATAAACATATCGTCATGTAGGTAGGATACTGCCATTGCCAAGTAGGTTGTCCACCAATCCTGTAATGAGGATCACCTAGATGGTTTTTGAATGTTGAGAATTACAGGGATTCAAGTTCAAATTGTTTTTTGGCTCAATGGTATAGGATACTTGCTCGTCTATATAGTGATGACAACCACTGTTTATTTTTCTCTTTGTTTTTCTTTTTGAGAAAGGATTTTGAATAGTGGTTATGACCACTGTTATTTGATTTTGTATTTTGAGCTTTGTAAGTTTGAGCTTGTGAATGGCCTTGATCCTGTTGGCCTTGGGGATGACTACCCATCCTGTTCAGGGACATGTAGTACGAATCCTTACAACTTTGGGAACCAAGAGGATGATGGAGATTATGAAGTAAGGGCATTGATCTTTTGGGCCTTGGGGATGACTACGCATCCTGTTCAAGGACGTGTAGTACGAATCCTTACGACTTTGAGACCAAATGTGAATGGAAATGGTTGTGATGATGGTTTGTTGGAATGTTTTTTTGGAATGGCATCGATCCTTTTAGGTCTTGGGGATGACTACCCATCCTTGGCAGGGACATGTAGTATGAATCCTTATAACCTTAGGGACCAATAGTGATTGGGATTTTGGTAGTGGTAAAAACCATTGTTTATTAAGGTGGAATTGATGGGGAAGAACTCATCCTTTTGTCAATTCTCAGCATTTTAGAACCATTCACACAGGGGGATGAACATGCTAATCTGTCACCTATGGTACCCTATACTGCTTTATAGGTTTCTCTTGCGTTCACACAACTTAGGAATTATTTTATGTGTTTTAATTTTGTGTTGGGATGCTACGTAACAAGGCATGATCCAAGTAAAACTTTCTCGTGTAAAATATGTTTAACTATGTACAGTTGTTGGCTAGCAATTTAAAGACAACTGAATGACGAAAACCCTATATACATTAGGAGACAACTAACTTATGCTAAAAATGGTGATGGTGTTATTTTGGATGTATGCATTTATGAAATGGATTGGATGTGGAACATCATGGATTTGCTAAGTAATGATAGTCTATGGTGTTGTTGACTTGTATGACCTAGCAAATATGCAATGTATGGACGTGATGCCTAATGCACTTATATTTTTGTATTTTGATTTTTATAAGTATGCATGGAATTGAAATGCAATTTTTTTTGTTATTTTTGATGATTTTATTGTTTTTGTTTGTTTTTGAATATTTATTTTGACCAAGCGGTTATGGTAACTCTTGGATCTTTTGGTTTGACCAAAGGGTTTATAGAGACCTTTCAAGAATTTTGGGTTGACCAAGCAATTTTGGGAATCTTTGGAGCTTGTGGGTTGACCAAAGGATTTATAGATACCTTTGGGGCATTTTAGGGGTTGACCAAGTGATTTTGGGAATCTTTGGAGCTTGTGGGTTGACCAAAGGATTTATAGCTACCTTTGGGGCATTTTAGGGGTTGACCAAGCGATTGTGAGAATCCTTGGAGCTTTTGGGTTGACCAAAGGGTTTATAGACATCTTTGGGGCATTTTGGGGGTTGACCAAGTGATTGTGAGAATCCTTGGAGCTTTTGGGTTGACCAAAGGGTTCATAGATACCTTTGGGGAATTTTGGGGTTGACCAAGCGATTGTGGGAATCCTTGGAGCATTTTGTTGGACTATGGCTCTCTAGATGTGGAATGGCCTCAAATGACTGATGTTCAAGGGTTCTGTTTCCTTGATTCCTTCAAGAGAGGCAAGCCGGTATGTTCTAGGTCCTATTCTACTATCAATGACAAAATGACCTAACCAATTTGCCGTGAACTTGTCCCATAGATGGGATGGCAAATTAGAATTATGCTGGTTCTATTTTAAGACCAAGTCACCAACCTAAAATTCCCTCAAGTGGACCTTCATGTTGTATGCTTTCTTAAGTCGCTCTTAATAGATATGCAAATGCTTGAGAGCATTGACGAGTCGTTCGTCGAGCAATGTAAGTTTGTCTAACCGGGCCTACCACACAGCGTCATCATCGATGAACTCTTGCATTGAAATGCGCAAGGAAGGTATTTCCAACTCAAGAGGCATGACTGCCTCGAAGCCATACACCAGCGAAAATGGAGTTGCCCCAGTGGGCATCCGAATGCTAGTGTGATAAGCCCATAGGGCAAGTGGTATCTGAATGTGCCAATCTTTATGACTATCTACGACTATCTTTTTGAGGATGGCGACTAGAATTTTGTTTGACGCCTTTGCTTGCCCATTTGCCTATGGATAATAGGGTGTTGAAAAAATGTGCTGAATTTTGTACTTTATGGTCAAAGCACGCACATATTTATTCTTGAATGGTGTCCCATTATCTGACAGGATCTTGGATGGAATACCAAAATGACATATGATGTTATGCAAAATAAACTCCGCAATGTGGGATCCAGTCGTAGAGGTTAGTGGAATTGCTTCCACCCACTTGGTGAAGTACTCTGTGGCCATTATGATGAATGTGTGATGACCCGACGATGTAGGGGAGATCTTTTCGATTAGATCAAAGCCCCACTATGAAAAAGTCCAAGTTGATTGGATCGGTTGCAATGCCTGAGAAGGTACGTGGGTTAAATTAGCATGGTGTTGACACTTCACACACTTCTTTACATATGCGCAACAATCTCGCTCTAAATATGGCCAATAATAACCCATGTGAAGAATGCGCTTTGCGATGGCCATACCATTGAAGTGGCCACCATAGGTACAATCGTGTGCTTGGGTGATCACCCAAGTAGACTCGTGCTGGTCCAAGCAATGGAGGAGGATTCCTTCATAGCTCTGATGATACAAAATATCTCCTAATAAGACATGCTTTGCCACTTTCTATTTAAATGATCTTTTTGCGGCTTGTTTCAATCCAAGTGGGAGGTTACCTAGCTTGAGGTAATCCCTAATGGGTGTGTACCAATCCTGTTGATCAGAAACCTCGATGGTATGAATGACCAATCCCTCTTGAATTTCATCCCTAGCAAAAGCTGAGTGGGAAAGAACTTGTAAAAACATCGTTGTGTTGCTATTTAGAGGGGTTTGGGAGAACAAGGACCCCGAGTTGGCTCGAGTCAAACAATCATGAATTTGAGAGAACCTATCCTAAGATGGTTCAATCTGGATTAGGTGGATTCCTGATGTTAGATCAGAGCTTGCATGCTTCATCACGGATTGCGATAATGTTTAACTTGAATGGTTGTCATTTCACCAGAAGGGTCTTGTGGGATTAGTGACCCCAAGGAGGCCATAGTATCCACAAAATGGTTCGATGATCGAGGGAGTGCCTCAATGTCATACCACTCAAGTTGTGCCAAGAATTGAGAAACAATGGTGAAATTGTTCTATTGATCAACAATGCATTACATAGTTTTATATTTCTTGAAAGAACTAAAAATAGACATGGTGGTTGAGAGAAATCCTCTTAAACTTATTACAACAAACTAACTTAAAGATAGCTCTTATACTAACAACATTCTAATCTTGGACTATGGTCAAACATTAATTAACCAAGCCAAAACCTCAATGTATGCTAATCAAATTAACTAGAAATATGTAAATCAAAACATTAAACTAAAACTAAATACTAGGACTTAATACTTAGGACTAAGGAGGCAATGTTGAAAATATTCCAACATTCTCCCCCTTGATGCTAAAGACACTCATGCAAGAGTTCTTTAAGCATAACAGAGTTGGAAGAAAATATTTCTCTTACGTTTCCTCCAATCTTGAATCAAGAAATCAGAATTTACAAAATACTTATGGTGGCACTCCTTCCACTCTTTATGTGGAATTTCCTGCAAATGCTTGAGTGCCTTCTTTTGTTGATTAGCTCCCCCTTCAACAAAAGTATCTCCTCTTGTGGTTTTCAGCAACCACTCTCTTACATATTTATCATTATGGTCTTTAAACTATGCTCTCACATTTTGATCTTCTTTTACATCTTCAACACTAAACAATACTCCACATGAGTATCTACAATTAATCATCTCACATAGATGATTATACCATACAACTCTTTCACATATTTTCACACAAAATATCACAACAAATATGGCCATATAATGACCAACTACATATGCAACATAAAGTTGCTCCTCACACAAATATTCTCTCAAAACAATGACTTTACAAGAATCCTTCTCCCAAGGAATTTTGAACACATCATTTTGATCCATGTGACCCAAGTTCTCCATCACTGTATTCTCTTCAAGAATATTCTTCATCAAAGTTGTCTCAATGAGACAATCACCTTTCTTTTCATTCCTGCTCACAAAAAACAAATCATTAATCATAAAAACATTACCTTTAGTATGAGTAGATTTGGTGCTTCCCATAAAGCTATTTTGTAGCAGTTCTC
This sequence comes from Wollemia nobilis, assembly GCA_028583015.1. Classification (NCBI taxonomy): domain Eukaryota; kingdom Viridiplantae; phylum Streptophyta; class Pinopsida; order Araucariales; family Araucariaceae; genus Wollemia; species Wollemia nobilis. The sequence goes on along the minus strand of JAQPPZ010003286.1, from coordinate 8,128,935 downwards.
CTTCATTGTATGGTGCTTCAATATCAACCATCAACTCTTCACTAATAGTTCTCCTCCTTTGTTCAATCCATGTTGGTGTGTTGAAACACCATTCATTCAAGCAATCATACATAGTTGCCTTTTCAAGACAACTCTCTTTCTGCAATGTAGTCACTCCAAGTGAGTGATCTTCATCCATGAGTGATGTCTCCTTTGCATTTTAGTTTTTATGTTTGATTGACTGTGCGACCGGCTGTTTGTTTGACTGCAATTGAATTCTAAATCTGTTGAGTGCTGGCCACTTGAGTTTCTCTGACAAAGTGTGTGCTTCAGATCTCTTCACACCACTCTCCACAGGTTTTGATCCATTTGAGCAAACCTGCTCTGATACCAAATGAGAAACAATGGTGAAATTGTTCTATTGATCAACAATGCATTACATAGTTTTATAGTTCTTGAAAGAACTAAAAATAGACATGGTGGTTGAGATAAATCCTCTTAAACTTATTACAACAAACTAACTTAAAGATAGCTCTTATCCTAACAACATGCTAATCTTGGACTATGGTCAAACATTAATTAACCAAGCCAAAACCTCAATGTATGCTAATCAAATTAACTAGAAATATGTAAATCAAAACATTAAACTAAAACTAAATACTAGGACTTAATACTTAGGACTAAGGAGGCAATGTTGAAAATATTCCAACAAGAATTTGTCCATAAGGGCTTTGTAGGCCTGTAGAACTAGACATCTACATTGGAATATCCCCTTTACTTGATTGACAATTAACAACGAATTACCAAAGATGTTTAAATGTTTAATGTTCATGGTAATTGCTGTCTAAAGACCTATGAGCAAGGCTTTGTATTCTACATTATTGTTGGTGCACGAGAAGTTTAATTTAAATGACAGAGGCATTGGAGCCCCTTGTGGAGTGAAGAATACTATTCCCATGCCACCTCCTTGCTCACATTTAGAACCATCAAAGAATAGGGTCATGTCAGCCTATGACTCAGGCTCTTCAGAATCTGGCAATTCTAAAACATGAAAAACCCCATCATCTGATAATTATATGGTAAGATGTTGATCGTCTTCAATAGGAGCCTCTGCTCGTTGATCGGCGATGACTTGACATTTTATGGATTTATGTCCAATGAATACTATGTCAAACTCCATCAACAACATGACCCATTTTGTCGTGCGGCTACTATGATAAGTACGACTCATCATGTATTGCAATGGATTCTCCTTAGGCACAACATACATCGTATTGCTGAGCATGTAGTGGCATAGATTTTTGGTAGCAAACACCACTGTAAAGCAGAGCTTATCAACGTATGCATAATTAATTTCATAAATGACCAGGGTGTGGCTAAGATAGTATGTAGCCTGTTCTTTGTGTAGTTCATTTTTTTGGGACAACATGGCACCCAGTGCCACCTCAGTAGCTGAGATGTATAAATAGAACGACACTCTTGGTCTAGATGGTGCCAATACTGGCAGTGAAGCCAAGTATTATTTAATATCATCAAAGGATGACTGGCACTCGTCATCCCAGTGAAATGTTACCCCCTTGTGCAATAATTTATTCATGGGTCGGCACTTGTCAGATAGCTGCGCTATGAAGCGCTTGATCGATGTGACCTTTCCCTGCAGACTTCTGAGCTGCTTGATGGTAGTTGGAGGAAGCATTTCAAGGATTGCCTTGAATTTGTGTGGGTCTACCTCAATTCCTCATTTAGAGACAATGTAACCCAAGAGCTTTCCAGATGTGATGCCAAAGACGCACTTCTTGGGGTTTAGTCTGACTTTATGTTCCATGAGGCAATCGAGGATCCTACTTAAGTCATCGAGATGATCTGGGTGCAAAAGAGATTTGGCCAGCAAATCATCCATGTAATCTTCCAAAGTTTTGTGCATGTAATCGTGAAAGATGTACGTCATGGCACATTGGTAGGTGACGCCAACATTTTTAAGGCCAAAAGGCATGAACTTATAACAAAATGTCCCCCAAGGCATTGTGAATGCCGTTTTTAGTTGGTCCTCGGGATTGATACAAATTTGATTGTATCTTGAGAAACCATCCATGAGAGAAAGCATTTCATGGCCCACTATAGCATCTACCAATGCATCTATGCTCGACAAGGGGAAATCATCCTTAGGACTCACTTTGTTTAGATCTCAAAAATCGATACATATGCAAATCCTCCCATCGGGCTTCTTGATGGGAACCATGTTAGACAACCATGATGGGTAATCCACGCATATGACAAACTGTGCATCCAACAACTTTTGTAGCTCATATTTGACCATTAAGGCCACTGTTGGGTGCATCTTACGTAGTTTTTACTTTACTGGCTTGACTGTCAGATCAAGCATTATATTATGCGTGACTAGTTGTGGGTCTAGTCCCGACATGTCTTTGTATGACCATGCAAAAACCTCCTTCTCTTTGAGAAGGGCAATGTAGTCGGCTTGCTCTTTGGGGGATAGACTTACCCCCAGCTTGATGATGTGCACATTCACCGGATCTGAGCCGATGTCTACGTCAGTCATCTCCTCGACTGACATGTGGGATCCGTCCTCCAACTGGTGTGGAGTGGGGATCAAATGGATATCGTTTGCTAAATTTAGATCATCGTTTGGAACGTCAGGTTCCTCTTCAGCATGGAAGACATCCTAAGTCTGTTCGGGGGTGAAATGAAACATTCCTTCGCAAGGCCAGTACTCTGATGGAGATGGCAGTGTGTCAGCACGATCCCAGTAGATAGCATCTAGATCTAGATACAATGATCATGTCGGGTCAGCTGGATCATGGATGGGGGTGGTTAAATCAATGGAGATCATGTTGATGAAATGATTATGGTCTCCATTATCACGGGTATGACTGCTCGAACATCCTAGATGCTCTCTATGCCCCAGATCTAGCTCTATGGGAACTGGCACAAATGGATCAGCCCTATGCGTAGAGACAAAGACAGGGTCTGCCCTAGGCACTAATGGTTTGATAGGGTCTCCAGGAGGAAGATGCTCTTTGTGTACCTGGAGTGGCGAGTGTAGTAATTGCTATAACTATGTCAAGTTGAGGTGCCACCTATGTCTTGGACCTATGTGTAAATGTTCAAACATGTTGTCTATGTCCAAAGGGTATCGTTGTTGCATCTGTCACATATGATTGAGATAAGCCATCTCATTTTCATCTTTGTAGTCACTGTCAGAGATCCAAAGACCTTCGTTGACTCTGACAGTGGCTTGCGACATAGGAGGCTCATCTTGTTCGAGAAAATTAATGTGGTCCCATTGAGGTTGTTCCACTCTCTATGGGGGGACCTAATTCTCTTGAAGTGGCATATGCTCAATGGGAGCCTCCAAAGGAAACATTGATAGGAAGCTCTCTTGATCATCCATGGGATATACTTGTGAATGATTGTTGTTAGACTCGAAATGATCCCAAGGTGCTACCTCGTATTTCGACTCATATTTTGAAGACCCTCCTTGGTATTGTCCATATCCATCTTGTAGGGTAGTCCTCAAATTTTCTCCTTGTTTGGCCGAAGGAAAAGGGTTGTTATGGTCAACAAGGTTGGTTGTTAACAATGGGTGATAATCCCCCAATGTATATTTTGTGTGAGGATTGGCATATGGATTTAATGCCAACCCATCCTTGTTGCATATCCCTAGGCCTTGCATGTTCTCCACAAATATGTCTAGGGGAAAGGGGTGGTTGAACCCTACTCCTGACTTGTCATAAGGCATTTGATATCTCGGTTGGCAAAGAACATGCACTCCTTGCTCATACCGACCCAACCCATATCCGTGCCAATTGCATTGGCCAAGATATCTCAAAGCAAATTTTGGGTTGGATAGATAGTTGACATACTCAGCAAAGGGTTCTTCATCTTCGTATTCTTGCATACAAATCTCAATGCCATTATCCAGGCCCCCATAAACAAAGTTTTTCTGATTGGGTGGGTAGCCTAAAGGAACCACAGAGCCGATGGGGAGTCGAGGTTGCCCCATATCCTGCATGGACTCAAGTGTGGGTGTTGCTATAATGTTCCTCACTAGATACTCCCCCAAGCCCGTGTTGGCCATTTCAACGGTGATCGTTGGTGGTTGAGGGGAAGTGAATGGGAGTCCTTCCTGAGTCCACTCCATGTGGGGAAAACTAGGCATCTCGACTCCCACTTTGCTAGGCATCTCTTCTTTCGAGACGGTTGAGACTAGAGGTGGTTCCTCTTCTATGGGTTTCTTTCCCTTGTCCTTGGATGTGGCCACCATAGGTGGCATCATTGTTGAAGGACTAGCAAAAGAAGACGGACCAGCCTGAGGACTAGGCAGATTAATCACTGGAGATGCCTACGGAATCGGACCCTGTTGAGATGGATTCAACTAAAAATCCAAATGTGTTGACGGTAGGGTCGATTGTAGCATGAATTGCATTGTATTACAGTATTTGAAGGGCTCCAAGTCTGCTAGGACTACATGCACCTGTCCTTCAAATGTATACTTTAGGCATTGATGCGCTATTGAAGGGACACACTTCATGTCCCGAATCTAAGTTTGGCCCAGCAGGATATTATAAGCCATCTCGCCTTCCAAGATGTGACACAATGTATGAATGGTCTTTTGTCCCACTTGGATAGGTAGGACAATTGTGCCAACTGTCGAGCAGATTGCATCATTGAATGCTCGCAGTGTGTAAGTGGAAGCCACAATATGAGATGTTGGCAACTTCAAATGCTTCAGAGCTACTGCAGTGATGATATTACTGGACGAGCCAATTTCCACCAACACTCTTATACGAAATCCTATTGACCCACACAATAATGTGTAGGGGTGGTTCCACCACATCACCAGTCATTTTTTTCAATTAATCTTCTCTAAAGGTGATGACAGGCTTTGTACATTGTTTTACATGCCCCACAAAATTGTTGAACGAGTTCTCTTTGTGGAGCTATAGCTTGATAGATTATAAAATATCCATTAGAGCTTCCTGATGGGGTGTTGATTGTTGAATAAGCTTGTATATGGAGAGCCTAGCCGACGTGGTCCTCAGAATTTGGGTAAGTCTAGTCTGAATCGTGGCCACTGGTCTAGGCATGGGAAGTTGTGTAGGGGATTGTTGAGGTTGTGGCGTCGATGGAACCTCTCTTGTGGCCATCACAGGGGCAGATCATTGATACCTCTTGTTCCTAGTCATGATGCTTATCATCCCTACATACCCCTACATGGGGAAATTTTATTGTACTTAATTTACTTGGAGAGGTTTTTTCGGTGCCTCATGGGCAGGCAAGGGGTCTCTGAATACTCCCATATGTTGGTTGTTTGGCACTACGAGGTTGTCCACCACCAATGTCTTGTTGTCAATGAGATATTGTACCAAACCTTTGAACTTCCAACATGCATTAAGATCATGTCCCTTATGCCTGTGGAACCTACAGTACAAATCCTCTCGGTACCCCTTAGGCTTCGGTGCATTGGGGTCTATAGTTTGAATCTCTGTAAGGTTGATCAAGTTCGTCGTTGACAAGCAGTCAAATAGAGAATCCCTGGACTCTGTGTAAGGAGTAAATTGTTGCTTATGGCGACATTGTTAATTTTGCTCTTGCCTTTGGTTTTCTCTCTCATAGTTGTTAGGAGGCACCGCCTGATAGTTAGCCTTTTGAGGTTGTGTTGCTTATGCAGGCTTAGGGACGTTGATGGAAACCTGATTAACCATAACAGGTTTTGGTTGCATGGTCCCTGGTTTAGTTTTCTTTGTCCATTATTTCTTCTTAGGTTTGGAAATCTCGCCATCCTATATATTAATCTCCTCAATGACTCTGGCTTGCTTCAGAGCTTCCTCTAAACTGGCATATTGTTGCAGCTACAATAGCACAAAGATTGATCTCAAACAGCTTCTTGAGAACATTTGGGTCAGATCTAACATGGGAGGGAGGTAAGACAGCTTTCAAAGCAACATCCTCCACCGGTTCTCGTATGCCACCATGGTCTCCTCCTCATACTGCTTGAGGCTAGCTAGGTCACTTAATGACACCTTCTTCTTAGTGTTGAAGGTGAAGCATTCAAGGAACGCATCCACTAGTTGATCCAAGTTATTGATGCTATGTTTTGGTAATTGGGTGAACCAATCCGAGGCAAGGCTTGCAAATGTGGTTATATTTGTTCTTAATAACAAAGCATCGTTGTCCTGAATGCCAAAGCATTGGCTTAGAAACATATTCACATGCTCTTGGGCATCCTCCCCTCTAAAGAGTGCCAACTAGGGCAGTTTAAAGTGTTTAGGGTATGGAGGTTTCATCACTGACGGATGCACAGGATGGCTATGGAGTTGGTGTAAAGTGGGATTTTGGGGCCCAGAAGTCTTGATCTCCATAGACTCTAAGCACTCTAGCAGTGCTTTTTATGCATCAGAGGATTTAATTTCCTCCTCCTTAGTTTGCTCCCGTTGTAGGTTGTGGGGAACCTAAGGCCTATTGAGAAGTAGCTAGGTAGCACCCCCTCTGCCTTGATATAGCATTTCAGCTCACTCTTCTTCTTGTTCATATTCCTCATATGCTTCCTGAGGATTGGCTAGTCGAGTCCTATTCACATGGGTGGGTGCCCACGGAGGCTGCCCATCATTGTTTCGGGGAGTGGCCTCCAACTCAAGTCTAGGAGGTCTCAGAGGCAATACTTGATAAGGTCGTGTAGACCTGTCTCATACCAAGGGGTCAGGCCTCTCATATACTTCTACTTTCTACGTGCAAGGGATTAGAACCTTCGCAAGCACATTGTTGTGCAGCAATTCGGTTGTCTGATGCTGAATGTGCTCTTTTTTAAGCCGACAAAGATGCTCTAACTATTCTTGATCTTGCCTAAGTTGTTGTATCGCTCCAAATTTTTCACACCCTTACCTTCAGGCTATAGGATCCGTGCCCGGAAGGGGGATGTGAAAAGGATGTCGCGGTACCTCGGACTGAGAGGACTTGCGAAGGTCCCGCCTCTCAAGGGAGGTGTATTATTGGTGATTTTTCGACGGATGGTGGGTTCACCAGGAAACATTTAATGGCAGTTTCCACGCCTAGGTTGGGAATGTGTTTTATGTGTTCGTTTTTATCCTTAAGCATTCATATCCTAGGTTTGGCCAAAATGCGTCTAAGCTATTCTATATGAAGATGCAAATTCAATGAGTACAAAAAATAGATTTAAAGACAAAAAATAGAGAAATTACAGAATATAAAAGAAGAATACCTGATCCGGATGTCTGATGATGATTCTGATTCTTGAAGCAGTCAGGATCGCCTCTGATTTGACAGGATCATCTGAGATCAGACAAGATCATCTGAGATCTGACGAATTCATCAGACGAATTCGTCAGAGACCTACAAACAGAGAAATAGGTGCAAAATACAGAAAATACAACAATGATAACAGAGGGAAATAGTATAAAATGACAGTAGCAATATCAAACTGAAACTTAAAAACAGAAACATGAATGAATTATGCTAATTAGATAATAATTATGATTTAATCATGCATTTGATCTAGATGGGTGAACTCCAAAATGCAAAATAGTATAAAATACTGAATAAACTAAGCTAATTGCAGAATAAAACAACAGAAAAAGGGTAGAGAAATGCAAACTTCAGGCACTGATTGCCTCAATGTTGACTGTAGTCGAAATCATCTCGCATTGGTACGAAATCGTCTCTGATTCGACAGGTTCGCCTCCGATCTGAACAGGTTCATCGACGACGATGTAAGCTTGCTCCGACTGAAAAACAATAATGTACCTGCAACAAAATTGATATAGAACTAATGCAAATGAAAACTTAGGATGTTTTAACATGTATGCAGTCGGGTTACAGGGAATTTCAGCCAGGGGGTGCTAAGGGGAGGGCTTAGGATTAAATAGGCTTAGGAGGGAGGTTAGGAGGTTGGAGATCATCCCTATTTGGGAGATCTCCAACGGGGAGGGTCTCTAACGGCACAGACACGCTTCTGCCCGGATTAGAGGCCCGTTGGAACAGAAGCTAATTGTGCAAAATCAGTTTTGAGACAAGATCGTCCGGACGTCCTAGCCCAGACGAAATCGTCAGATCTGGGGCGATATCGTCTGATCGACGACGATATCGTCAAACGGTCAAAACAACCTCTAAAAATGGCACGGAAAAGGGGGAAACGGATTACCCGACGGTTAACGGGCGGTTTGGGAGGTTAAAATTTGAATTTAAATTATTTACTAGGATGAATGTAATTATTACAATTTCACTGCGCCAATTTTAGGGTGCTACATTTTGCCCCCTCTTTAGCGAATTTTTCGAAGAAAATGCGTTAAAGATGAGTTCTTCTCGATCTACGAGAAAGCAAAAATTATTCCCATTTTTAGGCGATGATTCTTGGTCGAATCGTACGACAACTTACTATGGTGCCCCCTCCGTGTTTTTACCCAAATCGAACGTTTGAGGTAAAAACGCGAAAAAGCAAAATTATTTTTGAATTATTTTTGAATAAAATTAAGAAAAATAGGGTAAAACCCTAATTCATTTTTACTGTTCACTTTTACTGGTTTTAGAGCTCGGAAGCAAAAATGGTGGAGACGACGCACAGATCAACAGAGGTCCGACGCGGGCTACGGGTAAGAGTCTAGACTTAACTTAGAATGCTTTAATTTGATTTTACATGCTTTTTAGGTAAATTTTAATCAATTTTTGAGCATCACGGCCATTTTTGGGCCGTCGACGTCGTCGGGACGAAATCGTCCCGATTTCGACGAAATCGTCTCAATTTCGCCAATTTCGTCCAAGGGCGAAATCGACGAAAGGGGGACGATTTCATCAAATTAGGGACGATTTCGACCTGCGAAATCAGAAACGATTATGCTCAAATTTGGGACGATATCGTCCAATAGTGGACGATATCATCAATTGCATAAAATTGAACTTATTTTACTTGCATTTTTAATTACTTGAATTTTTTATTAATGATTGTTTGTTGTTTTGTTGTTTATGTTGCAGAGAGGTTTGCTAAAAAGTAGGGAATGGAAGTATGGAGGTTTAAGAGATGACTTGGCCGCTCTTACACAGGCAGAGCGGGATCAGCTGGCACAGGCCGGCTTACAGCATGTGGCAGAGATGCCACAAGTGTCTACAGATATGGGGCTACTGACAGCCCTAGCAGAGAGATGGTATCCGGGTTCTTCCTATTTTTGGCTACCTACAGGGGAGATGACTCCCACTTTGGAGGATGTATGGAGGATTCTAAGAATCCCCATACAAGGACGATTGATCACTCCTACGGCCAATCATGGCCATGCTATGGGACGATTGTGTGGTGACCCGAGCTTCGCCCTGGAGAAGGGCGAAGTTAACATCGAGGCACTGCGTCAGATGCCTGGGGCATCTAGACTCACACGGGTTCTAGCTGGAGTAGTTGGTGGACTTTTGTTGTGCCACCAGAGTGGGTGCAGGGTGCCATGGATGCTAGCAGATGTGATCTACGATATGCGAGACCATGGCTACAGGTTTTCTTGGGGCAGCTATGTGCTATGCCGACTGTACAGGATCCTGCATGGGGTCGTGTACAAGGGCGACCGATGTCTGGTGATGACATCGCTCCTACAGGTTTGGTGCTGGGAGCACATTGTAGTGCGAAGGCCGATAGGGCTTCCTCTGATAGGGATTGATGGGGAGAGGCCCCGAGTTTTCTACTGGTGGCTCCGAAGAGGGTCACAATGGCGGATCGACCTTTCGATGTCCCGAAGACTGCTAGATGACCTAGTCCTAGATCAGATCACCTGGAGGCCTTGGAGGGAGCATCCAGGGTGGGCCGAGGATGGACAGGAGTTAGCTCACGTCAGGCGAGTGTGCTGGCTATGGATGGAGAGGGGAGAGGTGGAGCTCCACCGCTATGACCAAGTTTTGCGATAGTTCGGTCTACAGCAGGGGATCCCATCTCTCAGGGATTATGAGTTTTCTCGGACTGTCCGGGATAACACTATAGTGAGCGGGGCTCCAGACATGCAGCATTTCTGGAGTCAGGACTCGAACGATGCCCCCATTCAGCCAGTGGATGGGGACGACGCAGGGGTAGCAGATGGCTACGATGCCTGGTACGTAGGCATCCGCCCTCCTCGGATGACGAGGGCTCAGGGTCCGATACACGTAGTTGTGCGTCGGATAGGGAGGCGACACCAGGCGGCTATGGAGGCGGCCCAGGGTCACGACAGGAGAGAGCTGAGGAGGCCACAGGCACAGGAGAGGCCACGACAGAGGGAGAGGAGGGAGGCGAGACCCCCTTCTCCATAGAGAGAGAGGCCACCATCGCCCGATAAGGGCAAGGGTGTCGACACAGGGGAGAGTAGTGAGATAGCTACTCTTCGAGCGGAGATGATCCGTCTCCAGGCACAGGTGCAGACCCTACAGGAGGAGGCTGCACGACACCGAGCTGAGGTTACACAGCTCCGAGATGAGATTGCATGCCTCAGGGCACGGGGCGGAGGGGCGAGCACTAGGGAGCTGACACGGGCTATTGCCCAAATTACTTTCTACCAGACTTTGTACTATCAGTTGGTGCCAGAGGAGGATAGACTACCCCTGCCAGCCAACATCGTAGATCCGATCAGGATCGGGTCATCGAGGACCTCGTCCCGATCGACGACTAGGACTCGTAGTACTACACATACTACGATGGGGCCACCTCGTCCACCTCAGGGCGGGGAGGAGATGAGGCTGAGAGCTCGAGGGGTTCTCGAGGCTAGAGCACTACACGACTTTGTACAGATTGAGACATAGAGCATGTATTATTATTTTTTTGTTGATAGAGGATTGAGTATGCCGAGGTACAGATTGTGGCATACCAATCCAGTTTTGATGATGTATATATACTTTTGATATATATATGATATGTTTTTGATCATATGACTTGTGTTATGTGTATGTTGATGATGCTTTTATGTTTGATTGATTAATTTGATGATTGGATTGAGGATTCATGAAATTATGTCATGTTGAAAATTTATAATTTTGATGTCATGCTGTAATATTTTAAATGAAATAATCTGATGTAACAAATTGATTGTTTGTGATGTAATGTGATAAAAAATAAAAAGAGACTTCTAACAATAATTTCAAAGGACATTGTCGCTATTATAGACCATTTCATGGAGTCGCTGCTCACTCGGTCGTCAAGCTAATCCCAGTATAGAAATATTGTTAAAAGTAAAAGAGTGCTTAAGAGACTGTCTTAAGACTTTGGTGCAATGGTGAAAATGATGATGATGATGGTTTGTTTTTCAGATTTTCATAAAAATAGTATGCATGAAATAATGTTAAAATGATTTTTGCTAGGCATAAATTCCTAAGTGTGATAAATTTTTGGATAATTCCTTAGGAATTATACCATCATTGCAAAATTTGAAGGTTGACATAATGACATGAAATAATGATAATGTGCATGCTTTTGAAAAGCATAATTTGTGTAACATAATGATTTAAGTCATATGGTTTTCATGATTTTTAAATAAATGGGGAATAAAAATTGTTACAATGATTTGCGCTAGGCATAGAATATGTAGGTATAGACTTATACCATCATCGCGAAAATCCAAAGAAAAGATAGTTTTATTGCATGGTTGATTTTTAATAAACAAAAAATATGAAGATGAGGACTTGCGCTAGGCATAAAATTCCACTTTTGGTTTTGGAACTATACCATCGTCGCGAAAGTCAACCAGATATATATGTTTTGATTGTATATTTTTGAAAGAAAATTTTGATTTTTCTATTATATAGTTGTCTTTATGCTAAACAACTGTACTTGAAATAAGAAAATGAATTATTCCAAACAAGTTGCAAAAAGAATATTTCAAAGTATTTTGAAGACAAAAGTTAGATTTATAAGGAATCCCATGTGCATATGTGAATTCATTTCCAATCTTGATTTATCATAATGATACACAAAATCTCTCAAATACAAATGTGTGTGCAATTGCTTTGTGCATTTACCAGTTTTGAGCAAGATAATATGATACAAGTGATTTGAAGAAACCAAATAAGTGTTCATTAACCATGATGTAGATGCATATAACCATACTAGACTACTATGTAGGTCGGATTATCAAGAGCTAGCTAATCCATAAGCAGACATAGGTTCGTACAAAAGAAGGTCGCTAATGTGACAGACATATCACCACGCTAGGAGTTACCCAAGGCCAAGCAAGTTGGGCACAAACCAACTGTTATGGGGCTTACCTCACAGTTTTTGAATAATTGAGAATTCCAGGGATTCAAGCTCATCAACCCTTCTTTTCTTTTCAAAGGGTAGGGAAAGGGATTTTATTGCTTTCTTGCTTTTGCTTTCTTTTGCTTTTCTTTTGAACTTTGCTTCTTTTTCTTTTTGTATTTTTTGCTTGATTTTTGAGATAGTGCTTGAAATATTGTTGTAATGATATAAAATAACATTTTTCTTTTCTCTTTTTTCTTGAACTTTTCTTTTCTTTTTTCTTTGCTAGGGATACTTGCTCGGATTAGCTGTAGAGCAAGGGATTTTTATTCTGGGTAGGGGTGAGCTTGTCCTTTTGCCAATTCTCAAAGATTCTAGACCATGTGCATGATAGGATAGCAGGGGAAACTTTTCGCTCAAGAAATCACTTCTACTATGTAGCAAAACATGGAAATTACAAATATAATCATTTTATTGTGAAAAGATGTGCTTGGTTTAAGTAAATAACAAGATCAATTCTCTATGCTCAAACTTTATTTAATTGAATTTTGTGGACTTTGATATAAGAGAGATTAGTAATCATGCCAGATAAAATCAAGATATTTATTTTTGTGAGTGTGCAAGTGAGGGATTCCAAATAAATGCTAATTTATCAAAAATAATTTGAAACATATAACTGCAACATTTGTAAGAAAATATATATAAATACTTTTTGAGAAGTTTTGAGAATATTGACTCTCTCTTTCTTCTTTATATTGTTTTGGTTTCGAAAGAGTCAAGCATATTGTTGTTTTTATATTTTTATCATTATTTTGTTTTTTGGTTTTATTTTTGTTTTTGAACAAAAAATTTAACAAGTGCCATAAATAAATGCAACAAATAGTTTTGAAGATTTTGATGATTATGAATGTTTTTGGTGTTTTTGAATTTATAAATTTGAAAGAAATACAAGATAGTGATTTTGAACAAATATATACATGGATGAAGTGACCAAATTTATACATAGTAACGTTTAAGATGCAAAATATTCATGGGTTCTTTAAGTTCTTTACCATCTAAGGTAGATAATTTGTATGCTCCTGATTCAAATTTAGCAGTAATAATGTATGGTCCAAGCCAGTTGGGCTCAAATTTACCTTTAAGGTCCTTAGTTGCATTAGTATTTTTTTATTTTCTTTTAAAACAAGGTCGCCGATCTCAAAGGATCGATGACGAACTTTTTTAGCATATGATCTTTTAAGCTTGTTTTGGTAGGCACGGAGATGCTCCAAAGCATTGATGCATTTTTCATCTAGGAGTTCCAGCTGACTGAGTCTGCTAGCATGATATTCATCTCCTACTTCGGTATCTTGAAGTAGCAGAGCCAAAGAAGGAACTTCCAATTCAAAGGGAAAAACTGCTTCAACACCATAAACCAAAACAAATGGTGAAGTTCCCGTGGGGGTTCGAACACTAGTTCGATAGGCCCACAAGGCTGGATATAATTGAATGTGCCAGTCACGGCCAGTTTTATTGACCAATATTTTGAGGATTTTGATTAAGGTTTTGTTAGATGCTTCTGCTTGACCATTACCCTGAGGATAATAGGGAGTGGACCAGCGATGTTGAATCTTATATTTTTGGCATAATTTTTTAACATCTTTATTTTTGAAACAAGTTCCATTGTCAGAGATGAGATTTGCAGGAATTCCGAACCTACAAATGATTTGATTAAAAATAAATTTAGAGACTTGTGTGCCAGTGCAGGAAGCTAAAGGCATAGCTTCAACCCACTTCGTGAAATACTCAGTGGCGGTTATGATGAATTTGTGTCCATCAGATGACACAGGATTGATTTTGCCAATAATATCTAAGCCCCATTTAGAAAAGGGCCAAGGAGATGAAATAGCCTGCAGCTCTTGTGCAGGCGCATGGACAAGGTCAGCATGTTTTTGACACTTGTCGCAATGGCGCACATACTCATGTGCATCCGTTTCCATGGTAGGCCAAAAGTATCCTATCCGAAGGAGCTTTTTAGCAATGACACTACCACTAAAGTGTCCTCCACAAGATCCATCGTGGGCTTCACTCAAGGCTAATTTAGACTCTTCTAAGTTTAAACATCTTAATAGGATACCTTCAAAAGATCTCCTATATAAAGTATTGCCAATTATTACAAATCGACTTGCTCGTCTACGTAATAACCGACGTTGGTTTCTATTAGAATTGGCAGGGAAAGTCCCATTTTGGAGAAAATCAAATATGTCCGTATACCAAGGTTCAGGAGTAGTTTCATTGATTAGAAACACATCCAAAGGCTCTAAGCATGATTTATTTGAAGCGGGTTCCTGGAGTCGACGAATAATGATAGTGGCATATTCGTCATCTAACTCCAAGGGCAGGAGAGATGCAACTGCGGCCATAGCATCAGCTGCACGGTTGCAAGTTCGAGGAATAGCTTCCAAGGTAACTTGATCAAATAGGGACATTAATTGTAAAACATAGGCCTTATATGGGCGCATTTTATCATCTCTGGTCTGATAAACTTCATTAATTTGGTTTATAACCAGTTGAGAATCACCAAAAACTAAAAGGTGTTTAATTTTTAGCGCTAAGGCAGCTCGTAATCCAAGGATTAGAGCTTCATACTCAGCAGTATTGTTGGTGCAAGCAAATGTCAATTTGAAGGACAGAGGAATAAGATGTTTTTGCGGGGATATTAAAATAATACCCGCACCAGCCCCACTCATGCATCGGGCTCCATCAAAGTATAAGGACCATTGTTCAGTATGGTCTGCCTCTAATTGAAGGCATTCATCAGGAAACTCGATGATGAGGGGATGGGTAGACTCTAAGGGTGCAGCAACTAATTGATCTGCTATGATTTGACCCTTAACAGACTTCTGTCCTATGAATGTGAGATCAAACTCGCTTAGAGCAAGAACCCACTTGGTTGTGCGACCCGATAAATAAGGTCGACTCATGAGATACCTTAAGGGATCGTATTTGGCAATGACATAAGTTTTTTGACTAAGCATATAATGTCATAATTTTTGCGTAGCAAACATGACTGCTAGACATAGTTTCTCTAATGCTGTATAGCGGGTTTCATAACTGATGAAGGTTCGGCTAATATAATAATTAGCACGTTCTCTCTTTTCATCATCAAGCTGAGCTAACATAGCTCCTAAGGCAGAATCTGAAGCTAAAATATATAGGAGAAATGGGCGATCAGGTTTAGGTGGTGAAAGCACAGGTGGATTAAGGAGGTATTGTTTGAGAAGTTCAAAAGCTTCTCTACATTCGGCGTCCCAATTAAAAGGGACATCCTTCTTAAGGAGTTTAAGAAAGGGACCAGTTTTGTCCGCCAGCTTATCGATGAAGCGACGGATAGCTTGAAGCTTACCTTGTAAACTTCGTAACTCAGATATATTAGTAGGTGCGGGCATATCGATGATAGCCACAATCTTGAGAGGGTCGATTTCAATACCACGTAAAGAAACTAAAACCCCTAATAGTTTGCCGGACTTAACTCCGAATATGCATTTTGTTGGATTTAATCGAATGAGATATTCTCGTAATCGATTAAAAACTTTTCTCAAATCATCTAAATGATTATCTTCAATAATAGAGCGAGCTATAATATCATCTACATAATCATGTAGGATATCATGCATCATATCATGAAAAATATAGGTCATAGCTCGTTGATAGGTTGCACCTGCGTTCTTTAAGCCAAATGGCATCACTTTCCAACAAAAAGTACCCCAGGGGGTAATAAAGGCTGTTTTAGCCTGATCTTCAGGAGCTATCCGGATCTGATTATAACCGGAGAATCCATCCATTAAGGACATCATCCCACTCCCGGCAGTAAAGTCAATGATTTGATCCATGTTTGGAAGAGGAAAGTCATCTTTAGGGCATGCAGCGTTAATATCTCTAAAATCTGTGCAAACCCTAACTTTGGTAGCTTCTTTCTTGGTGACTCGGAACTACATTTGAGATCCATTCAGCATAATCAATAGCTTGTATAAAGACAACATTCAGGAGTTTTTCTAACTCCCCTTTGACTAGCAGAGCCACTTTGGGATGCATTTTTCTAAGTTTTTGTTTAACAGGTTTAGCATCCGGATGGACCACTAGATGATGCATGACTACGGAAGGGTCTAGACCTGGCATATCTTCGTATGTCCAAGCGAAGACATCTTCATACTCTTTAAGGAATGCAATGTATTGTTCTTGTTTTTCTTGACTTAATTCTGATCCAATATTGATTATGTGAGGATTATCCTCCGTTCCAATATTAATTTTAATGACGTTTTCTACCTCCATGTGTAGATCTCTTTCAAAATTAGGTGGGGCGGGTGAAACACCCAATTCTTGTAATTCTTGTAAGGTTAATTTAGATAATTCATCTTGAGGATTAGTGGCCTCAAGTTGGGCTATAGTTGGTATAGAACCATCAAAATAAAATCCATTGTGTAACATCTCTTCAACAGAGACATCATGGAAGATATCTCCTTCCAACTCTTCATCGAGGTCAGCAATCATTTCAGGGTAAGCTATGGATAGCATGTTACATGAAAATGACTGATTTTTAAGAGGCAAATCATCACACCTATCCAAATAATCTTGATAACATATGAGATGATCATCATCTTCAAAAGGAAAGGGTTGACCCTTACTAGGAAATAGGCCCACACCACAACGGGCAGGCCACGGTTCTACCTCGAAAGGTTCTTTCATGCCATTTTGGAAAGGTCCCAAGCCTTTCCCTTTATATCCCATTTTAAGCATCATGGGTTTAGCTTTAATATATTCATTGGTAAAATAACACCGAGCGTATCCCTCATGATGAGTTTTGATATTTCGAGGGATTCTTCCCTAGTCATATCCTTTATAAATGAAGGCACAACTCCCGACTTGGTAAGTACTTCCCATAGGTTGTGGGAGGCCCAAAGTACGAGGAGATGGCGGCAAGTTATTTAAAAGAATTGAATCTTGCATGAAAGCATTTGTCTTTTCTGATATTAAGGTTGTGGATAAATCTGGTAAAAGTTCATCGAAAAGGGCATAAGATGTAGAAGGATTATTCCCTATATCTTGAGATGTGGAAGGTATGATAGTTGTTTCTGTGGGTTTCGAAATTATAGGGATAGAACTTGAAGGATTGGTTGTAGATTTAAGATCTTTTTGAGGTTCTAGAGTGATTTGTTTAGAAGATTGTTGATCTATATAGGAGGATGAAATTAATGGAGGGGAAATAGGTGAAGTTATGGGTGTGTGTTTCACAGTTTTAGATGAAAAATAAGAACTAGGATGTGTGGATGACAGAGCAGGGCAAAATTGCACTCCAACGGGTTCTGCCAAAGCACACATATCAAAGGGTCTAGGGTCACCATGGATAGTGACCAACTGATTTTTAAATTCAAATTTAACACATTGGTGTAAAGTTGATGGGACAGCCCGCATTGCATTGATCCAAGGGCGACCCAAGAGTATATTGTACGATGTTGGGCAATGTACAATAAACACGGTTGTTTCTAGGGTTCTAGGACCAACTTGCAAGGGGATGGTAATAACTCCACACGTTTCTTGTGTTTCGTCATTGAAAGCTTTGATAATCATATCAGTTTTCTTCATTTCATCACTTCTAAAGCCAAATCTTTGGTAGAAGTCAAAAGTGCAAATGTTTAGAGATGAGCCATTATCAATCAAGACTCGTTTGACAACTACATCTCCAATTAGAGCAGTAATGTATAAGGGATTATCCTTATGTAAACTGTGTTGTGGGATATCTTTATCCCGAAAGTCAATACAATCAACCTCTCGAGTGATGATAGTATTGGCCATAGCTTCAAGTTGGATGTTTTGAGGTACCATCATTTGGCTTAATGTAAGCATCAACTCATCCCTATGGGTGGGAGAAGATCTTAATAAATCCAAAAGGGAAATTCTGGCTGTAGTATTGGATAATTGCTCATTAATATTGTAAGGGGGTTTAGGTTGAACATTAGGAGCATGATTCCCTTTATTGGGATTTTTCAAAACGAATGGAGCCGATCCATCATTCTGATTTGATTCTTGTTGAGAATTTTGAGCCTGTTGTCGGGTAACGACTCCAATGGTACCTACAATGTTATATTGAGGACGTTGAACTGGTCTCGGTCTAGCATTTATGGCTTGTTCATTAGGAAGGAATTGATTAGAAGAGGGTCGAGTAGTAACTCTTCTAGGAAATGGTTCTTCTGGAACCATGGCATCTGTGACGGGTTGAATAGGATCTGATTCATTTTCAGAACTATTCGATTGGTTTGAAGTAATGTCTAGTTCACTTTCACTATCTGATTCTATATCACTAGAATCAGAAGTTTGAAAATTATGTAAGGGCCTGGTCGTAACCAGGGATAAGGTTGTGTCAAATATTTGAGGATCCTGAATAGGTAATTGTCCGCTAATGGTTCCTACATATCGGGTAGGAGGGGGAACATTATGATGTTCGATTTGATTGGCTACCTCTTTACCATGTCTTGGTAAAGGGTGTTGAAATATGTCTAATGTTTGATTAGCATTTTGATTTTGATTTTGGGGAATGGTCTTTTGAGTATTATTAGGAGGGTTTTGTTTAGGTTGGAAGGCTTGCACTTCCATTTCATTATTATCAATCAAATCTTGTATTTTATGTTTCAACCTTTTACAAGCATTGGTAGAGTGTCCAGGTCCTCTATGGAAATCACAAGTGTAAGTCACTCTTGTATCCGGGTATAGTTGGATCAGGT
Organism: Wollemia nobilis; assembly: GCA_028583015.1. Classification (NCBI taxonomy): domain Eukaryota; kingdom Viridiplantae; phylum Streptophyta; class Pinopsida; order Araucariales; family Araucariaceae; genus Wollemia; species Wollemia nobilis. The sequence goes on along the minus strand of JAQPPZ010003286.1, from coordinate 8,109,987 downwards.
TCCCGGATAGCTGGTAATTGGATCAAACCTCTTTCGAGTAATTGAGGTAAAATAGTTGATAAGGGTTGATTTAATCTAGTAAATTCTCGAGGAGGCTTATCAAGAGGTTTCAATATAAATTTTTCTGTTGTCTTCGTTGCATTGACATTAGCAACATTTCTGCTGTCAGTGACTCCATCACCGACAACTTGTTTGTTTTTATATTGATTTCTGGATGTTTTCTCATCATCCTTCTTCCTAAGTTGGCCTCTCCTAATGAGGGCATCTTCTACTCTTCGAGCTAAATCTATAGCTTGATCGAAGGTAGTTAAAGTAGCAGTTGATAGCTCATAAGATATTTGTTCTTGTAAATTATTGATAAAAATGTCCAACATTTCCCTATAAGGTAGCACAAAGTGCAGTTTTCCTATCAATTGCCTCCATCTAGCTAAGAAATCGGCAAAACATTCATCCTTGTCTTGTTTTAAGTTGTATAAATCTTTAATGGTTACATGCCTCTCGATGTAGGCACTAAATTGATGGACAAATGATTCAGCTGTTTCTTCAAAGTTTCTCAAAGAATGAGTGGGCAATTGATAGTACCACTCTAATGCCATTCCACCTAAACTTTTTGGGAACATTTTTAGTAATAGCAAGTCATCATGTGATATATCATGACATGCTATCCTAAACATGCGAAGATGCTCTATGGGATCTTCGGTTCCTTTATATATAGGCAAGATGGGCATGGGAAAATGCTTAGGGTATGGTTGAGCTACAACTATGGGATCCAAAGGTTGACTACAGATCTCTCGATAATTGTACGAGGGACGGTAGGGATCTATCTGGTCCATACGCGAAGCTAACTGTTTCACCATGGCTTCCAGATTACTAGTTTGCCCCCCATATTGGTTCGGTAGGGCATTGACATGGGTTTTATGAGCATATGATGGAGGGACATGAAGATTAGATGCCATGTTACTATTGTGTAAATTGTTGGTAGGAAAAGTGTTATGAAGGAATTTTGAAGTTGTATTATGTTGTATTCCAGATTGTTGAAAATTGGTGTTTGGCTTCGTTTTAGGTTTTTGTTTACTTGAAGCATATTGCTCAATAGTTTGGCGAAATAAAGTAGTGAAGGAAGGTTTCTTTTGTGTGGGAATGATTTTAGGTTGAATAACAGGTTCCTTAGGAGGTTGGGTAACCTGTTGTTTTGACATGTTTTGCATCATAGTGACCATGTCTGTATTGGATGGCCCAACCTTATCACTTTCTTGATCAATGAAAGACAAGGGATTAGTGCGCACATCATACATATATTCCATGGCTGCTTGAGTGTCACTAATTTGCCCTTTATCAATACGAACTACCACATTAAGGGCATCAATGTTATCATTGAGAAATTTCTTGAAATGATCTATGTTGTCAAAAGCAATAGTTCCATCTGGAGCTACTCTAGGGGATGAGGGTCCATCCTCTTTAACACTTCCTTCTTGTTCATTGTCTTCACCTAGGTCATGTTCTGGTTGATCTAGAGTTTTTCCTTCCGGAATTGGATCTTCAGGGAGGACATTTGGGTCTCTAGTTGTATCTTGTAACCAATCTTCTTCTTCTCCTAAAGTTTCTTTACCATTCCTAAGTTTAGGCATGGTGCTTTAATTTTAGATTTCATTTTAAATATATATATATATATATATATATATATATATATATATATATGCAACAAGTTTAAGAGGTATATATTAATTATATACCTACTACAATATTTGAAATGAAATGTTTAAGTTTTTGCTATGTTTTTTAGTTTTTTTTTTTTTTGGTTTTTGAAATAATATTGTAAAGATGACAAACAATACAATAAATGCAAGAAATAAGACTGAAAGTAAATGATCTAGTTTTCTATAAACAATTTATAAATATCATTAATGGGCTCTAGTTCTTCAGGAGTCATGAAGTGTTCTTCTTCAAATTGAAAGTTTTCTTTTAAAAATTTAATGAAAAGAGCTATAGTGATATTATCTGTCTCAGATGCTGGTTGATAGAAGTAAAGCTCATGGCAATACTCTCGATATAACATAGCTCGAGGAACTCTATTCCATATTTCCCTATCTGTAAGAACAACCTCTTGGTCTTCTACACAACCTAGGAACTGGTGTACAATGGCTGCGTTCTCGAGGTATTCCTCGAAGGTGAACAATTCTGAAGATACAAGAGCTCTCCTATAAGCTAACCATCTATGGCAGGCTCTCTGAAGTTCATGATAAAAGACAAGTTGATGAGGATCCAGGATTCTATCTAGGATAAGCCTCTTGATCTGTTTAAGTTGTGTTGACCTAGATGAGATGACACTAAGTCTTCTATCAAGTTCGTCCCACAAGAGTTGATTTCTATCTGTTTCAGGCACACTAAGTACAAAATTGACTTCTATGGCTGCCAATTGGTTTTCTACATTTATAGTAACTGCTAATATTTTCTTAGGAGCTACCATCTAAACATGATATTAAACTTTAAATGATCTAAAATGCATCTATGTCTTAGTTGTTCTATTTTTTTTTGTTTTTGTTTTCAAAAGGTTTATAATGCATTCACGTCGGGTTCACCAAAATGTATCGCTCCAAATTTTTCACACCCTTACCTTCAGGCTATAGGATCCGTGCCCGGAAGGGGGATGTGAAAAGGATGTCGCGGTACCTCGGACTGAGAGGACTTGCGAAGGTCCCGCCTCTCAAGGGAGGTGTATTATTGGTGATTTTTCGATGGATGGTGGGTTCACCAGGAAACATTTAATGGCAGTTTCCACGCCTAGGTTGGGAATGTGTTTTATGTGTTCGTTTTAGCCTTAAGCATTCATATCCTAGGTTTGGCCAAAATGCGTCTAAGCTATTCTATATGAAGATGCAAATTCAATGAGTACAAAAAATAGATTTAAAGACAAAAAATAGAGAAATTACAGAATATAAAAGAAGAATACCTGATCCGGATGTCTGATGATGATTCTGATTCTTGAAGCAGTCAGGATCGCCTCTGATTTGACAGGATCATCTGAGATCAGACAAGATCATCTGAGATCTGACGAATTCGTCAGACGAATTCGTCAGAGACCTGCAAACAGAGAAATAGGTGCAAAATACAGAAAATACAACAATGATAACAGAGGGAAATAGTATAAAATGATAGTAGCACTATCAAAATGAAACTTAAACATAGAAACATGAATGAATTATGCTAATTAAATAATAATTATGATTTAATCATGCATTTGATCTAGATGGGTGAACTCCAAAATGCAAAATAGTATAAAATACTGAATAAACTAAGCTAATTGCAGAATAAAACAACAGAGAAAGGGTAGAGAAATGCAAACTTCAGGCACTGATTGCCTCAATGTTGACTGCAGTCGAAATCATCTCGCATTGGTACGAAATCGTCTCTGATTCGACAGGTTCGCCTCCGATCTGAACAGGTTCGTCGACGACGATGTAAGCTTGCTCCGGCTGAAAAACAGTAATGTACCTACAACAAAATTGATATAGAACTAATGCAAATGAAAACTTAGGATGTTTTAACATGTATGCAGTCGGGTTACAGGGAATTTCAGCCAGGGGGTGCTAAGGGGAGGGCTTAGGATTAAATAGGCTTAGGAGGGAGGTTAGGAGGTTGGAGATCATCCCTATTTGGGAGATCTCCAATGGGGGAGGGTCTCTAACGGCGCAGACACGCTTCTGCCTGGATTAGAGGCCCGTTGGAACAGAAGCTAATTGTGCAAAATCAGTTTTGAGACAAGATCGTCTGGACGTCCTAGCCCAGACGAAATCGTCAGATCTAGGGCGATATCGTCTGATCGGCGACGATATCGTCAAACGGTCAAAACAACCTCTAAAAATGGCACGGAAAAGGGGGAAACGGATTACCCGACGGTTAACGGGCGGTTTGGGAGGTTAAAATTTGAATTTAAATTATTTACTAGGATGAATGTAATTATTACAATTTCACTGCGCCAATTTTAGGGTGCTACAATTGCATGATTTGCACTTGGCGGGCGACACGTTTGGCAATTACCAAGTCAATTTGTTCCATCATCTCTTGTTTAGGAAGCCTCGATGCCTCTCCTACATACCTATCTCAGTCATGGTGATCCAAGACCTCTATGGGTTGCTTTCCTCTGTCGAGGTTAGCTGCATTAACCTTAGGCTGAAGCCTTGATGGGTGATCTTGATACAGGGAAGGTGTGGAGGTACATTGCTCCCACGCTATGTGTTGCTCTTGAGGAACATGGTACTCTTCCTTGTCCTCTCTTTCATATGCATAAAAGGTGTGGGCAGAATTGTCTTGCCCTATCTAGAAAGCTTGATACTCTAGATACTATATAGTGTTTCTAATAGTAATGCGGGGTAGAGGAGGGAGGAATAAATCTTGTGGCCCCTCCATCTGGACCCTCTGTTGCTCTAGCACTTCATCACTAGGCCACCCATAACAGGATTCTAAGGGAGGTCTCCTATCTACATTAAGTGCTACGTGTAGGTTATCCTATTGAAAGGACCTATGCTGAGTGGGGTTGCCCCTTAGATGGGTGCCTCTATTGTCTTTTTCTGTTAAGGCATGATGTGGACTTGCTTGTGTGTTAAGCCACCAAGGTGGGATGACCAAATCTGTAGGACTATATTGAAGGTAGTTTGTCCCCCTTGGTGCACTCTCTGGAGCGCTTGCCCGTGATTGGGCTCGGCTACAAGCAAACACCATGGTGATGTGCTCCTAAAGATGAATAGATTTTTATCTTTTTTTTTTAGGATTTTTTATGCTACACTTAAACAAAAAGGAAACACACAATCAACACAATGGTTATCTCTTTTAAAGATTTAAAAGTGCGCCCTAGAATCTGGTTTAGTGTGTTGTGATGTTGTTTTGAAAGCTTTTTGAAAGAACGTTTAAATGCAAAATGAGGGCTCTTATGACTCCCAAAATATGGTCGCCCCTTCAATATACTGTTGCCAGATTGATATACCAACCTCTCTATATAGCCACCCTTACGTGAGGGAAACTATTGGTACATGAGAGCAGATGGTACATGGAACATAGGTGGTGTTGAAGGGGGATCGCTCTATTTATGAAAAATACCATATAAGACTTATCCTCATGTGCTAGGAATCACCCCCTCTACATTTGGTCAGATTTCATCAGGATTTACATCTAGCAATAGTCGCGATCGGGGTAATGTATGCAGTATATCAAGCCAAAGTGATAATGAGATCCACCTTTGGTCTTGCTCAAGGGTTGGAATTTTACGACCAACTCCTTGTTGTTTCAGTTACCACATGGTGTGAGGGGTTCCTTTTAAGTTGCATAAATGAAGCACACAAGCATTCACACTCTCCTATGCAAGCAAAATAACCAAAGAATGTAAAGCAAAGAATTGAAAAAAGGTGTTTAAGACCTCTACCTCTTCTCTGCCCAAATCGGATGTCTCTGAATTGCTGCTTTGAAATAGTCTAGTGTTTGAAACTTGGTACCTATAAGCAAAAGAACAAGAAACTTTAATCAGAATTTTAATATTAAAAATCAAGGGACAGAGGTCCCACCGTGATCGCCACTGAAAGCACGAGGATACGAAAACAAAAAGGAATATGCCACAATAAAATACAAGAAATAACATGTACAAATTGACACAAGATAAAAGCAATTCGAAATATGGTAATGTCTTTATTGATATTCTTTTTAAAGTGTGTTACAATACGTCTCCTTCCTTTTTAGGGGATAGGAGCGTCAAATGTATTTCTCGTCACAACGTCCATGGATAATAATCCTTCTCCCGTGTGCCCACATGTAAGATGGGTAGACCAAAACATTGTTGCCACTGTTGTATGTGATTATTTGCTTTTTCCTACTCCTCTACTATTATAAACCTGCGTTAAAAGAAACAGAAAAGATTAGTAGCACCTACAAACGGAATAAAGCATGTATTTCCCAAGGCCTACTATCAGTAAATGCATGAAAATATTAAAACGATAATTAAATGACTTCAGATCAACCTAAAACTTTCACAATAGCATAAATATGTCAATAGAAGACAACTACAAAAATAACAGTCTGGAAATTCCTCACAGATTTGTATTCGCTCCAAGGTGGGATGAATAGGACTACAAGAACTAGTCAGAAAGCATCCTCTTCAATGTCCTTCTTAGGAAGCTCCAAAAGACCTGAAAAGTTGGGGTTAGCTAATTGAGGGTGTTTTGGGAAGACCCAGATGGTCATATTTATCCAATTTTGCCTCTAGGATCCATATTTTGCTAGTGCCATATGGAAGTTAGTAAAGGCAGGAAATGACAAAAACATGGTCAATATTGCTCAGAATGAAATGAAATTTAAAATCTAACCTATTTAACATATCTAGAACACAATGCAAAAGAAAAACTAGAGAAATATATCATATATTTCTATTCATCCCAGGGTGGGGCGAATTTTCCTGTGACAGATTGGGGAGCGCCCGAGGGTAGGATGCCCACCGTTTGAGGCACTATTTCGGCACCAATCCACTTGGGATGGGTCCAAAATTGGTTATGGGGTGTTGTCGACAAATTTTGTGGATAGTTGTGGCCAAAAATCAGGTTTTGGGTCCAGATTCGTGCTTTCAATAGTCACCCAATAACCTCCCTTTCGAATGAGAGATTAAGGATGTAAAAGCACAAATCGCAAGTAGGTATGTAAATTGGCAGCACTTCATTGCTCAAATGCTCCTTCTTTGTATATCTTTTGGGTGAGAAAACTCACCAATTTATAGAACTAAGGGTCTCTCTGTTTGAATTGCACATGCGAGGGAACCACTTGAGTTGCATGTCCTAATTTGAGAGAAAAGCTAATTCCCTGATTTAGAATCTCCTTGCATGAGGTCTCTAAAATAAAGACATGCATGATTGAAGCCTCTCTTCTTGATTTGGAGTCGTTCCTCGCAATTGCATGGCCTGTAGCTTTAGTTAACTAGAAGACTTGTCGAGGTTTGAATTTTTTTTCTAGTCAAACCTACTATTCGTCCCACCCTGGAGCGATTGCTTAATCGTCCCTAGGTGGGATGAATACCAGTCTGAATTCATCCCTGGGTGGGACGAGTAGAGAAAAAGGTGCCAAATTGACCTCTGACCTCCAAAACTACTTTTGGGAGTGGTTAGGACCACTTTTTAACCTTTGGGGGCTGCCCTTGGGGCTGTGTGTGTCAATGCGATCAGCGCTTGTTGTCACATAATCGAATTGGTGTTGTTTTGGTGTCTACACATTTTAGTATGCTTGATGGTAATATTATGGTTTGTTTTGTAAATTAAGGGTATGATACCTTACTTTATGAAACAAAGAAAAATGTTTATTTGAAAATTAGAGAATTTGGCTTTAAGTGGATAATAAATGTGATTATGGTTTGTCTTGTAAATTTAGGGTATGGGAACTTACTTTGCAAAATTAAGAAAATGGTTTATTTGAAAATTAGAGTAGTTGGATTTAATTGGATAATAAATGTGATTATGGTTTGTTTTGTAAATTAAGGGTATGGGACCATACTTTATGAAATGAAGAAAAATGTGTATTTGAAACTTAGAGTAGTTGGATTTTATTGGATAATAAATGTAATTATGGTTTATTTTGTAAATTAAGGGTATGGGACCTTACTTTACAAAATGAAGAAAAATATTTAATTGAAATATTAAAGTAGTTGGCTTTAATTGAATAAGATGTGTGAACCCAATTTATTTAGCAATTAAGGGTATGGGACTTTAATTGTTAAGTAAGGGTTAAATTATTTATTGCAAGTAGGGCACATGGTATGATGCATGGATGAATGACTCTCATGAGTAGATGAGAAGAGGAATCGAAAGAGTAGTTTATATGATATTATCTATGCTTTAGAAAGTTGAATTGCTTGGGTTAATTATATAGCTGCAATTTGGCAATAAAATAAGCATGTGCATTTAGAAGCATGTCTATCCAGATCCATGAGTATCTTAATCCTCACTATCCTCACTTGATCAATGGAAGAGTGGTACGAACAAAGGCATTGGATGAACCAAAGCACAAGTTTGATATCTGCCTTACATCTTGCTTATTTATGCAATATATTATATTTGTGAGGATATTTTCCAGATGAAACGAATGTAAAGTTTTGTTGAAGATATGGGGTTTCCCATACATGCTTATGTAATGAATGAACAATATGATTGATGCTTTGTATTTTATTATTAAATGTAATTGTAATTATATTATTTTCATGTATGGCATCCTTTAATCATGGCTTATGTTTAAGTTATCTTTGCTTTTTTAATGGTGTATGTTTGTTAGATTTAGTATCTTAAACCCATTCTTCATATTTTTGCTTGAATAACTTTCATATAATTCAGTAAGAAGTTCTAGGGTGAACTTAGAGGTTAACCTAAGGGCTTGATACCCCCTTAGGGATATTGGTACTAGGTTTAGAAGATCATACCAGAGTTAAGATAGCTTGTTAGAGTAAAATATTGATAGCTTAACTTGCAGTATACATAGCATACCCACACATAATGGCTTGTGTGGTATATGGAGATGTGTATACACCTTCTAATAATTGAGGTGGTAAGTCTAGCTCATCAATTTTGATGATATGGATGTACTTATGTGCATAAAATAAGATATACCTATGAAAAAGGGACTCACATGAGGGAAATTTTGTGTGGTATAGTTCTTAAGAAACTTAGGGGAGATGTAGCTGAGGTTTGATTAAGTGAACTGGAAGTTTTCTTAATAGTAAAGATATTATTCAAGAACCTGAATGATTTGGGCTACTATTTACCTTGAAGTAGCTGCCCTATATTGGTGGGAGACTTACTATGAAGAAACTAATATTGAACTAGTAGACATTCCATGGAAGGAATTCATAGTCATCTTCAATAAGAGGTTCCTCATGGAGTATTTCTATACTCTAAAATTCAAGGAGTTTGCTAGTTTAAGGCAAGGAACCAACCTAGTGGATATTCACTATAGGAATATGGTAAAGTTGCTAAAGTTTTTACCCATATATAATGAGAAAATATTAATCCATAAGTTTACTCATGGGTTGTAATCTAGGATAAAGCATGATGTGGAGATGTAGGATCCTAAATCATTGTAAAATGCATATGACCTAGCAAAGAAAGTAGAATTACAATTTTGTTATAAATATAAAAACTTAACTAAGCAGGAACATCAGGAACTAAAGAAGAGGAATAGTAATGAGGTTGTAAAATGGGAATCTGAACAATAATGAAAGGCTAAAAATCCCTATAATATAGATAAGGAATTAAATGGAAACCAAAAGAAGATTGAGAAGACCTTTTATAAGAAAGGCAACAAACCCAATAACGCTAAGCCCCAACCATCGAAGCTACAAGTTTCAGTTCCAATGAGTACGAGGAGTAAAAATGGAACAAATGGCAAGGGACCAAATATGGATGTTACCATTGTAGAGGGCCACATTTTGCTAACTAGTTCCCATACTGACCAGGTCCAAGTACACCCATCATTAAGGGAAAGAAACCTATGCATAAGATCTATTTTACAACTGGGAATTACAATTTGAGGGGCAAACCACCCTATTGATCATAAAAGGTAATATTTTTGATGAGAAAGTAAATATATTAATAGATAGTGGAGCCACTGATAGTTTCATTTCTTGTAAATTAGCCAAAGATATGCTAGAAAGGCTAGGGTATTTGACTCATGGATGGAAGGTTGAGTATGGGTCCGGAAAGACCTACTCTGTAAAAAATATTTCTTGATTAAGGAAATCACTTTAGTCAGTGGTACCATGAAATGTTACTTATAAGTCGCCCCACTTCATGCCTTCGATGTGATCCTAGGAATGTATTGGCTACAGGCCCATAAAGTTGTAATCAATTTTTGAGATAGATGGATCAAGTTTTTTGAATGAGGCAAGGAAATGCTATGATTTCATAGCGAATAGGGGGTATTTAAACCCCAAATGTTGTCAGCTATGTATTTAAATAAAGTCCTCAAGAAAGGAGGGATTTTCTATGTAGTAAAACGGAATTAAGTTGATAAATACCAAAAGAAAGAGGTGTTAGAGACACACCCAATTTGATAGGAATTCAAGGATGTATTTCCTGAGGGTTTACCTATGCTCCCTCATATATGAGAATTTGATTTCACAATTGATATTATACCAAAAGCGAAATCCATTCATAGATATTTGTATAGGATGTCACCCATCAAGATGCAGGAGTTAAAGATACAATTGCAAGGTTTATTAGAGAAGGGATTGATAAAACTAAGTGTATCACATTAGGGTGCACCCATTTTATTTTTGAAAAATGAATGATGTTAAAGGTTGTGTATTGAATATATAATGTTGAGTAAATCTACAATCAAGAACCGGTATCCCCTACCTAGGATCAAATATTTATTTGACAAATTAAGAGATGCCATAATGTTTACCAAGATAGATTTAAGATCAGGGTATCACCAGTTGAAAATACGTGAGGATAACACTCACAAGAAAATATTTAAGACAAGGTACATGTATTATGAGTTCACCGTCCTACCTTTTGCATTGACTAATGCCCAAACCACCTTCATAATTTTAATGAATAATGTGTTCAAAAGTCACCTAGACCAGTTTGTCCTTACATTTCTATATGACATCCTAATATACTCTTAGAATAAGGAAGAACATGATAAGCATCTTAGGATCATGTTATAGTTGCGAAGGGAAAATAAACTCTATGAAAATATATCCAAGAGAGATTTCTATGTTTCAAAGATACGCTATTTAGGGCATATCATATTAGCAGAAGGAATTGGTGTGGATCCAAAGAAAATCAAAGTCATATTAAATTGGCCACCCTCTACTAATGTTACTAAATTAAGAAGCTTCATGGATATAATGAGCTATTACAGACATCGCATAAAGGATTTCTCAAATATTGCCTCGGTAATAACTAACCTCTAGAAGAAAGGAAAGGAATTAAAATGGATGAAAAAGTGTGAAACTGGTTTTGCTTTATTGAAGCAAAAAATCACTACTGCACCAATATTAAAAATTCCATATCCTCAAGGATATTTTATAGTATGCACTGATGCATTGTTGGAAGGAATAAGGGGAGTACTCATGCAAGAAGAGTCATTAGTGTCTTATACTTCAACAAAACCTAAGAAGCACGAAGTCAATTATGCTACTCATAATTTATATCTAGCTACAATAGTGCATGCTCTAAATATTTGGAACCATTATCTGGTAGGAATACCTTTTGAGCTAAAATCAGATCATCAGAGTCTAAGGTACATATTTACCCAACCGATGCTCAATAAAATACAGAGAAGGTGGATCGATTTCCTCACTTAGAATGAATTTGAAATTGAGTACATAAAATAGAAATAGAATAAGGTTGTAGATGCCTTGAGTAGAAGGAGACACATAGCATCCATAACTAGGAGTCACGTAAAGCTCATGGACCAAGTAAGGTAGGAGAAAAATTAGGATGAATATTGTCAAGAAATTTGAGCCATAATGGACAAGGATCTTGAGGCCAATAAGGATTTTGGAGTGATAGATAAAATTTTGTGCTACAAATAAAGAGTCATCATACCAAAATTAGGATATTCAAGGAAGCCATGAATGCAATAAGCCCATAGATATCCTTATACATCTCACCTTGTAGGGGTAAATATGAGGGAAAATATGAAGAGGACCTTCTTCTAGGTAGGAATGAAGAAGGATATTACAGATTTTGTAGCTTGATGCCTTGAATGTCAGAAGGTCAAAGTAGAATGCAAGCATCCCAAAGGATATTTGTACCCTTATAGTATACCTACACAAAAATGGTAGGTCATATCAATGGACTTCATAGTGGGTTTACAAAAAACTAGGTACTTGGATTATGTAATATTTGTAGTAGTCGATAAATTGACCAAGGTTGCACACTTCACACCTAGAAGCACCAAGGATGATGCTCAAGTAGTGGCTAACAGATTTGTCAAGGAAGTGTTCTGATTGCATGGACTTTTGGAAGTAATCATATTGAATAGGGATTCCAAGTTCAATTCTAAATTTTGGAGAGCTCTTCACCAAGCATTAGGCACAAAGTTGCATATAGAGTAGGTAAATCAAGTATTAGAATATATGCTTCACATGTATTGTATGGATCACAAGTCTCACTGGTAAAACTATCTACCATCGGTATAATTTACCTACAATAATGGGTATCACTCTTCTCTAGGAATGGTACCTTTTTATGCCTTGTATAGAAAAAAGTGTAGAACACGATTATTGTGGGACATCCTAGAGGATAGAATTGTGATTAGACCAAAAATGGTCAAATAAATGTAAGAGAAAATAAAGGAAATTAGGCAAAGACTCAAGGAAGTTGTTGATAGGTAGAAGAGTTATGTCGATCTAAAGAGGACTCCAAGAGAGTATTTAGTGGGAGATAAAGTGTTCCTAAGGTTTAAACTAATTAAAAGTGTGATCAAGTCCACAAAAAATAGATCCATGATTTGTAGGACCCTTTGAGATCAATGAGAAGATTAGTTTGATTGCATACCAAATCGTCTTGCCTCCTAATTTGTTAAAAATTCATGATACTTTCCACATATATTTGCTTAGAAAGTATGTTGTTGACCCTGACCATGTGTGGGATGTTTCTAATTTATATATGGCAAACCTAGAGGCAATTGAAGTAATGCGAGTAAGGATTCTCAAATTTCACTATAAGGCTATGTGAAATCATACCTTTAAGCAATGCAAGGTCTAGTAGGATCATTTATCTGAAAATAATACCACTTAGAAGAAAGTGGTTGATATGCAAAAACATTTTTCCTTTTTGTTTGATGAACTCTAAAGAAAAAATGTATAGTAATTTGTATTTGATGGTGTTTACCTTATGTAAAACTGAGAAACACCGAAGGTGGTGTTAGTCCTAGTGGGGAAGGATGTCATGACCCTCCCAGATGGACCTTGGAATATGGAAAAACAATGTATTAACTAATGAAGCTTTAATACTTAATTTTTTGCAATTAAGAAGTTATGCAATATCATACTGCTAACAAATTGCCAATGTGTAGGATTAGGTGCACTTGTAAGTGGAATAAGTTGAATCATCTACCAAATATGAGGGTACTTGAGGTTGGGGAAATGATGACAAGGCAAATCGAAGGTAATACAGATAGATACCTTCATATAGGTATGCATTCGGTTAGGGATAATCTTCAATATCTAACCACCTTGATCCCCAGACTAAAGGCCTAGTAGCTATCCTAAGTTCTAGAGGTTGATACAGGTGACTATATTGATGGAAAAACTCCCTCTTTTATTGTTGCACATGCATGATTGTCTTTTAATTCAATACTATTTGCTTTAATAATCAATTATCTATGAATGAATGGATTGTCTTTATATCTCCTTATACGCTTTTGTAAATAGTTTTACTTATATATATATCATTCTTTAAATAAATAGTTGATTCATTTAACTAGTAAATTATATTATTATTTAAATAAATAGTTAATTTATTTAACTAGTAAAAGATATCATTCTTAATAAATAGTTGATTTATTTAACTATTAAAAGATATTATTCTTTAAATCGATAGTTGATTTATTTAAATAGTAAGAGATATCATTCTTTAAATAAATAGGTGATTTATTTTATTTGTAAAAGATAACAATTTTTAAATAAATAGTTGATTTACTTAATTAGTAAAATATATCACAAATGATTGATTTATTGAAACAAGAGAGATAATATTCTTAAATAAATATTCAATCTAAATGATATGATAAAGGATTATTGTAGGATACCCACCACTGTAGGTAGTCGTATTTAAGTTTGGTAGTGTAGCATTGTGGCTACAACGGTGTTAGAATGAACCATCCATTCCATGGTTGACGTTGGTGCCAAGGGATCTCCTATAAGTACTCCATCTACTCCTATATTTGTGTTGGGGCAAGGCATCTCTATAGTGGTGTTGCCCTCAAAACTGACTACTCCCTTCTAGTTGCTTGGTTCTCCTTTCGTGAGAACCTCTACCGTTGGTTATATTTTTTCCTAGGATGGTTGTTAAGCCATACCTAGTTTGGTAGAAAATTTTATGTATTTTATTATATTAAATAGTAATATTATGGGTAGTAAAAAGGAAGAACCTTTGATATTATTTTAGTATGCTTAGATGGTAATATTTTATGGGTAATATAAAGGAAGAACCTTTGATATTATTTTAGTATGCTTAAATGGTAATATTATGGGTAATGAAAAGGAAGAACCTTTTGTATTATTTTAGTATGCTTAAATGGTATTATTATGGGTGTTAAAAAGGAAGATCCTTTGATATTATTTTAGTATGCTTAAATGGTAATAGTATGGGTAATGAAAAGGAAGAAGCTTTGATACTATTTTGGTATGCTTAAATGTTAATAATATGGGTAATAAAAAGGAATAACTTTTGATATCTTTTTAGTATGCTTAATGGTAATATTATGGTTTATTTTGTAAAACAAGGGTATGCGACCTTACTTTATGAAATGAAGAAAAATATTTATTTGAAAATTAGAGTAGTTGGCTTTAATTGGATAATAAATGTGATTATGGTTTGTTTTGTAAATTAAGGGTATGGGACCTTACTTTGTGAAATGAAGAAAAAGGTTTATTTGAAAATTATAGTAGTTGGCTTTAATTGGATAATAAATGTGATTATGGTTTGTTTTGTAAATTAAGGGTATGGGACCTTACTTTATTAAACGAAAAAAAATGTTTATTTGAAAATTTAGAGTAGTTGGCTTTAATTGGATAATAAATATGATTATGGTTTGTTTTGTGAATTAAGAGTATGAGACATTACTTTACAAATTGAAGAAAAATATTTAATTGAAATATTAAATTAGTTGGCTTTAATTGAATAAGATGTGTGAATCCAATTTATTTAACAATTGAGGGTATGGGACTTTAATTGTTAAGTAATGGTTAAAGTATTTATTACAAGTAGGGCACATGGTCTGATGCATGGATGAATGACTCTTTCCAGTAGATGAGAGGGGGAATAGAAAGAGTAGTTTCTATGAGTTAATATAAATTTAAATTGCTTGGGTTAATTGCATGGTTGCAATTTGGAAATAAAATAAGCAAGTAAATTAAAAAGCATGTCTATTCGGATGCACGAGTGTCCTGATTACCTACTATCATAACTTGAGAGATGGAAGATCGGGAGGACCAAAGGCATAGGATGAACCAAAGTACAAGTTTGATCTATGCCTTACAACTTGCTTAATTATGCAATATATTATATTTGTGAGGATATTTCACTAATGAAATGGATGTAAAGTGTTGTTGAAGGTATGGGGCTTCCCATACATGCTTATGTAATGAATGAACAATATGGTTGATTCTTTATGTTTTATTATTGAATGTGATTGTAATTAATTTTTTTTCATGTATATCATCCTTTAATAATGGCTTATGTTTCAGTTAGCTTTGCTTGTTTAATGGTGTATATTTGTTATATTTAGTATATTAAACCCATTCTTCATACTTTCGCTTGAATAATTTTCCTATAATTTAGTATAAATTTTAGGGTGAACTTAGAGGTTAACCTAAGGGATTGAGACCCCCTTAGAGAGATTGGTACTAGGATTAGAATATCATACCAAAGTTAAGATAGCTTTTCAGAGGACAAGATTGATATATTAACTCATAGTATATGTATCATACCCATACATAATGGCTTGTGTGGGATATGGAGATGCATATACACCTTCTAATGATTGAGGGTGGTAAGTCTAGCTCATCAAGTTTGATGAGATGGATGGAATTATGTGCATAATATAAGATATGTCTATGCAAACGGGACTTGCGTGAGGAGAATCTTATGTGTTATAGTTCTTAAGAAACTATGGAATGCAAAAAATTAAGTTAGTCTAAGGTTTGTTAGGGGTTTATGAATCCCTATCCTTAGTATTTAAAAAATATATTTCTTATTTCATGTGTTTTCTTATTTCTTGGTTTTTGGGTCATTACACTTTGCATATTTTCAAATATTCTTTGCTATCCCTTCTAAAAAACCACCTTATTCTTAATTTGGTATACAAATTTTATTTACTTGTCAACCTATTTACACAAAATTGTGGTATATCTTTGTAATCATATTGTGCTAGGTTTTTAGTTCTTACATATAAATCTACAATGACCTCACCAAATAGTGCCAAATATATGATTTTCCATCTAACATTCATATTGGACTTTGTAACTTCTTTTGTTAGAGTTCTACCATGAGATATCCTTTGCATTTGTATCATTTCTTGAGTTTACTTGAAAAGTGGCATTGAAAATTAGCACTAGTGGTTTTTCCATATTAAATGAGTGGCTAATTACTTTCTCAATGTACATTATTTTGTGTACTCTATCCCAAATTATTAGTTGTATATTTTCAAGGTGCAAGTTAGTCACTATTTAGGGATACAATCTCGAATATTCTTTGGAAGAGTGTCATTTGTGTTATCAGATTCCCAAAAAATTTAGATCTCCTTATTGGGGTATATGGTTGGCTAAATAATATAGCAAATCATAAAATTTCTACAAACTATGCTAGTTCCCTAGGCTTGAAAACCATATTACTTCAAGACTATTTAGGGAGTGCTTGCCTCATATTGGTTCTTGTTCCTCCTTTGGCCAATCGTATATTTCCACTTTGGCTAGTTGTATGATATTTTCTTCTTGATATTTTCCAATGTGGTAGGGTCACAATATTTTAGCTAAGATACAAACCATATTTTAATCACATGAGATAATCATCTGATCTTATGTTCGGTGTCCTATTTATTCCAATAAATCATTGGGCAAGCTCATCCCAAATATTGGTGGTAAATAAATGACCACCACATTTAGCACTATTTCTATGTCGAGAAACCTAAATAACAAAATTGGGACTTCTTATATGACTTCCATATTATGGACTATCATTCATTTGATTTGCAATGTTCCAAGATAAATTCTATTGTATCATATACCCATATCATCACAAAATACCTCAAACATGATCAAAATATTGGTTTATGGGTCCATTGCACAATTATGTAATACCCATTCTTCTAAGCACATCGATAGGTAAAAGGGCCAAAAAGTAGTCTTGGTCAAATCAAGAGATGGTTGCTTGTGTACTAATTTGGGGTTAAAATTAAGAATTGAGTCAACTTCTAGGTCATGCAAAGCTATTTCAACCAAATTCACTTGATAAAAAATTAGCAAATATTCTTCCAACTCATTATCATATATAATAATATTGTCTTGAGACATATCCTTTAGCTTTATTTCTTTTTGGGTTGATACTTCATAGATTTTACCATGTTATACCTCTATTTTCTTGTTATAGAAGTGTAGACACCTAAAACACGTCATGTTGAGGTGACTACTCATATGGGACATGCTAGAAGACCATATGAAATATTTTGGACAAATTCCAAGGTAAGGCAGTGGTTCTAACCACTCATTTAGGCATTTTGGCCTAATTAATGTTAGCCACAGTTGACACCTGTAGTTAATAGTGTTGGTCATGCCTCAGACCCATGGCTAATCATAAAAATTAGTTGGACCTTGACCGACCCAAAATTGGTTATAAAAGTCCAATTGGTTTAAGATCCAAGTAATTAGAGGGCAAAAATTTCTATAAGTTTCCATCCAACTACCCTAGTTGTCCCTTCTTGATCTTGACTTCTCCATGAAGCTAAGACAAGGCCTTCTCATGTGCTATAAAATCCCCCTCCATATTGGGGAGAATTCTAGAAGAATATTCAGTTGAAACATAGTGAAGCCCTATCAAATTGCATACTCACTTGCATTCATTGAGAGGAACACTTTGGCTTCCCAATTGGAGATCAAATGGTATTTGGAACCAAGAAGGCTATGGATGGCTAGGAGAAATAAAGAAACTCAATTGAGCCCAATCCACCACTGATCTGATCAATTCAACCACCAAATCTATCAGAGGACATCAAGGTAACCTTTGAACATAAATTCCATAGAGTGAATTGAGGAATCAAAGCCTGATTTGGAGAGCAAGGACATTCATTGCTCAATCGTGACTATCAACTATGGCTAATAGTGCCAACCACTTCACAAACTCACGATCAAGGTTTAAGCCTCTTTTCCTTAAGTTCTAGTGTTAGTTTACCTTTTTTTGTAGTATATTAGATTTATTTAAATCTAGATTTTCTTTATTAGAGATAATTGTGTGGTAGAAATAGGGATTTAAGACTTGTTTCCTTCATTTCTTGTCATTTGGTAGCTATATTAGTTGTAGCTATTTCTTATGCTTTCATGCTTTCAATTGCTTAATTAGAACATCAGATGGATTGATCTATGTTTCCTTTACATTTCTTGATGATCAATTATCATGTTTAGTGTAGTTTACCATGCTTCTTGCACTTTCTTGATTTCAAGATTTCATGGCATCTTTTGTATAATTTCCTCTAAAAGCCTCATTGAGAGAGGCCTCCTTTTATTTTAATTGCTTCTTGTTGTTTCTTGGATGGAGGGTCAATATAATCTTTTCCTTCAAAGCAATAAATACCTCTAATAATGGAGAAGAAGGTCACATTTACCTTGGAGCAGTTCATGTCAACCTAGGAAGCCTGTGGATTACACCTACCCTTGCATGGGGATTTTCTATGATTGTAATAATTGTATCACATTGGGTATCCCTAAGAGGGATGGATTTGTAATCACATTTCAATGGAAAATTAATAAAATAAGTACTTCTTTGTGGTTATTTGCAAATTCATCCATTCTTTTATGCTTTGTGTGATGTTTCAATTATTATTAGCTTAGGTGTATGCATCCTAGAGTGCCACAGAAGGCGATCATAGTGTAACCCTACATTTTATGCCATAGAATACTAAATTGATGTGTTTTGTGATAACAAGCCTTAGCTACGGTTAACAACCATGGTTAATAGTTGTAGTTGCTGCTAACAACCATGGGCAACAGTTGCATCCATGCTTGGCAGACGCGGTCAGTAGAAAATAGAAAAGCAGTAGAATCAAACATCACCATCATACTTGGATCTGATATAGGATCATTTTTCCCTCTCTATATTTTTCTATTTATGTTTTATAGAAGTAGAATTCAATAGATGGATTTTAATTAGAAAACATAGCAAAAATTAGAATGAAGAATTCATAGATGATTTTTAGTTTTCTACTAGTCATTGCTAGGAACAGCAGATCTCTGATTATAGTCCGCCCTAGTCTCCAACGGTCTAGGACATTGCGTGTTTAGATTTTGCATGTATGAGACCCAATCGATGGCCATTTTCCTCATAGATAGTTGCATTCTCTAAAAATCATCTAGCATAGTCGTGCATTCTCTTAAAATCAAACGTTCTTTTGAAAAGCATGTAGCAAAGTCATTTGAATGTTGTTTTATGTGTTTTATTTTCATGCAAAGTAAAATGAACCACACACAACATGACACATGGTAAATGTTAGTGAGTTGGGAGTCACATCCAACCACTAGTAGGGTTCAACAATGGTGGTAATGATTTCCATCCATTGGC
This sequence comes from Wollemia nobilis, assembly GCA_028583015.1. Lineage (NCBI taxonomy): Eukaryota > Viridiplantae > Streptophyta > Pinopsida > Araucariales > Araucariaceae > Wollemia > Wollemia nobilis. Next base: position 8,090,464 of record JAQPPZ010003286.1, on the reverse strand, counting down.
CCAACTCCCTCAATCCTTTTGTTACTAGACCAATATTGAATCCAAGATGCCATCATAACCCATGGAAAATTTACACATATCTATCTTAGGAGAGGTATTTGACTGTGGGTGAATAGGGTGAGGATCGAGAGGACCTGTGCTCCCTAACCATGTGTGGACTTCATTACCACACATTATAGGTGGGATTATGCAGCTTGGAGTTCATAGCTAGGTTTTCGAGCTGCGAGTATACAAATAAAAGACATTAAACAATTGAGTATATCATCAACTTATTGAAAATACTATGAGAGTTACTTTCTTATACAACAAATCTCAAAACACATCAAAATGGTTTAGGGCTCAAAAACAAAATTTAAAAGAAATAATCACCATTGTTTACTTTGTTTGTCTTAAACATTTACATATGAGATAATATAGTATCATGGTGCAAACACTAAGAGGCTAATTCGAGCATAGACCCAAGATCGAGGTCGAAACTCCACCCAATACACAACAAAATGTGTAGGACCTTCAACCACATAATCCTCCTGAACGTCGATCGATGAGTATTAGAGGGGACAATTCTACACACGGGGATCCTATCAAGAATACCTCGATTAGAGGAAGTGTTAGACACTCTTTGAGACATAGATCATAGTATGGGGCTTCCTAGCATGGGGTTCCCAAAAATATTAGCATTTACCATGATCATTTTCTACATGCATCCATAGAGATCTATTGAAGATTATGCCATAGAGGGATCCAGATTGATACGCCTTCACCATGCATCTAGGGAAGGCCCAAGTCCCCCACCATTTTAGTATAGATAGGCTCAAGATCAACCCATTCAAGAGTAAACATATAGGGACACTTCTAAGCATAGGCCCATACAAACTCCCTACAAAAGTGAACCTTGTAGGATCACCATAGACATGTCTAAAGTGGAAGTTAATGGTACACCACCACATGAGCCATGGTGTAGTAGATAGTTGGATGGTCTAGATAAAGTCTTAGGATAAATAGGTTATAAACCTTCACCTGCACCCTCTCATTCTGTGAGTGTGCATAGTGAAAGTATAATTAGGACCATAAAGGAACCTAGAGAATACTCCAAGAATTCTCATGATATGCATGCCCCTACATCCCATGCGGACATAGAGTATATACAAAAGTTGGATGCAAATGCCATCTTCACAAACAAGGGTAAGAGCATAGTAAATCAGTCTATTGGGGGACACACCATAAAGCTACTCAAATAGAGCAAACACATCAGAGAACTCATAAGGTTGATCACATAGATAGATCAAACAAGATAGTGTTATAGAAGAGACGTTAAATCTTCCAAGACCAATTGGAAGATATTCGTGTAGAGCAAGAATACCTCAAAAATGAGGACACTTAGAGAAAAAGGTTCATAAGACAATGCTTATATGAATAGTGCATGCACGAGCAATGCATCCTTGATAAAAAGGAGCATGTCGATAGGGAGGACTGATTGGCTAGTTTCAGTTTACCTCCCTATAGTGAGGATAAGGAGCACATTGAAAAATGAGCTACCTCATAGCCAAAGTTGCACCCTGAGTATATAGACACCCATACTTACTATATGGCCCAACATAGAGATGGGCACCCCACATCTGAACATCATGGGCATAGGCAGTATGAAGAAAAATTGGGAGACAAAATAGATCAAGAGTATCCCAAAATCTCCCAATTCGAAGTGGATGAGGAGCCTAGTCCTCCACCTCGATCGAAGAGGAGTGTACCTCCAAAGGTGCCGCAAAGACAATCCAAAGAAGATGAGTTCATATCTTCGCAAGCCTATAAGGTCTTGGTAGAAAAGCTTAAATATATTGAGAAGCAAGGAATAGCTTATCAAAATCCTACTTTGAATAAAATTCATAATGAAACTTTATTCTTATTAGTTTATATTTTGACTTATCCTGAGCATTTTGAGATGCCTAGGCTAGAAAATTTTCAAGGAGAGGAGGACGCTCAGGAGCACGTCATGAGTTTTCTAGACATGTGCTTTCATATTGAAAGTAATTATTTCTTGATTTTGTAGACCTTCATTACAACCCTCTTAAGCCCAACCTGCGAGTGGTTTAATCAACTCAAAAGGCACATCATCACCAACTTTGAGCAATCGGATGATGTATTTCTTGAACGCTTCTCCTTTGGCATCAAGAAAAAGGCTAACTTATCTGATCTAGATGCTTTATTGCAACATGATGATGAGCCAATTATGGATTATGGAAAATGATGGAGAAATATGATGGTAAAATTGCCATTCTCCATCCTTGCTTCTGAGTTAACTTGAATGTTTAAAAAAAGTTGTGCTAAGCACATTTAATTATTTTTGTAGTTACAGTAATATCAAAAATTTGAAGAGGCTTTGGCTCAAGCCAAGGTGATAGAGGATATCAAGTTACAGGAGGGTAACTTAAAACTTAGAAGTAAGAAGGAATGGAATAAGAAAAGCACCAAGAAATAATAGGCCAAGTCGGCCCACGTTAATCATGTGGTTCTAAAACTTCAAAAAGTGGATAAGGGGCAAGTAACAATAAAATTATCATGCCCAACCTCCTCCTGCATAATATGAGCAATGCAACAACAAATATAAGGGTAAGGACAAAGAAATATGCCCTCCTCACATATTTACTCAACTATCATAATCATTGACATCAATTTTCCATCAATTATGTGAGGCAAAGGTAATAAAATTACCGAAAATTATATTAGTGGACCCTAATCAAACCAAGCCTAGGGCATATAAGGATGATCAATATTACATATTTCATCGAATGAAAGGTCATGACATAGAGGTATTTTGGTATTTCAAACATTTAGTGCAAAATATGATTGAAAGAGGCAAGATTCTTGTGGACAACCCACAGGCACCAAATAGTTAGAACATGGGGATTTACAAAAATCCTCTACCCAACCATGAGGTACCAAGGAACAATGTTGGTCAATTCAATAGAGTATGCATAGAACCGCCAACTCACAGGTTCATCGAAATGGTCAACATAATCATAAGGCATACGAGGTATGAAAGACCAAATCAACCTCCAGCTTCTATTAGGGTCCAAGTTGTGCCTCCTCCAAGGCCAACCCAAAATGTGCCAAGCCCACCAACTAGATCGATGGTAACAATCAAGAGTAGGTTGGTTCAAAACCTATAGATAACTCCAGTGAAGTTGTCAAGTTATGAGTTTATTCAGTAGTCCCTAAAACATAGGAAGACACTTATGGATATTATAAGGTCCATAGAAGTGTAGTCCTATGATCCCAAAGCATTCACACACTTCGTGGAACACGTGCAATAGTGTCAAGAACCAACCATACAATTTTATGATCATGAATTCAAGATGGTTTCCACTGTCATAGCGGACCCATCGCTCCACATCATTGCATGTGTAAATCACATACCTTTCAAGTGAAGGTTTTGATTGATATGGGATCATCAATCAATATAATCATGACTAAGGCATTGACATACCTAGAGTTACCAAAGACACATATCATACCTTCCACCTTCACGTTGAGAGATTTTAATGATGCATTATGCTCAACTATCGGCACTATAGTCTTACCTATTCAGGTGGGACTAAAGACCATCCCTATGATGTTTCATGTGATTGAAGGTACTATGTAGTATAATATACTTCTAGGGAGGCCTTGGATAAGAGAAATGTTTTGTGTCCCTTTCATTCTCCATCAATGTATTAAATACATTCATGAGAGATAGGTTCACATGGTACCTTCAAATGAAGAACCATTCAAATACATGAATTTAGTATATTTATCAAGGGATTTTGTTCTCCCCTCAACACACTTGGACATATGTCTAGTGTTGTCGATCAAAGAGCTAGAATGTAAAATAAAAGAAGTGTGTGCCAAACCTACAACATATGTATCGCAATGATCGGAGTACACAACATTCACTTCTACCAGGTTATTTGCATCCATAATGCATCAGGATGATGGGAATTTGAAGGAAAATATGGGTGAAAAGAGATAAAATGAGCATCTAAACCAATAGTTATTGAGATCCCTACTCCCATGGAAGTAGAGGATGCTCAAGGAGAATTCGAAGAGGCATCGCAACCTGCTTCACCTACATCTTTAGTAGGGTCATCTATACCGTAGGTGACCATTCATTTGGTTAATCCTAGATTAGAGGATTATATTGTGTAGAATATGAAATTCACGCCGATCATCGAGACTACACAGGATATGGGTCAACCACAAGCTCATCGTCTTCCCATAAGGATTTTGGTGCCATTGGGGGCACCTCCTAATCAAACCAATTTCATCTATGGAGGGCTCGAACAACTTACATCTCGCACCCCCATGGATGAGGATGATGATGAACCATTCACTATGAATGTTCATTATCTCTCTAACCTATAATATACCTTATAATATTTTGAGCATTACCATTGGCATGGTTACGGTCTCAAATTATTCGAACAGGGGCGTAGGAGGCCTTACAAACCATAATATCAATTTCCAATTGATAGGTTTAGGTTAGGATATTATATTAGAGGATATAATGAACTCCTTGCGGTATCTTTAGACCACCTGTACCTCAGTCTAGAGGGTGAAGTAGATTTTAATCCTTATCACTCTAATCCCTCCTTATTTCAAAGGGATAACTGGATAGTGTCTTACGTAACTATAAACTACTCGAGATATATCACGAAGACATATTGGTGGAAACTTGTTTCAGATCACATACCAAGAGATAACTTGAATGAAAAAATATATGGGGCAATCGATGACATAGGACTACAAGCTCAGAATGCTAGCATAATGGTAGAGTCCGAATCAGAGTGTCATTATAACAAGGATAACGTAGAGTCCATATCTAGGTGAGAGGGGGCCGAGTTGCATGTATGAGAGTGGTGATGGAGATGAGTCCTAAAATAATGAGTAATCCAAGGATGAAATCAAGGTGGGTTACCTAGGTCTCTTAAATATATACCATTTGTTACCCTTGGAGATAATCACGGAGGATGAGCGATCTTCCATTGATGATAGTGGCTATCAAGGGTGGGCTTACATGGGACCCCATCTTCCTAACCTCTCCAGTTCCAGTAGGTAGTGGTGAAGGTTTTTATTATGATAGTGATGAAAAATATTAAATGGAGAGAGCCTATTTGGGGCCTCCCTACTTGCATCATCATAATGTGCCATACACTATAGAGGATATGTATAGAGATATCAATCTCCACCCTCACCTTAGGGGAAGACCATCGAATCTTAATGTGATTTATCATATAGTCTTTCCTGACCCACCAACATACATGGAGCTCCTAGAGCCTAATGATCCTACCTTCTAGTCTATCCATAGACCAAATCCAAATATCCCCATACCCCTAGAACCACATCTTAGGGATGGAAGTTGTATCAATGTAGAGTCACATGCATGTGGTCCTAGAGATATAATCCATTCTATCAATATGATCTCCATTAATTTGACCACTCCACTTCATAATCTAACCAACCACTCCATTAATTTTGTTGTTGTTGTAAACTAAAAGAAAACCCTAGTTTAACTAAGATCGAAAACTTAGCTTAAAAACTTGTGTTTATCTTATTTTTTTTTTTTATCAGTTTTAGACGAAGGTGAAACCCTAGGTAACTAAAATATTTTTGTTTTTTTCAGTTTATACTAGGATGAAAACCCTAGTGTTTTTGTCGGTGTCAACTAAGGGTAAAACCCTAGGTTAACGAAAAACTTGTTTTTGAATTGTTTGTTTTGTTTTTGTCGGTTTAGACTTAGGATGAAAACCCTAGGTTATTTGACTTTTTTGTGTTTTGTATTTTTTGTCGGTTTAGACTAAGGGGAAACCCTAGGTTAACTGAAAAATTTTTTTGAATTTTTTGTTTGTTTTTGTCAGTTTAGATTAGGATGAAAACCCTAGGTTATACTATTTTGTGTGTTGTATTTTTTTTTTGTCAGTGTAGACTAAGGGTAAACCCTAGGTTAACTGAAAAATTTGTTTTTGAATTGTTTGTTTGTTTTTTTTTTTTGTAGTTATTTGTCAGTTTGATACTAAAGTTAAAAACCCTAGGAACTGACAAATGTTTTATTTGAATTTTTTTTTTTTTTTATTTATCAGTTTGAACTTAGAGTTAAAAACCCTAGGAACTGACAAATGTTTTATTTGAATTTTTTTTTTTTATTTATCAGTTTGAACTTAGAGTTAAAAACCCTAGGAACTAAAAATGTTTTATTTGAATTTTTTTTTGTTTTTATTTATCAGTTTGAACTTAGAGTTAAAAACCCTAGGAACTGACAAATGTTTTATTTGAATTTTTTGTTTTTGTTTTTATTTATCAGTTGAACTTAGAGTTAAAAACCCTAGGAACTGACAAATGTTTGTGAATTTTTTTTGTTTTTGTTTATTTATTAATGTACGTACTTGCATTTTGCTAATGTGTATGTTGTACATTTATGAAATGTTTTTGTATTGAGACATTGTGTATGTTTGTTTTAGTGTTGTACTATTTTTTGTTTTTATTTTGTCATGTTTTAATGTTTTTGTTTTGTGTCCTTTGGCAGGTTGTGAAGAGCCGGTACCGTGTGCCGACGGTGTTCTCTGAAGCATGGGAGGCACTGACTGTGGCTGACTAGGAGTGGCTTGATGCCCTTGGGCTCAAGCATGTGATGCGATTAGAGCCTGTGGTGGGGGATCGAGCCTATCTGATGACCCTGATCAACTTGTGGGATCCCCGCACCAATACCTTCCATCTCCCAATAGGGGAGATGATAGTGACTCTCGAGGACGTCTATCAGATTCTATGGATTTTGATAGATGGGCTTCCGATTAGGACTACGCCACGTGATCAACGGATGGTAGTGCTGACATGATGCTTCGGGCATGGGACGGAGGTGGGTGTGGATAGCTCGGTGGAGAGGGCAGAGGGCGACTGCCAGATTGGTGGCATCTTGGTGCGGTGGTGGCTAGAGAGGGGCATGTTGGGAGTGAGGCATGCATTACTGATGACCCTCATTTCCAACATGTTGTTGCCCGACTCATCAGGTGCGAGGTTCCCTTGGAACCTGTTGGAGGTGGTCTTCAGACTGGTGGAGTGTCTGACTTCAGAGCCCCTGATTATGATATGGGGTCAAAAACTGTTGGCGTAGCTCTATGATGAGTTGTACGAGGTTCACTGTCGAAGGTGAAAGGGTATTGGTTGCAACTATTTGTTGCAGTGCTGGGGATGGCAGCACATAGCTGTGGAGAGGCCGGTGGGGTTGTCGTGGATGACTCGGGCAGAGATGGTTGATAGAGAGATAGGGTATGCGGCACTATGGTGGTGGTCTGAGGAGCAAGGGCAGAGTCAATGATGGGCAGGTGTCGTAGGGCACTATGTCGATGCCTTCGCTTGGCTTGCTCTAGGGGAGGTGTTCTGGCGCCCATACTAGGACTGTCCAGCTTGGCCTGAGGCTGGAGAGTGGCTCCGATGGGTGCGTAGGGGGAGATGGCTGATCAGGTGGCATGAGATCGAGTAGGAGTATTTCTCGTACGTCCGAGTGATGTGATAGTTTGGGGTGCACCAGGGGTTTCCTGGTGAGCCCTTGATCTATCGACGTCGGGTGATGAGAGGACTCTGCCTGGCCGATCATCCTGCTGCTAGGGGAGGAGGTGATACCATGATTGACGTCCTGGACATGGATGACGTTGGGGCTACTACTGAGTATGAGTAGTGGTGGACGCTGTGGTGGGGAGAGGGGCCTCTAGGAGGGGTAGAGGAGGAGGGTGGAGAGGCACCAGGAGAGGGTTGGGGGGTTCCGCTGGAGGATGCGGACATGGTAGAGGTTGACAGCTTTGGGGGGATGATTTTGGGATTTTAGAGCAGTCGGATATGTAGGACGTCCCAGAGCAGTGGGAGCTGGAGCAGCCCATAGTCCCGGATATGCCTATGCACCAGGCTATCTCGGAGGGTGTGGATGTGAGGGATCATGCTGAGATAGCATGATTGGAGGAGCTACTTTGGAGATGGGATGAGGAGCTTGGGGAGGCTTTGTAGGAGAGGGATCTCCTACGGACTCAGTTGGTTGAGTGGGAGAACGCATTTGCTGCGTACCATCGATGGGATGGGGACATAGATGCTGCATGGGAGAGGGATCTCCTATGAACTCAGTTGGTGCAGCATGAGGATGTAGTGGTTGTGTACCATCGATGGGAGGTGGATTGGTTTTGACATTGGATGGATTTGGAGGGAGAGATTATCCACCTCGGTGGGCGGTTACCTGAGCTCCCTGGAGGTGGGTCTTTGCACCGGATGAGAGACAATGATACTGAGCAGTCGACATCATCTCATCGTAGGTGGTTGGATGAGGGGGGCGCTAGTGGGCATGATGCGGGGGCTAGCAGCAGCCGCCCTGAGAGGTCGCATAGGACCCACACCATGGGGGGTAGTTCCCATCGCACCGATCCTGCATGATCATGGTGGCCGACGCCCTAGGCTTGGGGGTTTTTGAACTTTTGCTTTTTTGTGAGGTCAGAGGACCGGTTTATTGTAGCCTACGGGCATTTTGATGATATATATATACATGACTTTTCTTTTTGGTTATACACTTGTCATGATTTATTTTTTCTGTTTATGCACATTTATTTATGATGATGTATGCATGTGGTATTATGAATGCGATGTTTCTAATTATATGATGTATGCATATGGAATGAATGAAATGAGTTGTTGATAACTCGTTGATGGCACCATAGACTGTACAAGATTTACTGGCTTTTTGTACTTATGTGATGGCTTTATGGAATGACTTTGCATGTATGAATTTTGTTTTGGTATTTTTCATATTTTTTGATGTTGATGTAAGTAATGAAATGTACCAGTTGTTTTAAAATGTAGTTAAGGTTTTCTGAGATTCAGATGTGTTAACTAACTAGCCAAGACTGTACATTTATCTCACAAGATTTTTTGAACAAGGTACGAATCAGACTTGAGTTTGACCAAGTTATTTCACATCCTTGTGTGTGCAATTGAATTCGTTTATGTGGTATTTGTCAGGATACCGCCAGTGCTAGATAGGTTGTCAACCAAACCTGTACTGAGGATCACCTAATTAGCTCCACTAACTCCTTTGTTGTATTTAGTCAGATTAATCTACGGTGCTATCTAGGATACCATGAGCTAGCTCATCCACATGCAAACATTGATCTGCACACAATTTAATGTGATAGATATATCATCATGCGAGAGGTTTTGCCACCAGTGACCGATAGGCTATCCACCAAACCGGTACTAAGGTTCACCTCATGACCTTCTGAATGCTGAGAGTTCCAGGGATTCAAGTTCGACTCCCTTCTTTTCTTCAATTGTATTGGGATACTTGCTTGTCTATAGTGATAAAAATCACTGTTTATTTTTGTTTTTTTCTTTTGAGCAAGGGATTTGAATATTGAGTGATGAGAATCACTATTGCTTGTGCCTTTTGATGTATGCACTTTGGTTTTGATGTCAAATTTTGGAGTTTTGACTTTTGCAAAAAAAAATTTTTTGATGTTTGCAACTTTTTGAGAACTTGGGATTCTTGGGGAATTGGGTAGGGAAGATGCTTGTCCTTTTGCCAACTCTCAACATTCTTGGGGTCATTCACATAGGGGGATGAGCAAGATAACCTTTTCACTAGATGGTATCCTGGATTGCTTTGCAGATTTCATCTTTCGTTCACACAACTTGGGAATTTTTATGTGTTTTAACTTGTGTTGGGATGCTACGTAACAAGGTGTGATCCAAGTAGAACTCTACCTTTGTAAAATCTGTCTGACTTTGTACAGTATTTGGCTAGAAAGCTAATGACAACTTGAATGACGAAAAACTCTAGATACATTAGAAGACAACTGACTATGATGTTGCCAAAAATATGTATGGCGTTTATGTTTGCTGCATTATTTTCAAAGTGGAAAAGTGTGGAGAATGATGGAATTGCCCGTAATTACAGTCTATGGTGCCTTTGACTTGTATGATCAACAAATGTGCAATGTATGTATGCGATGTCTGATGCAGCTATATATTTTTTTGTGTTTTGATTTGTAAGAGTATGCATGGAAGTGAGATGCAATTTTTTTGTTATTTTTGATTATCTTTTGTTTTTGTTTGTTTTTTAATGTTCTTTATGGTTGGTTCATTCCGCGTGAGGGTGGACCAAGTGATTCTTTCGGATCCTTGGAGGTTTTGACCAAAGGGATTATGGGCACCTTTGGGGCATTTTAGGGTTGACCAAGCGATTGCGAGAATCCTTGGAGCTTTTTGGTTTGACCAAAGGGGTAATGGGCACCTTTGGGGCATTTTGGGATTGACCAAGTGATTGTGGGAATCCTTGGAGCTTTTTGGTTTGACCAAAGGGGTAATGGGCACCTTTGGGGCATTTTGGGATTGACCAAGTGATAATGGGGATCCTTGGAGCTTTTGGTTTGACCAAAGGGGTAATGGGCACCTTTGGGGCATTTTGGGATTGACCAAGCGATAATGGGGATCCTTGGAGCTTTTGGTTTGGGCTATGGCTCTTTTAAATATGGAATGGCCTCAAATGACTGATGTTCAAGGGTTCTAGTTCCTTGATTCCATCAAGAGAGGCTAGTCGGTATGTTCCAGGTCCTATTTTACTATCAATCACATACGGACCTAACCAGTTTGCCATGAACTTGTCCCTTAGATGGGGCGGCAAGTTAGAGTTTTGTTGGTTCTCTTTTAAGACCAGGTCATCGACCTAAAAATCCCTCAGGTGAACTTTCATGTTGTATGCTTTCTTAAGTCACTCTTGATAGATACGTAAATGCTCGAGAGCATTAACGCGTCGTTCATCGAGTAACGTAAGCTGGTCTAACCGGGCCTGCCACGTAGTGTCATCATCGATGAACTCTTGCATTGATATGCATAGGGAAGGAATTTCCAACTCGAGAGGCATGACTGCCTCGGAGCCATACACCAGTGAAAATGGAGTTGCCCTAGTGGGCATCCGGATGCTAGTGCGATAAGCCCATAGAGCAAGTGGGATTTGAATGTGCCAATCCTTATGACTATCTACGACTATCTTTTTGAGGATGGCAACTAGCATTTTGTTTGACGCCTCTGCTTGCCCATTTGCCTGCGGATAATAGGGTGTCAAAAAACTATGCTGAATTTTGTACTTTGTGGTCAAAGCACGCACGTCTTTGTTCTTGAATGACGTCCCATTATCCGAGATTATCTTGGATGGAATACCAAAATGACATATGATGTTATGTAAAATAAACTCCGCAATGCGGGGTCCAGTCGTAGAGGTTAGCGAAATTGCTTCCACCCACTTGGTGAAGTACTCTGTGGCCGTTATGATGAATGTGTGATGACCCGACGATGCAGGGGAGATCTTTCCGATTAGATCTAAGCCCCACTACGAAAATGGCCAAGCTGATTGGATCGGCTGCAAGGCTTGAGAAGGTACGTGTGTCAAATTAGCATGGTGTTGACACTTCACGCACTTCCTTACATATGCGCAACAATCTTGCTCTAAAGATGGCCAATAATAGCCCATGCAAAGAATGCGCTTTGCGATGGCCATACCGCTGAAGTGGCCACCGCATGTACCATCGTGCGCTTGGGTGATCGCCCAAGTGGACTCCTACTGGTCCAAGCAATGAAGGAGGATTCCTTCATAGCTACGATGGTACAAAATGTCTCCTAGCAAGACATGTTTAGCCACTTTCTATTTGAATGATCATTTTGTGGCATGCGTCAATCCAAGTGGGAGGTTACCTAGCTTGAGGTAGTCTCTTATGGGTGTGTACCAATCCTACTGATCGAAAACCTCGATGGTATGAACAACCAATCCCTCTTGAAGTTCATCCCTAGCAAAAGCTGAGCGGGAAAGAACTTGTAAGAATAGCGTTGTGTTGCTATTAAGGGGAGTAGGGGAGAATAAGGACCCCTAGTTGGCATGATTCAGACAATCATGGATTCGAGAGAACTTGTCCAGGGATGGTTCAATCTGGATCAGGTGGATTCCTGGCGTTAAGTCAGAGCTTGCACGCTCCATCATGGATTGCGATAGTGTTTTGACTTGAATGGTTGTCATATCACTAGAAATGTCTTGCGGGATTAGTGACCCCAAGGAGGCCATAGTGTCCACAAAATGATTCGATGATCGAGGGAGTGCCTCGATGTCGTACCATTCAAGATTTGCTAGGAATTTGTCCACAAGGGCTTTGTAGGCCTGTAGAACTGGGCATTTACATTGGAATACCCCTTTGACTTGGTTGACAATTAACAACGAATCACCAAAGATGTTCAAGCGTTTGATGTTCATGGTGATTGTTGTCTGAAGACCTATGAGCAAGGCTTCGTATTCGACATTGTTGTTGGTGCATGGGAAATCTAGTTTAAATGATAGAGGCATTGGAGCCCCTTGCGGTGTGAAGAATACAATTCCCGTGCCACCCCCTTGCTCACATTTAGAACCATCAAAAAATAGGGTTATGTCGGCCTGTGACTCAGGCTCATCAGAATCTGGCGATTCTGAGACATGGAAGACCCCATCATCGGGTAGCTCTATGGTCAGAGGCTGATCGTCTTCGAGAGGAGCCTCTGCTAGTTGATCGGTGATGACTTGACCTTTGATGGATTTCTATCCAATAAACTCGATGTCAAACTCCATCAACAACATGATCCATTTCATCGTGCGGCTACTATGATAAGTATGACTCATCATGTATCACAATGGATTCTCCTTAGACACAACATACGTCATGTTGCTCAGCATGTAATGGCATAGCTTTTTGGTAGCAAACACCACTGCCAAGCAGAGCTTCTCAACGTATGCATAGTTAAGTTCATAACTGACCAGGGTGCGGCTAAGATAGTAAGTAGCCTGTTCTTTGTGTAGTTCATTTTTTTGGGCTAGCATGGCACCCAGTGCCACCTCAGTAGCTGAGATGTATAAGTAGAATGACACTCCTGGTCTAGGTGGTGCCAATACTAGTGGCGAAGCCAAGTATTGTTTAATATCGTCGAAGGCTGATTGGCACTCGTCATCCCAGTGAAATGCTACCCCCTTGTGCAGTAATTTATTCATGGGTCGGCACTTGTCAGATAGCTATGCTATGAAGCGCTTGATTGACGTGACCTTTCCCTACAGGCTTCTGAGCTGCTTGATGGTAGTTGGGGGAAGCATTTCAAGGATTGCCTTGACTTTGTTTGGGTCCACCTCGATGCCACACTTTGAGACTATGAAACCCAAGAGTTTTCTAGATGTGATGCCAAATACGCACTTCTTGGGGTTTAGTCTGACTTTATGTTCGATGAGGCGATCGAGGATCTTGCTTAAGTCATCGAGATGATCTGGGCGCAAAAGAGATTTGGCCAACAAATCATCCATGTAATCTTCCAAAGTTTTATGCATGTGATCATGGAAGATGTATGTCATGGCACGTTGGTAGGTGGCGCCAGCATTTTTAAGGCCAAAGGGCATGACCTTATAACAAAATGTCCCCCAAGGCATTGTGAATACCATTTTTAGTTGGTCCTCGGGATTGATACGAATCTGATTGTATCTCGAGAAACCATCCATGAGGGAAAGCATTTCATGGCCCACTGTAGCATCTACCAATGCATCGATGCTAGGCAAGGGGAAATCATCCTTAGGACTCGCTTTGTTTAGATCTCAAAAATCAGTGCATATGCGAATCCTCCCATCAAGATTTTTGATGGGCACCATGTTGGACAGCCATGGTGGGTAATCCATGCAGATGACAAACTATGCATCCAACAACTTTTGCAATTCATCTTTGACCATCAAGGCTACTGTTGGGTGCATCTTGCATAGTTTTTGCTTAACTGGCTTGACTGTCGGATCAAGCGTTAGATTATGCATGACTAGCTATGGATCTAGCCCCGACATGTCTTTGTAGGACCATGCAAAAACCTCCTTCTTTTCTTTGAGAAGGGCAATGTAGTCGGCTTGCTCTTCGGGGGATAGGCTTACCCCCAGCTTGATGATCTATGGATTCATTGGATCAGAGCCGATGTCTACGTCAGTCATCTCCTCGACTGACATGTGGGATCCATCCTCCAACTGGTGTGGAGTTGGGATCAGGTGGATATCATTTGCTGAATTTAAATCTACATTGGGAACGTCGGGTTCCTCTTCAGCATGAAAGATATCCTGAGTTGGTCCTGGGGTGAAATGAAGCATCTCACCGCAAGGCCAGTACTCTGATGGGGATGGTGGTGAATTGACGTGATCCCAGTCTATGGCATCTATGTCTAGATACAATGACTTTGCTGGATCGGTTGGATTGTGGATGGGGGTGGTTAAGTCAATGGAGATCATGTTGATGAAATGATTTTGGTCTCCATTACCGTGGGTGTGGTGACTCGGACATCCTGGATGATTTTTGTGCTTCGGATCTGGCTCTGGAGGTATTGGCATGAATGGATCGGCCCTATGTGCGGAGAGGAGGATAGGGTCTACCCTTGGCACTGATATCGCTATAGGGTCTCTGGGTGGAAGGTGCTCTCTGTATGCCCAAAGTGGCGGATGCAGCACTTGGTCCAATTGTGTTGGGTTTAGGTGCCACCTATGCCTTGGCCCTATGTGTAGCTGTTCAAACATGTCATCAATGTCCATGGGGTATTGTTGTTGTCGCATATGATTGAGATAGGCCATCTCAGTTTCATCTTCATAATCACTGTCGGAGATCCAAAGGCCTTCATTGGTTCCAACAACTATTTGCGACATTTGAGGCTCGTCTTGCTCGAGCAAATTGATATGGTCCCATCGGGGTTGTTCCGCTCTCTATGGGGGGACCTGATTTTCTTGAGGTGGCACTTGCTCGATTGGAGCATCCAAAGGGAACATTGCCAAGAGGCTTTCTTGGTAGTCATCCATGGGGGTCACTTGTGAGTGATTGCTATCCGATTCGAAAGGGTCCCATGGTGCTACCTCATACTCTGACTCGTCTTTCGAAGATCCTTCCTGACCTTGTCTATTTCCCCTTTGTAGGTGAGTTCTCAAACTTTCTCCTTTCTCGGTTAAAGGGAAGGGGTTGTTGGGGTCAACAAGGTTGGTCATCAACAATGGGAGGTAATCCCCCAATGTATATGTTGTGTTAGGATTGGCATATGGATCTAATGCCAGCCCATCCTTGTTGCCCATCCCTAGGCCTTGCATGTTCTCTACCAAGATGTCCAAGGGTAGGGGGTGGTTGAACCCTACTCCTGATTTGTCGTATGGCATCTGATATCTTGGTTGGCAAAGAACGCGCACTCCTTGCTCATATCTGCCTAACCCATATCCATGCCAATTGCATTGGCCAAGATATCTTAAAGCGAAGTCTAGGTTGGACAAATAGTTGACGTCCTCAATGAAAGGCTCTTCATCTTCTTCTTCTTGCATGTAAGGTTCAATGCCATTATCAAGGCCCCCATATACAAAGTTTGTCTGGTTTGGCGGGTAGCCTAGAGGAACAATAGTGCCTATGGGGAGGCGAGGTCTCCCCATGTCCTGCATGGACTCCAGTGCGGGTGTTGCTACAATGTTGCACACCAGATACTCCCCCAGGCCCGTGTTGGCCATCTCAACAGTGATTGTTGGCGGTTGAGGAGGAGGGAATGGGAGTTCTTCCTGAGTCCACTCCATGTTAGGTGAACTAGGCACCTCGACTTCCACTCGGCTAGGCATCTCTTCGGTAGAGATGGTTGAGACTGATGGCGGTGCCTCTTCCAGGGGTTTCTTCCCATTGTCCTTCGGTGTGGCCATCGTAGGTGGCATCGTTGGTGAAGGACTAGATGATGAAGATGGACCCGACTAGGGATTTGATGGACTTAACAATGGGGATGCATGCGGAATCGGACCCTGTTTAGATGGATTCAACTAAAAATCCAAATGTGTTGATGGAAGGGTCGATTGCGGCATCAGCTGCACCGCATTGCAATACTTGAAGGGTTCTAAGTCCACCGGGACTACATGCACTTGCCCTTCGAATGTATACTTTAAGCATTGGTGGGCTATTGAAGGGACACACTTCATGTCCCTGATCCATGGCCGGCCCAACAAAATGTTATAAGCCATCTCACCCTCCAAGATGTGGCACAATGTAGGAATAGTATTTTGTCCCACTTGGATGGGTAGGACAATCATGCCAACTATCGAGCATATCGCATCATTGAATGCTCGTAGAGTGTAGGTGGAGGCCACGATGTGAGATGCTGGCAACTTCAAATGTTTCAATGCCACTGTTGTAATGATATTACTGGATGAGCCAGTGTCCACCAACACCCTCTTATATGGAATCTCGTTGACCCATGCAATGACGTGCAGGGGTGGATCCACCATGTCACCAATCACTGACTTCAATTCATCTTCTCTAAAGGTGATGACTGGCTCGGTGCATCGCTTGACATGCCCCACAAAGTTGTTGAAAGAATTTGCTTCATGGGGCTGCAACTCGATGGCTTTAAGTATCTCCATTAGAGCTTCCCGATGGGGCGATGATTGTTGTATGAGCTCATAGATGGAGAGCCTAGCCGACATGGTCCTCAAACTCTGGGTGAGTTTGGTCTGAATTGTGGCCACTGGTCTAGGCGGAGGAGGTTGCGTAGGGTGTTGTTGCGGTTGTGACATTGTTGGCACCTCTCCTATAGCCACCATGGGGGCAGCTGTGCTCGGGTACCTTTTGTTTCGAGTCACTATACTGATCATCCCTACATACCCCTGCATGGGGTAGTTCTGTGTCACCTCATTGACTTGTAGGGTCTTTGCCTACGCATCATGGGTAGGTAGGGGGTCTTTGAAGACCTCCATCTATTGGTTGTTTGGTGCTACTAGATTATCTACCACTAGCATCTTGTTGTCGATTAGGTCTTGCACGAAGCTTTTAAACTTCCAACATGCATAGAGGTCATGTCCCTTCTATCGGTGAAACTTACAGTACAAGTCTTCCCTATAACCTTTGGGTTTCGGCGCGTTGGGGTCTACAGGTCGACTCTCCGAGAAGTTCATCAAGTTTACCATGGTCAAATGGTCAAACAAAGAGTCTTTAGACTCTGTGAAGGGTGTGAATTGTCGCCTAGGGTGACGCTACTGATTTTGATCTTGTCGATGATTTTCTCTTTCATAACTATCAAGAGGGACCGCCTGATAGTTAGCCTTTTGGGGCTGTGTTGCTTGTGCAGGCTTAGGTATGTTTATAGCAACCTGATTGACCACAATGGGTTTTGGTTGCATGGTCCCTGTCTTGGCATTCTTAGACCATTCTTTCTTCTTTGGCTTGGCAATCTCGCCATCCTGAATCTTGATCTCCTCAATGATTCTGGCTTGCACCAGAGCTTCCTCTAAAGTGGCATATTGCTACAGCTACAATAGCATGGAGATCGATCTCAAATAGCTCTTTGAGAACATTTGGGTAAGGTCGGCCATAGGAGGGAGGTAGGGCAGCTTTGAAAGCAATGTCCTCCATCGATTTCCATAGGCCACCATGGTTTCTTCCTCATACTTCCTGAGGCTGGCTAGGTCGCTTAGCGATGCCTTCTTCTTGGTGTTGAAGGTGAAGCGCTCGAGGAACGCATCCACTAGCTGATCTAAGTTACTGATGTTGTGCTTTGGCAATTGAGTGAACCAATCCAAGGCAGGGCCTATGAATGTGGTTATAAATGTTCTTAGCAACAAAGCATCATTGTCCTGAATGCCAAAGCATTGGCTCAGGAATCTAGTCACGTGCTCTTGGGCATCCTCCTCCCCTCTAAATATTGCCAACTGGGGTAGCTTAAAGTGTTCAGGGTATGGGGGTGTCGGCACTGACGGATGCACAGGGTGACTATGGAGTTGGCATAAAGTGGGCTTTTGGGGCCCATAAGTCTTGGTCTCCATAGACTCTAAGCGCTCTAGCAGTGCTTTATATGCATCGAAAGATTTGATCTCTTCCTCCTTGGTTAGTTCCCACTGTGGGTTGTGGGAAACTTGAGGCCTATGGAGGGGTGGCCGGATAGCACCCCCTCTGCCTTGGTAGGGCATTTCGGCCCGCTCTTCTTCTTGCTCATACTCCTCATAGGCTTCTTGAGGAGTTTCTGGGTGAGACCTATAAACATGGGTGGGTCCCCATGGAGGGTGCCCATCATTGTTCCTGGGAGTGGCCTCCCGCTCAGGTCTAGGAGGTCTCGGAGGCAACACTTGGTAAGGTCATGGGGGCCTATCTTGCACCAAGGGGTTGTGCCTCTCATACAGTTCTACCTTTTGGGTGCGAGGGGTTGGAACCCTCTCAGGCATAGTGTTATGGAGCAGCTCATCTGTTTGACGCCGAATGCGCTCTTTGCTAAGGCGATACAGGTGCTCTAACTATTGTTGGTCTTGCTCAAGCTGCATGATTTGCGCTTGGCGGGTGGCATGTTTGGCAAATGCCAAGTCAATTTGTTCCACCGTCTTAGGTCTAGGGGGCCTAGATGCCTCTCCTATGTATTTATCTCGGTCGTGATGATCCGAGATCTCTATAGGTCACTTTCCTCTATCGAGGTTGGTGGCATTCACCCGAGGTTCTGGCCTCAGTAGGTGATTCTGATAGATAGCAGGTGTGGAGGCGCATTGCTCCCATGTTGTGTATTGCTCTTGAGGAATGTAATGGTCTTCCTCATGCTCCCTTTCGTATATGTGAAAGGGGCGGGTAGAGTTGGCTCGCCCTGTCTGAAGAGCCTTGTGCTCTGGATTTGGCTTGTTATTCCTAACAGTGATGAGGGGTAGAGGAGGGATGACATAATCATGTGGCCTCTCCTTATGGACCCTATGCTATTCTAGCACTTCATTGCATGGTGGCCACTCATACCGAGCATCTAAGGGAGCCTTCCCATTTATATTGAGTTCCACGTGTAGGGACTCCTCCTGAAAGGGTCTATGCTGAATGGGAGTGCCCCTCGAAGGGGTGCCTCTATAGTCCCATTCTGAAATGGCATGATGTGGACTATCTTGTGGGTCAGGCCACCAAGGTGGTATGACCAAGTCCTTGGGGCTATAGCGGAGGTGACTTGTGCCCCCTTGTACACTCTCTGTAGCTCCTGCCCATGATTGGGCTTGGCTACGGGTGTACACCATGGTGGTGTCTCTCTACAATCTATGTAGGTTTTTATCTTTTTTATGATTTTTTTTTCTACACTAAACAAAGGGAACCACACAATCAAAGAAGTGATTATCTCGTTTATAGATTAAAGGTGTGCCCTAAATCTGGTTTAGTGTGTTTTGATTTTTGTTTTGAAAGCTTTGTAAAGAACGTGTTGTTGTATATGCAATATGATGGCTCTTATGTCTCCCAAAATGGTCGCCCCTTCAATATACCACTACCAGGCCATTATACCAAACCTCTCAATATACCCACCCTTACGTGAGGGAAACTATTGGTACGCGAGAGCAGAATGGTACATGGAACATAGGCGGTACGAAAGGGGGATCACCCTATTTTTGACACCTACCATAGAAGACTTATCCTCATGCACTGGGAATCACCCCAGCTACACTTGGTCAGCTTTCGTCAGGATTTACGTCTAGCAATAGTAGCGATCGGGGTTATGGATGCAAAAATTCAAGCCAAGGTGGTGATGAAATCCACCGTTGGTCTTGACCAAGGGTTGGGGTTTTACGACCAACTCCTTGTTGTTTAAATTACCACGTGGTGTGTGGGGTTCTTTTTATTTATGCAAAGAAATTAAACATGCAACAACACTTTCCTACGCAAGCAAAGAAACAGAAAGCAAAAAACAGAAAACAAAAAATGACAGAGGATGCAAGGAACCCCTACCTCTTCTCTGCCCAAATCGGATACCTCTGAGTTTCTACCCTGAAAGTGCACAGAGAGCTATTCATCCCTGGGTGGGATGAATAACAAAACTGTATTCATCACAGGGTGGGACGAATGCCCATTCGTCCCTGGGTAAGATGAATTCCAGCTCTGTACTCGTCACAGACTGGAACGAACAACAGTCCAACGTTTGAAAAATTGGTACCTGCAAGCAAAAACAAACACTTTTGATCAGAAATTTGATCTTAAAATCTGGGGACAAGGTCCCACCGTGATCGCCACTGAAAGCACGAGGATACGGAAACAAAACGGAAACCCCAAGTGCGATGTATGCCAAAAGCGAAAGATAACGCTAAGTCCTACGAACTGAAATGCATGAAAAGAGGGAAACACAAACGAATTGAAACAAGATAGAAAGCAAATTTTGAATACAACCCTTTTTATTAATTTTCTTTGGAACTCGGTTACAATACGTCTCCTCCCTTTTCAGGGGCTAGGAGCGTTAAATATAACTTTATCACACCATGGATGGTCCGCTTTCTTCCGCGTGCCCACATGTAAAATGGGTGGGCCAAAACATCATCGCCACTTGCATGGATGAGTCTTTGATTCCTTTCTGCTCCTCCGATGTCGAGATCCTACGTTCAGAGAAACAGAAAAGGATTAGTAGCACCTGCGGATAAAATGAAACATGCGATCCCCAAAGCCTACGATTAGTGCATGCGTAAAACAAATAAAATGATAACTAAAACATATCAAAATGAGCTAAAAACTTGACAGAGGCATGAGAACATCACCAGGAAGGCACTGCAAAAGGAACAGTCAAGAAATTCGCCATGGATTTCTAATCGCTCCGGGGTGGGACGATTAGACCTGCAACAAAATGTCATAAAGTACTATCCTAAATGTCCCATCCGGGAGGCTCCAAATATCCTACAAAGTTGGGGGTTAGGTAAAATGGGGTATTTTGGAAAGACCCAGAAGGTCAGATTTTTCCAATTCGGCCTCTATCACCCGAAATCTGATGATGCTCCCTGCATGTTAGTGAAAGCGAGAAATAACAAAAACATGATCAAAACTGCTCAGAATAGCATGAAATTTGAATGACAACCTATGTAAACAACCTAGAATATAATGCAAGAAAAATAGAAATGAAACCTGCTACAGATTTCTAATCGCTCCGGGGTGGGGCGATTAGGACTGCAGCAGTGCGGGGGGCACCCGGGGGCAGGACGCCCACCGTTTGGGGCCCAGTTTCGGCACCAATCCACTTGGGATGGGTCCAAAACCTCTTGTGGGGTATTGTCAGAAAATTTGGGTGGGATATTGTGGCCAAATGTTGGGTTTTGGGTTTGGATTGTGCTTCCAATAATCACCCAATAACCTCCCTTCCAAAAGAGAGATTAAGGATGTGAAAGGCACAAGCAAAAAGGTGAGGATGTAAATCGGCAGCACTCCATTGCTCCAAATGCTCCTGACCTATTCTCCTTTTGGGGTGAGAAGACTCACCATTTTATAGACTTGAGGGTCTCTGTGAATGAGCATGCAGAGGCGCCACTTGGCGATCATGCCTTCTCAAGGGAGAGAAGATTCCTCCCTGATTAAGGACTCCATGACTGCCTCTTTGAGCTCAAAAATGCTCACTCGCACTCCATGCATTGAAGGAGGAGTTAAGTGGTGGATCTGAGCTGCCATTTGTCAAGGTTTGACCTTTTTCCCGTCAAACCTGCTATTCGCCCCACCCAGGAGCGAATACTACTAATCGTCCCAGGGTGGGACGAATACTAGTTTGTAATCATCCCAGGGTGGAACGAGTAAGGAGCAGAGTGCCTGAAAGGTGCCAAATTGACCTCTGACCTTCCAAAACTACTGTGAGAGTGGTTAGGACCACTGTTTAACCTCTGGGGGCTGCCCTGGGGGCTGTGTGTGTCAACTCGATCAGTGTTTGTAGCCACATAATCGGATTGGTGCTGTTTTGGTGTCTACACTAATAGAACCCTCCAAACTATTACATCTAAATGTAGATGCTATTGATTGGGATCACGCTGACTCACTATTGGAGCCTGAATATTTCTTCCCCAATGAAGAAAGGTTGCAACCATTTCACTTTGTGCTAGGCTATGCACATGATGTTTATAACATTGATGATTCTTCCAACATGGAACCCCTAAACCCAGTATATGACATACACCTAATCCCTATGCCTCACCAGCTTGAGGAGCGATCCCACATGTCAGTAAAGGAAACCTCTGAAGTGGATATCAACGATGATCCCATAATTTCTAGGAATGTAAAATTTGGAGGAATTTTATCTTCTGATGAGCATGCCAATATCATCCCTATACTTAAAGAGAGGCATAATCTATTTTCTTGGACTTATAAGGACATGTCGGGTCTAGATCCAAAATTAGTTACTCACAACCATTTGCTAGTGTTGGAAATATGGTCAACCATACATTAAAATGAAAATTTAGGCTATTAGATGATATTTTCAGCCTTGGAAAGCATCTCCTCTTAGATGAGGGGAAAAAAATTGTAGAGCGTTGAAATCTATGCAATCTGTAAAAAAACGGGCTCAAACAAACACATGAGTCAAAAGTTATGGTTGAAATACTAATACATATAATAAACACCGTCAATGTAGATCCGACGGATGTGATTTTCTAGGGCTATATTTTGCTTTGTTTTTTCTTACTTAAGGTAGTTTTAGGGTTTTCTTTTATAAAGAAGAATTTGGCATTGTAGCAAGTGTGTGAGCTCTTCCATAACCTGTGAGAAAATTGTAACAGAGTACTAAAACTCTGCCAGAATTATTCTAGATAATAATAATATAATATTTGCTCCAATTCTATTTTATTGTATTATTGTAAATTCTTCATTTGGTATCAGAGTGAGGTGATCGATAAATTGGGTTCGAGTAACTGTGGAATTTCTGCTGCAAGTTTTATAGAAGCTTCTTGGATATCTCAGTTCATGTTGAAGGGAGCTATTATGGCCAACAACACTAATTCAATTTTGATCCCAAAATTTGGCGGTTCTGACTATGAATATTGGAGCATATGGATGAGGATGATTCTTAAGGCAAAAGGATCTTGGGCCATCATTGAAGTTGGGTTCACTGAACCAAAATACTAGAGTGCATTTAATGTAGATCAAAATAAGGAGATGCAGGAGAAAGAGAAAGAAAATAATTTGGCTTTGGATTTCATCTAGTCATATCTAGACAAGAGTATCTTTCCTTGAATTTCTACATATATTTTGGCTCAAGAAGCTTCAAAGGCGTTGAAGGAGAATTACCATGGGAGTGCCCAAGTTAAGGATGTGAAGTTGCAAACCTTATGGAGATATTTTGAAAACCTCAAACAGGAGGTGAATGAAACTGCAGGATATTACTGTATTCTAGTAAAAACAGTAGTAAATAACATGACCACACTTGGAGAGATCATAGAGAAAAATGTAGTAATTAATAAGGTTTTAAGAACCTTGATAAATAAGTTTGACAGTGCAGCCCTTATCATAGAAGAAATTAAATACCTCTCAAAAATGGATATAGATTCATTAATTGGATATCTCACATCTCATGAAGAGAGAATTTCCAAGAGGAAGAAGGATAAAGAAGGAGGTTCTACAGAGGAACATGCTTTTTTGGAAAAATAGAATGATGGAGGAAGAGGTCACGGTAGGGGTTCCAAAGGAAGAGGAATAAATGGATGAGGCTCCTATGGTGGTAGAGGTCAAGGAAGATCTCAATATTCAAATAATTACTAGGCTCATGTTGCAAGAGGAGGATCCAGTGCAAGAGGAAGAGGTAGAGGCCAAGATATGAGAAATGTGCAGTGTTACAATTGTCACAAATATGGCCATTATGAGAGGGATTGCACGCAAAAAAAAATAGCACATTATGGAGAAGAGGATTCCTATGAGGATGATACTTTGTTCTGTATGATTGAATAAAAAGTGGAGCAAGTAGCTTTCCTCTCTACACATAATAGCACAAAGGAGACATGGACCCTAGACAGTGGGTGCACAAAGCATATGACTAAAAAGAGGGATGTATTTTCATATCTTTATTCTTCTTATCAATCTAGTATCAGGATTGGGGATGAGAAGAGCTTGAAGGTGGTTGCAAAAGGATAAATGGAGGTTCCTACCAAGAGAAGAAAAATAATGAAGGTAAAATAAATTTACTATGCACACCGTTTGAAGCATCCATTACTGAGTATTTGTAAAATGTTGGAAAAGGATTATAAGTTAGTATTTAAGGATAAAATGTGCAAAATTTATGATCAGAGGAGAAAATTGATTACCACTATAAATATGACCGATAACAGGCTCTTCCCATTACAAATTCTAGATCAAGAGGGAGATATAGCATTTTTTGGTGTATAAGGTAAGGAGAGGCTATGGAATTTACAGTTTAGGCATTTAAATTATAAGAGTTTGAAGATGCTTTCACCATTTGTCTATGGGTTGCCAAAAGTTGAAGACTCTAAGGAGTTTTGTGAAGGTTGTGCACTTGGCAAACATGCAAGGGGGAATTTTCCGCATGGTGAAGTATGGAGGGCCCAACATCCATTGCAGTTGGTTCATAGTGACATTTATGGACCAATGCAAACACATATTATGGGTAAAGCTTCTTACTTTCTGACTTTTATTGATGATTTCTCTAGATATTGTTGGGTTTATTTTA
This sequence comes from Wollemia nobilis, assembly GCA_028583015.1. Taxonomy (NCBI): domain Eukaryota; kingdom Viridiplantae; phylum Streptophyta; class Pinopsida; order Araucariales; family Araucariaceae; genus Wollemia; species Wollemia nobilis. The sequence continues at coordinate 8,066,002 of JAQPPZ010003286.1, read as the reverse complement.
TTAAGCATAAGGATGATGCATTCAATTGCTTCAAGAATTTTAAGGCTCTAGTTGAAAATAAGTGTGGTCATTATATAAAATGTTTGGGTACATATAGATGAGGTGAGTTCTATTCTCATAAAATTGATTATTTTTATAATGATTTTGGGATTAAAATGTAGAAAACAAGTCCTTACACACCTCAACAGAATGGGGTGGTTGAAAGAAATAATAGGATTTTTATGGAGATGGCGTGCATGATGCAAGAAAAAGGTATGAGTAAGTTTTATTGGGATGAATCAATTAGGACTGCTAATTACATTTTAAATAGAAGTCCTACTAAGAGCCTTGAGAATATTACCCCTTATGAATTTTGGTACAACAAGAAGCCAAATGTAAATCATTTTAGAGTTATTGGATGTGTTGCTTTTGTGCATGTTAATGGTGAGAATAGGAAGAAGTTGGATGCAAAGAGTGAAAAATGTATTTTTATTGGGTATAGTGATCAATCTAAGGCTTACAAGTTCTTTAATCCTATTTTACATAAAATAATTATACCTAGAGATGCAATTTTTGATGAAGGGGGGAGTTGGGGATCACAAAAATTATTTTTTGAAGATGTTTTTGGTGAAGAGAAGGTGGAACCAAGCCATGTTTCAATTCAGCCTAGCCATGAAAAAATTTCCATTTCATCTTTTGCAAGTGCACCTTCAAGTACAATATAAGGTTCTTCCAGTAGTTCTCCACCTCCATCACCACCGGCCAAAGGAAAATGTAAAATATTATTGAAGGATCACCCAAAATCTCAAATTCTTGATAAGAATTTCCATAAGAGGGTGACAAGGAGTCAGCATATAGAGATGAATGCAATAATAGAGAGGTTAGAGAACCTGCATCTTTATGGAGATGATGACAGTGGAGATCCCAAAGGTGATGTTGTAAACTATGCACTTGTTTCACAAGTTTCTAAAGTCTCAAAAGTTGTTGTTGATGATTTTGAGGCTTCATATTTTGAGCATGCTAGTACTAAAAAAGTGTGGATGAAGGCTATGCAAGAATAAATGCATTCTATTGAAAAGAATGATACTTGGGAGTTGTGTGATTTTCCCAAGGATAGTAAATATGTAGGATGTAAGTGGGTCTACAAGATCAAGAAGAACAGTGATGGATCCATTGAGAGGTACAAGGCACGGTTGGTAGAAAAGGGTTTCACTCAGAAATATGGTTTGGACTATGAGGAAAAATTTGCTATAGTGGCAAGGCAAGAAACAGTAAGGATGTTGCTATCATTGGTAGCTCATAAAATGTGGAGGTTGCATCATATGGATGTCAAAAGTGCATTTCTCAATTGGTATTTAGATGAAGAAGTATATGTGGAAAATCCACAAGGTTTTGTTGTCCAAGGAAAAGAAGATCAAGTCTATAGGTTGAAGAAGGCTCTGTATGGTCTGAATAAAGCTCCAAGAGCTTGGTATGCTAGAATCCATGACTACTTCCTACAGTTTAATTTTGAAAGGATTAAGAGTGAGCCCACTTTGTACTACAAAAGGGAAGGTAATGATATTCTTATTGTATACCTTTATGTTGATGATATGTTATTTATGGGGAGTAGTTCTTCTTTGAATGATTATTTTAAACATGATATGAAGGAGTTTGAGATGTCTGATTTGGGTTTGATGAGTTACTTTCTTGGGATGGAAGTACATCAAAATAGCAATGATATTTTTGTTTGTCAATCCAAATATGTAAGGGATATGCTGAAGAGATTTGGTTTGAGTGAATGTAAACCTATAGCAACACCCATTGCACATGGGGAGATCTTGAGTTTTGAGTATGGAGTTGAAAGGGCAAAATAAATAGAGTATAGGAGCATTTTTGGTATCCTTATGTAACTTTGTAATACTAGGTAGGATATATGCTTTGTTGTTTCACAGTGTTCCAGGTATATGGCTAATCCATCATAGTTACATTTGAAGACAACGAAGAGGATTTAGAGGTATGTTTGTGGAACAATTGATTATGGGATCCACTACTCACAAGAAAAGAATTTGAAATTAGTGGGATTCAGTGACAGTGATTGGGGCAATAATATTTATGATAGGAAATCCACGATTGGGCACTACTTTTCTCTTGGTTCAGGTTTGGTGACATGGAGTTCCAAGAAATAAGCTATAGTGGCATTGTCTTCTACTGAAGTAGAGTATATTGCACTTACATAGGAAAGTGCAGAAGCATTATGGATTTGAAAGGTACTATGAGATATTGGGAAGAAGCAAGGGATTCCAACTAATTTATTCTATGATAATAAAAGTGCCATTAAGTTGGCACATAATCCTATCCACCATACCAGGTCCAAGCATTTGATATCAAGTACCACTTCATTCAGGACATGGTAGAGAAAGAACAAGTTAAATTGAGGTATTGCTTCACACACAATCAAGTAGTAGATATTTTTACTTAGGGAGTAGTAAAACCTCATTTTTTGTTGCTAAGGGACTTGATAGTCAATCCCCTTACCAACAAGGGGGAGAATGTTGGAAATTTGGCCAGCCATACATTAAAAAGAAAATTCAGGCTATTAGATGACATTTTTAGCCTTGGAAAATGTCTCCTCTTAGAGGAGACAAAACAAAATTGTAGAGCTTTGAAATCTTTACAATCTAAAAAAAAAACAGGTTCAAACAGACACCCGTGTCAAAATTTATTGTCGTAATACTAATACATGTAATAAACACCGTTGATTTAGATCCAACATATGTGATTTTCTAGGGTTAGAGTTTGCTTTATTTTTTCTTAAGGCAATTTTAGGGTTTTCTTTTATGAAGAAGAATTTTGCATTGTAGCAAGTGTGTGAGCTCTTCCATATCCTATGAGGAGATTGTAACAGAGTACTGAAACTCTGCTAAAATTATTCTAGATAATAAGAAGATAATATTTGCTCTAATTTTATTTTATTTTGGACTTATAAGGACATGTCGGGTCTAGATCCAAAATTGGTTACTCACAACCTTTTGCTAGATCTCTCAAAAAATCCAATCAAGCAAAAACTCAGAAATATGCTTCCAAAAGTAGCCTTAATGGTTAAATATGAATTGCAAAAGGTGCTAGATGTAGAGTTTGTCATTTCCATCGACTATCCAAAATGGATATAAAACATGGTACCTGTAGGAAAACCTGATGGAAGGATCTATATCTGTATGGATTTTAGAGACCTCATCAAGGCAACATCGAAGGATTCATTTCTGTTGCCAAACATAGATGCTCTCGTAGATGCAACTGCGGGTCATGAAATGCTCTCTCTAATGGATGGTTTTTTTGGTTACAACCAAATTCGGATGAAGCCTGAATACCAGCATAAGACCACATTCATAATGCCATGGGGGACATTTTGTTATAAGGTTATGCCATTCGGCCTTAAGAATTTTGGTGCTACATATCAGCGGGCTATGACATACACCTTTCATGACTACATACACAAGATCTTGGAAGATTACATTGATGACTTATTGGTAAAGTCATTACTACGTTTAGAGCATGCAGAGGTCCTGAGAAAGTTATTCAATCACCTGATAGAGCATAGTATTAGGTTGAATCCTAAGAAGTGAGTATTTAGTGTGACTTAAAGAAATATCTTGGGATTCATCATTTCAAAGCAAGACATCGAAGTTGATCTAGTGAAGGTCAAGGCCATTTTATAAATGCATCCTCCCACGTATATCAAGGAATTAAGAAGCCTATAGGGCAAATTAGCATCCATAAAGTGATTTGTCACACAATTATTGAATAAATGTCAACCCATGAATCAACTGCTACATAAGGGGTCCCATTCAATTGGGATGAGGACTATCAAGCAGCCTTCGCTAAGATCAAGCAATACCTGGTGATGCTGCCAATACTAGCTCCACAAAGACTAAACGTACCTTTTCTACTATATATATATAAAACTAACCTTGCATTAGGGACCATGTTGGCCCAAAAGAATGTGCAAGAAAAATAGCAAGTCATATATTACATTAACCGAACCTTGGTAAGTTACAAGCTAGGATATGCCTACGTGGAAAAGATATGTTTAGCAGTGGTGTTCGCTACAAAGAAGCTATGCTATTATATGTTAAGTCATACGACGTATGTCATATCAAAATAAAGTACTTTGTAGTATATGATGAGCAAGAAATATCATAACACACATACTACAAAGTGGATCATGCTATTGACCGAATTCAACTTGGAATTTATTAGCCAAAATTCCATTAAGGGATAGGTCATAGCTAATCAACTAGATAAGGTACCACTAGAAAATAGTAGGTCCCTCACCATTTATCTTCCTGATGATGTCATATTTGTATTATCAAAGGCTCCCAAACTCTAAGAACTAGATAAAAAAGCTAATATGACCTTGTTCTTTGATGGTTTGAAGTGTGAGCAAGGGGTGGTGCATGAATAATGTTGTTCATGCCATAAGGTGCTCCTATGTCCTTGTCGTTTAAGTTGGACTTTCCTTGTACTAACAATAAATTTGAATACAAATCCTTAATCTTGGGCCTCCAAACAGCTATCACCATGAATATTAAAAGGTTAAATATCTTTGGCGATTCCCTTCTCATGGTCAACTAAGCGAAGGGACTATTTTAATGTAGGTGTCCTATCTTGAAGGCCTACAAAGATCTTGTTGACACTTATCTAGCTCATTTGGAGTGGTATGACATCGATACAATCCCTTGTTCATCAAAAATATTCGTGAACACCATGGCATCTTTGGGATCCTTAATCCCTCATAATCTATTTACTGATTTCACCACCATCCACATGAAAATGCTGTCATATTCTATCATGCAGTGTAAGGATTTGGATAACAAAGAATCAGTCAACATGATTCAAATAGAACCAAACCATGAATGGTTATACAAAACAAGATACTTTCTCAAGAGGGCATCCTGGGGGTCAATGATCTCGTAGGGTCCTACAGGGAGTGGTACTATCATTCACCATAAGGTTGTTTCCTAGTCTATATTTTCAAATGTTAAAACATAGGGGGAACACGTTGTCTTGTTAGTTGAGGCTGAGGTCTATCAGAACTAGATGTCACAAATACATGACTTCCTTAAACTTTGGGTGATCCCTCAGGGATTGTTGCATGTCGTGAAATGTACATTTAAATATAAAGAAACAAAGTATATCTTTTTAGGAGACATTTTTTTATCGTCGAAGCTATTATGGAGTTCTCCTTCATCGATTTGAGTCTCAAAAATCATCTTAGGAAATTTTGCAAGCTCACAATGGTATGTGCGATAGCCATTTCAACGACATGGCTATCATCAATCACATCCTTCATATGGGATACTATTGGCCTACTATGCAGAAGGATTGCAATGTGTTTGTTAGAAAATGCATTAAATATCTGCATCATGCTAATACTATGCACTTGCCATCATAGGCCTTATAGCCCATTCAAGTGGCTTTGCCATTTGCTCAGTGGAGTTTGGATATCATCGAAAATATCCCTCCTCCATCATTGGCTAGCATACATTAATTATTATGGATACTGAGTACTTTACTAAGTGGGTGGAAGCAATACCATTAACAATGATAGTCGAAGCACGTATTGTGGAGTTCATACTCATAAATATCATAAGTCATTTTTGGATAACATCCAAAATAATCTCGAATAATGGAACGTCATTTAAAAACAAAAGTATGAGAGCTTTGACGTCTAAGTACATGATCAAACATAGTTTTGCGACTCCATATTATTAGCAGGTGAACGATCAAGCTGAGCCTTCAAACAAGATAGTGGTATATATATTGAAAAATATTGTATAGGAGCACCATAAATACTGGCACATCCAACTGCCCCTTGAATTATGGGCTTATAGGACTAGCATTCGGACACCCACTAGGGCAACTCTGTTTTCACTAGTATATGACATTGAGGCTATCATACCCTTAGAGTTGGATATTCCAACGTTGCACATCACATTGAAAGAGTTCATTGATGATGACACTGCATGGTAGGCTCACCTATATCAATTGATGCTACTTGATGAATGATGTGTGAATACCCTCGAGCATCTCCGTATTTATAAAGAGCACTTGAAACGAGCTTACAATAACAAAGCCCATCTAAGAGAATTTGAGGTTGGTGATCTTGTGCTAAAATAGAATCAACATAACTCAAATATACCACCAAAACTATGAGATAAATTTACAACTAATTGGTTAGGTCCTGTTAGTCTAAAAAGACTACCCTCGAAGACAACACAGTTTTTTGTAGCATGATGCTATTTTGTGTGTTCTTCTGTTAAAATATGCAGTTTATTTTTGAGATATTATGCAGAGGAAAATGGACTAAGGCAAGACAATGTCACGATTTCATGACATGTCAAGTTTTCACTGCGAAGGAGCGCAAAAGGGACCACAAGGCCGAAATGTCACGATCTCGTGACATGTCAAGTTTTCACTGTGGAAGGAGACAAAGACAAGCTCAAGGAAAGGAAGACGTCGCGATTTCATGACATGTTGAATTTTCACTCCAAAAGAAAGAGAGGGAAGCCAAAGTTATAAGAATGTCATGATTTCGTGACATGTCTAGTTTTCACCGTGGAAAGGGATAAAAGAGACTAAAAAGAAGAAGATGTCGCGATTTCGCGACATGTCAGTTTTTTGCCAAGGAAGAGGAAAAAGCAAAACTACAAGCCAAAATGTCACGATTTCGTGACATGTCTTATTTTTGCCTGAACAGAAGCCTGAAGGAGACAAAGTGCTTAAAGACGTCGTGATTTCGTGACATGACAGTTTTTGTCGACAAGTATATAATTAGCAACTAAAACATGCTTTTCAAATAGACTGTTTGATTGCAGAGGATGTCAGATAAATGGAAGAGTATCAAGTCTGGAAGATTTGGTTTCAGCAGATCTTTATTTATTATTAGAAACTGTATCAGATTGCTTGTAATTGATTTGAAATCAAAGATGTAACAGCTGTAAAGATACCCATCCTTGGGTATATATAATAGTGAACGCATTCTAAAAAGGGGTCGGCTCTTAGGCGTTTACAAGACTGAATGTACATCCTCTGGATACAAGCAATAAAGTTGTTCTTCCATTTGGCTTCAAATCTTTCTATGTGCAAGTGTATGTATTTGAATTCCTAAACTTCTATTTCCATTATTGAGTTATATATTGTATCTGTTCTAAAAACTGGACTATACATGTATGAATCATATTGTTGGAGTTAAGAATCCTTTACACATATATGTGTCGGGTGAATATCTGAATCACATTTAGAGAGTTAAGATTTCTGCAAGGAAGATATAATAAAATCTTATAGATAGAAATATGTATGCTTTTATTTTGATTGTTGTCTAATCTGCACCGTGAGAAAAGTTTCTAGCTACGGCTATATTTCCCTTTAAAGCATTCCCCTTCTTTCTGTTTCCCTTTTCTCATATAAAAACCTCAAGGAACCAGCCTACTCTGGAGATTAGATGGAAAAAAACCAAGCTAAGTCCGTCTACTCAATGTTGGCAAGGTCGAAGGTGCAACATATCAAACCAAAGGCCGATTTTGTTCCAATAGTTTTTGGCATGCCCGGTGGGACCCTAAATCCCATAGTATTCTATAAGTTTTGGTGTTTTCCTTTGAGATTTTTGTTTAAAATCTAAAGCAAAAATCACCTGGCGACTCCGTTCAAAGGGTATAGACCTTAGAAATACCTTATCTAAACTATCTGGTTACAAACCCATAATTGCCTATGCATATGATAACTAGATCTCAAGCAAGAAACTCTGAAGAACCCATTGAGTTCTTTGAGTTACACCTTGGTAGCTTAAAAGCATATCCTGTTTTAGCTACAAGATCTAATCCACCTTGTAGCAGTGTTAACTCCCTTATACCTATTGTTGGAATAGCATCAAACAACTCTGCAGTATTAGTAAATACAGTTGCTATCATGGTTGCGCCTCCAGTTCCAGCTCATCTTGTATGGAACCAAACTGGTCCATTAAACTTGGGGGCCCAGAATCAAGTTCCCATTGCAGCTTTGAAGGCGTTGTCGTCATATGATGGGATGGGTAAAATAACAGATGAACACTGCTTAGATGTTTCTTCATTAGCAGTAGTTTATAACATCACCCAAGAAGATGTGATGGTCAGGTTGTTGGTTATTTCTCTAAAAGGAAAAATGCTTCATTGGTATAGAGCACTTCCTCCCGGGTCTATTACTTCTTGGGCAGTACTCGTTGGTCGATTGGTCGATGAATTTAATGTGCATGCAGATCCCTTCTCTCTACTCAATCAGTTTACTATTATCAGAAGGCATCCACAAGAGGAGATTGTCAATTTCAATATTCGGTTCACATGTACCCGAGATAGAGTACCCACTGGATTAAAACCCACTATAGAGCAAGCAATATGCTACTATTTAAGATCTTTTGATTCTGATCTCAACATGATTATATGACAATCACGGGTTTTAACTTTCCCTGCTATTTATTTAGAAGCTGCTAAGGGAGAAGCGGATCTCATTGCTACTGGGAGATATCCTCCAAAAGCACCAATGCCAATTTTTCTAGATATTCCCCAAGTTTCAGGCATGAATCCCTCAGGACCTTCTCCAAAATGGAATGAGCAACCAGTTGTTCTAACAATCCAGTTGCCTCAAAATCTACTAGTAATACCTCCTATCCCTATTCTTCCCGCATTACCTGCCCCACCTCTCCATCTAGCTCCCCAAGAAAATCAGATGACTACCATATTGGACACAATGAAAACTTTGTCAAATGATATGTCATCTATGAAAAAAAGAGAAGCTGAGAGAAATTTCCAGCCACGGAGGTTTCCTCAGATAACAAGAGATGGAGCCACACCAAGTAATAGGGGGCAGGAAAGAAAAAATGTAGTTTATGCAAATGAATAAGAAGATAATGGAGAACCTTCTAATGTTGCTTACTGGTGCTCCACATGTAATGATCCACATGGAGAAGATTCATGTATGTTCCATCAGCACCATATACAAAGTGCAGTCAATGAAAGAGAAAAAGAAAAAATGAAAGGTCATGTAAACATGATCAGAGAGGTTGATCACAACTTAATGATGTCATTAGTAGAGTAGGTTTCAGTACTGACAAGGTCAGGCAAAAAACCTCTACAAGTGGATCCTCAGGAACTCCAACCATTAAGTTTTCCTTCGGCTCCTAGAGCCACACCTCAGAAAGACACATCTAGTGAAAAAAGACCTCCCAATCCTACCTAGAGCTCCGATCCAATGCCAAGAAAGGATTTCCCCCTAGAAAGGAGAATGAAACCCAAGATCAAGCTAAAGAGAAGCTCAGATTTCCTTCATTAACAAAAAGGTAAATAACGGAAGCAACTCAGGGTTATAGGAACAAATACGATACTTCCACCAGGGAAAGAGAGAAGAGTGTTGAAACATCTTCATTCAATATTGTAGAAGAGATGAAAAAGACTCCCTCAAAAGCCAGCATGTATGATGCTCTTCAGTTCCCTGGACAAATTGACCTACTACAAGAATCTTTGAAAATGATGAAATATAAGAATAAAAGCCCTTTTTATTCAAATTCCGTACAAGCTAATGTAACATCTATCATGGGAAAAAATAGACCGCCTCCTTTCTATTTATCTCTTCAAATGGAGGGATGGGTAGTACATAACTGTATGATAGATTCTAGAGCAACAACTACAGTAATGCCCAAAGCAGTGTGCGACATCATGGGTATGGAATATACCAGGAGCCATCCGAGAGTTTTGCAATTAGATGGTACACCAGTAAAATTTGTAGGGGTAATCAAAGATATCCCCATACAACTCCATAGGATGCCTCAAGTAGTCATCATACAGGAAGTGGTGGTTGTAGATCTAGCACCATACTTTGGTATGTGTCTGTCAAGAGAATTCATAGCAAAGATAGGAGGATACTTGTCCTTAGATTATTCACATCTAGAAATACCCTTCAAAGGTAGAAGAATCAAGATTTTTAATGAAAATCCATCCACATTTCATGTGGAAAAGATAGAAGAAGCCAACACTGTGAATATGATGACCAAGGAAATGGGGGATGTAGATCTGATGGAAGAAACTTTGGAAGATCTCCAGTCTGAAGATCAATTTTCTTTAAAGGATTTCAATGCTATGGTTGAGACAGAGATAGGAAGCTATTCTATTGAAAAACTGAAAAAGTAGTCGATTCCCATCCCTGAAGGAAATGTTTCCACTAACCAACTCTGGAAACTTTACTTCGATGGATCCAGGTGCAAAAATGGGGTAGGTGCAGGAATAGTTTTAATTTCTCCTACCGGGAAAGAAAGAGTTTTCTCGTACCGTTTGACATGGAGTTGTACTAACAACGCAGCTGAGTACGAAGCATTGTGTTTAGGACTAAAAAAGGCTAAAAATTTAGGTGCAAAACAACTGCTGATTTATGGAGACTCTGAGCTTATTGTGAAGCAGGTCACGGGAAAATGTATATGCAAGCAACATTATTTAAGAGCTTACAAAAATAAAGTGTTGGATCTTTTGGAAATTTTTGAAGCTCTAAATATAAAATCGATCGCGAGAGAAAATAACACTCATGCAGACCTATTAGCATCAGTGGGATCTAATTTTTGTCCAGTCAGCAATGTCATTCAAAAATCCAAAATTGTGAGACTTATATACAGGCCTTCTGTGCCTGACAAGAATATTTTCTGGCAAGTGTTCGAGAGTGATGAACAAATACTTGATTTTTTAATCCATGAAATGAATTGCTCCAATGGAAAAACATTGCAGGAGGAAGAAGAAGAGAGTTTGATCCAATTAAAAAATAACCACATTCCTAAAGGGCTAATCACTCTTGAGAGTCTCTTTGATAATAATGATAGGACAATGGGCCGAAGGATAAAAGTGGACAAGCATCGGTACAAAGAAGTTGAGTTGGAACCAGGAAAAATGATCAAGGTAGGAACTAGTTGTACAATAGAGGAATTGAATCAGATTAAAGAATTATGTAAAAAGTACCCAGATATTATAGCCTGGATGTATAGTGATTTAAAAGTGTATAGAAAAGATGTGATCCAACACACAATCGAATTAGAAGAAGGAGCTAAACCTTTCAGGCAAAGACAAAGGCCTGTAAATCCAAAAATAGAGGTCCTAATGAAGCAAGAACTATTAAAACTCTTACAAGCCAAAATAGTGTATCCCATCAAGCATTCCACCTAGGTGGCGAATCTGGTCCCGATCAGGAAAAATAATGGTGACATCAGATTGTGTGTGGATTTCTAAAACTTGAATAGAGCTTCACTCAAGGATCATTATCCTTTACCCTAGATTGACCCAATCCTTCATACAGTTGCAGGGGTAGAGAGGTTTTCTTTGCTAGATGGCTTCTCTGGCTATAATCAGGTATGGGTTAGGGATGAAGATCAATACAAGACTACTTTCACTACAAAATGGGGGATGTTTGCCTACCAAAGGATGCCTTTCGGGTTATCAAATGTTGGGGCAACGTTCCAAAGAGCTATGGATGTAGCATTTGGTGAGCTCGCAAATAAGATCATAGTCATCTATTTAGATGATATGATAATATTTTCCCATGATAAGCGAGATCATACCACACATCTAGAGCAAGTTTTCAAAAAATGCAAAGAATTTGGGATATGTTTAAACCCCAAGAAATCCATATTTTTCATGGAGGAAGGTATATTGCTTGGTCATGTTATCTCTAAAGTTGGGTTGTCTATTGATCCTGATAGAGTAAAAGCACTCCTGGAGCTTTCTCTACCAGTTAATAAGACAGGATTGCAATCTTTCTTTGGACAGATAAACTTTGTTCAAAAATTCATTGCAGACTTTGCACAGACTTTTAAACCAATGACAGAGTTATTGAAGAAAGATGCACCTTTCAAATGGACAGAACCAAGAAAGAATGCTTTCAAAAACATCCTAGAAGCAATAGCTCGAGCACCTATTTTAGTCAACCCGGACTACTCTCGAAGTTTCATTTTATATGTTGTCGGAGAGCAAGACAGTTATGCTGCAGTTCTTACGCAGAAAGGAGCAGACAATGAAGAAAGACCAATAGCTTTCTTGAGTTCTACCATGCACAAGCATGAAGAGAGGTATAGTTTTATCGAGAAATAGGTTTATGCTATTATGAAGTCATTAAATAAATTGAAGCACTTTCTGTCCCAAAGCCGCACCATTGTTTATGTAATTCACCCAGATGTCAGGAATTTCATAATACAAGGAGAACTTGGTGAAAAAAGAGTTGGTTGGGTAACTCGTATACAGGAATATGATGTAGAAATACATCCAACTAAGATAGTGAGAGGAAGAGCTCTATGCCAAGAATTGGCCAAACAAGCTGCAAGTGGATATATGGAAAGTCAAGATGTGATGGTAAATACAGAACAAGACCAAGCTAGGGAAAGTTCTGATTGGATTGATGATTTGATGAAGTACTTTCAGACTGGGATGTGCCCTGATAATCTGAATGCTTCCCAAAGAAGAAGGTTTAGAACACAGGCACTAAAATACACCCTTCGATCAGAAGGGTTGTACAGAATAAACATTGATGGTGTGTTGCTGAAATGTATAGGAAATGATAAAAAATAGAAGATATTGGAGGAATTTCACGGTGGCCTCTCTGGCGGACATTATTCGGGCAGGATGACTGCTTTGAAAATTCTTAGAGCAGGTTGTTATTGGCCTTCTATTTTTTTGGATACTTACAAAGTAACTCAGAAATACGAGCAATGTCAAAGGTATGTAGGTAGGAACAAAAATGCTCCTATGCCCTTGAAGTCTATACAAGTTGAAGAACCTTTCCAGCAGTGGGGGTTAGATTTTGTGGGGATAATTGAACCAAACTCATCAGCTGGCCACAAATACATAATCACTGCTACAAATTATTTCACAAAATGGGTAGAGGTTGTTCCTACCAAGAAAGCTGACTCAGAAACTATGGTAGAATTCATAGAAAGCTTTGTTACGAGATTTGGCATACCTGACTCTTTAGTTACAGATAATGGATCTTCTTTTACAGGAGCCAAAATGATTGAGTTTGCTAGTAAGTATGGAATATATTTGAAAACCTCTTCTAATTATTATCCACAGGGTAATGGTTTAGCTGAATCTACCAATAAGAATATACTCAGAATCTTAAAGAGGATGTTAGAAAATAACAAGAGGGACTGGCATTCATTACTCAATCAAGCTTTATGGGCTGACAAAATTTCAATAAAGAAATCCATTAATACATCTCCATATGCTTTAGTTTATGGTAAAGAGGTTGTTCTGCCTATCCATATGGAGATACCAACATTGAAATTGCTAAATCAAATAGATGAAGATGAAGGCCAACCGATGGATGCTCGACTGATGCAACTTTTGCAATTAGAAGAATCAAGAGAACAAGCTTATGATCACCATCAGAAGCATATGATCGATACAGCAGGATGGTTTGATAAGAAAACCACTTTCAAAAAATTCAAGGTGGGAGACTTGGTTTTAAAATGGAATGTAAAGAAAGCTAAACCAGACAACCATGATAAATTTGATGCCTTCTGGGAAGGCCCTTTTGAGATCATTTCAGAAAAATAGTTCAATTCATTTCAGCTAAAGGATCAACATGGATGGATTCTACCTATCACAGTGAACGCGTTTCACCTAAAATTATACTTCAAATAAGATACCAGAAGGAATTCTATGTACAGTATAAAAATATATTATAATGTTTGTAAATATTGTTCTATGTTCAGTATATTTGAAATTTGGTCATATGCTCATGGCCAACCACAGTTTGACAGCAGAGTAGAGGATGGAAAGCGGAAAACATTTTTTTTGTCATTTCCAGAGTTCAAATTTAAAAATGCCACGTGGTCTTTGAACATTTGGTGGGAGGAGATTATAGAAAGTTACCTTGAAAAGCGTTATTTTCCCATTTACGAAGGTTACTAAATCAATCACCGAAAAGAATTCCTGAGCAGACACGTGTTGAAAAATGATGAGGCATCAGTAACCATTTGAAAAGGCAACTAAGAGCTTTGGTAGGCGCTATTGTTATTTCCCATGCAAATTTAAGTGTTTAGTTATATTTTCGAAAGAACATTCGAAAAGAGTGGCCAAAACGAAACACGAGGAGATCCAAGAAAATCGCTTCCACCAACCACAATTAATACAAGTCATTGCATGTCCTTTCCAAACGACGTGAAGAAAAACCTAATTTTTTCACCTAAGAGAAGATTTCGACTGTGCTACTTGCTATTTCCAGCTTTCACAAAGAAAGAAGTTTTTGACTGTGCTACTTGCTATTCTGGGTGTTCACGATAGAAGTTTGTTTCAGAACAGTTCAAAATACTTCCTGGTATATGGCTCCAAGAAAGAGCAAACGATAGGAAATGATTGAGGCATCCCTCTCAGCACCATCAACGATAAGAAAAAGGGAAGAAATGAGTGAAATATTTACTGATAGAGATGCCAGAATTGGTGATACCAGTATAACATGGAAAGACCCAGGGAAGATTCGAAGTAACATCAAAGAAAGGATGGCCACTGGGGTCTCTGCGTCTTCTCCTTCTACTTTCACCTTCCATTCACTATTATACTAGTATGTATATGTCCCTGTGCATTCTTGCCCTGAACTAGTAAAAGCAATTGCCAATTGTTATGATGAGAAGAAAAAAATGTTAGGGACTGCAATGGAAAAGTTCTTTTTACTTTAAGCATAGATGCTTTCATTTCCACTTTCATCGCTGGTCATGTCCCTGCTCTCCAGCCAAAAACCTTTGATCCTGAGCAGCAAGCGAAATATTTTGGGACTACTAAAAAAATGAAGAATTTCCTTGTTTCCCAGTTGAAAGACCTCCCTACTGGGGGAAATCTACCTGAACCCCCTTATGATATAACAAATTTTAAAAACCCAGAATTGTACTCTATTCTAGCCATGGTAGCTGGTCTTAAAACTGATGAAAAGGTCCATGGGTGGCAGGTTGCGTTAGTCAACTGCTTATCAAACCCAAAAAACTATGACTCTATTGTTATGGACAAGAGTGTGAGGCCTATATTTTTTGACTGGTCGGGTTTCTTGTTTTCAGAAATACATGAAGGGCTATCTGCTCTGAAAAGGGGGTCTCAGTTTTCTTTCCACTTCTCATCATACCTGGTGTGGTTATTTTTCTATTTTATGTCTAAAGAGCTAGCTTTTATTTCTGTAAAAGATAAAGATGAACAGGGAAGGGTTTTACCTGTGTGTGAGTGGACAAATGTTTTGTATAGAACAGAGTCATACTATGATTTCAACAGAGAATTTTTAGGGCCTGCCCTAAAAATAATTTATGGAGATGTAAGAAGATTAACCCCTAAAGCAGAAAAGGTGTTGCAGACGAAATACGTCGAGGAAGGCGATTGGTTCATCCTTACTCAAGGAGTTGTAATTAGATTGTATGGTTTCACTGAGAAACCATTTTTACTTCCCCATTATGTTACAGATAGATTGTTTGCCCTGGAATATGTGAGGCAAACTGAACATATCAATGTTAAGTATGGGTCTGGTATTGGAAAAACTAGTACCTGCAATATGTCATTCACTTTTGAAGGGATTATTGTTTCAAGAAGGGGGTAAAATGAACAAATTGCCAAATTTTTAAGGGAATTAGGGCTGATAGAAATTCCCCAGAGATGGAAATATGATCCCCTAGATAGATTTGCTGAGAAACAATCTATTTTGAATAAAATGACAATGAAAAAATATCACGCCTCTGTCAGGCCTGACATTGAAGCCAGAAGGAATAATAATGAAGATGACCCCCTAGAATGGCACATAGAAAGGATGCAGCCCCTGCCCCCTTGGCATGACTTCTACGAGCAAGTAGTAAATTATGACCCTTTGAATAAAACAACGCATGTATTAACCAACGAAAGGATTAACAGAATGCAAAAAAAGGGGCAGATTGGATAGTAGGAAAGATTCATGAATGGTGGCTAATGAGGGTACAAACAGATATGATTACTTCCAGGTACCCGGTGAAGAATGATAATGAATTTTCAATTCGATACAATCTGCATCAAAGTTCTTGGGTTGGAGTTTTCTCGGTAAGAATACCTTCTAGCATTGGAGGTAGCAAAGAAAACAGCCCTGAAATACCACGAAGGCAAGAGGCTGATAAAGACAAGGGGAAGCAAGTAGAAACTGAATAGAAGCTATCCTTAATTTAGACTAAACCTAGAACTTCTAGAAAGAGGTCCATTGAGGAAGTTTTTATGAAAGAGCAGGGACAGACCTATGGCAAAGCTGCTCAGATTATGCTTAAAATGGGATACGAAGGAAAAGGCCTTGAAAAAGGAGGGTAAGGTATCATCGAACCCTTACAAGTAGAGATGAGAGAAAAATGCTTGGCACTTGGAGTTGATGCTTCAAAAAAGGAAAATTATACTTCTAAAACTGTGAAGTTTGTTTCTCCCTCTGATTCAGTCATAGAGTTTGATGAAGAACCGGTTGCTGAAAAGATGAAGAAATTGAAAATTATAGCTGATAAGCAGAAGAAAGAGAAGAGTATTGCTCAAGTTTCATCTAGAGAACAAGATGCCCAAGTTGTTGAGGGCAATACAATTGAGAATTCCCCAAAAAATGAGCAAGCTAAAGGGGATAAAGGAGATAATATTGGGGATACTAAGAATGTCGAGCATGAAGTTTCTCAGACTGAAGACACATGTGACTCACAAGACCTGGCTCAAGGGAGCCAAAATGTAGATATTGAAAAAGAAGTTCAAGTAAAGCAGGAGGTTATTGAACCTGAGAAAGAACAGCGTGGGGGATTTCCCCAAAATTTTCAAGTAATTAATCTCGATGATGATGGTGATGAAGATAACCAGGAAAGGAGTTCTGAGGGATGCACATATGATGAAATACAGAACGTAGATCAAGAAGTGTTGAATGAGCATGATGGAAATGAAGAAGAAAGAGATCAACAACAGATTCTGATGGAATCAGGTATGCTTCCTTTCTTATCTCCTTCTTTTTCTTCTACTCATTCCTATCATAATTCTCCCTCCTTTTCTAATGCGAAGAAAGATGTAACCTTTCTTTTCAAAAATTGGTTTTCTTCCCCAAAAATGGCAACATCTTCCCATACTCAATTCAACGTCAACATTGCATTGGTCCCAATCCCTTTCCTCCCCAACGTATGTATCCCGACCATCGAATCAACACCCCCACAGAATAACGAGAGTCATCCGACCCTCTCAAAGCTGAAGAATTTGAAAAGGGCCAGTAAGAATGCTTTAGACTGGTGGACCTCTCATTCTACCGAAGATCCGAAGGCACCTACCAATGCTCATGAAATAATTGCCCTGGATCCTGTCACTATGCAGAGGAAAAAGGTAAAGTTGACACCAGTGACAAAGAAATCCAAAGGAGAAATGACTGTCGAAGATTATCAGGCAGAAGAGACAAATGAAGATATTTCTCAGTTACAGATGCAAGATGAATGGGGAAAAGCACAAGCTCACCTAGGGACTATATATCTGCATGGGGGGCATTACAAAGAAAAATTCTTGAAGGAATATGATAAGAGAAAAGAATTGGAATCAGTTTTGCAAGAACAAAAACTGATAGAAAAAGCTTTGAAGCTGGAGGTAAATAAGTGGGAAGATAAGTTCAGTGTTGCTGCTAGTGAAGTAGCCCAATGTAAAGAAAAATTAGAACAAGCAGAGGCATAGATTCAGGCTTTGAATCTGCAAATTCAGTAGCTCCAACAATAGTTGGCAGACAAACAAAATACTTCGTCAGGGCTGTCTAAGGAAAAGGTGAAAGAAATGAGGACAAAATTGCTAAATGATTTGTTGGCCCTGGGCCTTAAAACGTGGCCTTTATTATTGTATCTAGCTAAGGTTAAAGAGGTAATAGAGATAATTGGCGAAGAATTCAAAGCTGCCATCAGTTTCCTGCAAGAAAGAGAAGATGTTGCTACCAAGATTCAAATATTGTCTGAGAAAATGCCAGAAAGTATAGCAGCCAAGGTGCGAAGTGAAGCCTGGTCTCAGGCTAAGATTGCAGCCAAGAATTTCTTCAGGAGATTTAAATTAGTGACCCAAGGAAGTAAACTCCTACAGGAGTTGGAGACTGAAGCAAAAGGGTTACTCAAACATTTAGATTTGGCCATTCAATGTGGACTCCCATATTTATGAGATGATAATTCAAAATTTCTCAGTGAAAATGCACTCATTTCATCTTTGAAAACTTTTGTTGAAGATCAATCAAAAATAGAAGGCTGGAGCGAACCTGTGGAAGAAAAGCAAGTATTAGAGATGGTTCAAAAACTTACACAGGTTAAGTCCTGTTTACAGGAGTTGATTTCAAGGCACAAGATAATTTCTCATGATAAAATAGAAGAACTCCAGTATATATACCAGCTTTTCATAGATTCTTCAGATTTGGAAGATGAAGATTGGAAACAGGTTTGCCGCACTTGTGAGGAAGTGGTAGCTGCAGTAGATAAAATCAAAAAATCAAGGCGTGCTAGCCAGAAGCAGCAGACAGAGGCTGGGACTAGTTCTCAGCACTAATAAAAAAAATATAGTCAAACATTTCTTTTGAAGTATTGATGTATTTTAGTAATAAGTCTTTAAGCTATGATAGGAGTTTTGAAAAGGTAATGCTTACTTGTTTAAAAGTGCATTGTTTTCTTACTCTTTGCTTTTGTAACACCTTCTTTACGTATTTTTGACTCCGTTTCCCAATGGATGAAGGTCCTGGATTCTAAATATTTTGCTAGCAAAAAATCCCCTGGAAGGCGCCAAGAATGTTAGTCTAAAAAGACTACCCTCGAAGACAACACAGTTTTTTGCAGCATGATGCTATTTTGTGTGTTCTTCTATTAAAATATGCAGTTTATTTTTGAGATATTATGCAGAGGAAAATGGACTAAGGCAAGACAATGTCACGATTTCATGACATGTCAAGTTTTCACTGTGAAGGAGCGCAAAAGGGACCACAAGGCCGAAATGTCGCGATCTCGCGACATGTCAAGTTTTCACTGCGGAAGGAGACAAAGACAAGCTCAAGGAAAGGAAGACGTCACGATTTCGTGACATGTTGAATTTTTGCTCCAAAAGAAAGAGAGGGAAGCCAAAGTTATAAGAATGTCACGATTTCATGACATGTCTAGTTTTCACCATGGAAAGGGATAAAAGAGACTAAAAAGGAAGAGATGTCACGATTTCGCGACATGTCAGTTTTTCGCCAAGGAAGAGGAAAAAGCAAAACTACAAGCCAAAATGTCACGATTTCGTGACATGTCTTATTTTTTCCTGAACAGAAGCCTGAAGGAGACAAAGTGCTTAAAGACGTCACGATTTCGCGACATGACAGTTTTTGCCGACAAGTATATAATTAGCAACTAAAACATGCTTTTCAAATAGACTGTTTGATTGCAGAGGATGTCAGATAAATGGAAGAGTATCAAGTCTGGAAGATTTGGTTTCAGCAGATCTTTATTTATTATTAGAAACTGTATCATATTGCTTGTAATTGATTTGAAATCAAAGATGTAACAACTGTAAAGATACCCATCCTTGGGTATATATAATAGTGAACGCATTCTAAAAAAGGGTCGGCTCTTAGGCATTTACAAGACTGAATGTACATCCTCTGGATACAAGCAATAAAGTTGTTCTTCCATTTGGCTTCAAATCTTTCTGTGTGCAAGTGTATGTATTTGAATTCCTAAACTTCTATTTCCATTATTGAGTTATATATTGTATCTGTTCTAAAAATTGGACTATACATGTATGAATCATATTGCTGGAGTTAAGAATCCTTTACGCATATATGTGTCGGGTGAATATCTGAATCACATTTAGAGAGTTAAGATTTCTGCAAGGAATATATAATAAAAGCTTATAGACAGAAATATGTATGCTTTTATTTTGATTGTTGTCTAATCTGCACCGTGAGAAAAGTTTCTAGCTACGACTATATTTCCCTTTAAAGCATTCCCCTTCTTTTTGTTTCCCTTTTCTCATATAAAAACCCCAAGGAACCAGCCTACTCTGGAGATTAGATGGAAAAAAACCAAGCTAAGTCCGTCTACTCAATGTTGGCAAGGTCGAAGGTGCAACATATCAAACCAAAGGCCGATTTTGTTCCAATAGGTCCCTATATCATCTCTGAGAAGATTTGACCTAGGACATATCGCTTAACATCGCTTGAAGGTGTTGAAGATCCTAAACCTCTCAACATCCTTCATATTAAAGCGTACTATGCCTAAAAACCATCAAAAGGCTCCAAAGGCATTTGTAAGCCCTTTGGTCACACCATAAAAGGCTCCAAAACAATCTAAACCCTTTGGAAATCGAAATTTCAAAAATCCATAAAAAGTAAAAAACAATAAAAATCCAAAAACATTGTTAAAACATAAAATTTCAAAAGCATTTGCATTGCATTTTTATTTTACATATTCATTTCATTTAGTTGCATTGCATTAGGAATTTCCATCCATCGCACTCACATTAGGATAAGTTGTGTTTTCAATCTTACAAATGATACCATGCTTGTATTTCAATCATGCATCTTTGCACTATCATCATCATCCATCACCCTTGTGAGTAATTGTCTCAAAACAACCCCTCCTATTGCTATGATGAATATGCTAGGTGATCATTTAGCCATACCTAGTGGTCTTCTCATATTTGGTAGAAATATTGCTTTGCTTTTGTAGATGAGGTCTAGTTTTTATAACACTTAGCATATCAAAATCCCATCACTAATCAAATGCATTAACAATCCTAATTAGGATAAGGGAAGATGAACACTACGAAGTGGTCTAGGTCACTTTAGGTGAAAGGTTTTGTTACTTTCTCATTTTGTGAGGCACAATGGTCTAGAGTAGTGGTTTTTGGCAAAAGGACGAGTTTACCCCCTACCTGAATAAATGCCTTGCTTACAAATGAAGGAGCAAAAAAAAAACCCAGAAAATCAAATCCAAATCAAATCAAGATCAAAATCAATGTAAATTCAAATCCCTTGCTCAAAAAGAAAAAAACCAAAGTACAAAAATAAATAGTGATTTTATCACTATACAAAACTAAAATGTGATTTTTATCACTTTACATGAGCAAGTATCCCAATAAATTGAAGAAAAGAAAGGGGTGAGCTTGAATCCCCTGAATGATCACTTCTCAAAATCCATAGGGTGATCCCCAATACAAAAATGGGCTGAATGAATCCCACTTGACATTGGGGTAGGTCTAAGCAGTTTAAAAATGAGCTAGATTTAGGTGGACTGGATCGCCTAGTGGTTTAGTTTTACTGAGTTCAAACCTAGGATCAGATAGACATTTGAGGATCCCCAATACATCAATGGGCTGAATGAATCCCACCTGGAACTAGGGTATGCTTATGCCTTATCTAATATATTCATTTGCACACACAGGGGTAATGAATAGCATGGTCTTTCAGAATGAAAACTTTAATTTTCAGAGGTCTAGTATGGTCATTATACAAATTTTGATATGTCAACTAGGGTATTTGAGTTTCATGGAATACCTCAAAAATTCCCAAATAGCAACAAAAAATTTTCAGGACAATCATCAAATATCAACTTCTTTTATGGGATTTTTTATTAGAAATATGCATAATATATATGTTAGATATCGTATGGATGTCAGAAATGATATTTAAATGACTACTAACTATGTTATCCATATTATTTTCACCACAAAAACTTATGAATAGAAAAAATACATCATTGCATATCACATATAGGTGTCCAATTGATTAATTTTTAATAAAATATAGCAATTACAATTCATGATTTTTATAATTCTGTGGTGTCATCCATTAGATGGTTAAACTCATATTGCATTCATACATTATATTTTAAGTAATTAAAGCATACATGTCTATTTAAAATAAAATCATCATCATAAAAATTAGGTAGTACATACATGGCAAGAATCATATCATAACATCATAAACTAAATGCATACAAGTACTAAAAATTAAACATGCATTTACCATCAAACATTGCATTCATATACATTCACCATAAGTAGTCCATCTACACATACATATCACTGCATCTAATCATATATCATATAGCTATCTAGTGCATGTCATCCATACATCACATCATATAGCATTTAATAAACATAACATCAGCATTGCATCCACATGCATCTCATAAACATAAAACAAATAAAAATTGCACATATAATAAGTCTCAAATGTTAGATCATATATATATATATATATATATATATATATATATATATATATATGTGTGTGTGTGTGTGTGTGTGTGTGTGTGTGTGTGTGTGTGTGTGTATAAAAAATATAGAGTACATCAGCATATGTCCAAAATACCCATAGGCTACATCTGTGTAGGTCCTCCACATTACACACAAAAATGGTACAATATTTGGCATAGATCTATACTAAGAAACACCTATGCTTCCAGTCTATGAGGTTTCGTTATTGCATCCACCCTCCCTATGAGTCTACTTGGAGCTGGCACCTAAGGTCCTCTCGGACCTGTGAGTCCTATGACTGGAGCAAGTTGAGGACTCCCCTGTCTCCCTGGTCTAAGTCCTCTAAGATCCGAGAGCCATGGGCCTCTCAGGAACCTAACCCCTGAGTAGCTCAATATATCCCCTCAAAGTAGATATGTAGGCAACATTTGATGATCAATCACTAATATGCTACTGCACTAGATCCCATAGTCTCCTAACCTCTACCATCGAATCTATCATGACTATTCCCTATACTATTGGTACTACTAGAACTACTAGAGCCACTAGGAATGTTAGAGTACCCTATGGAGATTAGGGTTCTACTCTCCCAACCCTGAGTGAGTCACGCTCTATGATCATAGCATCTAACTATGACTATATAAGGATGTGCTACCCTGTAACCCGTTGGTTCTCCATATCTATTATGGTAATATGTGCTTTGAGAGCTATCTTCTCCTCCTCATAGTCATTCCACTGAGCCTACCCTACTATGAGTTATGATCATAGGTCTCTAACCTATGCCTCTAAGGTGGCTATAGAGGTATCTATCCCTAGAATTTGTATCTAAAGTGTGCCTACCTGAGTCTAGAGGTTGGCAACTTGAGCCCTAAGCTATCCAATCTCATTTTTAGGTGCTACCTCACCCTCTTCGAGGGTCTCATCCTCCTCCTCAACCTCGAGGGCATCCTTAGTAGCTACTCCCTCACCCCACTCACCCTCAGTACTCTAACAAAATCAGTGCCCATGAGGATCGACCTCTTCTACCTCTACACCCTTTGTTGCTGCATAATTTGTTATCCTACCCAAGGGGCCCTCCATACCCTGCCATACCTTGGTCATCCACTAGGTGTTGTAGTCAAGTGTAGTCCTTGCATCTATCAGCCTGGACTCCTAAAATTTGTCATCCTTCTTATCCAATGGAGTCACTCAGGGCCATGTCAGGTTCCTCTCTAAGGTGAGACGGTGATAGATGGTGGGAAGCTTTGGGGTATCCTGTCTGATGCTGAACTATCTGGTAATGCAATAGAAATAAAAGAACTTGTGTACCTCAAACTTGCATTCGAGGAGCCATCTATCTCTACATGCTCATCGTAGATAGCCATCAACCTCTGTCCATGGTGGGTAGTCTAAATAGGGGCACCACTCAATCTGGTCCACCTACAACCATGCAAATTGCTCTATGTAGTACTTTAGGTCCCTTATGCGAGACCTGATCTGAAAGCCCTCTTGATCATGAGGCCAACATGTTGTATAGCACCGGTGCATCTCCTCAATGATTATGATCTTGAGTGACAATATCACAGGCTGATGAGTGGTGCTCACTAGGATATCTCGCATCCTAGCCAGGAGGTTATAGGGGAACCTCACTCCAAAAGTATCAGGGAGAAAAATTTTCATAATCAGGTGCATGAATATGGTCACTCATCGAGATAAAACTTTCTCAGTGTACTAGTGCTCAATATGGACCCCTCCATGGTCTGAGTGTTGTTGTTTAGTATCGCTACGATGACTAAAGATCTCATAAAATACTACCTTCTTCACATTGGTAGGTGAATATGTGATGCCCTCGCCATCTAGAGGGAGTCAAAGTATGTGGCACACATCCTCCAGTGTCATAGTCATCTCACTTGTCGACAAGTGAAAGGTATTGGTTCACGCATCCCAGCATCGGGCCAATGTAGTCATGTAGGCCTGATCAGCCCGGATGGTGGGAAGGCATAAGACATAGCCAAAACCCATGGTCCCAAACCAATATTGCTCTACCTGAGTTAGGGCACCGTGCAGGTTACGAAGGATCTCTGATTCCCTCGCCCTCATAGTTAGAGTCTAGTCGCAAGCAGAACAATAGGGTAAAAATAATTAAAAATCAACCAAAAACATTCAAAAATGGCTTAAAAAATGATAAACAAAATCATAAAATATCAAAAACATAAAAACATTCAAAATATATTAAAAAACATTTTCAAAAAAATAGTTAAATCAGTTCAAAATTAAAAAAAAAATAAAAAAAATTGACAAATTTTAATCAACTACCTGACCACGGTTGGGACCCGTAGTCAGCGCCAACGGTAAAATTTATGATTGTTGGATTTTAATTCTAATTGTGGCTAATATTTACGGATCCCAATTTGACAATTGGGAGCCGCGTCTACCGCTCGTGGCTAGAGACTATGAATTTTTTAGGGTCACAGGCCATCTCGAAAACCCACAAAAGTATTTAAAATAAATTAAAATTTAAAAAATATTAAAAATAAATTTAAAAATAAATACAAAAATATAATAATCAAAACCCTAAAAAAAAAATTGTTTTCTACCCACCCACCTAATCTAACCTAGGCTAAACCTATCTAGGGTGTGGTTCATTGTCGGCAGTTTAATAATGTTCATTTAGCCCATTACTTAGTGAGGTTAATTTTAAAATGGTAGAAGCAAATAATGGTCGAGGGTTTGTGTGCTTCTACCTTAGTAGCACCGGCTCCTCCTATTTAGTCTGCCATTAGTACAAGTGGTAGTGAGGTCGAGTTTGCAGTAGTGTTCTGCATCAAAATTTTGCACACCTCTTAGAGCTCTTAGATTTGAAAACTGACAGTTGGAAATAATGACGTTGAAAGTGACATATTTTTCTTAAATATTTCCAATTTTTTCCCTAATCGCAGCTAGCACCCACAGGCAGAAACTAAGGTTTTTTGACCACAGGTATGAGCCACAACTAGGAAATTTGAAATTTTTAGTTGATCTTGTCACCCGCGACTAGCAATCGGACATAGTTACCCTAAAAATTTCATCATGAGGGGTCTTAAAAATAAAAATTAAAAATACCCATCTAACTAGAGTTACCAAAAATATTACAAATAACAACAAAAATTAGATAAACCAAAAGCCAAATGTGCCTTGTACCTAGTAATTTACCCTATACACTTGGTGGTTGTAGTGACTTGTGATCCGTGTAATCCGACGAGATGAGTAAATTACCATAAGGACATTTAGGGTAAATTCATCATCGCTGAATTGCTATGGTTCATTTCAATCTTGAAGAAGGCCTCGAAGGTTGGACCGTCCTATGGGAACGAAGCAATCATGTCAATTATTCTATGATATTTTTAGCAGATCATCAAACAATATGATTCAACACATGCCTAAATGGAATTGTTATCATATTAATTCCCTAATAAAGCCTTCATGGTTGGACCGCTCTACGGGATAGAGATATACAATTAATCTTAACAAATGTCATCATAGATGATTAGGCCTAAGCTAAGTATCAAGTGCTAAACCTTAAATCGTTCAATATCAATCATAGTGGTCAAGCAACTTGTTGCTTCATGTAATTGTCATTACCCTTATCGACTCGTCGCTTGAGGGGGTAGTCATAATATCATAATCATAATCAAATTCAACAGAAGATCCCTTAATCGTAGATCCCTTGACCTTGTCAAAATTGCGTTCATCTTATGAATCATTGCCAACAACTATCATAAGCTCACCCTTTGTTGGGGAAAAAAGCAAATATGACAGTTGTTGAGTGGTAATTTTACCCAATTGTGAAATTACACTCTTCCTTAGGGTTTGGATCCCAAAACCCTCTCTTGCAAAGAAGTTAAACAAACAACTTCTCCAAGGTCTTTGCTATATTTACATTTGCATATGTGTGTTAGTAATCTCAATAAAAATATATCAATTCAATGCTAGGAACACCTTAGTGATTGCAAGTAACTGTAAACAAGGGGCATGTGTTGGTTTATTTTATCATGCTACTTTAATTATTTTTAATGAAACCGAAATAAATAAATAAAATGTGAGTTGGCCCTCATATGACCATGATGTAGTGCCTAAATTCCTTTTATCATGAGGGTTTTAACACAGATTTTATCTTCCATTATTAAGTGGATTTTAATCAAATTATATCTTGCATTAAATCATACTTTTAAACATGTAAATGAAGATTAAATCTATCTATGAATGTGAATCCGAAATGATGAATAGGCTCCAAATGTAGCTGCTTATCATGAAGATTAAGATAGCCTTTAGTATGAATAATAAATTATCTCTCTTTGGTGAAATTAATTTTCACAAAGAGACAATAATGTATGACCTTAAAATAAGGGTTTTAAAATGTAATTCAATTATCCCCCTTTTATGAAATAATTTTCATAAAGAAAGGTAATTTAATGCTTCGAAATAACAACATTTTAATATAATATGTAAAATTTCCCCCTTCAATGAAATCAAAATTTTCATGAAGAACAGGTACATTTATGCTCCAAAAATGGTAATTTGTGAAATGCCATAAAACATAACCCCTTGAATGAAATTGAATTTTTCATGAAGGAAATATCATCATAGGCTCATGAATGAAGTATGAAACTGAAAGAATCAAATTTGACCTCAAAATGGAAATTTTACACTCTCGAAATTTAAAAATTTGCTATAAAAATAGCAACTTAGGGTACTTTTTAAAAATATGAATTGACTCCAGAGTAAAAATGTCTAAGTGCAAAGTGCAACTACAAAGTATATTCTATGCAACCATGCCATTATCTTTGGGTTTTGAAATTTTTTTAATTTTTATTTTAATGTCCGAAAATTAAAAAAATCTGCATTTTAAAAGTTGAAAACAGAAAAATGAAAATCTGCATCAAATCAAATGTTAAAAAAACAGAAATGCAAAGCCTCATCAGTTTGATAGCACCCCGTCCTGCAATAAGTTCATACATGCAACCTAGCTTATTCGACCCACAAATTTGCACAACAAAAATAAACTAAGTGTTGGCTCCTAAGCTTCAAAAATAAATTTTCAGATTCAAACATTCACGTGAAGTAACCAAAAAATAATTACATAAACTTCACATACAAATCCAAAATCTGAAATAGGAAATATACCAGTTAAATCCCAGCATGCAAAAAAAATCTTATTCTTTCTTGCTAACAAGACCTGAAATTTCTGAACAAAAGCTTGGCATTAAAAATGTGTTTCCATTTTTACATTTCAAATTCGACAGCCTCTGGCCTCCAAAAGTTCCAGCCCTTATGCATGTTGTTTCTCCAGTTTTTTAAGTTTTGAAAATGGTCTTTTTGTTTCCATTTCCCTAACCTTTCATTTTGCCCTCTCTTAACGGTTTGGTTTCTTTTCCTCTTCGTTGGTTTTCCTTGTTTGGTTTTGATGCTTAATTTCTTTTGTCTTTTTTCGTTTGCATTCCGCCACGTTTCATAATGCTTACTTTCCATAAAATGTCCATATCATAAATAAACACTTTATAAAATAAAATGTTGTGCTTTTAAAATTCATATGGCCCTCATAACGTGTTTTATATATTATTTTTTTAGTGCCTTCCGAAACATCCTTTCATGACGCCTTTGACTGATCTTCGTCATGATAGTATTTCCACACCCAACATCTATTTCATATACATGCACTGTCCTCGTCTAGGCTATCAACGTTACCGACATTCTGCCCCGAGACTGCCATTGGAACCTCCACACAATGGCTCCCATGTCCACGTGGATGATATATTTGACATGTTGTGATGTATGCCATGGATGATTCGAAATTATCACCGTTGTTCTGTCACCCTACAGCTGCTGTTAACCAGATATCACCGGCCATGCTCCTTAACTGATTTGCGTTGTCTCTGCATGTAATGTAACACTATCTAGTTTCACCTGAATAGTGTTGTTCGTTGAAACACAGTCATCCCCTAGCGCTGCCCATGTGAAACCATGCATCTATTCGCTCATTGGCCCACGTTGTAGCCGGGTCTCTATTGCCCTCACCAGTTTTCGTCAATACTATTGTTAACCAGGCATGACAAAATCCTCGATGGGTCTTCGTTAACGATTCGTAATATTCTTCCTCTATCGCCTCGATGTAGCTTTGTTGGTATTCCACAACCCGAGTACCTTTATTTTCCCCATTAAACTTTATTCTAATTCGACCAAGTCTTGGAAAGATGAAATAGTTTTGTCTTTATGTGCCACAAAATCCCCTTTTAGACTTTGACCTTAAAAAATATCACCCTCCACGGGCTTTGATATCTCTTACATCGGGGCCAAAGATCATGCCAGAAATTATTCTTTGTACTATCACCTTGGTCATGCCTTGGTTAATAACAGCGTTATCGAATTTGATGTAACTTCCCCTGTCATTAGAAGTTTCGACCACCCTTAGAGCATACGAGATTACACTACGTGGGCCCATTTGGGTTTATATTCGCAATTGTTGTCTGTCACCCTGCAACGCCATGGTCTTGATACTCTGCATTTTCGTTATTCGACAGAGCTTCTAGTAGCCACGTTTACCCTATCATCAAACTCATGCTATTCTAGGCGCTACCTAATCGCCATTGCTCACAGGCGAATCCCGTGTTCTTCCTCTCGATCTTCTACGTACCCCGAGACAATTGTATTTTTGGAATCCATATACACTGTCCGGATTTGCTACACGCTCTTCGAATCTTCGGGGGGTGGTCTACGTCATTTGGTCACCGTCGTGATCTCTCGCTATCTCATAAAAACTCCAACCTTCAAAAATTGCCAAGCTCCCAAAATTATAGCCGTTAATTTGTGGATAAGCCTTCATCGAATGTCTACCTGGTCTGATAGCTTTCAAATTCTTTGTTATGACAGTGAACGACATCTCACATTTTACCAAGTGGATGCGGTCGTCTAACGTCTATTGCGTTCTCTTCAATAAATTCTACCGTCTGCTCATAACCGTGGCCTTCCACATGTTCTTTGGGTGTGCTCTGACCCTGAATGGACGTTCTAGCTTTGGGTGAAATGAATATTCTTCTACCTCTGACTGACACCACCAAATCATATTGCTGTATCTACGCCTGCCTATTTTAAAACATGCCAAACTGCCTGTTTCATCTGTGTTACCTCTGCTACAGAATCCCTGCGAGTGCTGAAATCTGACAGTCTGATTTATAGAACCAAAATTTACTCCAACATGATCGCTGTACTTGCCGATGGTCTGTTGAGAATCTGTATTCCGATTTATGCAACCGAATACCATGTGGGTCCATTGTGAAGCAAGGGCTTGAAGTCCTTGTTTGACTCCACGTCACTCTCTATCGTCGAGTCTTCGAATCCCGATCATCGTAGCTATCCACCATGGCCTTCTCCGAAGTCATTCGTTTTCATGCTACGCGTTTTCCTTGTCGCATTCTCACATCGGCGTCTTCATTATTTTCCAAGTGGGGGATTCCCCATTCTCCCAGTGATGCTCCACTGTGCTTCGTTGATGCCATCCTCGTTTACTACTGTCGCTACCTTTGGTGAAAACATTGTTGTCATACTATCCAACCTGCACTGTTTAGATCTGCTTTGGCATTTTTTAGGGCCCACGGCATTGAGAGGGAATGCTCACCCTTGGTGAACATTTAAAAATATATTCATTAGTCTCACACTAGGCAGCGCTATAAAATCGTCTGAATCTTCAGTATGGCTTTTATGATGGATACCAACCCTTTCAAACCTTTATATATAACACCTTTCGTATTATTGCCTCACCATATGCCTTGCCACGCTTTGCCGATCGTGTTTACCCAGCATCAACAGGTACCCTAACAATAGTCTGACTGAGCTCTGATGTGTCTAGCTATACACCTCGTCATCTTTAACCTTGCCTAGGTCCACTGTTCTGTTGCTTGCATGTATCCATAAATGCCTTCACTTGTGGGATCTGTTACACTGTGCATTAGAACACCTTATCACTGCATACTACCCACTTCTATTCAATCGGCTCTTTTCATGTCTGACATCCCGATGCTCGTGACTTGCCGAGGGATCATCTAAGTTCGGTCATTATGAGACCATGCGTTCGACGCAGCTTGACTCCTCAAATTATTGGGTATGCTCTTTAAAAATTACCACCTTGTCATGATGTGGATTGCCTTCGTATGATCCTCATCACGGTACACGCCATCGCCATGTCACACGATGAACCAATTTCTCTGACCTGCGGCGGCCTCTGGGTCCACACCCCTGCACATCATAAAACTTCGAATTAGACTTCACAATATCTAACAAATGATTTCAACCTTATGTATAATATAGTCTATGATCATAGTTATGAAGGTAAGCACCATATTGCCTTATGGCTATTTAATTTATTTTTCTTATTTTATTTTTTTGATTTTTTAAAATTTGTTTTATATGTGTTTGATTATTATTATTATATAAATATAATAATATTATTAATATTATTTTTAATTGCTTTTTAGACTTATATATATATATATATATATATATATATATATATATATATATATATATATAAAAGCTTATTTCTATATATATATTATGTAAACAAAGTTTACATATGTTATTATTATTATCATAATTATGTACATGTATATAATTATAATAATAATTTTTTTTTTAATTTAATTTTTTTTTGTAGAATATTTAACCAATTTGAATTGCTTTAATCCAAATGTTCCAAGAATTGCAAGTGATGAGCACATTTGGGAGACCTTTAAGACCAACCTATCAACTAGAACAACTCAACACCTCAAAGACAAACAAAGGAGACTCCACTCTGGAAGACAACTTAACAAAGCATATTTATGGATATGGTAACAAAGCATATTTATGGATATGGAACTTTCAACAAATACGACTCCAAAGATGACGAAAGACAACAATAGACGCTACCCAAGAAGACACCTTACAAATCGTGATGCAAAATTCAAAGATGTTACTTGCCAAACTCAGCTCACTAAGGATACCAAAATCCTCAAAATGCAAACAAAAAGGTGGGTCCCCAAGTTTTGGGGCTAGTTGTGGAGCAGCCATTATGTAAATCTAGCTACAAGAGGTCAAAACAAAATACCTCCCATTACATAAAAACTGTGGTAAATGAAAATAATATGTAAAACCCTCCATTTACATAAAAAACTACAGTACATAGAAATAAACCAATAAATAATTTATTTTCTCATTCTTAGATTCACTTCCCCTTTTACAATGCAATACCAAGGGAATATATATCCCCAAAGAAACCTTAAAACTTGAAGCCCTAAAATAAAACCCTAAAGCCTAATACCCTAAAAATAAATAAAAATTTACTATTTTCGGAAAATTGATTTTTCCACAAAAAAAATACCTTTTTAAGTAATTACTATTTTTGGCAAATTAGTTTTTCATAAAATTTTTTTTTTTTTAGTAATTACCATTTTCAGCAAATTATATTTTGCATCAAATAATTTCATTTTGAGTAATAAAAAAATTACTTTATAACTTCTTTTAAAAAACCCTCTAAAGATAGGCTTCTGCATCAAGCCACAACAAATGGTGACTCTACTGGGAAATGCTCTTGAGTGTTTCGGTAAGAACCCACACTTTGAAAACACACCCAAATATTAGAATTATAAGCATCAACAAGTATCCATAGAATGAAAATAGACCAAAAAGACATGAACCCTCAAAATCATTTAGCATCAGCTCAGTGTGTGCAAAGTGATTCATTCTTTATCATCTGAAACCATTCAACAATCCATCATCAGTTTCCCATTGATGTTTGTATATTTATGATTAATGCATATGATATGTTATGGATGATTTCTGCAATATTGGATGTATTGAAAGGATGCTAAAATATGAATGACCTATTTTGTAGAGACTCAAACTTTCTAATACCATAAAAGAACGGACTAAAACTATCTAACCCTCTTAGGATCAAATGTGTGTGTAGTGAATTTATTTACCAGATCAAGAGCTTAGTTATGAACTGCTACAATCCAGAACTAGTGTTTGTGCAAGTGGACTCAGAGCTTTGGGGAATCAAATTCTCAACTGAAGTATGATGAGAATTTGACCCTATCCTTACTACTCTGATCTTTGAATTTATTACCTCCTTTTGACCAAAATGGTTAAACCTGTTATGGATGAAACCACAAGGCTAGCCTATCCGTTAGAGCAATTAGAGGTCTCATTTTTAAATGATACATGTCACCATGCATGAGCATACTCCACTGCCAATCAAGTGTTTATAGCCTCGATGGAGGTTATCCCCATAGTCTATGATTTTGCTTTTGATTTCTTGAATCTTAGGGATGACTACCCATCCTTCTGAGGGGACATGTAGTATGATCCTTATAACCAAATAGTCAGTGGTATGATAGAAACAGATTTAGAGCTTTGGGAAATCATATTCTCAACCTAAGTATGATGAGAATTTGACCCTATCCTTACTACTCTGATTTTGGGTTTCAAGTATTATGGAAGTGGTGAAAACCACTATTTTATGGACTATGTTACATGATAGGACAGACAAGAATGACTCTTTTTGCCTCACATTTTCTTCCAAGGATGGTTTTGGCCATTTTACCCAAGATGTTTTTAATATGTGCAAATTGTGTTTGGTTCAATATAGCTTTGGCATCAGTTCCCCATCTCAAGATCTTCTTAGTGAATTTTGTGCAATGATCCTAAGAGAATATGACATACTTTTTAGTGATTGTCTTTTAAATGTAGATGCAAGTAAGATGTAATGTAATATGAAATGTACCATTGAATACGGATGAATGAGATGGAGTATATAAAATTTTTCACCCTAATTTGCAAAACTGACAACTTCATGTGTCCCTAGTTTCAAACGATATTCTTTATTGTGTTTGTGGTACTCGTGGAGCCTTCTGCAATAAAATTTTGATGTTTAATATTATACTTGTCTTAGTGAACATTCATGAGGATACGAGCTAACATCTCACTCTAAAATACTAGAAAAAAAATAAAACTTGGAAGAAAATAAATATAAAACACACAAATCAAACTTACAAACATCCAAAACAAAAGCCAAACCCACAACTGAATAGGAAAACCAAAATCTATATACAAATGTACAATATGGTACAAAATGATGCAACGCTTGAACTATCACTTCCATGGATCCCAAACATGATTAGAACATTTCAAAAGACAAATAACGTGATACTCATGCCAAATGTTATAGGAATCCAACAAAAATAATATTAAGCCAAAAAATGCAACAATATTCAACTTACCTCTCTCACCCCACCAATTTAGCATAGTTTCATTGACAATCCCATAGGTGATATTCAACTCATTAAATTGATTAAAAATATTTGATTTTCAATTGTTTCTTGTCTATTCTTTAAAATGTCAATTTCACAACTCAATTCTGAATTTAGAACTAGGCTTTCTTTTTTGAATATGAAATCTTGCAAGAACGAGACTATTTCTACAAATTTCAAAGCTAATTTATTTTCCAAATTTTTAGGCCAATCAAATTTATGCAAAAATATGCAAGCATCTAGGATGTTTATCAAATTAGAATCATTATAAGCTTTTATCCTAGATTCTATTATCAGCTATTGGTGAATTTGATTTAACAATTCAAGTGCATCAAATTCTTTTTTATTTATCAAAGCAATACTATTAGAGGTGTGAGTAGACATTGATTCAAATTCTTTGTTTGCTTCTAATGGCATTTCATCATAAACATCATTCAAATTCAATAAATGGTCATACAAATTTTCACCTGAAGCTTGGATGCTTGGATACAAAAGGTTAGATTTTACCTTTTGCACATTTTCATTTACCAAAGCTTGGTGAGGATTTGCAATTCCTTCACTGATTACCTATTCATCAAACATACCAAAATTGGGCACCCAATTAAAAATGTGTCCATCCTTTTCAACTCGTAAATCTTGTTGGTCAAGGTGTGTATCAAGTAACCCATCTTGATAATCAATCATTTGAGTTATTTCCAATAAATCAACCTCTTTGTCATTTGATTCCAACTCCTTGTTCACTATCCATGGTATATCTTCATTTGAATCCTCAAAACAATCATGCGAATTAGTATCCAAATTTTCAATATCTTGAAATGAAATGGTAAATTTTACCTCTTCCTCATCTAAATTAGATGAGTCATAAAAAACATTTACGATTTCTTCCCTTTCTATTTCAACAAAATTTTCAATGAATTTATGTTCAATATGATCAAACTTTGTAACCTTCTCTATTATTGTAAATGCAATATATTCATGTGAAGTTGAAGTTTCAACATCCTACATATCAAGTGGAATAGAATTTTCATCACTAGGGATGTGAGAAAATAACACATCTTCTTATCTTACCCAACCATTGTAAAATTGGCATCCAAATTCATGGGATGAAACTCTATGGTATCTGTAACATGATCTTTTGATTCCTCCACCAACTCTTTTTCTTCATTGTCCTTGGTAGTAGGATTGTTATCGTTTTCCAAAATTTGATGAGATTCTAACCCCTCTTCCAATATATTCTCAAATTGTGCAGGAGTTGTAATATCTTCCTATGAGAAAGTGATTGTGTTATCCTACATATCAATTGAGACAAGGGTTCATTAGAAGGTTTAAAGTGAGCATATTAATCCAATTTCTTCCAATTTTCATAGTGATCATCTTCCAAAATCAAGTTGTGATGCTCAACCATTTCTTCAATGTCTTCCAATTTGTCAACGTGTTTCTCATCACATATACCTTCACCTTCCTTAGATGGTTCAATGATTTCCAAAAGTCGGTTATTTCTTGAATTCAAATTTGTAAGGCTATAATAGTTTAATTTGGTAACCCATGATTCAATTTTATCACAATTTGGAGGGTGAAGAAATTCTTGATCATTAGTTTCAAGCATCTCATCGAGAGTGTCTTCCAAGAACAAGTGGTGAAATTCTATCATATCTTCAAATTAATTTATTGATTCTCTTCCAATTTCATTTTCAACCACTTCATTCAATTCGATGGTAGGTTATGTCCTATCACATATCTCCAAACTAGTTAGATTTAGGACACCATTATCTGAATAATCATGCATTTCTAAAAATGAATCCATCTCTACACAATCCTCCTTGGTGGATGTTGGCTTGACAACTTGCACCTCCTCTTGGGTAGTATCTAAGGTGGTTATAAAATTTGGACATTCAAATTCATCCCCTTTATCATTCACCTTAGGTATCATTGGAGTGGAGGGTGCTATATTCGATGGTTGGTGTAGGTTGGCATCAATAGCTCCAAAAGGACAATCTCTCATGGGAACATGTTGTGCCTCTTCTTCCATTTCAGAATCACACCGTTGTTCTACCTTTTCTAGGATCTCATAGATTGTATCTAGAGAGGGGTCATCAAAATTTTCCCTTACAGTCGTAGCAAGTTTGGGGTGTATGGCTCCCATGTATACTTGAATAGCTTCCTCTTCCATAGTGTTAAAATTTTTCCACATTTGGGAGTACAACTCATGAAATATCCCATTGAATTGACTCAAGGATTCATTAGGCTCTTTATGAATAGAGGTAAACTAATTTTGCAACATATCTAAGTCAGCCTGATTACCAAAATGATAAATATAGGCTGCTTCTAATTGGATCCAATAAGTCCTAACCTCCATGGGTAATTGGCCATACCAAAAGAATATTTTATCATCCAAAATGTATGAGAAAAACCTACAAGCAACACCCTCATAGAAAACTTGGCATTGCAAAAATGTGCTCTTGTAAACATGCAAATTTTTTAGGTATCTTGATGACACCTCTTGCTTAAACAGTCGTAGAAACTCCAATAAAATTTTAGGAATTTTATGGGGTGTCCCATGCATAGGAAGAGCCTTATAATGGTCCCCCATCATAGCTACCATTATTTCTCTTAAATATGCCACTTCAGCTTTTACATCACATGTCACCATTAGTGAAACTCAAAGAATAATTTTAGAACCAAATTTGTTAGTCAAATAAAAATATCTTGCAAATAAGCATCAAATCACTAATAATTTTAAAATGAGTAAATCATAAATATCATCATGTTAACATCATCCCAAAATATATGCATCAATTAAAATATGTGAAAGAACATTCTCAAATTTGCCAAAAGGGTAGTATCAACACATCATCAAATAGAGAATGTTAGAATCAATGAAAATGATCAATAAAATTTCATTAGTCAAGACCAATGTCTATAAATAAATATTTCAAGTAATCGTGAATAATTTGAATCTAGCTAGCAATAAAATAAATCAACTCAAACCCTCTTAGCTCCCAAAGTGTTGAGTGCTAATAGATTACCAAAGATGCTATCAAATTAACTTGAAATATTTAGCAATTAAAACTCTCAAAGTTACACCAAATCACATCATTCATGCGTGAACAATAAAAAAGTGTTAGATCAATGAAAAGCAATGCATGAATTACTTAGCATAAAAATAAAGTAAACCAATTCATGCCCTCCTTCTAGCGCCAAAATGTTGAGTGGTAATTTTACCCAATTGTGAAATTACACTCTCCCTTAGGGTTTGGATCCCAAAACCCTCTCTTGCAAATAAGTTAAATAAAAAAATTCTTTAAGGTCTCCACTATATTTGCATTTGCATATGTGTGTTAGTAATCTCAATAAAAATATATCAATTCAATGCTAGGAACACCTTAGTGATTGCAAGTAACTGTAAACAAGGGGCATGTGTTGGTTTATTTTACCATGCTACTTTAATGATTATTAATGAAACTGAAATAAAACAAATGTGAGTTGGCCCTCATATGACCATGATGTAGTGCCTTAATTCCTTTTATCTTGAGGGTTTTAAGGTAGATTTTATCTTCCATTAAATCCTACTTTTAAACATGTAAATGAAGATTAAATCTATCTATGAATGTGAATATGAAATTATGAATAGGCTCTAAATGTAGCTACTTATCATAAAGATCAATATAACCTTTAGTATGAATAATAAATTATCTCTCTTTGGTGAAATTAATTTTCACAAAGAGACAATAATCTATGACCTTAAAATAAGGGTTTTAAAATGTCATTTAATTATCCCCATTTTATGAAATAATTTTCATAAAAAAAGGTAATTTAATGCTTTGAAATAACAACCTTTTAATATAACATGTAAAATTACCCCCTTCAATGAAATTAGAATTTTCATGAAGAACAGGTACATTTATGCTCCAAAAATGGTAATTTGTGAAATGCCATAAAATATAACCTCTTCAATGAAATTGAAGTTTTCATGAAGGAAATGTCATCATAGGCTCATGAATGAAGTAAGAAACTGAAAGAATCAAATTTGACCTTAAAATGGGAATTTTGCACTTTCGAAATTTAAAAATCTACAATAAAAATAGCAAGTTTGGGTAATTTTTAAAAATATGAAATGACTCCAAAGTAAAAACATCTAAGTGTAAAATGCAACTATGACGTATATTCTATGCAACCATGCAATTATCTTTGGGTTTTGAATTTTTTTAATTTTTATTTTAATGTTCGAAAAAAAAAAAAATCTTCATTTTAAAAGTTGAAAACAGAAAAATAAAAATTTGTATCAAATCAAATTCTGAAAACACATAAATGCAAAGCCTCATCATTTTGATAGCACCTCGTCCTACAAAACTGAATATGTGAGAATTTCATACATGCAACCTAGCTTATTCGACCCACAAATTTGCACAACCGAAATAAACTAAGTGTTGGCTCCTAAGGTTCAAAAATAAATTTTTAGATTCAGACATTCACATGAAGTAACCAAAAAACAATTGCATAAACTTCACATACAAATCCAAAATCTGAAAGGGGAAAGATAATAGTTAAATCTTAGCATGCAAAATCTTATTCTTTCTTGTTAATAAGGCCTGAAATTTCTGAACAAAAGCTTGGCATTAAAAATGTGTTTCCATTTTTACATTTCAAATCCAACAGCCTCTGGCCTCCAAAATATCCAGCCCTTGTACATGTTGTTTCTCCAGTTTTTAAAGTTTTGAAAAAGGTCTCTTTGTTTCTATTTCCCTAACCTTTCATTTTACCCTCTCTAACGGTTTGGTTTATTTTCCTTTTCATTGGTTTTCCTTGTTTGTTTTCAATGCTTAATTTCTTTTATTTCTCTTTTTTTTCGTTTACATTCTGCCACGTTTCATAATGCTTATTTTCCATAAAAGATCCATATCATAAATAAACACTTTATAAAATAAAATGTTCTGCTTTTAAAATTTATATGGCCCTCAACGTGTTTTATATATATTTTTTAGTGCCTTCCGAAACATTCTTTTATGAAGCATTTGCCTGCTCTTTGTCATGATAGTATTTCCACACCCAAAATTTGTTTCATATACATACGCTGTCCTCGTCTAGGCTATCAACGTATCCACATTCTACCCTAGGACTTCCATCGGAACCTCCACACAATGGCTTCCATGTCCACATGGACGCTATATTTGACATGTTGTGATGTATGCCATTGATGCTCTGAAATTATCACTGTTGTTATGTTACCCTATAGTTTTTTTTAACCAGATATCACCAGCCACACTCCTTCATTGATTCACGTCGTCTTTGCATGTAACTGTTGGTCACAATTTTGCCTAAGTACAAGATTTCATCACTTGTATGCCCTAGACTCAGCCAACATTGAAAGTTCGACGAAAAAATAAAATTCCTTCGAACCGATCTCCAGAGAGGGCTGGCTCCCTTACTAAATTCTACACTATTTGAAGACTAGGGATGCAGGAAAGAAATTGAAAAATAACTGAAAGAAAGGGAAATCTAGCCATAGGTCGAAGTGTAGAATTTGGGGCAGACTAACAGCAAAAGTTTCACCAAGTTTTATAATAGCATATAATAAAATAAAAGCATAATAATTTAACTCACACCTTTGTAGAGATAACCCTCGGATCGCATTTCAAAATCTACTCACTAACCAACAACGTTTGAATTTAGAATGCAGAATTCAAAACTTAACAGCAAGAGAATAAGCATAAACATAAATGATTTTAAAAAGAAGGAATTCACACACATAAGAATGCTTGCAAATTTTAGAATCCAAGTCTCTTCTATTGATGTAGAGAACTTAGAGAGTTTTCTTGCAAAATATCTAACCTCCCTTTACAATAAGAATTTGATTAGTATTTATAGAGGTTTTCACCTCTTTCATTAAATACATGTGGAGGCAAAGTGTCGGCCACTCAGCCACCAATAGCAACAACTTTCTCCTCGACCACAATAATGAACCAATGAGCAAATGCCAAATAAAATAACTGATGATTTTATCACATGGCATATCAAGCTTCAGCACAAATCATCGGTCCAGTTTCAATCTCCATGGTGGCACCTTGGAAATGCATGCCCACGAAGTGGTTGATGCCTCGAAAATGAACAATATTGCACTAGAATCAAGAGCACATGCTTAAACATGGTAGCTTCAGTGATCATATCACCTCAAGAATTATATTTATCAATATTAATCTCTTTTCAAGGAAGATTTGCACCAAAATTCACCCAAAATTACATCCATAGGAAAAAGTGTTCAATGTGTGAACATACTTAAAAAAGAAAAAAACACTTTTCAATGTGGCACCAATGATTACAACGAAATGTCAATGTGGCACACTACAAAAAAATTCCAATGTGGCAAAAATGCCAACATTTTTGGTGGCTCACGGGGTATTCAGCTCACCTGAATGTAATTGATTCCAGGCCTTTATTCATTGGGTACAGAGTTCCCACTTGCAGCTACATCTGATGGTTAGCTACTTGTACCAGCTTCGTCTTGCTTTTTGAGATGTGCTGCAGTGGATTCATATATCGCAACTACTTCAGCCCATCCATCTATGGTAATCACCTCCCGAGCTTTGAGAGTACCCACAAGATATCAAAAAGTCTCAACATTTTATATATCAAGATGTTTTGCCCTTTGACTGAGCTCCAATAATCTAGATTCAATGCGAATTAACTTTCTCATCAATGGTAACACATGCTCTTCGATGATGGGCTCCTCCAAATTATCAATATCTGAAGTATCCATCATGAAAACAACCCATAATGTATCCAGGTCTTTCTTTGCCAGAATATTTCCTTAATCATCAACAAAACTAGGAAAACCATTATCTGCAAGTGTGTCAAAATAAACCAATGAAATTCGTCTTTCATGCTCAAAGGTCTCTTGCAACTGATAAACTTCTTTAATCAGAGTCATCTTTGAGAAATAACTATGTAATGTGATTTTAGCACTCACCCAAGCATGGCCTATATCACTCATTGGACGCATCTTGAGATTTATTTGAGTCATTTCTTGGATCTTCATGGCCATTTCCAATTTTGGGTCTAAATCTTGCTCCATGCTATCGATTATAGGTCCACCATATGAAACAGTTGTCTGAACATCCTGAAGAAACAAGAGCACTAATGTAGCCTTGGTCGCCATTTTCTTATAATTAGTTAGCATCTGACTACGAGTTTCCTTAATCTTATCCTTGGTGAGGGACACAGAGTGCATTGATTTTGCTGCCAATTGATTCTACAAGTTCTGAAGCTAATCCTACAAAGCTTGAATTTTTAGTTGTGCTTCCTGCTCGGTTGCTTGAAATTGTGTAGCTGTCTACTTGCTCTTCACTATGTCACTTTCCAAATGCATCACCTGTTGCTCCAATTGTTGAGATTCAAATTGTGCTGCATCAGATTTAGCCTGTTGGTCCTCTAAGGCTTCCTTAACCTTTTTGATTTTCTCTTCAGCGAGAAGATCCTTGTAATGTTCTTCCTGTAGATACATTGAACTTGATTCCTCCTATATGGTGCCCATGTGCTCAACTAAATGCATCTTGATGAGGTCCTCAGTGACAACTTGGTATGAATAGTCACTAGATGTCATTTCTCTTTGAGGTTTTTGAACCCGAGGAATCATGGTCACCGTGTGCTTCTCCATTGCTATGGGATCAAAAGTCACTTTCTTTACTGGTTGTGCCATGGCTAGTGAATCCTTTCTCTTACAATTCTTCCACCACCTAGATGAAATTTGTTGTGCCTTGCTGAGTTTTTCCACTATTGAGCGCTCAGGTAGCAACTCTATCTCAAAGACTAGTGGCTCCTCCATGGAAAAAATTGGGGAAGAGAGAAAAATAGCTTGTTGGGGATTGGATTCAACCACAGGAATGGAAGTGGAGGGGATCTTAGCTAGGCTTACTCGAGGAGGTGCGTGCTTGCTTATGGAAGAATGTGAAGGTATGGAAGATGAAACAGAGGGTAAGGGAAGGGCAAATGCATTTGGGGCAGATGCATATGAACTGAAGGCAAGAGAAAAGGATGGAATGGGTGAAACTGAAGAAGCTCTAGTGACCTGTGATTCTGGGATAGAAGTGG
Organism: Wollemia nobilis; assembly: GCA_028583015.1. Taxonomy (NCBI): domain Eukaryota; kingdom Viridiplantae; phylum Streptophyta; class Pinopsida; order Araucariales; family Araucariaceae; genus Wollemia; species Wollemia nobilis. The sequence continues at coordinate 8,024,397 of JAQPPZ010003286.1, read as the reverse complement.
GAATGGGAGAGGTGGATGTGACGGGAGGTGAAGTAGATATAGGAACTATGGATGAAAAAATAGTGGTCACCAAATTCTTATTAATGAGAGAAGGAGAAGGAAAATGCATACCTATGGGATCCTCTCCTTTTGTGCTTATGATCATTTGAGCCGATGGTAAACATTGTTGTATCACAATATTTTCTTCTCCTTTAGATTATTCCTTCCCCATGTTCAAATCAATCGATGTCACCATTGAATCATAGTGTGTTGGCTCAATTGCTTGTGATGAAGATTGTTTTATGCTCAGCGTAGAATGTGCTCCACTCCTAGGCTTCTTCGCTATGTGAGGGAAAGGAATTTCCATGGCTGCACTTCTTTTATTTTGTAGAAATTGCTCTTGCTCTTCCTCTTCAAAAAAAATCCTCTCTTTTTCCAATACCTCCACTTGTCCGATCATTTCTTGTTCTTTACCTGGACTACTAATACTTTTAGGCACCAAATCAGCAAAGGAGAGGGGCTGATACGTCTCATAATTATCATCATAAATATTTGAAAAAGAATCATCTATAGCCATCGAATATTTTGTTTTGAGCTTATTTTGATGAATTCTCATGATCCACCAATTGGCAATATTTTCATCAGACCAATCAGGAAATGTGGTCTTCATTTGCTCAAACAAACCTTCAAGAGGAACCTATTCTGAGTGATTGGCAGGATCATATTCAACCTCCATTTTATAAAAATCATGCCAAGGATGAAGTAACATTAGCTTCTCTATATGCCATTCAATGTCATGCCCTTCAGGATTGTTCCTTTGTCACACAATATCTTCTCTGGGGCAACAATGAAATGTTTTTGCCTTGATGAAACTGGCAAAAATACCCAAAGGATCATACTTCCATCATTTGGGGAGCTCAACCAATCTATGATCATAGAGTGTCTTAGCAATCATTTCATTCTGCCCACACTGAGTAACTGTGATATCACCAAACTTGAAAGGCATAACACATGTATTTTTTTTCTATTACCTGACCCATAGGTATCATTTATAAAATCACTTTGTCGGGATACTTCCAAGGCAAAAATATGTTCAGTTGTAAAATATGGTAGCAAAAAATGTTTACCAATAAAATCATACACTCTAACTACCACGACTTGGGTTAGTAAGAAAACTGTTGGTCACAAATCTGCCTAAGTACAAGATTTCATCACTTGTGCACCCTAGACTCGGCCAACATTGAAAGGCCGAGGGAAAAAGAAAATTCCTTTGAACCGATCTCCAGAGAGGGCTAGCTCCCTTACTAAATTCTACAATGTTTGAAGACTAGGGATGCAGGAAAGAAATTGAAAAATAACTAAAAGAAAGTGAAATATAGCCACAGGTCGAAGTGTAGAATTTGGGGTAGACTAACAGAAAAAATTCCGCCAAGTTTTATAACAACATATAATAAAAGGAAAGTAGCAAAATTTAACTCACACCTTTGTAGAGATAACCTCCGGATCGCATTTCAAAATCTACTCACTAACCAACAATGTTTGAATTCAGAATGCAGAATTCAAAACTTAATAGCAAGAGTATGAGCATAAACATAAATGATTTAAAAAAAGAAGGAAATCACACACATAAGAATGCTTGTAAATTTTAGAAGCCAAGTCTCTTCTATTGATGTAGAGAACTTAGAGAGTTTTCTTGCAAAATATCTAACCTCTCCTTACAATAAGAATTTGATTAGTATTTATAGAGGTGTTCGCCTATTTGATTAAATACATGTGGAGGCAAAGTGTCGGCCACTCAGCCACCAATAGCAACAAATTTCTTCTCGACCACAAAAATGAACCAATGATAAAATGCCAAATAAAATAATTGCTGATTTTATCACATGGCATATCAAGCTTCAGTACAAATCATCGGTCCAGTTTCAATCTCCATGGTGGTGCCTTGGAAATGCATGCCCACGAAGTGGTTGATGCCTCGAAAATGAACAATATTACACTAGAATCAAGAGCACATGCTTAAACTTGGTAGCTTCAGCAATCATATCACCTCAAGAATTATCTTTATCAATATTAATCTCTTTTCAAGGAAGATTTGCACCAAACTTCACCCAAAATTACATCCATAGGAAAAAGTTTTTAATGTGTGAACACACTTAAAAAATAAAAAAAACACTTTTCAATGTGGCACCAATGATTAAAATGAAATGTCAATGTGGCACACTACAACAAAATTCCAATGTGGCAAAAATGCCAATATTTTTGGCAGTTCACGGGGTATTCAACTCGCCTGAATGTAATCGATTCCAGGCCTTTATTCATTGGGTACAGAGTTCCCACTTGTAGCTGCATCTAATGGTTAGCTACTTGTACCATCTTCGTCTTGTTTTTTGAGATGTGTTGCGGCAGATTCATATATAGCAACTGCTTCAGCCCATCCATCTATGGTAATCGCCTCCCGAGATTTGAGAGTACCCACAAGATATTGAAAAGTCTTAAACTTTTCTATATCAAGATGTTTGGCCCTTTGACTGAGCTCCAATAATCCAGATTCAATGCGAATGAAATTTCTCATTAATGGTAACACATGCTCTTCGGTGATGGGCTCCTCCAAATTATCAATATCTGAAGTATCCGTCATGAAAATAGCCCATAATGTATCCAGGTCTTTCTTTTCCAAAATATTTCCTTGATCATCAACAAAACTAGGAAAACCATTATCTGCAAGTGTTTCAAAATAAACCAATGAAATACGTCTTTCATGCTCAAATATCTCTTGCGACTGACGAGCTTCTTTAATCAAATTCATCTTGGAGAAATAACTGCGTAATGTGATTTTAGCACTCGCCCAAACATGGGCTATATCACTCATTGGATGCATCTTGAGAGTTATTTGAGTCATTGCTAGGATCTTCATGGCCATTTCCAATTTTGGATCTAAATCTTGCTCCATGTTTTCTATTATAGGTCCACCATATGAAACAGCTACCTGAACATCCTAAAGGAACAAGAGCACTAATGTAGCCTTGGTCACCATTTTCTTACAATTAATCAACATATGATTACGATCTTCCTTAATCTTGTACTTGGTGAGGGACATAGAGTGCATTGGTTTTGCTGCCTATTGATTCTGCAAGTTCTGAAGTTGATCCTGCAAATCTTGAATTTTTAGTTGTGCTTCCTGCTCGGCTGCCTGAAACTATGTAGCTTTCTACTTGCTCTTCGCTATGTCACTTTCCAAATGCATCACCTGTTGCTGCCACTATTGAGATTCAAATTGTGCTGCATCAGATTTAGCCTATTGTTCCTCTAAGGCTTCCTCAAGATTTTTTATTTTCTCTTCAGCCTGAATGAGAAGATCCTTGTAATGTTTTGCCTGCAGATACATGGAACTTGATGCCTCCTATATGGTGCCCATGTGTTCAACTAGATTCTTCTTTGTGAGGTCCTCAATGACAGCTTGATATGAATAGTCACTAGATGTCATTTCTCTTTGAGGTTTCTAAACTCGAGGAATCATGGTCACCATGTGCTTCTCCATTGCTATGGGATCAAAATTCACTTTCTTTACTGGTTGTGCCATGGCTAGTGAATCCTTTCTCTTACGATTCTTCCACCACCTAGATGAACTTTGTTGTGCCTTGCTAAGTTTTTCCGCTATTGAGCGCTCAGGTAGCAACTCTATCTCAAATACTAGTGGCTCCTCCATGGCAAAAATTGGGGAAGAGAGAAAAATAGCTTGTTGGGGATTGGATTATACCATAGGAATGGAAGTGGATGGGATCTCAGCTACGCTTACTCGAAGAGGTGCTTGCATGCTTATGGAAGAATGTGAAGGTATGGAAGATGAAACAGAGGGTAATGGAAGGGCAAATGGATTTGTGGTAGATGCAAATGAACTGAAGGCAAGAGAAAAGGATCGAATGGGTGAAACTGAGGAAGCACTAGTGACCTATGAATGTGGGATAGAAGTGGGAATGGGAGAGGTGGATGTGACAAGAGGTGAAATAGACATAGGAAATGTGGATGAAAAAATAGTGGTCACCAAATGCTTATTAATGAGAGAATAAGAAGGAAAATGCATACCTATGGGCTCCTCTCCTTTTGTGCTTATGATCATTTGAGCCGATGGTAAACATTGTTGTATCACAATATTTTCTTCTCCTTTAGATTGTTCCTTCCCCATGTTTAGATCAACCGATGTCACCATTGAATCAGAGTGTGTTGGCTCAATTGCTTGTGATGAATAATGTGCTCCACTCCTAGGCTTCTTCGCTATGTGAGGGAAAGGAATTTCCATGGCTGCACTCCTTTTATTTTGTAGAAATTTCTCTTGCTCTCCCTCTTTAATAACAATCTTATTTTTTTCCAATACCTCCACTTGTCCGATTATTTCTTGTTCTTTACCTGGACTACTAATACTTTTAGGCACCAAATCAACAAAGGAGATGGGCTGATACTTCTCATAATTATCATCATAAATATTTGAAAATGAATCATCTATAGCCATAGAATATTTTGTTTTGAGCTTATTTTGATGAACTCTCATGATCCACCAATTGGCAATCTTTTCATCAGACCAATCAGGCAATTTGGTCTTCATTTGCTCAAACAAACCTTTAGGAGGAACCTGTTCTGAGTGATTGGCAGGATCATATTCAACCTCCATTTCATAAAAATCATGCCAAGGAGGAAGTTACATCATCTTCTCTATATGCCATTCAATGTCATGCCCTTCAGGATTGTTCCTTTGTCGCACAATATCTTCTCTGGGGCAACAATGAAATGTTTTTGCCTTGATGAAACTAGAAAAAATACCCAAAGGATCATACTTCCATTGTTGGGGGAGCTCAACCAATCCATGATCATAAAGTGTCTCAGCAATTAGTTCATTCTGCCCACACTGAGTAACTGTGATATCACCAAACTTGAAAGGCATAACACATGTATTTTTTTTCTATTACCTGACCCATAGGTATCATTTATAAAATCACTTTTTTGGGCTACTTCCAAGGCAAAAATAGTTTAGTTGTAAAACATGGTAGCAAAAAAGGTTTACCAGTAAAACCATACACTCTAACTACCACGCCTTGGGTTAGTAAGAAAACATCATCTTTTTTTTTATCAATCACTTCTGCTTGTAGGGCCCGAGGCACTCTATTGCATACTCCATACATTATCTCCAAAGCAGGTCCTAAAACTATTCTATTGAAATTATAATAGGACTCATTCTTGGACAAACTCTAAGTCCATGAATATACTGGAAATGCTTTTCCTGTTTCATCTGTCTTGTTTATTGCTACAAAAGCAAAACGAGAGTGCATATGGTAGAAAAAATACCATGTCAATAGGGAACAATGCCTAAAGGTAACATCTTCTCCATTTTGTACCTTTCTCAATTGTGAATGTATCCTCATTTCTAAGAAACTTTCCCAATCAAAGAAAATTAAATTTGGAGTTGTTGTCATGGCATTTGGAGCATAAAACCTTGGCTGTGAAATGAATTGCACCAATGATGCTTACCACTTTTGTACTACAAAATTTGAAGATAATCCTGTTAGGCATGCTATCATTGAATACAAATCTGGGCTCTTGAAACTTTTCAATGGTGTCGGTATTTTTGGCAACTCTCCCAATCGTGGGGTGATGTGTAGTCGTTATACACATCATTAATTCTCAATGAATTTGTCAATCTAGGGCAGTGTACAAGGCTATCTATGGAAGAAGGGGTGAACAGGGTTATAACTTAGGTCAATCCGGAGCAACAGGTCTTATTGGTGAAACCGATTGTGTGGGGGATTTAGGACATTCCTATCTCTAAATTGCATAAATTAAACCTTAATCTAAGTTGCAAAAATGGAAACTAATCATTAACTACAGAAATGAAATCCTAATTACAATTGCAGAATGAGACCTAATTATGTTGCAGAAATAACAGTTGCAGAATTAGAAGTCTGATTATAATTGCAGAAAGGAAATCTATTTACTTTTGCAGCAATGGAAACCTAATTATAGCATAGAAATGAAACCCTATCAAGGCTCTGTAACAGAAGGTTGTCAATCTTCTGTGCAGGGGTTGACAACAACACAAAATGCAGGAAATTACAAAAAATAGTAAATTTTGGAAATGACAGTCTACAATAAATTGAAAGCTTTGCTGAAAGTGGAGATTACAACCAAACCATTAATCACAAAACATAAAATAAGCTAATATTGCAAATATTATTAGTTTTTTACAAAGGAATGAAATGACAAGTTCTACAACTCATTCTGCTGTAGCAAAATTAGAATAAAAACTTGTTGTTAGTCCTCCTCCTAGGTCTGGAAGTGGCCAACCTCCTTGTCCAGAAGAAGGTATGAGTCTCTCTCTCTCTAGATCTTACTCACACTCATTTACAAGCAATATGAAATAGAAATAGTACACTTTATTGATTCAAGAATATGATTACAATAATTCTGCTAAAATCCTGTTACAAAACTGTAACAGTCACTTTCCTGATTATTGCCTATTTTATATTTCTCTACTTTCTGCTTTCTCTATCTTCTACCTCCACTCCTAGCTCAACCTGAACGGGAGCCATATTTATAGATGTCCTAAGATCTACTAACAAGCTGAGAATATCTCAAAAGATCTAATCCTATTATGCTGCAACAATTCCTGGTTTTATCCTAGAAGAAGATCAAACTTGATCTTTCCATAAATGGTGGCTTTGGTCGGCAAGGACGGCAAAGTCAGATCTGAGATATTTTCCCTTACCCTTTTCAATATTTATTTCCCTTTTTCCAGCATCAAAAATCGGTCAACAAGTCAAAAAGCACATTCTATTTTCATTTCGAAGATAAGTGGCTCATTCCGAAGATACTGCAATTCTCATTTCGAAGATCCGCTCATTCCGAAGACACTATGTTTTCTCATTCCAAAGATATTTGTTCATTCCGAAGAGACTTCGGAATGAAAAAATGTGTGCTCCTTAAATGTTTTCCTCTGCATTTCTCAGGTGGGTTATTTCTCAGGATCAGGTTCCAATGGTCTTCATCTCTTTCCATATGTGAATTCCATGCCTTGCCATTCATTGGCAGCTGGCTGGAATTTATATAGGAAAACCTAGTTTTTGCTGCACAGTAATAGTTTGCTTGCACTATTGCCAGATTTAGGTAAAATAAATGCTTGAGACATATCAAAACATGATTAGTGAAATTCTGCTATCAACCTAAGCATATCTCATTTAGCAAGTCATAACAAAACAACATAAAACTTATGCAAAAAGCTATAAAAATCAGAATATAGTATTTCAGATACATTCATCATGCAAATAGTTAATACACAACATATTGAATTAACTTAACTAGCATATTAGATTAAACATAAGAGTTTGTAGGCAATTTCAGTGTTCAAAACATGTTATGATTGAGGCATTTCCAGGCCTCATCATTTTCCCCCCAACTTATATTGATGCATGTCCTCATGCATTCTATTGGGCTATGGAATCACATATGTCCATGGTCAAATTCCATGACCTGTAGAACAACTTCTTGCCTATATAATATCCCCTGTTCTTCTGAAGGTCCCTGAGCCATTCTTCAAACTGTTCATCAGGTTGGGCATCTTCTTCAAAGTAGAATGGAATCGGAGTGATGATGGTTGGAGGTCTAAATCTGAGACCTATCCAATTATGTTGCATGATTTCAATCAACTGTATTACTCCTTCTGCCCTTCTTCTGGACCATTCTAAGTTGATGGGGGAAATGGGTTCTCTTTTCTACAAAGACATGGAAAGTTCAGCCCATCTGTTTCTACAGACTGATAATGTTGGCATAAAATTGTCATTACAAAAATTATGGAATCTGTTCACATAGTCCCTCAAGTTTGTCAAGTACATTCTCTTTACATCATCCCTGTTCATCATGGTGAAGTGTTGTCTGGTGATAATTGGGTGATTTGGCTGAATTGCTCTGACTAACAATTCAGCTCTTGTTTCAATCTCTTTATTCTGCCTTTTCTCCTGGTCCCAATAAAACTGATTCTGCAAGGTGGACATGAATGCCCTCAATTGAACATCTCCAATGTAGATTTGAGGATGAAATTCTACTTCTTCTGGAATAAAGAAGTTGTGTAAAAATAGTTCACACAGGAGATTTTTTTGCTCAATAGGGTTGTCAAAATATGCTTCCAGGAAATCTGTAGTGGTGTCCAATTTATATGGAAGACCTGAGCTAATCCTCATGACCTGCCATCCGAGGTATTTCTCCTTCAGAATAAGATTGTAAAATTTGGCTGGCCATCTGAATTGGACTAAAAATTCAGCAATTTGACATAAATCAGACACCTTTTCTTTCAATGCCTGAATCTCTGTTTCCTTGGCCTCTAGCTGTTTTCCTTCTAATTTGAATTTTTTAGTCTTAGTGGCAAGCTTCTCATATCTAATCACCCAACTGGCTATGTCTGCATTGTATTGTTCTAGGGACACAGTATTAGGTGGCCTGACTACAGGTGGAACTCTAGGTAGCAGATTTACCTGAACCCCTTTTTCTGCCACTTCTACTGGTTGATCATCTGTTAACAATTCTACCTGTACCCCCTTATCTGCTATTTCTATTGGGTTGTCATCAGATAGTAATTCCACTTGCACCCCCTTATCTGCTATTTCTACTGAAGGTGTAATAGTTTGAAATACAGGGACATTAATAGAAGGAGTACTTACTTGAATAATTTCATGTTGTTGTTTAGACTGTTCCTATGCTGGTGACTCATCTCCAATATTTTTTGCTATGCTCTTTTCCAATTCTAAAGCATCTTCAGAATGAGAAGGTGATGCTTCAGAATGAGAAGGTACTTCTTCAGAATGAAAGGGTGTTGCTTCAGAATGAGCACCTATGTCTGCCTCAATAGAGTCATCTGCCCTAGATAAATCCATAAGCAATTGAGCCAAATCATCCTCATTAATGGATATAGTTGGCTATTTTTTAGACTGTGACAACCTTTCTCTCAATTCTGCCACTTCCTGCTGTAACTCTGCAATTTTTCTTTCCTGCATCTCAATGATGTTTTCTCTCTCTTCAATCCATCTGGTTTGTGTTTTGACAACACTCCTTGCTGCTCTCAGCTGCTCTGTGATGTCTTCCTCCTCTATTTCTACTTCAAAATTTGATGCAGACAAGTCAGCTGCAGTTGGCTACTCAATAACTATCTCTTCCTCTACAACATCTGTCTGCTCTTGTTCAGGAGGCTCTATGAAACTATCTATAATTGCATCTACCATTTCTATGGCCTGTTGAACTGTAGCCACCTCCAAGCTATCCTGCCCAGCCTCTTCCTCAATTATCTGTTTAGGGAATTCTGGAAAGTTTTTAGGGGCTGGTTGTATTTCTATGACATCTGGACTGCTTTGTCCACCTTCTTCTTCTATGACCTGTTCTGCCATTTCCCTCAAGTGGAGTCTTGTAGACCTCCTAGTTCTAGATGCAAACTTCTTCTTTTTGCTTTGTTTTCTAGTGACAGCAGGGGTTGTGGGGACAGTTTCAGATGCTTCTGTTTCCCTTGTTGTTTCTTCCCCTGTTGGGCTAGGTGCTTCACTTCCCTGTTCTGAAAAATCAGTTACAACTTCAGAAAAATGGACCTTCTTCTATTTTTCTATTCTGCTGCCAGTTCTAGACCCTCTTTTCTTTTGCTTCTTGGCTCACGAAGTTGAAGGTTCTGGAGCAAGGTGTTCTGCTGTTGTTGTTGGGTGTGTTTCTTTTTCTGCAATAGCTTCTGCAGTAGTTTATGTTTCATCTTCTGCAACATCTTTTGTAGTAGTTATTTCTTCTTCTGCAACAACATCAGCAGCATCTGTTTCTTCCTCTTCATCCTCATCTCCAAAAATTACATCATTTAAGGTAGAGTAAAACCTATCAAAGCTCCTAGGGTTTCCTCTAAAATGGTGCTGGCAAACTAGTTTGATGAGACCATGGTGGCGAAGGCTCCCTTTTCCTTCTTGATATCTTTTTGCCATGTTTTTCAATTCTTGGTGCAGGTATAGGGGAAGATTTACCCTAACATCTGGCTGTTGCCTACCATGTCTGAGATGATTTAAAATTTTTATATGATGCCCTGACAACAGTACATACTGCCCTTCACAGGTTAGAAATTTAATTACCCATGTGGCCACTTCATCCCAGGGTTCTCGAAGGATGGCCCTTTTTACCCCCTTGCATGTGTTATTATGTGTTAAATATTCTGGTGCCCTATCGTTTTCTTCCAGAAATTGATTAACTGTATTTACCAATGTATTTTTGCCAGACCTAGAAATTGGAAGACCTTCTAATGGCAGCTCAGTAATTTGACTCAAAACTTCAGGGGTTACCTCAATAGTCATGTCGTTAACGTGTGCCCGGTTTTTTCTGAATGTGTGGGCGAACATGCCGACCAAATATTCAGAGGACCCATTAAACTTATCCAAAAATGGCATAAGCCCTCCATCTTCAAAAATCTACAGCACTTCTAGATTTTCCCGGAGGTGGGTGGTATCCGCTGGTTCCATTTTTGTTTTTTGCCCCATTTTCTTATCTTGGTACGTTACAAACTGCTCACTTCTGCTGCTATTCCTTTGTTGGATCTCTGGTTTCTGGTGTTTGCAGATTTGCAGGGTTTGGTTCCAAGTTTTCAATTGCCCTATTTTTGTTCTTTGAAATGAACCGTAATCTGAGCACTGTACCTCGTAGTCATTTTGTGCTAGCAAATATGTCTTCAGAAAGAAGGGTGGCACGCATTTCTATTTTTTCTTTGAACACATGTCCATCAATGGTTGCATAGATGTCCTTGCCGTCAGATCCACCTTACTCATTTTTTAGTTTTTTTGTTTTGCCTGTGGACTCTCACGTGCATGTTTATTAGCATCAAAAAAAATGGTGGCATACTGTTGGTCATGTCCTCCGTGATTCTGGTATTTTCTAAATGGGTGCAAAAACAAACCACATCCTAACTGACACGTGTTCATTTATCGTATGCAACCAAAATAATTTTTTATTTGATCGTATTTCTTTTCTTCCTTGGATGCCACGTGGAGATGTTATATTGAATGCTCTTTTCGAAGATTATGATCTATTGCAAAAACAAAACCTCATTCCGAAGATTATGATTTCATTCCGAAGACAAGTCTTCATTTCGAAGATCATGCTTCTTTGCGAAGTCAAATCCTCTTTCCGAAGATAAATCCTCTTTTCGAAGATAAATCCTCATTCCGAAGATAAATCCTCATTCCGAAGATCAGGCTGCATTACGAAGGTAAATCGTCATTCCGAAGATAGAACTTCATTCCGAAGATAGAACTTCATTTCGAAGACAAATCCTACTTCATTTCGAAGACAAATCCTGCTTCATTCTGAAGACAAAGCTTCATTCCGAAGATGATGCTTCATTGTGAAGGCAAATCGTCATTTCGAAGACAAATCGTCATTCCGAAGACAAAGCTTCATTTCGAAGACAAAGTGCAACATTCATTCTATTGTCATTCCGAAGACAATTTCAATCCGAAGACAATACAACAATTAATCTGAAGAAGATAGCAAGCACTATTTTTGGCATTCTTGTTCCGAAGATTAGGCAAAAATCAATATTCTCATTCTCAAAACATGTTTTAAATATGCCAACTCTTATGGATACCTTTTATGCTAATGGTTAATTGTTATATACTATATACCAATCATTTACAATGAAGAAATGTAAGAAATATATACCTGATTAAAACAAGTTAATGCAAGTTTTTGAAGAATGACTGCCTTTGTTGATGTTCTAAGATTTTCTGCAATATTTCAAAACAAGTGTAGTTGGTGAATTTGTACAATGATGGTTCAGAAATTTTCAAGGTTATGCATGCCATAAAACTGGTTTTCATGCATACCAACCCAGTAGTGCCTTGGAAAAGGTTTTCACTGCTGAGTTATTCATTTTTCTCTCTTTTTTTCTTGGTTTTCCCTTTTTTTTTTTTTTACCTCTCCTTTTCTCTCTTTTTTTCCGTGATTCCTTTTTTTCTTGATTCTGACTATGCCCATGAAGGAATTCATGATTTCCCTGAAATCATGCCCATGAAGGAATTCATAATCAAAATTTATTCATCTTTTTGTTTTCTACTTTTTCTATTTTTTTTTTGTATTTTTCTATTTTTTTCTTGAAATCCATGATCATGCTGATTGTTTTGAAGTGGAAGAGGAAATTTCTTCCACCTGTTGTGTATCCAAACTGTCAAGTTGTTGCAAGAATTCCTCTTTAGTCAGAGGTGTATGGTACACCCTGAGGCGATGTCCATTCACTACCAACTTTCTCTGTGACCCATCAATAGGAGATAAACGAGTTGCTCCATTGTCAAATACCTCTTCAATCTGGTAAGGTCCAAGCCATCTAGTTCTCAGCTTTCCAGGGAAGTCCTCATAGCGAGAATCAAACAGTAAAGCCCAATCTCCTTGTTGAAGTTTCCTCTACTGAATGTGACTATCATGCCACATCTTCCTCTGCTCCTGAATTACTTCAGTTTGGTGCAGAGCATCCAACCTAAGTTCATCCAATGCATTCAGTTGTAGAATCCTGTCTGTCTGTGCCTATGACAATTCAATTCCAATTTCCAATGTTGTGCGCAGTGTTAGTAGCTCAAATTCAATAGGTAAGAGGGGCTTTTTACCAAAGACTAGTTCATAAGGTGTGAATCCAGTAGTGGATTTCCAAGTAGTATTGTAAGCCCACACTACTTTAGGTAATTTATCTAGCCAGTTTCTCCTATGAAAAGCTACTATTTTTGTTAAGATTCGTTCTAGTTCCCTGTTTGTTACTTCAACCTGGCCATTTTCTTGTGGGTGATAAGGTGATGATTTTCTATGTTTGATTTCATATAATTCTATAAATGCCTCAATGACTTTAGATGCAAATTGGGGTCCTTGGTCTGTGGTGATAGACCGGGGAGCTCCAAATCTCTAAAAAATCTGAGTATACAAGAAATCAATGACCTTTTCTTCATGAGCATGTTTGAAAGCATGCACCTCTACCCACTTTGTCAAGTAATCAGTGCATACAAGAATATGCACCTTTCCTTGAGAAGGTGGATCAATAGGTCCTACAAAATCAAGCCCCCACCTCTCAAATGGCTCTAAAACCAATTGAGGCTGCAGTGGCATTTCATTTGTATGAGTGGGTTTCCCCATTCTTTGGCATGCATCACAATGCCTGATGTACTTTTTCACATCCTTGTGAAGAGATGGCCAATAATATCCTGTCCCTAAGATTTTCCTAATTGTGCTTTTTACATAGTAGTGTCCACCTGAGGGTTCATCATGACAAGCCCTAAGGATATCATACACCTCATCCTTTCGGATGCACCTACGTAACACATGGTCAGGACTGCACTTAAAAAGTATACCCTTAATCCATTCAAAAGAAGAACTTTGTTTGATCAATTGTTTTTTCTGTTTTGAAGTGAAATGTGGAGGAACTTTCCCTGTGACCAAATAATTGGCTATATCTGCAAACCAAGGTGATTGGACTGATATAGCAAATAATTTTTCATCAGGAAATGTGTCTTCAACTAATTCCCCTTCATCTGTGTTTTGTAATCTGGACAAGAAATCTGCTACAACATTAGCTTTTCCTGGTTTGTTGATTATAGTGATATCAAATTCTTGCAACAACAGTAACCAACGAATAATTCTTGCACTTACCATAGGCTTATTCATCAAATACTTAATGGTTGTGTGATCTGTGTGAATAAATATTTGATAACCTGTGATGTAATGCCTGAATTTGTTGATGGCATAAATTATTGCCAAGAATTCTTTCTCAGTTGTGGTATAATTTTTCTCAGCTCCTATCAAATTCTTGCTAATGTAGTAGATGGCATAATGTTCACCATTGTCAATTTGTCCTAATGCTGCTCCAATTGTAGTATTGGAAGCATCAGCTTGTATGTGAAATGGTAATGTCCAATTAGGTCCTCTTAACACAGGTGGAGTTACTAATTTCTCTTTCAGAGCTTCAAATGATTCCTGACACCTTGTAGTCCAGGAAAATTCAGAATCTTTAGTCAATAAGGCAAACATGGGATTGGCTATTGTGCTAAAGCTGGGAATAAACCTACGGTAAAAACCAATGTGTCCTAGGAAGCTTCTGACATCAGTTTGAGTTTTAGGAGGAAGAAGGTTCTTGATAATTTCCACCTTCTTTGGATCAACCTGGATCCCTTGAAGAGAGATGTGATGACCAAGAACTATCCCTTCCTTCATCATCATAAAACATTTTTCTAGATTCAAGGATAACTGGTATGTTTCACAGTGAGTTAAAACTTTGTCAAGGTTTTCTAATGTAAAGTCAAAAGTCTGTCCACATACTGTGAAATCATCCATGTATATCTCAACACTGTTGGTAGTCAGATCAAAAAAAATTGCTAAAATTGCTCGTTGAAATGTTGTTGGGGCATTACACAAACCAAAAGGTAAAACCCTATAGGCAAATGTCCCCCATGGACAGGTAAAGGTTGTTTTCTCTTGATCTTCGGGTGCAATCTGAATTTGATTATATCCACTAAATCCATCAAGAAAACAAAAGTATTTCTTTCCAGCAAGGGTATCTAACACCTGATCTATGAAAGGTAATGGAAAATGGTCTTTGTATGTTACTTTATTCAGCTCTCTATAGTCTACACATACTCTCATTTTTCCATTTTTCTTAGGAACTATAACCAATGGAGAGACCCACTGGCTATCAAAAATTGGGTAAATGAATCCTACCTCCAGAAGTTTTTCAATTTCTTCCTTTACAATATCCCTTAGGGCAGGATTCAATCTTCTCTGGGGTTGTCTTACTGGCTTGACTTCTTCAGTATAAATTTTGTGGGTGCATATATCAGGGTGAACTCCCGACATATCTTTATAGTCCCAAGCAAAAGCATGAACATGCTTCTGCAAGACAACTATCAATTTCTCTTCCTCTTCCCTAGTAAGCCAGCTGTAAATGTTCAAAAATTTTCCTGGCTGGACTTCTATTTGTTTTGTATTTGGAAGGACTGAATTCACTTCTTCATACCTGGTGATTAGGGAGTTAAGAGGACACTACTGAGATGGAAGGAAATAAGAAGTTTATGTTTCATTATTTCCTGATGGAAGCATATCCTGTATGGAAAAGTGAGAAGGAAAAATCAGGTGATGGTGCCACCCATGTGGTAGTGAAACAGAGTTTTCCTGTAATAGTACAGATGGTTCACCTTCAAATTTTTGGTTCTCCCCATTCCTTAACAATTGCTAGATATTTACTGCTTCCTCTTCTAACCCTTGTTCCTATAGAACATTCATTAGGATAGTTTCATTTTCTGAATTTTTTGTGTCTTGGAGATCTTCTGTGTGTTCTCTTACTACCAAGGTGGCTAGTGTGGAAATAACCTCCTCTGATTCTTCATCTGAATCAGGAAACCATAAATGACCTAAAAAATTGCTGGAGGGTCTTGCAGGAGGATACAGAGAGATCTATTTTAGATCAATACCATTTGAAATAGTCATTTTTCCAGATCTGTAGTCTATGAAGGCTATTGTAGTTGCAAGCCAAGGTCTTCCCAAAATGATGGGATATCCATGTGCTGAATTTCTTGGCTGTAAAACCAAAAAATCTGCAGGGAATTCCCAAGAAGAAACTTCTATAGGAACATCTTCAATGATACCTTCAGGTTTTGCAACTGACCTATCAGCCATTTCTAAAATTGTAAATGTGGGGCTGAGATGTTTGAGCTGTAATTGTTTCATTATATCTTTGGTCATGACATTTATTGCAGCTCCTAGATCTACTAAGACATTTGATATTGGTACTGAACCTATGGTAACTGTGATAACTGGACTTCCTGGGTCACTATACTTTGGAGGTACTAGTTTTCCAGACAAGAGATCAACTATCTTTCCTTCAACCTGAATAGTCTTAGGAAATGCTTTCTTTTTTCTTCCTACTCTTTTGATGCACAAATCTCGGATAGTACTTTTAATCATTGGTATATCCTTAATGGCTTGCAATAAGGGCAATGATATAGTTAACTTTTTAAGTTCCTTGACCAGGTCTGACTCAAAATTTTTTGTTGTGGTATTGAATCTTTCAGGATATGGAATTATCCTTGATGAAGGTAATTGTTCTTCCTGTGGTTCTATTTTTTCTTCTTCTTCCTCTATTGTTGGTTTAACTCTAACTGGTTCCAAAGGTTCTTGCTCTTCATTTTCCTTGCTTTTATTTGAAACAGGTTCAGGTACAACTTTTCCTGAACGAAGTTGGATGTTACTACAATCAATAACATTTATTTCAACATTTTCTTCAGCTTCAACCACATAGACAGGAGATGCCTGTCTCATGCTATTTGGATTAGTGACTGATTGAGCTGGAAGTTGAGGTTGTTTCACCTGTTGTGTTTGTTGTGGTTGGTTCTATTTTTCTTGAAAATTTTGATTAGGTGCAGGCAACAAATGCTGATTTTGACCTTGATTTCTTTGTTGCCTTGGATAGGACTGGTATTGTTGACTCCACTGTGGTTGATTTTGCATCCAATGTGGATTAGTCTGATTCTGATTCTAGGATGGGTTGTTTTGATTCCATGATGGGTTGTTTTGATTCCATGATGGGTTATTCTGATTCTGATTCTAGGCTGAATTACTCCAATTTGTTTGTGGCCATTCTTGGGAATTTGTCCATTGAGGATAATTCCAAGGACGTTGGGGTGGTTCTGATTGTCCCCAAGGCATAGTCCCAGGATTATGCCCCCAATTTGTAGGAAAACGAGGGGGATTTTGGTATTGAGAGAAATTTCCCCCTTGTTTTGGTCCAACATAGTTGAGTTCCTCAATCCCGACTTTCTAACACAGTTTTGAGTTGTGGTAGCAGGTGGCATTTATCGGTTGAATGCTTCTTTGAACAGATACTACAAATGGCTGAGATAGATGTTTTATTCAAAGGACATTCCTGCAAAGCATGTTTATTTCTACATCTTGGGCAATAAATTGCCAAAGGTTCTGTGGTTTTTGCTTTTGCAGACATTTCCCCCAAAGTTGTGTTTAATTGCACTAGAATATCAGTTTTAAAGTTTGCAAGTTCCTCTATTAGGTCCTTCACATCAGTGCCATTTGTACTCTTTTTTTCTTCCTTGCTTATTACGAGAGTAATTTCTACAGAGACCCACAATTTCCTCATTACTGAGAGTATTTACATCCCCTTTTCCCATCAAATCCAATACTTCTCTGGATTCATCTTGTAATCCTCTCAAAAAGATGGTTTTACATAACTCTGGTTCTACAAGTCCACATCTCCTTTGAACAAAGGAGAACCTATCAAGATAGTCTTCTAATGTTTCATCATCTTCTTGTTTAATCCTGAATAACTCATCTTTCCTGTTCCTTACATGGCAATACTCCTGATATTTGTCTAAAAACATAGTTTCCATTTGATCCCAGGTTCGGATGGAATTTGGCTCTAAGCTCATGAACCAACGTAATGTTGAGTCCTTGAGTGTTGAGGGAAAAACCTTAAGTTTCTGATTGTCATTTACATAGTCATAGGTTTGACACACTACCTTGAATTCAAACAAAAATTGATCAAGATCTTCAGATACAACACCTCGAAAGGTTGGAAGTACTGAAGGTGAAATAGTTTTCATGGGAGAGTTTTGTGTTGGATTCAAACGGATAGGATATTCAAATGTTCTGGAAGGTTGGGGCATATCCTGATCATCTCCTTCATTATGGACATAGCCATGTTGGCCATCTCTATCTAGATTGCCTCCTTCTGCCATAGTTTCCTGTTCCTTGGGAACAGTTAAACCTATCCAAATTTCACTCTCAAGAGGTCCAAGATCCTCTGTTGATGATGAGTCTGATGATTCTTCTTTCTTAGGATGTTCTAATGATGGTGAGACTGGTGATTTTCCTTTCTCAGAATGTTCTAATGATGGTGAGACTGGTGATTTTTCTTTCAATATTTTTGGTAATTCAAACACAGGTGATTCACCCCTTAGGCGTGAAGATCTTCTTAATGGAACAAGCCAGGGATCCTTTTGGGTAATTCTACCTTTTTCATCCCTAGACTTACTCATTCATGTTTACTCTTAAATGACATAAATTATAGGTCAATAGTTGTTACTTTAACCAGCTGTTCTATTCAGATTTTATCCTGAATCTTCACAGCTTAGTCTAATTAACAGCTATTGGACTGTTATCACCTTCTAGCAACACAATTCCTCGGCAACGATGCCAAAATGATGCGTAGTCATTATACACATCATTAATTCTCAATGAATTTGTCAATCCATGGTAGTGTACAAGGCTATCTACGGAAGAAGGGGTGAACAGGGTTATAACTTAGGTCAATCTAGAGCAACAGGTCTTATTGGTGAAACCGATTGTGTGGGGGATTTAGGACATTCCTATCTCTAAATTGCATAAATTAAACCTTAATCTAAGTTGCAGAAATGGAAACTAATCATTAACTATAGAAATGAAATCCTAATTACAATTGCAGAATGAGACCTAATTATGTTGCAGAAATAACAGTTGCAGAATTAGAAGTCTGATTATAATTGCAGAAAGGAAATCTATTTACTTTTGCAGCAATGGAAACCTAATTATAGCATAGAAATGAAACCCTGTCAAGGCTCTGTAATAGAAGGTTGTCAATATTCTATGCAGGGGTTGACAACAACACAAAATGCAAGAAATTACAAAAAATAGTAAATTCTAGAAATGACAGTCTACAATAAATTGAAAGCTTTGCTGAAAGTGGAGATTACAACCAAACCATTAATCACAAAACATAAAATAAGCTAATATTGCAAATATTATTAGTTGTTTACAAAGGAATGAAATGACAAGTTCTACAACTCATTCTACTACAACAAAATCAGAATAAAAACCTATTGTTAGTCCTCCTCCTAGGTCTAGAAGTGGCCAACCTCCTTGTCCAGAAGAAGGTATGAGTCTCTCTCTCTCTAGATCTTACTCACACTCATTTACAAGCAATATGAAATAGAAATAGTACACTTTATTGATTCAAGAACATGATTACAATAATTCTGCTAAAATCCTGTTACAGAACTGTAACAGTCACTTTCCTGATTATTGCCTATTTTATATTTCTCTACTTTCTGCTTTCTCTATCTTCTACCTCCACTCCTAGCTCAACCTGAATGGGAGCCATATTTATAGATGTCCTAAGATCTACTAACAAGCTGAGAATATCTCAAAAGATCTAATCCTATTATGCTACAACAATTCCTGGTTTTATCCTAGAAGAAGATCAAACTTGATCTTTCCATAAATGGTGGCTTTGGTCGGCAAGGACGACAAAGTCAGATCTGAGATATTTTCCCTTACCCTTTTCAATCTTTATTTCCCTTTTTCTAGCATCAAAAATTGGTCAACAAGTCAAAAAGCACATTTTGTTTTCATTTCGAAGATAAGTGGCTCATTTCGAAGATACTGCAATTCTCATTTCGAAGATCTACTCATTTCGAAGACACTATGTTTTCTCATTTCGAAGATATATGTTCATTCCGAAGAGACTTCGAAATGAACAAATGTGTGCTCCTTAAATGTTTTCCTCTACATTTCTCAGGTGGGTTATTTCTCAGGATCAGGTTCCAATGGTCTTCATCTCT
The DNA here is from genome assembly GCA_028583015.1 of Wollemia nobilis. Classification (NCBI taxonomy): domain Eukaryota; kingdom Viridiplantae; phylum Streptophyta; class Pinopsida; order Araucariales; family Araucariaceae; genus Wollemia; species Wollemia nobilis. The sequence continues at coordinate 8,004,787 of JAQPPZ010003286.1, read as the reverse complement.
TTCCATATGTGAATTCCATGCCTTGCCATTCATTGGCAGCTGGCTGGAATTTACATAGGAAAACCCAGTTTTTGTTGCATAGTAATAGTTTGCTTGCACTGTTGCCAGATTTAGGTAAAATAAATGCTTGAGACATATCAAAACATGATTAGTGAAATGCTGCTATCAACCTAAGCATATCTCATTTAGCAAGTCATAACAAAACAACATAAAACTTATGCAAAAAGCTATAAAAATTAGAATATAGTATTTTAGATACATTCATCATGCAAATAGTTAATACACAACATATTGAATTAACTTAACTAGCATATTAGATTAAACATAAGAGTTTGTAGGCAATTTCAGTGTTCAAAACATGTTATGATTGAGGCATTTCCAGGCCTCATCATGGGGTCTTTAATAACTGGCTCTCCATGAACTACCACATCTGAATGGTAGATTGATACCTCTCCTCTTCTTTCTTAAAACTAAATTTTTTTAATGTAGCAGAAGATGAAAGTTGTGCACCGCAAGCAAACGCATCCTATATGGAACTAGCTGAGATACTAAACAATACTTCTTCATGGGCATTTTGGATAGTTCTTGCAGTAGTGTTGTAGCATTGTGCAATTGCCCAGATCAGCTCAGGACATGGATGCATAGGTGTACACAAGTGCCAGGAGAGATGAGAATGAAATGCTATAGTACGAGGACTCCCAGCAGACATATGTTGTGTAGCAAACTCATCATCTAGATGCAATATTTCTACTTCCTTGTTGGTGATATTGCAATCTTTAATTTGTCCCAAGCGATCATCATAAGGTTTTAGTTCCATATCTTCAACCTTTTCTTCTCGAGCTCTTCGCAGATTCTTCGCGATCTCAGGACTTTTTTGTACATTCACCTTCTTGGCCTCTGTAGCTTTCCTCCCCATCTTCAACTTCCTTTGAATATGCAGCAATGAACAACAAACCCTGGAGCAAAAGGGATTCACAATACTTTGATATAGAAACCCTGCAAATGCTTTGATTGAAAACAAAAGGATGGGCATCCTTTTTATAAATTTCCATACACATCCGTTGGAAATATTTCTAATCATGGGCACCACATTCATTCCAATGATGTTTTTTTTTTATGCTTGTTACCACTTCTTGAAATGCGAGAAGTGGTAGTTTTTTTTTTTTAAGAAAGTGTAATGAGTGAGCAGAGTGAGAAATGTTAATGAGCGGAATTTACGGATAGTGTAGTATGGAGATGGGGGATGCATGGGAAAAAATATGAGCAAAAGGATTTAAATGCATAATGGTTTTTCTTATTTTAGTATCATTGGTTTTTTTTTTTAAATGGTCAAAATGGTTTATTCGGGGACGAAATGGGAATTTGGGGACCCGAAATAGTGTTTTCGGGCATTCGAAATGAGTATTTCAGAAGGAAAACGAAGACTACGGACCGGGATTGGTGGAATACATGTATATTGGTAGGTTTGGAAGGGCTTTTTCGGGACCGAAAATAGTATTTAAAGTTTTTAGGGGGAGTGGTGGAAGATAAGTATATTGGATGAGCTTTTTTTTTTTTTTTTACACCTCCAGAACCTTGGACCCCCTAAACACCTCATCCAACTTGATTTTTTGATTTTCAAGTTTTTAAAGAACTCCCTAGTTAAGCATAACCTTCCTAGAGTAGTACTCGGATGGGTGACCTCCTGGGAAGTCCCGGGCTCTGCACACTTTTTCATTTTTTTTCTCTTCTTTTTCAAATCCAAGCCTAAAAGAAACGTAAAACGACAATATGTACATATTTACATCAATAATTTCTTTTTTTTTTTTTACTGATAATAGGCCTTCAAATGAAGACCATTAACTGGAATTAACAGTGCATGACCATCCATATCTTGCAAATAAAAATAATTAACTTGATTGGCACCTGTGATTTGAAATGGACCTTCCCATATTGCCTTGAACTTGTGATGTTTTCCAGGCTTTGATTTCTTTTCATTCCACTTCAATACAAGATTGCCAACCTTAAAAGTCCTTTCAGAGACCTTTTTACTAAACCATTTCTTTGTCATCTCAACATGTTCTATAAAATCCTGGTATGATTTCTCCCGTTCTTCTTCCAACTGTAAAAGTTGAGCTAATCTCATGTTCATAGAATTAGATTCATCATCCTCATCATTAGTCAAATTCCAAGTCTAGAGGGCCGGTAATTCAATATGAATTGGCAAAACCGTTTCTTTGCCGTATACCAATGAATAATGGGATGTCTTGATAGATTTTTTCATCAAGATGCGATCAACCCACAATGCTTGATTCAAAAGTAGGTGCTAGCTCCGCTTATTGTCACCAAGGGTCCTCTTCAAAATTCAAAGCAAATTCTTGTTTGTAGATTCGGCCAAGCCATTCCCCTACAGATAATAATTAGATGAATTTTTCAAATAAATTTTGTACTTACCCGCAAATTCATTGATTTTGGCACCTATGAAAGGAGTTTCATTATCTGTTATAATCGCATCTGGGATACCAAAGCGAGTGATCAACCCCTCAAGAAAAGTGATGATCGTGGCTTGATCCACCTTTTTAGTTGGAATTGCTTCAATCCATCTAGTGAAATAGTCAGTTGCAGTCAAGATGTAATTGTGACCAGCAGATGAGTTAGGATCAATGACCCCGATAAAGTCTAGGCCCCATTGCTGAAATGTTACTTCTACTTGAATCAGATGAAGAGGTAATTATGCATTCCTGGTTCTACCGATGTATCTTTGGAACTTATCATATTTTTAACTAACTTTGAAGGCATCTACAAAAAGAGTAGGCCAAAAATATCTTGCTCGAATAATCTTTAATGCCATGGATCTACCTGCATAATGACCTCCTCATAATCCATAATGGAATTCTTCTAAAATTTTCTCCTTCTCTGATTCTTTGACACATCTAAGAAGAACCCCATCAATATTCTTATGAAACAAGCCATTTGGTAGCAAGACATACTTGAGGGCTTATAGTCTAAATCTTCTTCTCTGTGAGGCATTTAGATGTGAAGGACATTTCCCAAAATAAAAATATTCAATCAGCTCCTCTGTCCAATCTTGATCCACTATAGAATGATTGTCAAAATTACAATTATCTACTACATCCTCATACTCATGAATTGTGGATCCAGAGGAAGCATTCTTTGCAAGCTCTTGGCACAATGCTTGACCTCGAAAAATTTTGGTTGCTCGGATCTCAACATCAAATTCCTGAATTTTAGAAACCCAGCCAGCTCTTCTATCTCCAAGTTCTCCTTGTATGATAAAATTTCGGACATTTGGATGAAAAACATAAACTATTATTTTACTCTGTGAAACAAAGTGCCGAAACTTCTTCAGAGATTTCATTACCGCATGCACTTGTTTCTCAATTAATTTATACTTCTCTTGATGTGGTTGGATGACTTGGCTTAGGAAAGCAATCGGACATTCATTTTCATCATCTCCCTTCTGTGTAAGCACCACTGCATAAGCTTCTTGTTCACAAATAGCATAAAGGATAAAATCCTTGGAATAATCAGGGTTCACCAGGACCGGAGCTTGAGTGATCCTTTATTTGATCTCCTCAAATGATTGCTTCCTCTGCTCAAACCATTTAAATTCAACATTTTTATTTAAAAGCTCTATCATTGGCCTTATTACTTGAGCGAAATCTGCAACAAAATTTCGAACAAAATTAATTTTCCCAAAAAAAGATTGCAAATCCTTCTTATTTGTTGGAAATGGAAGCTTCAAAAGAGCTTGGGCCCTAGCTGGATCAATAGCTAGGCCATTTTCTAAAATTACATGTCCTAGGAGCTTTCCCTCCTTTACAAAAAAAATTGACTTTTTTGGATTAATAGATATGCCAAATTCTCGACATTTTTCAAATACCTACCTTAAATGAGATTTGTGCTCCTCCCTATTATGAGAAAAAATAGCCATATCATCCAAATAAGTCACAATAATACGATTTAACAACTCATAAAAATCCACATCCATTGCCCTTTGAAAATTTGCGCCAGCATTTGAGAGTCCAAATAGCATTCGTTGGTAAGCAAAGGTTCCCCATTTTGTGGTGAACGTTGTTTTATGTTGGTCCTCATCCCTGACCCAAATCTAGTTATACCCAGAGAATCCATCCAACAAAGAGAATATCTGAGCTCCCACAACCACATGAAGAATCTAGTCAATTTGAGGCAGAGGATAATGATCTTTTAGCGAGGCTTGATTCAAATTTTGAAAATCAACACATAGGCAAATATCTCCATTCTTTTTTCGTACTGGGACCAGATTTGCCACCCAAGTTGAATGCTTGATGGGGTAAATGATTTTAGAATCCAAAATTTTAAGAAGCTTCGCCTTCATCAGTACTTCAATCTTGGGATTAAATGGTCTCTGCTTTTGTCTGAAGGGTTTCACCCCATCATGCAACTCAATAGTATGTTGTATTACATCTTTGTTATATCCCTTCAAATCATGGTAACTCCAAGAAACTGTGTCAAGAAATTCATGACATAAATCTCTAATTTGTTATAACTCCTCGGGAGTACAATCTGTCCCAATCTTTATCAATTTTTGGGGACCCAACTCCAGTTCAGTATACTCCTCATCTACTTTTATCCTATGCTTCTCTGCCCTATCATTTTGATCAAAAATGTTTTCAAGTGTAATCAATGCTTTTGGGATATGATTATTCCTTAGTTGAATAAGCCCTTTGGCTTCCTCCTCATCAAGCATTCTCTCTTCCACAGTACTCACTTCTCTTATCAAAAAATTTACAATTTGCTCATCACTTTCGAATACTTGCCAATACATGTTCTTGTCCGAGACCGAAGGTCTATAAACTAACCTTACGATCTTAGGTTTCCTCACTACATGCTCAATCGGAGAGAAGTTTGATCCAAGAGATGCTAGAAGATCAACATGCTTATTCAGCTCTCGTGAAATGGATTGAATATTCAATGTTGTGAAAGCCTCAAACAGGTCCCAAACTTTGTTGCGGTATGCCTTGAGATAATGCTGCTTGGAGATGCACTTGTTCGTTACTTGATTCACAATCAATTCAGAGTCACCAAAAATCTACAATTGTTCAATCCTTAATTTTTTTGCCTTCTTCAAACCTAGGCACAATGCTTCATACTTAGCAGCATTGTTAGTACAACTCCAGGTCAGTCGATATGAATATGTTTTCTGTAGGCCAGAGGGAGAAATAAGAACAATCCCTACTCCCACACCATTTTTACATCTTGCTTCATCAAAATACAACTTCCATAATTGATCAGGCACAGAGTCTTAATAATCTTGATCAAGAGGCATCTTTATTTCAACCTCTTCGGGATTTGTAATGGAGTAACAACCAATTTTAGTTTCCATCATGGCATTAAAATCAAGCATTGAAAACTCATCCTCTAAGCGAAGCTCATCCAGGACTTCATCCATCAAATCAGGATTTTCCAATTCTTCGGTTATCATGTTGACAGAATGTGTGGACCTTTTTTCTTCTTTCATATTCTCTATATGAAAAGTAGAAGGCTTCTCATTGTAGATCTAGATTCTTATTCCTTTGAAAGGAATCTCCAAGTGAGAATAATCCATAGAAAAGTAGCCTTCCAGCTTGGCAGTGAATTCTCTCGACAAACACATACTGAAATATGGTTCCAAATTAACCACAACTACCTCCTGAATTATTGTAATTTGAGTTATACTATGTAGAACAATAGGAATATCCTTGATTACACCCACTATTTTCATGGGAGTCTCATCCAACTGCAAGACATCAGGGCTACTTCTTCTATACTCCATACCCATGACTTCACAAACTGCCTTTGGCATGACAATTGTCGCAGCACCAGAATCAATCATGTAGTTGTGCACTATCCAACCCTCCATCCTGAGTGACAAATAAAATGGGGGTGGTCTATTTTTTCCAGATGGCTGAAGTAGTTAATGTTTGAGAAAAAATCGTCTGGGTAGGATTCTTCTCATTATCTTTCATAGACTTCAATGATTCTTGTAACAAATCAACTTGCCCAGGTAATTGTAATGCATCATAGAGACTAACCTTGGCTAGAATCTTCTTCAATTCTTCAACAATATTGTATGTAGATGCACCAGACTCCTTTTCAATAGTGTCTTCATACTTGCTTCGATATTGCTGAGTGGCTTCTACCCTTAGTCTTTTAGTCAAATATGGGTACTTGATCTTTTCTCTAGCTTGTTCCTCTGTTTCAACTCTTGCCTGCAAAGTCGAGGCTTTTTCTTGCAATATTTCCTTTGCTCATGGTGGCAAAAGATCTTTTAATAGAATAGGTGAATCTAGCTTTGGTATTGAAGTAGGAGCTTTCACTTGTACTTATTTCTTCTCATTTTGCATCTTCGGATCAGTTGGTACCCTTAATGGTTCCATATCTACTGGATCTACCATGACTGGATTCTTCCTAGTTCTCGTGAGAACTGAGACTTGTTATTTAGATGGAACCATAAAATTATGATCTACCTCAGTAATCATGCTAACTTGTCCTCCAGAAGAGCTTGCGACCAATGTTTGTACATAGTTCAAATGAACCATACAAGTCTCCTCATCGTGTGGATCATTACATCTAGAGCACCAATATGTTCTTTCTGTAGGGCCCGCTTCCTCATTCATCAACATAGTTGGGTTCTTCTCAGGAACTTTGCTTGTTGAATCCACTTGTTCTCTAGTGATCGGTGAAGGTTGACATATCCTGGGTTGGAAATCTCTCTCAGCCTGCTTTCTTTCAATAATTATGATTTTATTTCCCATTGCTCTTATAGATGAATTAGCAGATTTTACCCCTTGTAATAGCATTGTGTAAGGATCATGATTTGAGGGCATAGGAGGTACCAGTATAGGTAGAGGTATTGGCGGTGCAGCCAATGCTGGGAATGAAGTGGGAGCTGGTAATTACTGAATGTTTGGTGCAAGCAATTATGGAATAGTTGGAGCAGGGAGCTGGGGAACTAGAATGGGTGTGATTTGAGGTGCACTTGAGCTCCATGATGGAATAGGATACATGGAAGGCATAGGCTGTGAAAATGAACCAGGATACAAATGTTGAGGAAGATCAGGTAAGATAGGCATTGTTACCTTTGGGGGAAGCTTACCTATGGCAATCAAGTCTACTTCTATCTTTTGCACTTGTTCAAATAGCTTTGGGAATGTAGTCACGTTGGACTGCCGGATAGCCAATCCAATGTCTATGTTAAACGCTCTAAGATAATAGAATGCAGCTTGCTCATGAGTGGGCTGAAGACCTTCAGGAATTCTCTGCCAGCTTCTAGTAAATATGACATTGAAGTCTGCTATCTCCTCCTGTGGATGCCTTTGAATTGCATTAAATTGATGCAACAAGGAAAATGGATCATCTTGTTCATGAATTTTTTTGATTAACAGTTCTCCCAATTGATCCCATGATGCAATAGTGCCTGGTTGCAACGATTGGTACCAATACAACAATTTCTCTCTCAGTGACAACACCAACAATTTTATCATCACATCTGCATCCATTATGTCATGGATGGCCGCCAAAGAGGTTACATCTTGAATATGCTCGTAAGCAGTTTTACTAGTACCATCATAGGTTGACAAAGCTTTCAAAGCAACTTGAGGGACTGGATTTTGTAACTATAAATTCAAGGCTCTCGAACTATTCCATGCCGAGAACTGTCGTGGTGGAGGATTCTAGGCCATTTGGACTGGTGTGTGTGGTTGAGGAGGTGGAAAACTAGTAGCAATACTAGATGAACTTGAAGGAACATAAAATACACTAGCAATTTGTGAGGATGTTGTAGAGGACGTAAGTGGTGGGGAGACCAACTTAGGGTGTCCACTTAATTTTTGGTTGTCAAGTTCAAAAAACTCAATAGGATTTTCAAAAATTTTGGCCTTCGATCTTGTGATCATGAAGTACAGTTCTCACTGTCTCCAAGTTCGACGGCTTCTGGGTAGTGCTGAGTCACCAAATTTTCTAACTATACAGCATGAAGGCGAACATTAAACCTCAATACTATTGAAAGTGAAACTTTTAGGGTCCCACCGAGCATGCCAAAAACTATTGGCACAGGTGGGTTTGTCAACTTGGAATAGTACTTGTCCCACCGATTATGGATCTTACTGAGACAGAGACAGTCTATCCCATCGGGCGTGCCAAAAACTATTGGTACAGGTGGGTTTGTCAACATGGAATAGTACTTGTCCCACCGATTATGGATCTTATTGAGATAGAGACAGTCTGTCCCATCGAGTGTGCCAAAAACTGTTGGTCACAAATCTGCCTAAGTACAATATTTCATCACTTGTGCATCCTAGACTCGACCAACATTGAAAGGCCGAGGGAAAAATAAAATTCCTTCAAACCGATCTCCAGAGAGGGCTGGCTCCCTTACTAAATTCTACATTGTTTGAAGACTAGGGATGCAGGAAAGAAATTGAAAAATAACTGAAAGAAAGGGAAATATAGCCACAGGCCAAAGTGTAGAATTTGGGGCAGACTAACAGAAAAAATTCCACCAAGTTTTATAACAGCATATAATAAAAGAAAATCATCAGAATTTAACTCACACATTTGTAGAGATAACCTCCAGATCGCATTTCAAAATCTACTCTCTAACCAGCAACATTTGAATTCAGAATGCAGAATTCAAAACTTAATAGCAAGAGCATGAGCATAAAAAAAATGATTTTAAAAAAAATAAGGAAATCACACACATAAGAATGCTTGCAAATTTTAGAAGCCAAGTCTCTTCTATTGATGCAGAGAACTTAGAGAGTTTTCTTGCAAAATATCTAACCTCTCCTTACAATAATAATTTGATTAGTATTTATAGAGGTTTTCGCCTCTTTCGTTAAATACATGTGGGGGCAAAGTTTCAGCCACTCAGCCACCAATAGCAACAACTTTCTCCTCGACCACAACAATGAACCAATGAGCAAATGCCAAATAAAATAACTGCTGATTTTATCACATGGCATATCAAGCTTTAGCACAAATCATCGGTCCAGTTTCAATCTCCATGGTGGCACCTTGGAAATGCATGCCCACGAAGTGGTTGATGCCTCAAAAATAAACAATATTGCACTAGAATCAAGAGCACATGCTTAAACTTGGTAGCTTTAGTGATCATATCACCTCAAGAATTATATTTATCAATATTAATCTCTTTTCAAGGAATATTTGCACCAAACTTCACCCAAAATTACATCCATAGGAAAAAGTGTTCAATGTGTGAACACACTTACAAAAGAAAAAAAACACTTTTCAATGTGGTACCAATGATTACAAAAAAAATGTCAATGTGGCACACTATAACAAAATTCCAATGTGGCAAAAATGCCAACAATAACGTAACACTATCTAGTTTCACCTGAAACAGTGACGTTCATTGAAACACAATCATCCCCTGACACTGCCCTTGTGAAACCATGCATCCATTCGTTCATTAGTCCATGTTGTAGCTAGTTCTTTATTGCCCTTGCTAGTTTTCATCAATACTATTGTTAACCAAGCATGACAAAATCCTCGATGGGTCTCCGTTAACGATTCGTAATATTCCTCCTCTATCACCTTGATGTGCTTTGTTGGCATTCCACAACCTGAGTACCTTTATTTTCCCCATTAAAGTTTATTCTAATTTGATCAAGGCTTGGAAATATGAAATAGTTTTGTCTTTATGTGCCATCAAATCCCCTTTTAGACTTTGACCTTAAAAAATATTGCCCTCAATGGGCTTTGGCATCTCTTACATCGGGGTCAAAGATCATGCCACAAATTTTTCTTTGTACTATCGCCTTGGTCATGCCTTGGTCAATAACAACGTTATTGAATTTGATGTAACTGCCCTTGTCATTAGAAGTGTCGGCCAACCTTAGAGCATATGAGATTACACTACGTGGGTCCATTTGGATTTATATCTGCAACTACTGTCTATCATCCTACAACACCATGGTTTTGATACTCTGCATTTTTGTTATCCGATGGGGCTTCTTGTAGCTACATTTACCCTATCATCAAACTCACACCACTCCAGGTGCTGCCTAATCACCATTGCTCACAAGCAAATCCTGCGTTCTTCCTCTCGATCTTCTACGTAGCCCAAGACCACTGTATTATCAGCATCCATATACAATATCCTGATTCGTTGCATGCTCTTCAAATTTTTTGGGGCTGGTTTATGTCATCTGGTCGCTGTCGTGATCTCTCGCTATCTGATGAAAACTCCAACCTTCAAAAATTGTGAAGCTCCCAAAATTATAGCTGCTAATTTGTGGATAAGCCTTCGCAGAATGTCTAGCTGGTCTGATAGCTTTCAAGTACTTCGTTATGACAGTGAACAACATCTCATAGTTTACCAAGTGGATACGGTCATTTGATGTCTGTCGTGTTCTCTTCGACGAATTCTACCGCCTGCTCGTAACCGTGGCCTTCCACATGTTCTTTGGGCATGCTATGACCCTGAATGGACGTTCTAGCTTTGGGTGAAATGAATATTCTTCTACCTATGACTAACACCACCAAATCATGTTGTTGTATCTGGGCCTGCCTATTTTAATACATGTCAAACTGCCTATTTCATCTATGCTACCTCTGTCAAAGAATTCCTACGAGCACTGAAATCTAACAGTCTGATTTATGGTGCCAAAATTTACTCCAGCATGATCGCTATATTCACCAATGGTCTATTGAGAATTCGTATCTTGGTTTATGCAGTTGAATACCATGTGGGACCATTGTGAAGCGAGGGCTTGAAGTCCTCATTTGACTCCACATCACTCTCTATTGTCGAGTCTTTGAATCCCGATCACCGTGGCTATCCACCATGGCCTTCTCCAAAGCCATTCATTTTCATGCTACGCGTTGTCCATGCCCTATTTCCACATCTACATCTTTGTTGTTTTCCAAGTGGAGGATTCTCCATTCTCCCAATGCTGCTCCACTATGCTTCGTTGGCGCTATCCTCGTTTACTACTATCGCTACCTTGGGTGAAAATGTTGCTATCATACTCTCCAAACTGTGTTGTTTAGATATTTTTTAGCATTTTGTAGGGCCCACGACATTAAGAGGGAATGCTCATCCTTGGTGAACATTTAAAAATACATTCATTAGTCTCACACTTGGTAGCGCTATAAAATCATATGAATCTTCAGCCTGGCTTTTATGATGGATACCAACCCTTTCAAACCTTTATATAATACCTCCCGTATTATTTCCTCACCATATGCCTTACCACGCTTTGTCGATTATGTTTACCCAACATCAAAAGGTACCTTAACGATAGTCTGACTAAGCTCTGACGTGTCTAGCTATACACCTCATCGTCTTTAACCTTGCCTAGGTCCACCGTTCTGCTTCTTGCATGTATCCATCAATGCCTTCACTCGTAGGATCCACTACACTGTGCATTAGAACACCTTGTCACTGCATATTGCCCACTTCCTTCTATTTAATCAGCTCTTTTCACGCCCGACATCTTGACGCTCATGACTTGTCAAGGGATCATCTAAGTCTAGTCGTTATGATACCATGCGTCTGACGTAGCTTGAGTCCTCAAATTGTCAGGTATGCTATTTAAAACTCACCACCTTGTCATGATGCGGGTTGCCTTCATATGACCTCATCACGGTACATGCCATCCCCATGTTACACGGTGAACCAATTTCTATGACCTTCGATGGCCTCTGGGTCCACACCCCTACACATCATAAAACTTCGAATTAGACTTTACATTATCTAACAAATTATTTCAACCTTATGCACAATATAGTCTATGATCATAGTTATGAAGTTAAGCACCATATTTCCTTTATGACTATTTAATTTATTTTTATTTTATTTTTAAAATTTATTTTATATATGTGTTTGATTATTATTATTATACTATAAATTATAATAATAATATTAATATTATTTGAAATTGCTTTTTAGACTTTCATATATATATAAGCTTATTTCTATTTTATTTATATATATTTTATATATTTTTATTATTATTATGTAAACAATGTGTACATGTAATAACAATGTTATTATTATTATCATAATTATATACATGTATATAATTATAATAATAATATATATATATATATATATATATATATATATATATATATATATATATATATATATATATTTTAATAGAATCTTTAACCAATTTGAATTGCTTTAATCCAAATGTTCCGAGAATTGCAAGTGATGAACACATTTGGGAGACCTTTAAGACCAACCTATCAACTAGAAAAACCCAACACCTCAAAGACAAACAAATGAGACTCCACACTGGAAGACAACTTAACAAAGCATATTTATGGATATGGAACATTCAACAAATACGATTCCAAATATGACAGAAGACAACAATAGACGCTACCAAAGAAGACACCTTGCAAATCGTGATGCAAAAGTCAAATATGTAACTTGCCAAACTCATCTCACTAAGGATACCAAAATCCTCAAAATGCAAACAAAAATGTGGGTCCCCAAGTTTTGGGGCTAGTTGTGGAGCAACCACAACAAATGGTGACTCTGCTTGGAAATGATCCTAAGCATTTCGGTAAGAACCCACACTCTGAAAACACACCCAAATATTATAATTATAAGCATCAGCAAGTATCCATAGAATGAAAATAAACTAGAAAGACATGAACCCTCAAAATCATTCAACATCAGCGCAGTGTATGCAAAGTGATTCATTATTTATCATTTGAAACCATTGAACAATACATCGTCAGTTTCCCATTGATGTTTGTATCTTTATGATTAATGCATATGATATGTTATGGATGATTTATGCAGGATTGGATGTATTGAAAGGATGCTAAAATATGAATGACCTATTTTGTAGAGACTCAAACTTTCTAATACCATAAACGAACACACTAAAACTGTCTAACCCTCTTAGGATCAAATGTGTGTACAGTGAATTTATTTACCATATTAAGAGCTCAATTATGAACTGCTACAATCTAGAACCAGTATATGTGCAAGTGGACTCAAAGCTTTGGAGAATCGGATTCTCAACCTAAGTATGATGAGAATTTTACCCTATCCTTACTACTCTGATCTTTGAATTTATTACCTCCTTTTGACCAAAATAGTTAAACCTATTATGGATAAAACCACAAGGCTAGCCTGTTTGTTAGAGCGGTTAGAGGTCTCACTTTTAAATGAGACATATCTCCACGCATGAGCATACTCCACTTCCATTCAAGCATCTATAGCCTCAATGGAGGTTATCCCCATAGTCTATGATTTTGCTTTTGATTTATTGAATCTTGGGGATGACTACCCATCCTTCTAATGGGACATGTAGTACGATCCTTACAACCCAATAGTCAGCAGTATGATAAAAATAGATTCAAATATTTGGGGAATCGGATTCTCAACCTAAGTATGATGATAATTTGACCCTATCCTTACTACTATGATTTTGGGTTTCAAATATTGTGGAAGTGGTGAAAACCATTGTTTTATGGACTATGTTGCATGATAGGACAAACAAGAATGGCTCTTTTTACCTCATATTTTCTCCCAGGGATGGTTTTGGCTATTTTACCCAAGATGTTTTTAATATGTGCAAATTTTGTTTGGTTCAAGATAGCTTTGGTATCAGTTCACAATCTCAAGATCTTCTTAGTGAATTTTGTGCAATGATCCTAAGAAAATTTGGCATGCTTTTCGGTGATTATCTTTTAAAAGTAGATGCAAGTAAGATGCAATATTTATGCAATGTGAAATGTACCATGGAATACGGATTAATGAGATGGAGTATATAAAATATTTCACCCTAATTTGTAAAATTGACAACTTCATGTGTCCCTAGTTTCAAACGATATTCTTTAATGTGTTTGTAGTACTCGTGGAGCCTTCTGTAATACAATTCTGATGTTTCATATTCTCCTTATCTTAGTGAACATTCATGAGTATACGAGCTAACATCTCACTCTAAAATACTAGAAAACAACCAAAATTTGGAAGTGAATGAATACAAAACACACAAATCAAACTTACAAACATCCAAAATGAAATCCAAAACCATAACTAAACAGGAAAACCAAAATCTATATACAAATGTACAATATGGTACAAAATTATGCAACGCTTGAACTATCGCTTCCTTGGATCCCAAACATGATTAGAATATTTCAAAAGACAAATAACATGATACTCATGCAAATGTTGTAGGAATCCATTAAAAACAAGATTAAGCCAAACAATGCAACAAACTTCAACTTGCCTCGCTCACCCCACCAATTTAGCATAGTTCCATTAACAATCCCATAGGTGAGATTCAAATCATTAAATTGATTAGACAACATTTGATTTTCAATTATTTCTTGTCTATTCTTTAAAATGTCAATTTCACAACTCAATTCTGAATTTAAAACTAGGCTTTCTTTTTCGAATATGAAATCTTGCAAGAACGAGCCTATTTCTACAAATTTCAAAGCCAATTCATTTTCCAAATTTGTAGGCCAATAAAATTTACGTAAAAATTTGCAAGCATCTAGGATGTTTATCAAATGAGAATCATTATAAGCTTTTATCCTAGATTCTATTATCAGCCATTGGTGAATTTTATTTAACAATTCAAGTGCATCAACTTCTTTTTTATTTATCAAAGAAATCCTATTAGAGGTGTGAGTAAACATTGATTCAAATTCTTTGTTCACCTCTAATGGCATTTAATCATAAACATGATTCAAATTCAATAAATGGCCATACAAATTTTAACCTGAATCTTGGATGCTTCGATACAAAAGGTTAGATTTTATCTTTTGCACATTTTCATTTACCAAAGCTTGATGATGATTTGCAATTCCTTCACTAATTACCTGTTCATCAAACATACCAAAATTGGGCACCCAATTGAAAATATGTCCATCCTTTTCAACTCTTACATCTTGTTGGTCAAGGTGTGTAACCCATATTGGTAATCAATAATTTGAGTTATTTCCAATATATCAACCTCTTTTTCATTTGATTCCAACTCCTTGTTCACTATCCATGGTATCTCTTAATTTGAATCCTCAAAACAATCAAGTGAATTAGTATTCGAATTTTCAATATCTTGAAATGAAATGGCAAATTTTACCTCTTCCTCATCCAAATTAGATGAGTCATAAAAAATTTTACCGTTTCTTCCCTTTATATTTCAACAAAATTTTCAATGAATTTATGTTCAACATGATCGAACTTTGTAACCTTCTCTATTCTTGTAAATGTAATATATTCATGTGAAGTTGAAGTTTCAACATCCTGCATATCAAGTGGAATAGAAGTTTCATCACTAGGGATGTGAGAAAATAACACATCTTCATATCTTCCCAAACCATTGTAAAAATTATCATTCTAATTCATGGGATGAAACTTTATGGTATCTATAACATGATATTTTGATTCCTCTACCAACTCTTTTTCTTCTTTTTCCTTGGTAGTAGTATTGTTATCATTTTCCAAAATTTGATGAGATTCTAACTCCTCTTCCAAGATATTCTCAAATTGTGTAGGAGTTGTAATATCTTCCTCTGAGAAAGCGATTGTGTTATCCTGCATATCAATTAACCCAAAGGGTTCATTAGAAGGTTTAAAGTGAGAATATTCATCCAATTGCTTCCAAGAGCCATAGTGATCATCTTCCAAAATCAAGTTGTGATGCTCAACCATTTCTTCAATGTCTTCTAATTCATCAACGTGTTTCTCATCACATATACCTTCATATTTCTTAGATGGTTCAATGATTTCCAAAAGTGGGTTATTTCTTGAATTCAAATTTGTAAGGCTATAATAGTTCAAATTGGTAACCCATGATTCAATTTTATCACAATTTGGAGGATGAAAAAATTCTTGATCATTAGTTTCAAGCATCTCATCGAGAGTGTCTTCCAAGAACAAGTGGTGAAATTCTATCATATCTTCAAATTCATTTATTGATTCTCTTCCAATTTCATTTTCAACCACTTCATTCAATTAGATGGTATATTTTGTCCTATCACATATCTCCAAACTAGTTAGATTTAGGACACCATTATCTAAATAACCATGTACATCTAAAAATAAATCCATCTCTACAAAATCCTCCTTGGTGGATGTTGGCTAGACAACTTGCACCTCCTCTTCGGTAGTATCTAAGGTGGTTATAAAATTTGAACATTCAAATTCATCCCCTTTATCATTCACCTTAGGTATCATTGGAGTGGAGGGTGCTATATTTGATGTTGGTGTAGGTTGGCATCAATATATCTAAAAGGACAATCTCTCATGGGAACATGTTGTGCCTCTTCTTCCATTTCAGAATCACACTGTTGTTCTGCTTTTTCTAGGATCTCATAGATTGTATCTAGAGAGGGGTCATCAAAAATTTTCCTTACAGTCATAGCAAGTTTGGGGTGTATGGCTCCCATGTATACTTGAATAGCTTCTTCTTCCATAGTGTTAAAAATTTCCACATTTGGGAGTACAACTCATGAAATATCCTATTGAATTGACTCAATGATTCATCAGGCTCTTTACGAATAGAGGTCAACTAATTTTGCAACATATCTAAGTCTGACTGATTACCAAAATGATAAAGATAGGCTGATTCTAATTGGATCCAAGAAGTCCTAAACTCCATGGGTAATTGGCCATACCAAAGGAATGGTTTGTCATCCAAAATGTATGAGAAAATTCTACAAGCAACATCCTCATATAAAACTTGGCATTGCAATAACGTGCTCTTGTAAACATGCAAATTTTATAGGTATCCTGATGACACCTGTTGCTTAAACAGTTGTAGAAACTCCAATAAAATTTTAGGAATTTGATGGGGTGTCCCATGCATAGGAAGAGCCTTATAATGGTCCCCATCATAGCTACCATTCTTTCTCTTAAATATGCCACTTCAGCTTTTACATCACATGTCGCCATTAGTGAAACTCAAAGAATAATTTTAGAACCAAATTTGTTAGTCAAATAAAAATATCTTGCAAATAAGCATCAAATGACTAACAATTTTCAAATGAGTAAATCATAAAGATCATCATGTTAACATCATCCCAAAATATATGCATCAATTAAACCATGTGAAAGAACATTCTCAAATTTGCCAAAAGGTTAGTATCAACACATCATCAAATAGAGAATGTTAGAATCAATGAAAATGATCAACAAAATTTTATTAGTCAATACCAATGTCTATGAATAAATATTTCAAGTAATCATGAACAATTTGGCATCTAGATAGCAATAAAATAAATCAACTCGAATCATCTTAGCTCCCAAAGTGTTGAGTGCTAAAAGATTACCAAAGATGCTAATCAAATGAACTTGAAATATTTAGCAATTAAAACTCTCAAAGTTACACCAAATCACATCATTCATGCATGAACAATTCAAAAGTGTTAGATCAATGAATTAGCATAAAAATAAAGTAAACCAATTCATGCCCTCCTTCTAGCGCCAAAATGTTGAGTGGTAATTTTACCCAATTGTGAAATTACACTCTCCCTTAGGGTTTGGATCCCAAAACCCTCTCTTGCAAAGAAGTTAAATAAAAGTGTTAGATCAATAAAAATATATCAATAAAACCCTCTCTATATTTGTATTTGCATATGTGTGTTAGTAATCTCAATAAAAATATATCAATTCAATGCTAGGAACACCTTACTGATTGCACGTAACTATAAACAAAGGGCATGTGTTGGTTTATTTTACCATGCTACTTTAATGATTATTAATGAAACCGAAATAAAACAAATGTGAGTTGGCCCTCATATGACCATGATGTAGTGCCTTAATTCCTTTTATCTTGAGGGTTTTAAGGTATATTTTATCTTCCATTATTAAGTGGATTTCAATCAAGTTCTATCTTGCATTAAATCCTATTTTTAAACATGTAAATGAAGATTAAATCTATCTATGAATGTGAATCTGAAATGATGAATAGGCTCCAAATGTAGCTACTTATCATGAAGATTAAGATAGCCTTTAGTATGAATAATAAATTATCTCTCTTTGGTGAAATTAATTTTCACAAAAAAACAATAATCTATGACCTTAAAATAAGGGTTTTAAAATGTCATTTAATTATCCCCCTTTTATGAAATAATTTTCATAAAGAAAGGTAATTTAATGCTTTGAAATAACAACCTTTTAATATAACATGTAAAATCTCCCCCTTCAATGAAATCAGAATTTTCATGAAGAACAGGTACATTTATGCTCCAAAAATGGTAATTTGTGAAATGCCATAAAACATAACCCCTTCAATGAAATTGAAGTTTTCATGAAGGAAATGTCATCATAGGCTCATGAATGAAGTATGAAACTGAAAGAATCAAATTTGACCTCAAAATAGAAATTTTGCACTTTTGAAATTTAAAAATCTGCAATAAAAATAACAAATTTGGGTAATTTTTAAAAATATGAAATGACTCCGGAGGAAAAATGTCTAAGTGCAAAATGCAACTACGAATTATATTCTATGCAACCATGCCATTATCTTTGGTTTTTGAAATTTTTTTTATTTTTATTTTAATGTACGAAAATTAAAAATAAATCTGCACTTTAAAAGTTGAAAACAGAAAAACAAAAATCTGCATCAAATCAAATGCTAAAAACACAGAAATGCAAAGCCTCATCGGTTTGATAGCACCCTGTCCTGCAATACCGAATAGTGAGAAGTTCATTCATGCAACCTAGCTTATTCGACCCACAAATTTGCACAATTGAAATAAACTGAGTGCTGGCTCCTAATATTCAAAAATAAATTTTCAGATTCAAACATTCACATGAAGTAACCAAAAAACAATTGCATAAACTTCACATACAAATCCAAAATCTAAAAGGGGAAAGATAACAATTAAATCTCAGCATGCAAAAAAATCTCATTATTTCTTGCTAACAAAGCCTGAAATTTCTGAACAAAAACTTGGCATTAAAAATGTGTTTCTATTTTTAGATTTCAAATCTGGCAGCCTCTCGCGTCCAAAAGGTCTAGCCCCTGTGCATGTTGTTTCTCCAATTTTTAAAGTTTTGAAAAAGGTCTCTTCGTTTCCATTTCCCTAACCTTTCATTTTGCCCTCTCTAACGGTTTGGTTTCTTTTCCTCTTCGTTGGTTTTCCTTCTTTGGTTTCGACGCTTAATTTTTTTTATTTATTTATTTTTTTGTTTGCATTCCGCCACGTTTCATAATACTTATTTTCCATAAAAGGTCCATATCATAAATAAACAGTTTATAAAATAACATGTGCTTTTAAAATTTTTATGGCCCTCCTAACGTGTTTTATATATATTTTTTTTAGTGCCTTCCGAAATATCCTTTCATGAAGCCTTTGCCTGCTCTTCGTCATGATAGTATTTCCGCACCCAGCGTCTGTTTCATATACATGCGTTGTCCTCATCTAGGCTGTCAACGTTACCGAAATTCTATCTCGGGACTGCCATTGGAACATCCACACAATGGATCCCATGTCCACGTGGATGCTATATTTGACATGTTGTGATGTATGCCATGGATGCTATGAAATTATCGCCATTGTCCTGTCACCCTATAGTTGTTGTTAACCAGATATCACCGGCCATGCTCCTTCACTGATTTGCGTCGTCTCTGCATGTAACGTAACACTGTCTAGTTTCACCTGAAATAGTGACATTCATTGAAACACAGTCATCCCCTGACGCTACCCATGTGAAACCATGTATCCATTCGCTCATTCGTCCACGTTGTAGTTGTAGTCGGGTCTTTATTGCCCTTGCTAGTTTTTGGCAATACTATTGTTAACCAGGCACGGCAAAATCCTCGACGGGTCTCCGTTAATGATTCGTCATATTCCTCCTCTATCGCCTCGATGTGCTTTGTTGGCATTCCACAACCCGAGTACCTTTATTTTCCCCATTAAACTTTATTCTAATTTGACCAAGGCTTGGAAAGATGAAATAGTTTTGTCTTTATGTGCCACCAAATCCCCTTTTAGACTTTGACCTTAAAAAATATTGTTTTCCACGAGCTTTGGCATCTCTTACATCACGGCCAAAGATCATACCACGAATTATTCTTTGTCCTATCACCTTGGTTAATAACAGTGTTATCAAATTTGATGTAACTGCCCCTACCGTTAGAAGTGTCGACCACCCTTATAGCATACGAGATTACACTATGCGGGCCCGTTTGGGTTTATATCCACAATTGTTGTCTGTCACCCTGCAACACCATGGTCTTACTCTGCATTTTCGTTATCCGACGAGGCTTCTTGTAGCCAGGTTTACCCTATCATCAAACACACGCCACTCTAGGTGCTGCCTAATCACCATTGCTCGCAGGCAAATCCTGCATTCTTCCTCTTGATCTTCTACGTACCTCGAGACCACTGTATTTTCAGCATCCATCTACACTGTCCCGATTTGATGGGCGCTCTTCGAATCTTCCAGGGGTGGTCTACATCATCTGGTCGCCGTCGTGATCTCTCGCTATCTGATGAAAACTCCAACCTTCAAAAATTGCCAAGCTCCCAAAATTATAGCCTCTAATTCATGGATAAGCTTTCACCGAATGTCTGCCTGGTCTGATAGCTTTCAAATTCTTCATTATGACAGCGAACAACATCTCACAATTTATCAAGTGGATGCGGTCGTCTGATGTTTATCGCATTCTCTTCGACGAATTCTACCACTTGCTCGTAACCGTGGCCTTCCACATGTTCTTTGGGCGTGCTCTGACCCTGAATGAATGTTCTACCTTTGGGTGAAATGAATATTCTTCTACCTCTGACTGACACCACCATCTCATTGTTGTATTTGGGCCTGCCTATTTTAAAACATGCCAAACTGCCTGTTTCATCTGTGTTACCTCTGCTACAGAATCCCTGCGAGTGCTGAAATCTGACAGTCTGATTTATAGAACCAAAATTTACTCCAACATGATCGCTGTACTTGCCGATGATCTGTTGAGAATCTGTATCCCGGTTTATACAGCCGAATAGCATGTGGCTCCATTGTGAAGCAAGGGCTTGAAGTCCTCATTTTACTCCACATCACTCTTTATTGTCGAGTCTTCGAATCCCAATCACTGTGGCTATCTGCCATGGCCTTCTTCGAAGCCATTCGTTTTCATGGTACGCGTTATCCATGTCGTATTCCCACATCAGCGTCTTCATTGTTCTCCAAGTGGGGGATTCCCCATTCTCCTAATGCTGCTCCACTGTGCTTCGTTGGCGCTGCCCTCGTTTACTACTATCGCTACCTTGGTTGAAAATGATGATGTCATACTCTCCAACCTGCACTGTTTAGATCTGCTTTGGCATTTTGTAGGGCCCACGACATTAAGAGGGAATGCTAACCCTTGGTGAACATTTATAAATACATTCTTTAGTCTCACACTAGGCAGTGCTATAAAATCGTTCGAATATTCAGCATGGCTTTTATGATGGATACCAATTCTTTCAAACCTTTATATATATAACACCTTTCATATTATTGCCTCACCATATACCTTACCACGCTTTGCCGATTGTGTTTATCCAGCATCAACAGGTACCTTGACGGTAGTCTGACTGAGCTCTGATATGTCTAGCTATACACCTCATCATGTTTAACCTTGTCTAGGTCCACTATTCTGCTGCTTGCGCGTATCCATAAACGCCTTCACTCCAAGGATCCGTTACACTGTGCATTAGAACACCTTGTCACTGCATACTGCCCACTTCCTTATATTCAATCAGCTCTTTTCACGCCCGACATCCTGACGCTCATGACTTATCGAGGGATCATCTAAGTCTGGTTGTTATGAGACCATGCGTCCTACGTAGCTTGACTCCTCAAATTTTTGGGTATGCTCTTTAAAAATCATCGCCTTGTCATGATGTGGGCTGCCTTCGTATGATCCTCGTCACGGTACACGCCATCGCCATGTTACCCGACAAAACAATTTCTCTGACCTTCGGCGGCCTTCGGATCCACATCCCTGCACATCATAAAACTTTGAATTAGACTTTACAATATCTAACAAATTATTTCAACCTTATGCACAATATAGTCTATGATCATAGTTATGAAGGTAAGCACCATATTGCCTTATGGCTATTTAATTTCTTTTTATTATTTTATTATATTTATTTTTTTATTTTGTTATTTTTTAAATTTGTTTTATATATGTGTTTGATTATTATTATTATATAAAATATAATAATAGTATTAATATTATTTTAAATTGATTTTTAGACTTTCATATATATATATGATACATATATGTAAAAGCTTATTTCTATTTTATTTATATATATATATATATATATATATATATATATTATATTTTTTATATATATATATATATATATATATATATATATATATATATATATATTATTATTATTATTATTATTATTATGTAAACAAAGTGTACATGTAATAACAATATTATTATTATTATCATAATTATATACATGTATATAATTATAATTATAATTTTTTTTTTTAGAATCTTTAACCAATTTGAATTGCTTTAACCCAAATGTTTCGAGAATTGCAAGTGATGAGCACATTTGGGAGACCTTTAAGACCAACCTATCAACTAGAACAACCCAACACCTCAAAGACAAACAAAGGAGACTCCACTCTGGAAGACAACTTAACAAAGCATATTTATGGATATGGAACTTTCAACAAATATGACTCCAAAGATGACGGAAGACAACAATAGATGCTACCCAAGAAGACACCTTGCAAATCGTGATGCAAAATTCAAAGATGTAACTTGCCAAACTCATCTCACTAAGGATACCAAAATCCTCAAAATGCAAACAAAAATGTGGGTCCCCAAGTTTTGGGGCTAGTTGTGGAGTAGCCACAACAACAGTTTAGTTAGTAGCTCTCCTTTTAGATCTATATGGTGCTGAAGGTACCCGATCGCCGTTGGAGCTTGCCAAAAAATTGCAAATTTAAGCCTTCCACCCAGTTGAAAGTAATAATTCTAGGATGTGTATCCTTTTGCAAGACTTGGGCATCTAATATTGATCAGACTAATGATCATCACCCAACCTATAGCATCATTTTAAGAGGTCTATTTTTGCTCAGCATTGTTTGATCTCATAACGCATCTCAAAAGGGACATCTATAGACACCTAAAACTCATCATGTCGAGGCAACTACTCATATGGGACATGCTATAAGACCATATGAAATATCTTGGATAGATTCCAAGGTAAGGCAGTGGTTCTAACCACCCATTTCAGCATTTTGACCTAATCAGTGTTAGCCATGGTTGACACCCACAATTAATAGTATTGGTCGCACCTTAGAGCCACGACTAGCCGTTAAAATTAGTTGGACCTCGGCCGATCCAAAATTGGTTACAAACGGCCAATTGGTTGAAGATCCAAGCAGTTAAAGGGCAGAAAATTCTAGAAGTTTCCATCCAACTGCCCCATTTGTTCCTTCTTGACCTTGGCTTCTCCATCAAGCTAAGACAAGGCCTTCTCAAGTGCTATAAAATCCCCCTCCAAATTGGGGAGAAGTATAGAAGAATATTAAGTTGAAAAGCAATGAAGCCCTATTAAATTGCATACTCATTTGCATACATTGAGAGGAACACTTTTTCTGCCCAATTGCAGATCAAATGGCATTTGGAACCAAGAAGGCTATGGAGGGCTAGGAGAAATCAAGAAACTCAATTGAGCCTAATACATCACTGATCTGATCAATTCAATCGCTAAATCTATCATAGGACACCAAGGTGACCTTTGAACATCAATTCCATGGAGTGAATTGAGGAATAAGGCCCTAATTTTGAGAGCAAGGATATTTACTGCCTAGCCACGGCTGTTAGTCATGGCTAACAGTGCTAACCGCTTCATAGACCTGCGGTCAAAGTTTAAGCCTCTTTTCCTTTGATTCTAGCATTATTTTACCTTTGTTTGTAGTATATTAGATGTATTTAATCTAGATTTTCTTTATTAGAGACAATTGCATAGTAGAAATAGGGATTTAAGACTTATTTCTTTTATTTCTTGTCATTTGGTAGCTATATTAGTTGTAGCTATTTCTTATGCTTTCATCCTTTCAACTTCTTAATTAGAACATCATATGTATTGATCTATGTTTCCTTCACACTTCTTGATGGTCAATTACCATGTTTAGTGTAGTTTACCATGCTTCTTGTACTTTCTTGATTTCAAGCTTTCATGGCATATTTTGTATAATTTCCTCTAAAAGCCTCATTAAGAGAGGTCTTCTTTGCTTTTAATTGCTTCTTAATTTTTCTTGGATGCAAGGTCAACAAGGTCTTGTCATTCAAAGCAACAAATGCCTCTAATCATGGAGAAGAAGGTCACATTTACCTTAGAGCAGTTCGTGTCAACCTAGGAAGCTTGTGGATTACACCTACCCTTGTGTGGGGATTTTCTATAATTGTAATAATTGTATCACATTGGGTATCCCTAAGAGGGATGGATTTGTAATCACATTTCAAGAGAAAATTAATAAAAGAAGCATTTCTTTGTGGTTATTTATAAATTTATCCATTCTTATATGCTTTGTATGATGTTTCAATTATTATTAGCTTAGGTGTATGCATCCTAGAGTGCCACAAGAATAATAGTATCCTTTTTGGTAAGTCTATTTTCTTTGGCAATGCGAGCAAAGTGCTTCTGGATTACATTGTTTTACAAATGTCTTTGACCTTTGTATTTTTGGTGATCTTCTTGATAATTTAAGACATCATTGACTTCATCTTCATCTGATACAACTTTCTTCTACTCTACTTTATGCTTCATATTATTTGAGTTCCCAAAATGTTTTGCATAAGGTTTTCTAGCATGATAATTCATTCTTACATCTAAGTTGACCATATCCATTGTAGATTACATTTTTGTTGTAATGGAATGGTTCGAGTTCATTATGAGAGATATCACTTCCTTTGACTGTTGATTTACCTCAAGAAGAAAATTTGACCAATAATTTCCTTTATCATGATCATCATATGATATATATTGAACCCTTATGTTTACCTAAACTGAAATCTTCTTCCTATTTTTTAATTTTGGTGATATCATAGTTTTTCATATAGATTTCACTCATACACATTACTTGTTTTTCTAAGATATTTCTTCTTGAGTACATTTTTTGTGTTTTATTTCCTCATTTTATTGATAAATATCTATGAGATCCTTGGTAAGATGTTGTATGACCTCCATTATCTCTTGAGTTATTCAGGTTTTTATACACTCTCTGTATGCATCTTGTTCTTTAGATAATGGTATAAAGGTACTATTTCTACATGGGTTATTGGTTTTGGTAACCATGGGCATATCAAATAGATCTATAGTCTTATATAGTAAGGAAAAGGGGCATCTATATTGTTAGATCTAAGAAGAATTTTTCCTACTAAAATCAAAACATTCTCATCCCTAATAGCCATTTGAAAAAATTGAGAAGTTTTTCCTATTGTATTGTTGGATTTGAATACCCAAATCTGGATTATGAGTTTGGAGATAGTAAATATAGGCATGTGATTAAGATGATCTTACTTCTTAAGGAATCCTATCCCATAATATTTTTAATCTAATTTTAAAATCTATGAGCCTTTGTTGGGGATATCTTTTAATGTATGAAAATTTCATGAGTAGTTTGAAGAGGTCACCTGCTAATATCAAGGGTTCAGCCAAGTCCACCCAAGCCCTAATGCTATTATATTCTAAAGTTATATACCATTGTAATGCCTTACCTTAAAATAATTGAGCAAGCGGTCTCACCATAACATCTTCAAAGATTATATTACAAAATATGGCTAAGTTTAAAACATCTTGACAATTCTCTTAAGTTCTTTTCCCATTACCCTCATAGATGGATAATAATTTTAATGTAGCTTGTGGAATTTCATGGAGAACTGGGAGGTTAAGTGGTATGACATTATTCTAAGTTGGACAAATTTATCTAACCATGGCTTTGAAAGTATATCAATGTTCTAGTGAATCCACCTGATTGGTACATAGTGAACTATCTTGGATTTTTGATATTATGACCATTTGATTCTAAGCTTTTCTTCTAGTGGAGTCATCCATCTTCTTTAGATTCATTAATAGAATTGTGTTGAGTGATACATTAGCCCAAATGCCAACATACACCAATGGTTAGAACAAAAATTATTCTCTCTTGAAAAGGAATATTGATCCCCCAAGGTTTGTGTGTTAGAGTATGTTATTGTCAAATTTTAAATCAAAAAATTAAAGGGAAGGCATATGGATAACTTAAGGTTACATATAACTATTACAATGGTGAGTGTTGATTCACTATCTAAGCTTTAATACACATAAATTAAATTCAATTATTACAGTAAGCATCAAGAAAAAAACATTGCTTATCACAAATTGTATTAAAGAATTAAATAAAAAACAAGATTCTAGGTTTGCTACCTTAAAATTATCAAACATATATTCATTCACTACATCATAATCATGATCATCATAGCACAAAGCAATGTATATTCTGAAAATTATAAAAAACATCACATAAAATGAGCTTAGAAATATGAAATTCAACTATTCTACTCCTATTATAAGTAGATTTCAAAAACATATCAAAAGAAAAAGGTTAGAGAAATAAAGAAAATAAGCCATTGAATCCTTGAACCTTTAAACTAAATATATTGAAGTAGCAGTTGAACACATTGGATAACGAGCAATTGTCTTATAATATATATGATCGAAAAGGATTACAAGAGATTCTTCTTTTATTTATGAGTTTGCCTTAGAAGGCTATAAAGTGGGATTTCATAGGATGAAAGTCCATTTTTCTTCAATAAGCTAGAATATTTGGGGGCCTGTCATGGATCAAGCCCCATATTGATGAAGAAAAAAGACATGGAAGAAACTAATTTGATGCATAATAAAAGTTGCTAGAAATTACTGTAAATGCTAAAATACAGTAAACGTTACAATTTTGAAGGGGGTTTTGGCCTATTTTTGGTTGGGATTAGACTTTAAGTAGATTCAGATCCTAGGGTACGATCGATTGTGGATCACGAGGTACCCTGTGTCTTTAACTATAACTATTATTTTTTTATTTTAGTAGAAAGTGATGCTATTCTGTGACTATTGAAACTTTTGGTTGGCATCAAGTCAACTTTAGAACCTATAAAAACCTATCAAAATAGTACATAAAGAGATGCAAAAGGAATTTTTGTCATGATGATTGATGGGTGATTGATGGATGATGATGTGATGTAATTTTGGTAAACTTTTTTTATGTAAAATAAGGTTGTATATATTTTTAGAAGAAAATGACTACTATTTATAGAACTTTGGAGAGGCTCAGGGGGGATAAGGTGTCCTTCATGAGGTGTCTGATATGAGGTGTCTATGGATCATGAATGTTTTTGTGTGAAATAATCCTTCACCCATGTGGAGGATGAGGTGGAAGATGACTCACCTCTTCCCATGCCTTGAAAGAGGATATTTTAAATATCCATTTGGATGAGTAGTGCACACATGTGTGAGCAACAAATATCCCTTAGGATTATAGGTGCACACATGTGTGAGCAAGGATTAGTGTTAACCTCAATTAGTCTCACCATAGGTTAGACCAAGGTTAAGGAGATGATGTTAGGGTAGCTAGGAATATATATTTGGAGGTATATTATTATATTGTATAGGGGTTGGCATGGGCCATACATAACCCAAGGTTTATTGTATTATAATATTATATTAGTAGTAGGCTCTTCGAAGTAGAATTAGAAGATGATTATATATAGAAGAGATATTTGTCATTTTAATTATCATGGAGATCAATCATATGTAATGGTCTTTTCCCATAGAGTTACTTATAGGACTTTGCCCTCCTTAAGTGGCTCTCTCATATTGGGAGAACTTGTGGAGTTATTCCTTAAGGATTATTATTGGTGTTTCCCTACCTTAAGGGTATTATCTATCTCTCTCTCATTTGTGGATTATTATTATGGATAATTATTTGTGGATGAATGATTTGATATTTTTGCATATTGGTGAATGATCTCTGTTAATGATAATAAAGTTTCATAACAAGTGGTATAAAAGCAAAAATTTTGACAAAGTGAGGATTTTTTTGTGGAATTGCATAATTAGGGTAGATTTTTCCTAGAAAAACATCTCATCTTTTAGGAGTCATATCTCTATGAAATTTTATATGATTCAAGTGATTATTAGATTAGTTTGTACAAAATTTGAAGAGCTTTAAAATGAGTTGTCATATTAAGGAATCCAAGTAGTATTAAGGGAGATATGACCTTTTGAATTCAACTGTATGGAACAAGGGCAATGACAAATTTTCAAATCATGATTTTTTTGGAAGATGAAATTTGTTAGTTCAGGTAAGAAAATTTGTTGCAATTTATTTTGTTTGGAAGGAAAAATGTAGATCTTGTTGTTTATGATTATTTTAGTTTTAAATCAGTGGAGAAATATATGTTTTTATAAAACCCTAGTTTACATTGGTGCATCAACTATGGAATAGTAAAATGTTTCTAGAGAAGATGATATTGATATTAGAGAATGGTGGAAACTATTTAAATCCTTGTATTCTAATAATTATTTTCAAAATATCATGCTTTCTCGCTATATTGGAGGAGAAGATCTCTCTTGGTTTTATAGTTTTAATAGTGCCCATAAAAATAACTTCACTTAGGATGAAGTGGATCATGCATTCTTGAATAAATGGGACCCATATAAAAAGATAGCTAATTTGAAGGTCACCATCAAGGGATATGAAGAAGAAATAAACATGCTTCAAAAAGAACAAAAGGAAATTAAAAGAGAGCAGGAATTTCTCAAGAAACAAAATGAAGATTATGAAAAAGAAATAAACTCACTCAAGAAGGAGAAAGAGAAAAATGTTAGGGAAGATAGTGAGAAGAATGAAGCCACATATTTGGATTTTCAACAAGTGAATATTTTACAGGTTCATAGAAGCATTCAAAAGGAACATGTTATTATTTTCATTGACCCTAGTAGCAGATATAATTTTATTAATATTGCTTTGGCTAAGAGGTTGTAGTTTCAAGCAACAAAAATTAAGGACATACAGTTGGAGGGTGAGAATGTTCAAATTTTTGAATATTTGAAGATCACCATGGATAAATAGGTTTTACATTTATATTTGTATGCTATTGATATGGATGATGAGGATATTGTTCTTGGTTATCCTTGGTTGGATTCTTTGGGTATTGTTAACATTAATGTGCAAAATAAGTTTATGAAGTTACGATATAGGAAACGAAGATAACATTGTAGGATATTTCTTAGCTTAAGGAGCAAGGATCCAAGAAAGACCAAGAAGTGGTTACAAAAAACAAATTGAAGAATAAATAGAAGAACCTGAAATAGAATCCAAGAAGGCAGTAACAATAATAGATTACATGAAAGAATCAGTAGTAATAGAGCCCATGGAAATAATAGTAGTAGAGTCCAAGGAAGCTATGATAGAAGAGCTCAAGGACATACCAAACAAAGGGAACATGAAAGAACAATGTTTAGAATAATTTACAACAATGGAGCCAAATGTTTACCAATCAAAGAAGGTAGAACATCAAGTTAAGGTTGCACCTTATCACCATCCGCACTACCATGAGCAACAACAATATTAGAGGTATGGCTCAAGGCAACATTATTATGGTTCAACATGGAATCAGAATGGTGCCAAGTATGGTAGCTTTTTGCAAAGAAAGCATAGTGATCCTAGTTTTCAGAGTGGTGCTTTAGTAGCAAGAAGCAAGTGGACCCATCAATCGAATTATAAAAATACAGCAACAGAAGTGTGGATCCAACAAAGTGGATATGGATACTCAAGTGATAAAATGGCATACTAGCATCAATGACAACCACCACAAATAACTTTTTTACTAGGATGGATGCATGATTGAGATTGGTACCAATTGCTAACATTTCTTAGAAAATAATATTATCTTTTTTCTTCATATATTTCAAATATGAAACATTTATAAGGAGGGGGTCATGTTAGGGTACCTAGGAATATATATTTGGGGATATATTATAATATTGTATAAGGGTTGGCATGGGCCACACATATCCATAAATATCTATTATTAGGTACCCTATCAGATGATATGGAAGGCTAGAGCTTAATTGTGATTAATGCTAATTAAACATGAGTTTAGCTTTTTAAGTGCACTTTAATGATAAAAGTGACTTTTTGCTCATATTGTCTAAGGTAAAGGTTTACAAAGGTTAAACCTTTGATGGTGGTCACATGAGGACCATGGTTAAGCATAGGAAAGGGCTTAAGTGGTCAAAGGAGCTTATGACTACCCCTTTTAATAAATGCAAGGTGCTTTAAGGTTAATTAATGAAAATTTATGTTTTTTGCAATTTAATCAACCATGGAGATGGGGCAAGTAACAATGTATGATTTTTGGATGTCTACATTTACCCCCTTTTACTATAGTGTGTGAAGACACAAGACGGTGAAAATATTTATGACATCAGATAAAGATTTGATTTTGAGTAAGATGGATTGATGATGGATGGTTGCATGTTATTATGGTCTTTGTCATGGCATAATTATTATTAGGATATTAGATGCAATATTGCCTTACTATCATGATCAATGTAAGATGCCCCAATTGTGAAAGGAGTGAATATCTTTGATGCTTTGTTAAGCTTGATTTGATTTGATAAGTCATTCAACCCTTGATAGGTCTTGATCAGGTGCTTCATTCATGAGTGGTCTTATGACTACCATTCTAAAGAAGGAAATCCATGATTAACCTATAACCTCAAGTATTGGGTCCATCAAATATTTATTTGGATTGGATTTTTTATGAGAAGAGAAAGTATGCTTTTAAGTTTCCCTAGCAAAGGGAGGGATTAATATTATCTTTGGCAAAGTTTATTAGAAAACCATCATTTTTTAATATTGAGTGTTTAATTATTGATCACACATAAAGCGGCTTTAGTTGCGATGTCTATTCCCTCAAACAATGAGGTGATAAGAGGTGAAAATGAAGCAGTGATGAAATTATTGATAAAGTGGTTGATGGGATGATAAAATGGATGAAATTAGAAGAAAATAAGGAATTTGCATGGTATGAAGGTGAAAACAAGCATGTGGGGGCCAAGAGGTAGGTTTTGGAGTAGATTGGGCTTAGTTGCATGGTACCATGTGACTTTTTAGGGTCGTAGGGTACCATGTGATCATGCGACATGACCATAAAAGGTATAGTTGTAGGGCATGTGTGTCATTTGCATACCTATGAATTATGAATTATGAGAGAAGAGAGAGAGGAGAAAAAATTACAATCAAGTGCTACTAGAATTAGTTTACGAAGGGCTAGATAATAGGAAATGTGGTACAAGGACCCGAAAAAAGGTGAGTGGTAATGGTAAGTGGACCTTGAAACCCATGAATTTTAAATTTGGGAAATTAAAAATAACCCTAGGGCCTTTTTAGATATGCATGAAATGAAATGAAAAAAATAAGATGTAGAAATGTATGCATGGGAAATTGAAAGTGCATTGATGTGTGTGCATATGTTTAATATTTTACTTTTTTTTGGAATGCATGTTTTTATGAGGTGCCTTGGAATGCATGCATGTTTATGTCTATTGCATGATTTTGAATGGTGTGTGATGATTGGTCAAGATATTTTGCCATGGGCATAAAAACATGGAAATGGACATCCAAAAATACCTAAATTTGTACGTTCGTGAGGTACCCTATGATTGTATTATGATTGTGAGGTACCCTACGACCATACTATGGTCACAGGGTACCCTATGACTATACAACTCGAAATGAAATTTTTTATTGCCATTTGTTTTGTGATAGGAATGCCTTGAAAAAGAAGCATAAAATAAATTTGAATGAATGCATGGATGATTTGTATATGATTTTATAAGTAATTAAAAGTGTAATATAAAATAGGTGCAAGAGATTGATTTGAGACACCACTTTCATCCTTTATTGGAGGATCTAAAAAACACGTTGGGTGGTGGTGATCAATAGTAGTTATGAGACATAGGATTACATGGGGTGGTTTATATGGAGAGTATTCACTATGACCATGCATATGTGGAGGTATTGTATGAGCGATGGGATCCGAATCATAACACCTTCCATCTCCCAACAAGGAAGATGATGATTACTCTAGAGGATATATTTTGGATATATATATTACCAGTGGAGGAGGTGATAGTTATCATTGTATGATGAGGTCAGTGGAATGTGATGTTGGAGTGATTTTTGGGTGATAGATGGGAGGAGGTGAGGGTCAACAATGGAGGGGTGGATTATGAGGACTATTGGTATGAGAGGATGATTTCATTGAGAAACCACGTGGCTATGATAGTGATAACCAACCATGTGGTGACTGATGTATTGGATTTGTGAGCTTCCATGGAGATTTATGGGGGTGATTTATGATGTGGTGGAGCATGATAATCAGTTTGCATGGGCACTCATCTTGCTGGCATAGACCTAGAAATATTTGTATGAAGTGTGATAGGTGGGGTGGTAAATGATGGGGGTGGGTTTACTGATCCAAAAATGGGGATGGGAGCATATCAATGTAGAGATACTAGAGGACCTACCCTAAATGGCTCATTAGTTGATGGGACTAGATGTTCCATATACCTTATGATGGAGGACATATATGGAGGTATGGTTGCATAGACCACATGAGGGATAGGATATTCATTATAGAGAGTCTTATAGTAAACTGAGACCATAGGAGATTATCTAACGACCATGGAGGAGGATGCTATATTGGTATGAGGTAGAATGATATCTCAGGGAAGTGAGGTAGGGATAATGGGTGACTTATTAGGAGGCAACCCAAACAAAGTGGTTTCCATTCAGTTGTGTGCTATAGTAGTTTGTATTATGATAGGAGGCACCTGAGGCACCCATCATGATTTAGTGAGTTAAGGGAGATACTAGGTAGTGACCATATGATATGGGATGTAACTATAGATATCTCAAATATGGATGATGTAGGGACCATACTAGGATATGACGTTTATAGTGGGCTACTTAGAACTAGGAGTTAGGAGTAGGCATGATTGATAGATATTTTGAGGCTACAACAAATGGAGCACATGAATATTTGGGATGGATTAGTAGAGATGTCAAGGGTAGAGTAGGGAGTTTGAGTGGATTCATTTATGTAGGAGTGAGTAGTCCTCATCAAGCTGATATGGGATCTAGTGGTGTGATGGATGAGGGAGGAGTGAGGAGGAGAGTGGTTTAGAGGTGTTGTGAAGGGTGTGATAGTGTGTGGAGAGGGGAGGGGCTCCCATAAAGGTATGGGAGGATCTGATGGTGGTCCCAAAGGATATTGGGTATCCAACTATAGGTATGATAAATTTGAGTATATATCTATGCAACATGATGTATACCTATGATAATATGCACATGTTGTGAGATAGAGTACATCAACTGGAGGTTCAAATAAAGTAGAAAGAGATGGTGTGGACTCAAGAGTGATCCATACTAATAGTAGATAGATGGAGCTATGGTGGGTTTCTTTGAGGTAGAGCAGGTATTGGAGAGGGATGGAACACATGCAGAGGTTGTTGAGGCCAATGTAGGGTGATTACAAGAGGATATCACATAGGAGAGATACCAAAGAGAGATCATAGTTGTAGAGATAGCCTAACTTTGAGAGGATGCTTCCCATGAGACAACCTAGAGGTAGGTCTTGGCGAGTGACATGGGTGAGATGCACCAAGTGAAGGATCACCTAGAGGATTTATAATATAATAAGGAGAGGAAGGTACATTGATTATGGGTATAGTTGGCTATCCATGGGACTAGTGTCCTAGAATCATTTGATTTTGGATCATCCTCCTATCATAGTAGGAGTGTGTAGTCTATGAGACAGCCATATGTGAGTGAGGTCAGCACAAGCTAGAGAAATAGAGGGGGAAAAAGGAAAGTTGAGGAGTCTCCTACCCTATGATAGGGGAATGGAGAGACTCATGGTAAGGCACAGATCTGATATAGCCTGCATTGTATTGTATTATATTTTTGGTGTGGTGAGAGAGCCACCTATTGTGTATATGACAGCATAGTGAGAATATGTATAGCATAGTGGATATGATTTGTAGCCTAAAAGTATTGTGATTGTCAAAATTGTATTCCCTTTTGATATGATATATATACATGATAATTTTGTATGATTATTTACAATGTGTATAATGCATGTGGCATGATTAATGTGTATGTATGTGAATGATGTGTGTGTGTAATTTTAAACACATGTGATTGTGTATTGATGATGTGATTTGATACATGATGAATGATAGGTAAAATGAACCTAATTGATTGTGAATATGCACAAATGGAGATGTACAAATGTAAGATGTGATAACATGTGTACATGTGGGACACAAAAATGTAGCAAGATGGATAGCAATCTACCTTGTATCTATACTATATCAAGTGTGATGATTAATAAAAACAAATGAATAATCATATTACCTAATGACCATGATATGCAACAAGTAAACATGAAGTGTACAAATGGATGATAATGTACAAGATATACGTAGTGAAAATGTAAAGGATGGGTGAAATATGCAATGAATGAGAGTATACAAATGTGATGAAGAGACACTTGTTATAGGTAAAATTAGTGGTGATGTTTTTTTCCCCCTAATTCTTCAAGCATGGTGGATGTTTAAAAGAGTTTCTAGATACTCAAAAAACATAGTTCAAAGAATAAAACTTATCTAGTAGAAAATCAATATCCTGTAGACATATTGACTATCCTAACTAAGGTTAAGTCTATCATGGACCTGTGTGTGCACATGATGTTCATTTATCTATTTTGAGGAAGGTTGGACTAACCTATTGTAAACCTAGCCAATTTAGCTAGCTCATCCACAAGCGCGTAGTGATATGTACAAGATAAGGTCACAAATATGATAGATGTGTCACCACTTGTAAGGCAAACTTCACTACCAAGCAGGCTCTTGGAGCCTATTGCTAGTGATGGAAATTGCCCTGTGATGTTGTTTTGATAGAAGGACCTCTGGGATTCCAGCTTGTTGATAGTACTATTAAGGCTTTTCCTTTTGTTTTCTGCTCTTTTTTCTTTTTATTCTAACTTTTTTTTTGTTTTTCTTTTTGTGGGTGTTTGCTTTTGTTTTCTACCCCTTTCTTTGTTTACCTTTTGCTTGTCCCTTTATTTATCCCTAGGTTTACTTTGATCATCCAAATGATAGTATGAGCAAGGGAAATTGTTCACAAAATGGTAATACCTATGCAAGGTGTTGTCCTACCTACACTCAAAATTTTCTTAAGATGTGATATGTGTGAGTGATCCATGGACAAACTCAATTCAAATAACGGTAGCCTTAAAATTTTATAGAATTTTATGATGTACGATACATGTTGATTAGACTGACTATGAATGGTTGAGCAACATATAATATTCCCATTGCCATGTAAGTAAGAGTAGGATTGGATAATACGACAATCATGCTAACAAATGTGTGTTTAACTCTTTAGGGTGGTGTTATATACACACTATGTATTGCCTATTTACAAGAAATATATGGATAGGACTATGAACAATACGTATAATATGATATGTAAAAGAGGACATGACACAAAAAAATCCTAAAATTGCATGGTAGTATGTGACCAACTTGTTTTTGATAGAAACCAAGCAAGCGAGAGTGTATCCTAATGTGATTCCCAATCAAGTGGACCAAATTCACAAGATGTGGATGGATGCATATGTTGAGTGAAATGAATACCAATGTGTGGCAATATGAATCATGATGGATGAATGTAAATGTGTGTGAAAGAGTGATGTTATGATAAGTGTAAGAATTAGAAATATGAATAGGAGGCCCTGACGATGGGGTAGGTGAAGAATATGGGAAATGGAGAATGATGGAGAAAGGAAAAGAAGAGAAGGTGGAAGAAATGGAGGAGGAAGAAAGTAGGAGAGAGTAAGAAGAAATAAAAGGGAAAGAGAAGAAATTTTAAACCAAATCAAAGGTATGTAGTCATTCGTAGTATGACCAAAAAACATTGACATGGTTCTAGGTACAATAATCCTAGCTAGGATTTATCCAAATTATAAAATTTTCTCTAATCCTCCATTCCATTCCATTCTTGAATCTCTAGAGTCACTTCCTTATATTATCTTGCCAAAAACACATTATTTGCATTCAAAGAGTTACAAATATTGAAATTGGTTAGGGTTGTTGTCATCATGATAAATTTCTCTAGATTTTTCAAATTGTACCTCAAGCTCCAAATATTGAACTTGGATAGGGTTTCTCTAGATTTTTTATTTCTCTATAGAGATACTCTTGGCTAGGGTTTCTCCAGATTATTAATTTTTTTTAACTAATTTTCCTTTTTTTTTTTTAAGTTTTTCACAAAGTTGTTTACTTATCTTCTCTACCCAAAAACTATCTTCACAAAGTTGCTTTCTTGAATAACCATTCATGATGCTCTAGATTTTAAACCTAGCTAGGGTTTCTCAAATTGTTGATTTCTCCATAGAGTCATTCCTAAATAGGGTTTCTCTAGATGGTTAATATTTTTCTAATATTCTATTTTGTGTCGATCCTAAAGCTCAAGATTCTACCTTCATAGGGCTACTTCCTTGTCTTCTATGCTAAAAAAACTTCCTTTATCTTCACAAAATTATAAAGTTTAAACCTGGATAGGGTTGTATCTATCATAACCAATTTCTCTAGGATTTTCAAACCATTATTGAAGCTTCAAAATTTTAACATGGCTAGGGTTTTTCTAGATTGTCAATTTCTCCATAGAGCTACTTCTAGCTAGGGTTTTTTAAGATTCTCAATTTTTTCTAATTCATTTTATTTTTGGAAAGCAATTCTTAATTGTAAGCAAATCATCAAAAGAGATTTAATATGGGTTTTAGGCAATGGTGAGAGGATAAATTTCTAGAATGACAGGTGGGCTAAGGATGAACCACTGACACAATATCCTAACTTATCCCGAATCAGAGATATCACGAAGAACTCATTGGTAGAAAAGTCTTCGATTATATGGTTGAGGACAGAGGTATAATGAAGTGGAAATAAATAAGAATTTAGGGATTTCAAGAAGAATCAAGTGATCTTTGTAACATTCTCAAGCAACAGTTTATCCCCATGAGACCCAAGGAAGATCAAATGACTTGGGCTCCTATGGAAAATGGGCAGTTCACTGATAAATCAGCTTATAAGATTCTACTTGATGACGAGGATTTTATCCTCCAAAAGGACTTAGTTTGGATAAAAAAATTAATTCCAAAAATTACAGTCTTTTCATGGCTGGTTATCCAAGGAAGAATTATAACCATTGATAATATGATGCGTAAAGGTATTTGTATCACTAATAATTGTTATCTATGCAGGGCTAATTGGGAGACCATTTATCACATTTTCCTTGAGTGCCCTTTTTCCTTGACTGTCCTAAGTGGGATTTTTAGGCCTTCAATATTTCATGGGTTAAACTAGCCACCGTACTTGATTTGTTCGTCTAGTGGCCTTACCCCTTTTCAAGCCAAAGACTTAGATACATGTGGAAAATTTGTCTCAATCACTATATTTGGCAGGTGTGGTTAGAAAGGAACCATAGAGTATTTAATGAATCTATCCATGATCATCAAACTATCATTTCTAGGATCCTATCCTTTGCCAACGAAAATGTGAACCTTATCCCTTTTTATAGTTGTAAACCTCATATACAAGAGACCACGATTGCTCAATATTTAATCTTAACCTTGTTAAATGAGTCTATGCCTAGGATAGTCAACCCTAGAGCCAATGTTAAGTGATCTCCACCTCCTACCGGTTGGTTTAATCTTAATGTTGATGGAGCAGCTAAGGACAATCTTGGCAGAGCAGGAGCTAGTGGCATTGTGCAAGATCATAATGGGAATATGATGCTTACATTTTTTGAATATTTGGGAACAAGGACGAACAATGAAGCTGAAGCTAGAGCTATGTGGAGAGGCCTTCAAATGACTCAAGACTTAGAAGGCAATTTGATCATATAAGGAGACTCTATGCATGTTATAAATCTCCTCAATAATTGGAAAACACCTCCTTGGAGGATTAAAACAATTGTTGAAGAGGCTAGGATCCTTTTCCAGGGAAGATAGGACAGAAAAGCCCAACATGTCTTTCTAGAAGCTAACAAAATTACTAATAAGCTAGCCAATCTGGGTGTCGATGGTGACAGACTTTTCAAATGGGAACACGGTGTCCTGAGTGAAG
The DNA here is from genome assembly GCA_028583015.1 of Wollemia nobilis. NCBI lineage: Eukaryota > Viridiplantae > Streptophyta > Pinopsida > Araucariales > Araucariaceae > Wollemia > Wollemia nobilis. The sequence goes on along the minus strand of JAQPPZ010003286.1, from coordinate 7,966,567 downwards.
TAGAGGATCTTATTAAACAAGAATGCCAAGAATGGTAGTTGAATTTACCAACAGGGAAGGCACTGTAAGTTCGAAGGCTAGGAGTATTCCCGTCTCTTTTTGAATTAGACTCACAATAAAAATTATATGAGCTATCAGTCTTGGAAATACCACAAATACTAATGGGGACAGTCACATGTCAGATAACATGGCTCCTAATCGTCTTAGTAATTTTAGGTTGGTTGATAATCACAGGGAAGGAAATAAATAGTAATATAAGACTTCAAACCAAAGCCACGTGGACCACCAGATAGCCATCACCATAAATCTAGCCAGCAGGTTCACTTCTCCAAGGCTGATTGGCCAAGATAGTATGCGGTACCAAAGCATGTCATATACGAAAGAAAGCAATTACCAAAGAATTATTAAGAGTAACTGTCAATATAGAGCTTGTCGGATTTTTTTTCGGTACTCTGCTATGTGTGTCTGCAGCTTTTTGTTTCTCCATTGTCTCAAGGAAGGGATCCATGTATATTTCTTTTTTGTAATTATGATGCATGTGTGTTTTTTTGGGGTATACCCAAAATGTTGTACGGGAAGTTTCTTTTTTATAACAGGCTATGTGCCTTACTAGATGTAATGGCTTTGGCGGCATGTAGATTTTACATATATAGGATCCTTAGTAAGGATATGTTCATCAACAACCTTGGGCTGATTTTTGTAAAAGGTTTTGGGTCAACCTGTAAAACCTAGTATTAATGCTATAGTATATTATTTACCAAAAAAAAAAATTATTTTATTTTTTAAAAATCTATATCTATATATCCACTCCCTTATCTTCTCTAACAAAAAATTGTCTTCATATTTATATTGATATTGATTATTTCTTCAATGATAATGTGAGACTCATATTCAATGATGGGGATGCAAGGAGTAAGCCTAAGAATTTGAGACCAATTGAATTTAAAGTTTATCGATCAATGTTGAATGATTGTGAGGCATTGGTGATATCTATTATAATAATTTACCTCTCATTATAAGAGTTATCCAAAGTGGGATGATTGTTAGAAGGGATATGTGAATAGACTTCTACGTCATCATCATTGGTGGTTTATTGGGACTCATCTATTTTTTGACATGACATAATGTTATCTATATGAAGTGATGTGATATTTAATGGTTTAGAGGAATAATTCTCTTCACCAGGTTTGGGATGGATAATATTTAAATTATTTATGCTAAGAAAATGGATAGGGAGAAGAGGCACTACATTCATAATTTAAATTTATATTATTGGTTGTTGTGATGTCTTGATAAGAGTTGAGAAAATCATTTTTGTCATCACTACCAAATGATGATGAGCAAGATTTGCATTTTTCTCAATGGATTTTATATCCCAACCCACATTAGTTTGTCAATGGTTTAGGTTCTAAATGTTCTTTGACACACTATTTAAAACTTCATAGACCCATCCCATAATACCCAAAGTAATAAATAATCTATTTAGGTATTTGATATAGAATTAATATATAACAAAAAGCATATCATTAATTTATTGGATGGGAGTTACTTCCATGATTAATTTCTTCACTAGCCATCATCACATAGATAAAGGTACAACTTCCTATTTGTACTACCTTTCCTTTAGGAGAAGGTATTCCTAAGGTTTAGTATGATAGGGGTAACCTAGCTAGGCCCAATGTAAATAACTTGCTTTAGGGATTGACATTGTCAATGGATTAAGTTTCTTCAGTTTGTTCTTTTAGATTCTCAAGTTGATCGCTAGTGCTTTATTCATTATCATTGTTGTATGAAGCTAAGAATAAATATTTTGAAGTTTTGTTATTGATGATTGGAGAATTAATTAAGGATGGCCAAAGATGTATGTTCATATTTTTCTTTTTGATGAATTTACAATAGATAAAGGAATCAATATCTACCCATATAATGTAGAATTATACCTAGTAGTAAAAAACTAAGCATTGATGATAGGTGGATGGGATTACTTGCCTAGCATAAATCTAGGATCATTCTATAAGAAGATTATAGTTCAAGTCACAAGTTAAAACATGGACTAAATTTTTTACTATGTGAGGCCCCACCTTTATAAGAAGGTTTAAGGTTACTTCAACTCCTCGTTCTTAATTATCATATGCTTTGATAATAACATCAAAAAATTTATAAGTATTTATTATTTAATCTAATATTATTAAGTAATTTGAGGCTGCACAGATTAATGGTAGATCCATTATTAATAAGAACTCTTTTGATGATACTATCAATGATTGCATAGGTAATATGAAGTGGGAATTCTTCAAGCATATATGGAGGTGAGATATATTACTTGTAAAAGGAAATGGTTGTATGATTAATAGCAAGGGTCCCTACCACATGAGTAAAACTACCTAGACTAATATCTTACTGGACAGCTTGCTTATTCAAAAGTTCAAAAATAAATTCTCTCTGAATAAGAAAAGTTTTCAATAATTCGAATAAAGATATCTTTGTGGGTATATCTTCAAGGAGTTGTTGGAGATTAAAGGTTTCCTTTTATGTATCTTGATCCTTTATTGGATTAATATTGGTTTTTTAAGAGGATTATTTTGTTTATATTGCATAATTAGAGAAGGTTTAATAGGTGGATTCAATGACTGAGCCTTTTGTTGTTGTCTTATCACCATTTGAATCATCCCAACTATATTTTGGTGTGGCAATGGAACATTCTTGTATTGAATATTGTTAGTTGAATTTTAAACATAATTTGGTAGAGGATTTTAGAAAATATCCAAATATTAATTTGAATATGTGGGGGTTTTGGAGTCACTAAAGCAACTTTTCCTTCATCAATTATGTCTTCTATTAGGGTCCTATGATTTTTACATCTATTAGTGGAATGGACATTGATACGATGGTAAGCTCATTATTCTACGATATTGAATCCTAGTTGTTTTTTACTTTCATAATTTGGAGGTCTTATGTGTGGGAGTTTGATCATATTTTCTTCTAGAAGCTATTCTAGAATAACACAGGGAGGTAGATCTAACCTAGCATACCATATCCTATACCTTTATTGTTTATTTAAAATGAGTTTTTGAAGGGTTTCCACATTACCTCCACTATTGTTATTTTGCATAGGATTAGTGAATCCATATCCTATAACATTTTTATTCTTATACTATCCCTTTTTACTATAAGAGGTCTTATCCTCCTCTTTCTTCAGTTTTAGTTGTTTCTTCCTAATGAGGGTGGTTTCTAATTTTTTAGACAATTGAATGGCATATACAAAAGTGGGTATCATGGATATTTTTAGGGGATGAGATAATTGTTAATTAAGGTTCTTCTTAAAATACTAAGGATATATTTTGACAAAGGTTTATATGCTACTTTTACCACTAATGACCTCTACCTTTTCTAGAAGCTTGATAAACTTTCTTCTTTTCCTTTCTTTAATTGATATAGATCAACAAGGGTGGTAGTTTCTTCTATGTCACTAAAAATATCTTGGATGAATTTCTCACCTAGCTCTCTAAATATCCTAAGATAATGATTATGAAAATGATAATACTATTCGAGTATCGACCTGAAAAGACTTTGCAAGAATACCTTTACTAGTACTAATTCGTCAAATGATACACTTACTTAAGCAAGCATGACGAATTTTATATAATTTAGAAGATAACCTAAACCAGCATACTTGGGTAACTTAGGGACATAAAAATGATGTGGAAAAATGATGGTTATTCATAAGTAGGTCTGATGGTTGATTGCACATATCATTGAATGTGCATAACTACTTCAAAAATCCTTGGAGGAAGACAATTGTTTAGTCAAATGTTGTACTTGAGAAATATGGATTTGGACTTCAAGAAAGCTCTCAATTGTTAAAATTAAAGGAGCCTATGATTATGAAAATGGATTTGGTTTCTTCTTCTAATGCTAGCTATGTGCTTAGACATTATGGACACCTTTGTCGAATCATCTAGTATGTGGATTGATACCATTGTTGAAGGTATCCTTAATGGAAAAATGTTCCTTCCTTTTTTCAATATGTTTGAGGGTGAAGACCCTGAAATCACCATGGCATTTTTAGAAATGTGGGATGATGGGAAGGTTACCATCCGAGGAAAATATTATGTCTTAGATGTCCAGACTCTTGTGGAGCTTACTGGACAACATGCAAAAGAAATATCAATCATAAGAGAGAAACACAATAGGGATTCTGAACTGAAGGACATTTCTAAAAAGGATCTATGTAGAAGATCCAAGCTTGGAATGCATCACGATGAGCTTACTTTCCCTTTCGAGAATATCCTCAAGCCCATAATGGAGTATGTCACTATCGAGGATCCAGATAAGCCTTTAAAAAGTTTTCATTTTACCTTTTACAATCACTTTAGGGATGTTAGGGTGTTGAATATTCCCAAGTTCATTTTTTTTTTTGTTAATCATTCTATTGAGGAATCCAAGAATAAACAAGGGTCCAAACTGCCTTCCCACCATGGCTTGTTTAAAGTCCTTTATAAGCATTGGCTAATACACTACATTGAAGGTGTTGTCCTTACCTCCACCCTTGACCCTAAGCCCAAATTGAATACCCCTAAGGCTAGCTCCTCTCAATCGACTCCTATGTCCTCCAAAAAGCCAAAATTGTCTAATAAAAATAGAAAATTGTTGAGGAAGTGGCTTTGTTAAGGAAAAGGGCCAGAGAAGCCCCAACTAATAGTGACAATTATTTTGACCTAAATCTCGAGCCTAAACAAGAGATCGATACAGTAAAAAACCTCTTCATGCTTCTGCGCATCTGAAAAATAAATCAAAACAATAGAAATCCATGGCCATTGATTCTTATGAAGACACCAAGGATGACCATAATCTTTAACTATAGGAGTATATCATTAATTCTACTTCTAATAATATTGCTCAGCTTACTGATTTGCAAAATTCCTTAAGTCTTTACTTGTTCAGAAAATCTTACACTAAAAAGTCTATTAATGTGCTTGATCCTGAAGCCAAACCAAAGAACAAGAAGGTCAAGATCGAGGACCTCCCTATCAATGACAGGAATCCTGAAGCAAATTTTTCACGATAAGTCTACATGATCTCATAGCTAAGCCCGCTTCTGAGAAATAGTTTCAAGTTTTTGGTCTATACTTCTTTTGGGGTTTCCCCTTTCTCCCGTCTCTACATACTTTGTTCTTTCTCTCTCCATGGTGGCTAAGGATTGCCTCTAGTCCATTTTTGCTCTGGCTTCATTTCTATTTGAGGTTTACCTCAATTTTTTTTTCTTTGGGTTTGCTATTGTATTGTTTCTTTTTGGATATGGTTAATGCTTCTACTAGCATTTTGAATATGGTTATTGCTACTGCTAGCATTCTTTGCCTTCTGTAATTAGGTTTTGGGTCCCTGTTAAAACCCTTTTAATCTAATTTATTTAATTAATAAAAAAAAAGGATTTGATATGTTAATCAAAGGTTATGTTTGAGAATTTGGATTAAGAGAGTGACTTTTCTAAGAAGTAAAGAAATTGTAGGAATCATTGAAAGGATTAATTAAAGGATTTATAGTTGTCGTACCAAAGCTACTGAGGTTAAATAAACCAAATAAAGTGATGTTTGATGTAGGAGAGATAAAATTATAGGCATATCCACCTATGGGATTTGATAAGGGTGGCTATTTGGGAAATATCAAATGGGAGATTGGTCTACTAGAGGGGGTTTTTGTTCTTTTTCTTCAATGGTTGAAGGAGTAACATGACAAGAGGTTATTTTTAAAAATTCCTCTATAGAGTGTAACAAGGTTTGTTGATCCATAAATTTAGCTGGGTTAAGAGTTACTCTGAAAGCACGAGGATACATAAACAAAAATGAGAAGCCAAGATGCGATGCGAACAAAACAAAAGATAACGCTTAATCCTACTAATTGAAAGTGCATGATGCATAAACGAATCAAAACCCAATAGAAATCCAATATGAAATACAACCCTTTTTATTGACATGTTTCAGAACTTAGTTACAATCTACCTCCTCCATTTTTAGGGGCTAGGAGAATTAAATATGTTCTTGTCACATCAACAGATGGTATTCCTTCTTTCGCGTGCCCACATGTAAAATGGGTGGACCAAAACGTCGCCGCCACTTGCATTGATGATTCTTGACTCTTTGATGTTACTCTAATGTCCAGATCCTACGTTCAAAGAAATAGAAAATAGTCAGTAGCACCTGTATATAAAATAAAACATGCAATCCCCATGCCTTCAACTAGCATATGCAAAATATGAATAAAATGATAACTGAAATGGATCCAAATGAACTAAAAAATTGATAAGGGAATAAAAACATCACTAGGAAGGCACTGCAAAAAGAACAATCCACAAATTAGACACAGATTTGTATTCGCTCTGGTGCAAGACGAATAGACCTGCAATAAAGTGTCAAAAAGCATTGTTCCAAATGTCGCACCTAGGAAGCTCCAAATCACCTGTAAAGTTGGGGTTAGATAATTGGGGGTATTTTTGGAAGACCCAGAAGGTCATATTTTTCCAATTTGGCCTCTACCACCAAGAATTTGATGATGCTACCTGCATGTTAGTAAAGGTAGGAAATGATAAAAACAAGATCAAAACTTGTCAGAATCACATGAAATTTAAATGACAGCATATGTAAAAAATCTAAAATCAGATGCAAAAGAAAAATTAGAGAAATCTGCCACATATTTCTAATCGCTCTCGGGTGGGGCGATTAGGGCTGCGATAGTTTAGGGGGTGCCCGAGGGTAGGACGCCCGCCGTTTGGGACTCTGTTTCGGCACCAATCCACTTGGGATGGGTCCAAAACCTCTTATGGGGTTATGTCAACAAATTTGGTGGGATATTGTGGCCAAATGTTTGAGTTTGGGTCTAGATTATGCTTCCAATAATCACCCAATAACCTCCCTCCAAAAGAGAGATCAAGGATGTAAAAGCACAATCGATGTGTGAGGATATAATTTGGTAGCACTTTGTTGCTCCAAAGGCTCCTCTCTATATATCCTTTTTGGGTGAGAAGACTCACCAATTTATAGACCTAGGGTCTCTCTGTTTGAATGTGCATGCGAGGGCACCACTAGAGTTGCATGTCCTATTTTGAGAAAATTATTATTCCCTGATTTAGAGTCTCGTTGCATGAGGCCTCCAAGATCAAATACATGCATGACTGAAGTCTCTCTCCTTGATTTGAAGCCGTTCCTCGCAATTGCATGGCTTGAAGCTGTAGTTAACTGGCAGACTTGTCGAGGTTTGACTTTTTGCCAGTCAAACCTTCTATTCACCCCACCCTGAGGCGAATGCTGATAATCGTCCCTAGGTGAGACGAATACCAGTTTGTATTCATCCCAGGGTGGGATGAGTAGGGAAAAAAGTGCCAAAAAGGTGCCAAATTGACCTCTGACCTTCCAAACTGCTTTTGGGAGTGGTCAGGACCACTTTTTAACCTTTGGGGGCTGCCCTAGGAGTTGTGTGTGTCAATGCGATCGGTGCTTGTTGTCACATAATCGGATTGGTGTTGTTTGGTGTCTACAGATGCCCCTTTTTGGGAAGTATTGTGCAAGGTGTAGCACCAAGCAAAAATAGATAACCAAAGCACTAATGATTAGGGTTTCTCAGTAACCTAACCAACTCTTGATGCCCCAAGTATAGAAAGGGCACGCATTCTTGAATCCTTGCTTCTGATGAGCTAAGGAACTTAATTCAAGTGTTAACCTTTTTTGGTGAGGTGTTACTTGAGCTTGGACATTGATCAATCATGAATAGGCAAAGGGCACAACCTTTTGTCTATAGGAACCTTGAGTTCATGATTCATGAATACCAAGTGTTTGATCAACTTGTGATTATTGCTTGTTTGCTGCCCCAAGCAGGAGCGTGATTGTCTTTGTCAATGATTCTTTGAATGCCTGTTATTTCCTTGATTGGGTATATCTTTGTTGATTGGTGACTAAGTGTGACTGCCCCCTCAAGCGATGAATCGATGAGGGAATGACCAACATGAGAAAAGTGACGAGTCACTTGACCCAAGATGACTTATGTAAGGATGCCGTCAGTTTTTTACCGTTGAATTCTTAAGCAGTTTTCGAACATTCTAACCTATTTTTGATGGGTTTGAACCCTTTTTGTGATGCATTTTGGAGCTGAAATTGTCAAGAATTCGTCCTCCCGAGGATCGGTCCAACTATGATAGCCTTATTAGGGAGTAGGATAGTGATAATATGTAACCCCAATGTCTATTTTGGATGCCAAGAATTTCAGCATAAATGCACCTTTGTTCGGCAATGTTATTGTTATTTTTGGTTGGGTTTTGACCCGTTTTGTGACGCTATTTGGGGATAAAATTCTCGACAATCCGTCGTCCTGTGGAGCGGTCCACCTATGATAGCCTTCTTAGGGAGTAGTATAGTGAGGATTTGTGACCCCAAAGTTTATTTTGGATGTCGAGAATGTCAGGAACAATGGCGCCTTCGTTCAACAATGTTATTGCTATTTTTTGGTTGGGTTTTGACCCGTTTTGTGACACCGTTTGGGGATAAAATTCTCGATAATCCGTCATCACGTGGAGTTTTCCGGCTATGGTAGCCTTCTTAGGGAGTAGGATAGTGAGTATTTGTGACCCCGACGTCTGTTTTGCATGCCCATAATGTCAAGTGCAAAAGCACTCTTATCGGACACTTTGCTTGCTTGTTTTTGGTGCATTTTGTGCAGTTTTTGCTGTTTTTGAAATTTTTGCTCTGTAATCGTCCCTGGGTGGGACGAATACCAGTTGAGGTTGTATGCATATTTATTTATGTTGATGTATGCATGAGGTATTATGAATGTGATTTTTCTAATTATATGATGTATGCATATGGAATGAATGAAATGATTTGTTGATAACTTGTCGATGGCACCATAGACTGTACAGGATTTACTGGCATTCTGTACTATGTGATTGTTTTGTGGACTGAATTTTGCATGTGATAATTTTGTTTTTGTATTTTTTGTATGATCTGATGGGGATGTAAGTAATGAAATGAACCAGTTTTTTGAAAATGTAATTAAGCTTTTTGAAGATTCAGATAATTTAACTAGCTAGCCAAGAGTATACATTTATCTTGCAAGACTTTTGAACAAGGTATAAATCTGACTTGAGTTTAACTAAGTTATTTCACATCCCTGTCTGTGTAATTGAGTTCATTTATGTGGTATTTTTCAGGATATCGCCAGTGCCATATAGGCCATCAACCAAACCTGTACTGAGGATCACCTAATTAGCTCCACTAACTCCATTGTTTTATTTAGTAAGATTAATCCACAAGATAATCTAAGGTACCATAAGCTAGCTCATCCACATGCAAACATTGGTCTGTTCACATGCAAATCTAATGTGATAGACATATCGTCATGCATTTAGGATATCACCATTGCCAGGTAGGTTGTCCACCAAACTCGTAATGAGGATCACCTATATGGTTTTCGAATGCTGAGAATCCTAGGGATTCAAGCTCAGGATTTTTATTTACTCAACATGTTAGGAGACTTGCTCGTATACATAGTGATGAGAATCACTGTTTATTTTTATTCTTTTGTTTTTCTTTTTGAGCAAGGATTTTGAATAGTGGTGATAACCACTGTTATTTGATTTTGCATTTTGAGCTTCGTAAGGTTGAGCTTGTAGGTTTTTGGCATGTGAATGGCATTGATCCTTTTGGCCTTGGGGATGACTACCCATCCTGTTTAGGGACATGTAGTAAAAATTCTTACGACTTTGGGAACCAAAGGGAATTAGGGATAGTATGAAGTAAGGGCCTTGATATTTTAGGCCTTGGGGATGACTACCCATCCTTGTCATGGGTGTGTAGTATGAATCCTTACGACTTGGGAGACCAAAGGTGATTGGAGATGTGCATGATGATGGCTTGTTGGGATTTTGCTTTTGAATGGCATTGGTACTTTTAGGCCTTGGGTATGACTACCCATCCTATTCAGGGATGTGTAGTATGAATCCTTACAACCTTAGGGACCAATGGTGATTGGGATTTTTGTGAGTGGTGAAAACCACTGTTGATTAGGGGGAATGGATGGGGAAGAGCTTGTCCTTTTTTCAATTCTCAGCACTCTTGAACCATTCACACAGGGGGATGAACAGGCTAATCGTTCACCTATGATACCCTAGACTGCTTTGTAGTTTGCATCTTTCGTTCACACAACTTGGGAATTATTTTATGTGTTTTAACTTGTGTAGGGATGTTACGTAACGAGGCTTGATCCAAGTAAAAATTTCCCTTGTAAACTCCATTTAACTTTGTACAGCTTTTGGCTAGCAATTTAAAGACAATGTAATGACAAAAACCCTACATAAATTAGGATGCAACTGACTATGCTAACAATGAGGATGGTGTTATTCTGGATGTATGTGTTTAAAAAAAAAATGGATGGAATGTGGAAAATGATGGAATTGCCTAGCAATTACAGTCTATGGTGCTTGTGACAGGTTGGATCAGCAAATATGCAATGTATGGATGCAATGCCTAATGCAACTTATATTTTTGTATTTTGATTATGCATGAAATGGAACTGTAATTTTTTTTTTTGTTATTTTTGATGATTTTATTGTTTTTATTTTTTTTTGAATATTTATTTTGACCAAGCGGCTATGGTTACCCTTGGATCTTTTGTTTTGACTAAAGGGTTTATGGATACCTTTGGGCATTTTTGGGGTTGACCAAGAGATTGTGGAAATCCTTGGAGCTTTTGGGTTTGACCAAGCAATTGCGATAATCCTTGGAGCTTTTGGTTGGACTATGGATCTCTAAATGTGGAATGGCCTCAAATGACTGATGTTCAAGGGTTCTAGCTCCTTGATTCCTTCAAGAGAGGTGAGTCGGTATGTTCCAGGTCCTATTTTACTGTCAATCACATAAGGACCTAACCAATTTGCCACGAAATTGTCCCTTATATGGGACGGCAAATTAGAATTATGTTGGTTCTCTTTTAAGACCAAGTCACCAACCTAAAAGTCCCTTAGGTGAACCTTCATGTTGTATGCTTTCTTAATTTGCTCTTGATAGATACACAAATGCTCGAGAGCATTGACGCGTCGTTCATCGAGCAGTGTAAGTTGGTCTAACTGAGCCTACCGTGTAGTGTCATCATTGATGAACTCTTGCATTAAAATGTGCAGTGAAGGGATTTCCAACTCGAGAGGCATGACTGCCTCGGAGCCATACACCAGTGAAAATGGAGTTGCCCTAGTGGGCATCTGAATGCTAGTGCGATAAGGCCACAGGGCAAGTGGGATTTGAATGTGCCAATCCTTATGACTATCTGCGAAGATCTTTTTGAGGATGGTGACTAACATTTTATTTGATGCTTCTGCTTGCCCATTTGCCTACGGATAATAGGGTGTTGAAAAACTATGCTAAATTTTGTACTTTGTTGTCAAAGCACGCACATCTTTATTCTTGAATGATGTCCCATTATCCAAGATGATCTTGGATGGAATACCAAAATGACATATGATGTTATGTAAAATAAACTCCACAATGTGGGTTCCAGTCATAGAGGTTAGCGAAATTGCTTCCACCCACTTGGTGAAGTACTCTGTGGTCGTTATGATGAACGTGTGACTACCCGATGACGCAAGGGAGATCTTTTTGATTAGATCAAAGCCCCACTACGAAAAAGGCCAAGCCGATTGGATCGGTTGCAAGGCTTGAGAAGGTACATGTGTCAAATTGGCATGATTTTGACACTTCACGCACTTCTTCACATATGCACAAAAATCTTGCTCTAAATATGGCCAATAATAGCCCATGCAAAGAATGCGCTTTACGATGGCCATACCGCTGAAGTGGCCACCGCATGTACCATCATGGGCTTAGGTGATCACCCAAGCAGACTCCTGCTGGTCTAAGCAACGGAGGAGGATTCCTTCATAGCTCCAACAATACAAAATGTCTCCTAGCAAGACATGTTTTTCCGCTTTATGTTTAAATGATATTTTTGTGGCTTGTGTCAATCCAAGTGGGAGATTACCTAACTTGAGGTACTATCTAATGGGTGTGTACCAATCCTGCTGATCAAAAACCTCGATGGTATGAACGGCCAATCCCTCTTGAAGTTCATCCCTAGAAAAATTTGAGCGGGAAAGAACTTGTAAAAATAGTGTTGTGTTGCTATTAAGGGGAGTAGGGGAGAACAAGGACCCCCAATTGGCATGATTCAAACAATCATGGATTCGAGAGAACCTATCCTAAGATGGTTCAATCTAGATCAGGTGGATTCCTGGCGTTAGGTCAGAGCTTGCACACTCCATCACGGATTGTGATAATGTTTTGACCTGAATGGTTGTCATCTCACCGAAAGGGTCTTGCGGGATTAGTGACCCCAAGGAGGCCATAGTATCCACAAAATGATTTGATGATCGATGGAGTGCCTCGATGTCATACCATTCAAGTTGTGCCAAGAATTTGTCCACAAGGGCTTTGTAGGCCTGCAGAACTGGGCATTTACATTGGAATACCCCATTTACTTGATTAACAATTAACAACGAATCACCAAAGATGTTTAAATGTTTGATGTTCATGGTGATTGTTGTCTGAAGACCTATGAGCAAGGCTTCATATTTTGCATTGTTGTTGGTGCACGAGAAGTCTAATTTAAATGATAGAGGCATTGGAGCCCCTTACGGTGTGAAGAATACAATCCTGCGCTACCTCCTTGCTCACATTTAGAACCATCAAAGAATAGGGTCATGTTAGCTTGTGACTCAGGTTCATTAGAATCTGGTGATTCTGAAACATGGAAGACCCCATCATCCGATAGTTCTATGGTCAGAGGCTGATCATCTTCAAGAGGAGACTCTACTAGTTGATCGATGATGGCTTGACCTTTTATGGAGTTTTGTCCAATGAATTCTATGTCAAACTCCGTCAACAACATGATCCATTTCACCATGCAACTACTATGATAAGTACTACTCATCATGTATCGCAATGGATTCTCCTTAGACAAAACATACGTCGTATTGCTTAGCATGTAGTGGCATAGCTTTTTGGTAGCAAACACCACTGCCAAGCAAAGCTTCTTAACGTATGCATAGTTAAGTTCATAACTGACCAGGGTGTGGCTAAGATAGTAAGTAGCCTATTCTTTGTGTAGTTCATTTTTCTAGGACAGCATGGCACTCAATGCCACCTCAGTAGCTGAGATGTATAAGTAGAATGATACTCTTGGTCTAGGTGGTGCCAATACTAGCGGCGAAGCCAAGTATTTTTTGATGTCGTCAAAGGCTGACTGGCACTCATCATCCCAATGAAATGCTACCCCCTTGTGCAATAATTTATTCATGGGTCGGCACTTGTCAAATAGTTGTGCTATGAAGCGCTTGATTGATGCGACCTTTCCCTGCAGACTTCTAAGCTGCTTGATGGTAGTTGGGGGAAGCATTTCAAGGATTGCCTTGACTTTGTGTAGGTCTACCTCAATTCCTCTTTTGGAGACTATGTAACCCAAGAGCTTTCTATATGTGACACCAAATACATACTTCTTGGGGTTTAGTATGACTTTATGTTCCATGAGGCAATCGAGGATCTTGCTTAAGTCATCGAGATGATTTGGACACAAAAGAGATTTGGCCAACAAATCATCCATGTAATCTTCCAAAATTTTATGCATGTGATCATGGAAGATGTATGTCATGGCACATTGGTAGGTGGCGCCAGCGTTTTTAATGCCAAAGGGCATGACCTTATAACAAAATGTCCCCCAAGGCATTGTGAATGCCGTTTTGAGTTGGTCCTCGGGATTAATACGAATTTGATTGTATCTTGAGAAGCCATCCATGAGGGAAAGCATTTCATGGCTTGTGGTAGATTCTACCAATGCATCAATGCTAGGCAAGGTAAAATCATCCTTAGGACTCACTTTGTTTAGATCTCAAAAATTGATGCATATGTGAATCCTCCCGTCAAGCTTTTTTATGAGCACCATGTTAGACAACCATGGTGGGTAATCAACGTAGATGACAAACTGTGCATCTAATAGCTTTTGTAATTCATATTTGACCATTAAGGCCACTGTTGGGTTCATCTTGCATAGTTTTTGCTTCACTAGCTTGACTGTCAGATCAAGCATTAGATTATGTGTGACTAGCTGCGGGCATGTCTTTGTAGGACCATGCAAAAACCTCCTTATCTTTGAGAAGGGCAATGTAGTCGGCTTGCTCTTCGGGGGATAGACTTACCCCAAACTTGATGATTTGCAAATTCATTGGATCTGAGATGATGTCTATGTCAGTCGTCTCCTCGATCGACATGTGAGACCCATCCTCCAACTGGTGTGGAGTTGGGATCAAGTGGATATCGTTTGCTGAATTTAGATCATCGTTCGGAACATCAAGTTTCTCTTCAACATGGAAGACATCCTGAGTCTGTCCTGGGGTGAAATGGAACATCCCACCACAAGGCTAGTACTCTGATGGGGATGGTGGTGTGTCAACGTGATCCCAGTCTATAGCATCTAGGTCTAGATGCAATGACCATGTTGGGTTTGCTGGATTATGGATTGGGGCGGTTAAATCAATGGATATCATGTTGATGAAATGATTGTGGTCTCCATTACCGCGGGTGTGGTTACTCGGACATATTAGGTGATCTTTGTGCTCCAGAAATGGCTCTGTCGGTACTGGCACAAATGGATCGGCCCTATATGCGGATAAAAGGACAGGGTCTTCCCTAGGCACTAACGGCTCTATAGGGTCTCCAGGTAGGAGGTGCTCTCTGTATACCTAGAATGGCGGGTGCAGTAATTGGTCCAACTACACCGGGTTTAGGTGCCACCTATGCCTCGGCCCTATGTGTAGTTGTTCAAACATGTGGTCTATTTCCAAGGGATATTTTTGTTATCGCATATGATTGAGATAAGCCATCTCAGTTTCATCTTCATAATCACTGTCAGAGATCCAAAGGCCTTCGTTGGCTCCAAAAACTGTTTGCAACATATGAGGCTCATCTTGTTTAAGCAAATTAATGTGGTCCCATCGAGGTTGTTCTTCTCTCTACAGGGGGACCTGATTCTCTTGAGGTGGCACATGCTTAATTGGAGCATCCAAAGGGAACATTGTCAGGAAGCTCTCCTGATCATCATCCATGGGAGTCACTTGTGAATGATTGCTATCAAACTTGAAAGGATCCCAAGGTGCTACCTCATACTCTGACTCATATTTTGAAGACCCTTCTTGGTCTTTTCCATATCCCTCTTGTAGGTGAGTCCTCGAATTTTCTCCCTTTTCGATCGAAGGGAAAGGGTTGTTATGGTCAACAAGGTTGGTTGTTAGCAATGGGAGATAATCCCCCAATGTATATGTTGTGTTAGGATTGGCATATGGATCTAATGCCAACCCATCCTTGTTGCCTATCCCTAGGCCTTACATGTTCTCTACCAAGATGTCTAGGGGTAGGGGGTGGTTGAACCCTACTCCTGACTTGTCATATGGCATTTGATATCTCGGTTGGCAAAGAACATGCACTCCTTGCTCATACCTACCCAACCCATATTCATGCCAATTACATTGGCCAAGATATCTCAAAGCGAAATCAGGGTTGGACAAATAGTTAAAGTCCTCAGCAAAGGGTTCTTCATCTTTGTCTTCTTGCATGTAATATCTAACACCATTATCCAGGCCCCCATAAACAAAGTTTGTCTGATGGGGTGGATAGCCTAGAGGAACCACAAAGCCGATGGGGAGTCGAGGTCTCCCCATGTCTTGCATGGACTCAAGTGCGGGTGTTGCTACAATATTTCATACTAAATACTCCCCCAGGCCCATGTTGGCCATCTCAACGATGATCGTTGGTGGTTGAGTGGGAGTGAATGGGAGTTCTTCCTGAGTCCACTCCATGTAGGGCAAACTAGGCATCTCGACTTCCATTCGGCTAGGCATCTCTTCGATAGATATGGTTGAGATGAGGGGTGGTTCCTCTTCTAGGGGTTTCTTTCCCTTGTCCTTTGGTGTGGCCATCATAGGTGGCATCATTGTTGAAGGACCAGATGAGGAATATGGACCCTGCTGGGGATTTGATGGACTTGTCAACGGGGATGCTTGCAAAATCAGACCCTGTTTAGATGGATTCAATTGAAAATCCAAATGCATTGATAAAAGGGTCGACTGCAGTATTAACTGCACCATATTGCAGTACTTGAAGAGCTCTAATTCTATTGGGACTACATGCACCTATCCTTCAAATGTATAATTTAGGCACTGATGAGCTATTGAAAAGACACACTTCATGACCTTGATCCAAGGTTGGACCAACAAGATATTGTAGGCCATCTCACCTTCCAATATGTGGCACAATGTATGAATAGTCTTTTGTCCCACTTGGATGGGTAGGACAATTATGCCAACCGTCGAGCATATTGCATCATTGAATGCTCGAAGGGTATAGGTGGAGGCCATGATGTGAGATGTCGACAACTTTAGATGTTTGAATGCTATTGTTGTGATGATATTACTGGATGAGCTAGTGTCCACCAACACCCTCTTATATGAAATCCCATTGACCTGCACAATGACATGTAGGGGTGGATCCGCCACATCACCAATAACCGATTTCAATTCATCTTCTCTAAAGGTGATGACTGGTTATGTAAATTGTTTTACATGTCCCACAAAGTTGTTGAAAGAGTTTGCTTCATGGGGCTATAGCTCGATGGCTTTTAATATCTCCATTAGAGCCTCCCGATGGGGCATTGATTGTTGAATGAGCTCGTATATGGAGAGCCTAGCTGATGTGGTCCTTATACTTTGGGTAAGTCTTGTCTAAATCGTGGCCACTGGTCTAGGCAGGGGAGGTTGCATAGGGTGCTTTTGAGGTTGTGACATCGATGGAACCTCTCCGGTGGACGCCGTAGGGGCAGCTCCTGGGTACCTCCTATTCCTAGTCACTATGCTTATCATCCCTACATACCCTTGCATGGGGCAATTATGTTGCACCTCATTGACTTGAAGGGGTTTTGCCTATGCATCACGGGCAGGTAGGGGGTCTCTGAAGACTCCCATCTATTGGTTGTTTGGTGCTATGGAGTTTTCCACCGCCAACGTCTTGTTATCGATTATGTCTTGCACCAAGCCTTTAAACTTCCAACATGCATTAAGGTCATGTCCCTTTCATCTATGGAACCTATAGTACAATTCCTCCATGTACCCCTTAGGCTTTGGTGCATTGGGGTCTATGGTTTGAATCTCTGGCAGGTCGATCAAGTTTTTCGCTGACAAGCAGTCAAACAGGGAGTCCCTGGACTCTATGTAAGGTGTAAATTGTCACCTAGGGCGATGCTACTAATTTTGTTCTTGCCTCTGGTTTTCTCTATCATAATTGTTAGGAGGCATTGCCTTATAGTTAGCCTTTTGAGGCTATACTGCTTGTGCAAGCTTAGGGATGTTTATAGCAACCTGATTGACCGTAGTGGGTTTCTGTTGCGTGGTCCTTATTTTGGTGTTCTTAGACCATTCTTTCTTCTTTGGCTTGGCAATCTTGCCATCCTGTATCTTGATCTCCTCAATGATTCTGGCTTGCACCAGAGCTTCCTCAAGAGTGGCATATTGTTGCAGCTGTAATAGCATGGAGATCGATCTCAAACAGCTCTTTGAGAACATTTGGGTTAGGTCGGACATGGGAGGGAGGTAGGGCAGCTTTGAAAGCAACGTCCTCCATCGATTCCCATATGCCACTATGGTTTCTTCCTCATACTACCTGAGGCTATCTAGGTCACTTAGTGACACATTTTTCTTGGTGTTTAAGGTGAAGCGTTCTAGGAACGCGTCCACTAGCTGATCCAAGTTACTGATGCTATGTTTTGGCAACTGAGTGAACCAATATGAGGCAAGGCCTACGAATGTGGTTATAAATGTTCTTAACAACAAAGCATCATTATCCTGAATGTTGAAACACTGGCTCATGAATCTAGTCATTGGGGCAATTTAAAGTGTTCAGGGTATGGAGGTGTCGGCACGGACGAATGCACAGGATGACTATGGAGTTGTCGTAAAGTGGGATTTTGGTGCCTATAAGTCTTGGTCTCCACAGACTCTAAGTGCTCTAGTATCACTTTATATGCATCAGAGGATTTGATCTCTTCCTCCTTGGTTTGCTCCCATTTTGGGTTGCGAGGAACCTGAGGCCTATGGAGGGGTGGTTGGATAGCAGCCCCTCTGCCTTGGTAGGGCATTTCAACCCACTCTTCTTCTTGTTCATACTCCTCATAGGCTTCTTGAGGAGTGCTTTGTCGAGACCTATAAACATGGGTGGATGCCCGCGAAGGGTTCCCATCATTTTTTCTGGGAGTGGCCTCCCACTTAGGTCTAGGAGGTCTTGGAGGCAATACTTGATAAGGTCACATAGACCTGTCTCATACCAAGGGGTTGAGCCTCTCATACACTTCTACTTTATGCACGTGAGGGTTTGGGACCTTCATAGGAACATTGTTATGAAGCAATTTGACTGTCTGACGCTAAATGCACTCTTTGTTAAGGCGATACAGATGCTCTAACTATTGTTGATCTTGCCTGATCTACGTTATTTACGCTTGGTGGGCAGCATGTGTGGCAAATGCTAAGTCAATTTGTTCCACCATCTTGTGTTTAGGAAGCCTAGATGCCTCTCCTACATGTCTATCTTAGTCGTGGTGATCCAAGACCGCTATGGTTTGCTTTCCTCTATCGAGGTTAACAGCATTTACCCAAGGCTCTGGCCTCAATGGGTGATCCTGATACATAGCAGGTGTGGAGGTGCATCACTCATGCGTTGTGTACTAATCTTGAGGAACGTAGTGGTCTTCCTCGTGCTCCCTTCCATATGCATGAAAGGTGTGGGCAGAATTGTCATGCCCTGTCTGGAGAGCCTTGTACTCTAGATTTGGTCTAGTGTTTCTAACAGTAATAAGGGGTAGAGGAGGGATGACAAAATCATGTGGCCCCTCCTTATGGACCCTATTTTGCTCTAGCACTTCATCACTAGGTCACTCATAACGAGTGTCTAAGGGAGACCTCATGTCTATGTTGAGTGCCACGTGTAGGTTCTCCTCTTGAAAGGATCTATGCTGAGTGGGGGTGTCCCTCAAAGATGTGCCTCTATAGTCCTATTCTTTGATGGCATGATGTGGACTATCTTGTGTGTCAGGCTACCAAGGCGGGATGACCAAGTTCTCAGGACTATATCGAAGGCGACTTGTCCTCCTTTGTACACTTTTTGTAGTGTTTGCCCGTGAATGGGCTTGGCTATAGGTGTACACCATGGTGATGTTTACCTAAATATGTGTATGTTTTTATCTTCTTTAGGATTTCTTATGCTACACTAAATAGAAGGGAAACACACAATCAAAGCAATGGTTATCTTGTTTATAGATTAAAAGTGTGCCCTAAATTTGGTTTAGTGTGTTTTGATGTTTGTTTTTATAGCTTTTGTAAAGAATGTTTAAATGCAATATGATGGCTCTTATGACTCCCAAAAATGGTTGCCCCTTCAATATACCATTGCCAGGCCGATATACCAACCTCTCTATATACCCGCCCTTACGTGAGGGAAACTATTGGTACGTGAGAGCAGATGGTACATGGAACGTAGGTAGTACAAAAGAGGAATCACTTTGTTTATGACACCTACCATAGAAGACTTATCCTCGTGTCTGGGAATCACCCCAACTACACTTGGTCAGCTTTCATCAGCATTTACATCTAGCAACAATCATGATCAGGGTTATGTATGCAGTATCTCAAGCCAAGGTGGTGATGAAATTCACCATTGGTCTTGCTCAAGCGTTGGGGTTTTACGACCAACTCTTTGTTGTTTTAAATTACCATGTGGTGTGTGGGGTTATTTTTAAGTTGCATAAATGAAGCAAACAAGCATTCAAACTCTCCTATACAAGCAAATAACCAGAAAACCAAAAATAGAAAGCAAAAAATGATAGGTGTTTTAGGACCCCTACCTCTTCTCTGCCCAAATCGAATGTCTCTAAATTTCTACCCTAAAATTGCATAGAGAGATATTCATCCTGGGGTGATACAAATAATAGATCTGTATTCGTCCTAGGTTAGGATGAATTCCTATTCATCCCTGGGTAAGACGAATTCCAGCTCTGTACTCGTCATAGACTGAAACGAACAACAGTCCAACGTTTGAAAACTTGGTACCTATAAGAAAAAATAAGCAACTTATGATTATAAATTTAATCTTAAAATCAAGGGATAGAGGTCCCACCATGATCACCACTGAAAGCACGAGGATACGAAAACAAAAATGAGAAGCCAAGATGCGATGCGAACGAAACAAAAGATAACGCTTAATCCTACGAATTGAAAGTGCATGAAAGGAAAGATGCATAAATGAATAGAAACCCAATATGAAAGACAACCCTTTTTATTGATATGTTTTAGAACTCGGTTACAATCCACCTCCTCCCTTTTTAGGGGCTAGGAGCGTTAAATATGTTCTTGTCACATCAACAGATGGTATTCCTTCTTTCGCGTGCCCACATGTAAAATGGGTGGACCAAAACACCACTGACACTTGCATTGATGATTCTTGACTCCTTGCTACTCCTCTAGTGTCTATATCCTACATTCAAGGAAATATAAAATAGTCAGTAGCACCTGTATATAAAATAAAACATGCAATCCCCACGCCTTCAACTAGCATATGCAAAATATGAATAAAACGATAACTAAAATGGATCCAAATGAACTAAAAACTTGATAGGGGCATAAAAAAATCACCAGGAAGGCATTGCAAAAATAACAGTCTAAAAATTAGCCACAGATTTGTATTCGCTCTGGGGCAGGACAAATAGACCTGCAACAAAGTGTCAAAAATAACTATCCCAAATGTCACACCTAGGAAGCTCCAAATTGCCTGCAAATTTGGGGTTAGCTAACTGGGGGTATTTTGGGAAGACCCAGAAGGTCATATTTTCCCAATTTGGCCTCTATCACCAGAAATTTGATGATGCTACCTACAAGTTAGTAAATGCGATAAATGATAAAAACATTATCAAAACTTGTTAGAATCACATGAAATTTAAATGACAATATATGTAAACAACCTAGAATCTGATGCAAAAGAAAAATCAGATAAATATTCCATATATTTCTAATCACTCTAGGGTGGGGCAATTAGGGCTGCTATAGTTTGGGGGGCGCCCAGGGGTAGGATGCCCGTCGTTTGGGACTTGTTTCAGCACCAATCCACTTGGGATGGGTCCAAAACCTATTTTGGGGTTGTGTCAAAAAAATTTCTTGGATATTGTGGCCAAATTTTTGGGTTTGGGTCTAGATTGTGCTTCCAATAATCACCCAATAACCTCCCTCCAAAAGAGAGATCAAGGATGTAAAAGCACAATCGATGGGTGAGGATATAATTTGGCAGCACTTCGTTGCTCCAAATGCTCCTCTCTGTATCTTTTTGGGTGAGAAGACTCACCAATTTATATACCTAGGGTCTCTCTATTTGAATGCGCATGCGAGGGTGCCACTGGAGTTGCATGTCCTATTTTGAGAAAAATATTATTCCCTGATTTAGAGTCTCCTTGCATGAGGCCTCCAAGATCAAATACATGCATGACTAAAGTCTTTCTCCTTGATTTGAAGTCGTTCCTCGCAATTGCATGGCCTGAAGCTGTAGTTAACTGGCAGACTTGTCGAGGTTTGACTTTTTGTCAGTCAAACCTTCTATTCACCCCACCCTGAGGCGAATGCTGATAATCATCCCTGGGTGAGATGAATACCAATTTGTATTCATCCCAGGGTGGGACGAGTAGGAAGCAAAGTGCCAAAAAGGTGCCAAATTGACCTATGACCTTCCAAACTACTTTTGGGAGTGGTTAGGACCACTATTTAACCTCTGGGGGCTGCCCTAGTGGCTGTGTGTGTCAATGCGATCGGTGCTTGTTATCACGTAATCGGATTGGTGCTATTTTGGTGTCTACATACTTCTTCTTTAGTGATGATAGGAATTTTAGATCTTGAAGCATTAATATTTACATGTAAGGATTTTTAAAAAATATCTATTGGTTTTGAATTTGAAATCACTGACCAAGGTTGTTGAGTATGTTCTAAATATTATGCCTCACCAACATGGTGAGAGAACCTATATAAATTTAAGTTGTTTGCATTCATGATAATTCACAAAGTATCTTTATTTTTTTGGAAAAAAGTTAAAAAGTGATCCATGGACCCAAAGACCACTTCTTACCTTTCATTATGTATAAGGGAAATATATTTAGAGGGAGGAATTTGCTCCTCCTGTTCTTCATATACAATGTTATTGAACACTATTAAGTTTTTTATAATGAGAGATAACGGTTGTGTACTATGCATTATTTGGTGATATTTTATTTTAGTTATATAGGGAGGTTTTTTATTAGTCATTCTTTGGAAAAGAGGTAAATTTATTAAGGTTTTATTTATGAACTTTATTAAAGAAGAATGAAATTATTTCAAAACATTAATATCTCCAAGAGAGAACCAACTGTCATTATGACTCCCGTTATCCCATTATTTTGTACTCACAAAGATAGATAACCCTCATGGTCTATATGATGTTTTACTCAAGGGTTCATCAATCTTCCCCTAGTATGACTAAAATTTTGGTTACTTTATTTTAATCTTTGATTAATGTGATTTATTCTAAACAAATAGTCTAACTATTTTTGATTAAAAGTGTGGTAAAATTTTAAGACTGATTAAGAAAAATGTTTAGACCAAAAGGTTTTAAAACCCATGTGATATTCACATTGGGATCACCAAAGACATAAATCCAAATTCTAGGATGCTAGTCTCCAAACATGGAGGTTCACTCTCAAATGAAGATTCTTGCTAGAATATTATCATTATTTGAGTTCTTTGTGGGGGATCAAGGTTTCACCAAAAGTGTTTTATGGATTCATTCTAAATCATATGTTTTGATTTGTGTATTATGTAAGCATCTATATTTTAGAATATAGAAAATAAAATACACTTGATAAAATAAGATGCAACTACAATGCAATTTAGAGAAGACAACAAGGCAAAAAATTAGACTAATTCTATATGCACTTTAATTTTTTTTTGCAAAAAACTTCATGATACTAGAATAAGAAAAGAAATGCAAGGGTGCAAGAGATTTGATGCATTGAATAAAACTAGCCTAAAAATACAAAAGCTATATGCATTTTTATATTTAATACCTAATGAAAAGGATATTATTAATAAAAGGAATATTGAGTTCTTTTATTTCCCTTTATTAATGTGTTATTACAACTTAAAAAAAGAGGATAAATAATCATAAACCTATATTAATGTAAAATAGAGAAGAAAAGTACCTAGAAATTTACAAAGGATTAATTCACCACTTAAACTTGGTTTCTTTGCATAGACAAGTTCACTACCTATAAATATTATTGTTGCCTATAACAAGTTCTCCACCTACTAACCTATGAATGTACAAAAAAAAAAAATTAAAAAGAAAAAAACAATAGAGGCGTTAGTTGTTAGAATAAGTGAATGTTCTTGTAAGTTCTAATAGGATAGACACACTTGAGTTTCCACTCCTCCATGTGTCAGGTGAACTCTCAGTGGTGTCTTCATCAGACTTGATGAGTTGTTATAATCCAATGGCTCTCAATGATACACTTTGCTATTTATACAAAGTTGATCCCTGAAATAAATTAATTAGTTCTATTTTATTTCTTCGAATCTTGTAATGATTTGTAGTTCTACTCTTGGGAATTATAACATGGTATCGGAGCATATTTGATAGATATAAAGGTGGTGGCAAAGATTTGAAATACACCATTTATTTTAGAAATGATTAAATAAAATCCATTCTTCTTCAGTCTTAGTCTTCCCACTGTTTTTGTATTGAGTGAGGATCTCTTTGAATTTGGTGAGGAAGTCAACAATATTGTTGAAGTCCTCAGGAGATAGAGTTGTTAATTATGCTTCTATTTGCATTGATATTATTTGATCTACTTTCCCAAACAAGGTATTTAGTTTCTCCCAACTTCCATAAGGATTTTTACAATTTGCAATGTGAAACCACAAACTTCCATGCACATTAGAGCTTATAATACCCATTGTTTCATACATTTTCCCTTTATGAACAAATATTTCATATTCTTTTTTGAACTCAAGTTTCTTTTCTTCTAATATGTGTGTGAGCCCTTTCTGAGAAATGAGATTTAAAATTTTGGGTTTCCATGTATGGAAGTTGTGAGGAGTGAGAGGATCAATTGTATTCATTGAATTCACATTGAAGTTAACCCAAAGGTCTATTCCTTTAACTTTTAATTTAGAGAATGCAATGGATATTAGTCAACATAAGCCTGTAAAAAATACCAAATTGGTCAAAAATACCCATCCTAACGAGAGGGAAACTATAAGTAATTTTGAGGTTATTTTATATTTAATGAGGTTAATGAGATAAATATGCCAAAGCTTTTAGAAAATGCAAAATAACTCAATAAATACCCACCCTAACGAGAGGGGAACTATAAGTATTTTGAGTAAATTTGATATTAATTATGGTTAAGAGAATAAATATGCCAGGCCTATATATATATTCTTCTCAAATACCCGCCCTGAGTAGAGGGAAACTATAAGTATTTGATTAGATATGATACTTGGAACATAGGTGACTATCAACCAGGCCTATATTGGTTACCAAATAACTTGCCCTTACTTAAGGGAAACTATAAGTTAAATAGTATGTCCAATAAGGTGAGTGGTGATATAAATTATTTGTTCTTCTTAGGAATTTTAGAATGAGAAATAATGCTTTTTAAAAGATAATTAAAAAATACTCTTTGTCAACAATAATAAATTGAACACAAAGATTTTTAATTACTTAATGAAATAATAAATAAATAATAGATGTATTTTATTTATTCTTTATTATGCAAGAATTGGATTGAATACCCTTTTATTTCATTTAAGTTGATTATATGTAACAAATTGATTCCAAAAATGTTAATTAATATAGAGACTGTTTTGAAAGGAAATATTTTTCATTCACTAAAATATCTCTATAAAATATTAAATTCATTTGGAAAATAGAGAATTTAAGTTTTTAATATAAAATTTTGCTTAATGAAATAAAGAAATAGTAAAAAAATATTTTAGTAATTTCTTTAATTAAGGATTGAAGATTTAATCAACACCTTTTTAATATTAAGCAAGATATATAAACAAAATTAATATTACCAACTTAAGAACGAAAGTAAAGAAGGCAAAAAGTGATGCAATGACACCCCCCAAACTTAGTATAGGTGCAAAAGGCACCTATAAACCCCCCACAGAAAATATTTTATTAAAAATTTTACAATTCTCCTTTGATTTTTGGGTGAAGAAAAATCCGGAAAGGAAAGGGAATGAAATGCTTTTTTTTTTGCTATTATATATTTATATAAAAAATATATTATAGCTTAAATTAAAGGGGTTGATGTCAAATAGAGGATGTAGCAAAAAAAAATGTCTTGAAATGTAGTGAGTAAGGGTCCACAAAGCGCCTTTCAACGAACAAGAAACGAGGAAGGGTGGCATCTATGTTCACCGCTCCAATGGTGGTGTCCAGGAAAAATGAGACTCCTATATATGCACTAAATATAAGGAAGCATGGCTTCTATTTTCACCGCACCAATGGAATGTCCAATTTAATGAAACATTCCCTCAGAAAGATCCTCAACTCTCCTCTTCCTCCATTGAGCATTCTCCTATAATAGAACCTCAATATTATGAAGAACCAACTCTAGAGGTTAACTTAGAGATTGATAATCAATATGAGGAACATGTAACTCCAAATCAATGTCTTTCCACTCCTTCTACTCCTTCCACTATGCCAAAATGGGCCCGCACCATTGTTAAATAAGCTACTCCTTACATCCAAAATCTTCCATCATCCAGATCAACCAACTCCATAGGCACTGGTCTTGTTTTTCAGTCTATTTCCTCTGATCCTTAGTCCTTCAAAGAAGCAACTGGTATTAAAGAATGGGATGATGCCATGGAAAACAAATTTTCTTTCTTAATCAAAAACAAAACTTGGGATTTAGTTCCCTTGCCTAAAAGAAGGAATTTTTTCGTTGTAAATGGATTTACAAAACAAAGTATGGTCCTAATGGAGAAATTGATAAACACAAAGCTCACCTAGTAGCTAAAGGTTTCTCTCAAATTAAAATAATTGATTATGCCAAAACCTTTGCTCCAGTTGCTAAAATGGATTCTGTAAGACTGGTTCTTGCTATGGTTGCTTCCCAAAAGTGGTATATCTTTCAAATGGATGTAAAAAGTGCTTTCTTACATGGGGATTAAAAGAAATATATATACATGGAACAACCTGCTGGTTTCACTCAAGACTTCTCTCTTGTTTGTAGGCTAAAAAAATCTCTCTATGGCCTCAAACAAGCTCCTAGAGCTTGGTATGAAAAGATGGACTCCTTCCTTCTTTCTATAGGTTTTTCTCATTGTGAATCTGATAACACAGTCTACATTTGGAGATATGAAGGAAAAATCACCATTTTTGTTTTATATGTTGATGATCTTCTAATCATTGGTAGTACCTTCAATCACATTCAAACTATAAAAGACTCCCTCTCTAAACAATTTGATATGGTTGATCTAGGTTTATCTCATTACTTACTTTTTTGTTGTTTTTTCTTTAAAAAAAAAAATTCTTCTAGCACAGTTAATAGCTTCTACCCATAAAAGACTCCCTCTATAAAAATTTGAACCATATGTTAGCTTTTGACTCCCTCTATGTGGCTAGGTCCATGGATTAGAACCAGATGTTTCCTTCTTCAATATTTTTTGGGGCATATACTTGGACTATATTCCAACTGAGGATCAAATTGCAAACATCTTCACCAAGTCATTTCCTTCTCCGTGTTACATACAGTTACGATGGAAACTTGGAGTAATACAGTTGCATTGACACAGAGGTCTTCCACCTCTCCTTTTACTATTGTATTCTTTGGAGGATGGTTTTTCCCTTGTAGTTTTTTTCATCATCTCTCCAAAAGTATATATTGTTCATGAGTACCTAATCAGGCCAAGTTTCCAGGACTCATTATTTTTTAGTGTTGAGAGGACAATCTTCGCCATCTAAATACATGCCTCTATCTTGGATATTTTTCTTGTAATAGATGGTTTTTCCCCAAGGGGTTTTTCACCATCTATATATTGTAAATGAGTACCTTATCAGGCCATGTTGTCGGGATTCATCCTTTTATTTTTTGAAGAGGACAATATTCACCATCCGAATACAAGCCTCTTCCTTATTTATTTTTTTATTGATGACTTTTCCCATTGGTTTTTTGTTAGAATAAGTGAATATTCTCTTAAGTTCTACTAGGATAAACACACTTGATTTTCCACTCCTCTATGTGTCAGGTGAACTCTCAGTGGTGTCTTCATCAGACTTGAGTTGTTCCACTCCTCCATGTGTCAGGTGAACTCTCAGTGGTGTCTTCATCAGACTTGATAAGTTTTTTTAATCCAAAGGCTCTCAATGATCAACTTTGCTATTTATACAAAGTTGATCCCTGGAATAAATCAATCAGTTCTATTTTATTTCTTCAAATATTGTAATGCTTTGAAGTTCTACTCTTGGGAATTATAACATGGTATCATATCACAATACACATTGCATGAAATCCAGTTAAACATTTGTCCTCTACTGAACCTACCCAATCTGAACCTGTGTAGACAATGATATCCATTGATTTTCCCTTATATAAGAGCCCAAATTGAGTAGTTCCTTGTAATTAGCGGAGGATTCTTTTTTTTGCTTGCTAATTACTGAAGTGAGTTTGATGGAAGAATCTAGATATGATGCCAACAACATATGAGATATCTAGACAAGTATGAGTAAGGTATAACAGACTCCCTATAAGCTAATGGTATAGAGTTGCATCACATAGAGGGGATGAGCAGGAAGTACTTAGATTTATGCCAAATTGAAAAGGTGTAGGAGAAGGTTTGCAATCTAACATTTTAAACCTTTGAAGAAGATCTAAAGTGTATTTTTGTTGACATAATTAAATACTTGCATTTGTTTGATTTATTTGGATCCCAATGAAGTAATGAGCTAAACCTAGATCAACCATATCAAATTTTTAGAGGGAGTATTTTATAGTCTGAATGTGATTGAAGGTACTACCAATTATTAGAATATCATCAACATATAAAACAAGAATGGTGATTTTTCCTTCATCTCTCCAAATTTAGATTGTGTTATCAGACTCACAATAAGAAAAACCTGCAAAAATAAGGAAGGAGTCCATCTTTTCATACCAAGCTCTAGGATCTTGTTTGAGGCCATAGAGATATTTTTTTATCCTACAAACAAGAGAGGAGTCTTGAGTGAAACCAGTAGGTTGTTCCATGTATATCTCTTCCTTTAAATCCCCATGTAAGAAAGCACTTTTTACATCCATTTGAAAGACATGCCACTTTTGGGAAGCAACCAGAGCAAGAACCGGTCTTACAAAATCCATTTTAGCAACTAGAGCAAAGGTTTTGGCATAATCAATTCCTTCAATTTGAGAGAAACCTTTGGCTACTAGGCAAGCTTTGTGTTTGTCAATTTCTTCATTAGGACCATACTTTGTTCGGTAAATCCATTTAAAATGAAATAATTTCCTTCCTTTAGGCGAGGGAACTAAATCCCAAGTTTTGATTTTTATTAAGGAAGAGAATTCATTTTCCATGGCATCATCTCATTCTTTAATACTAGTTGCTTTGAAGGATTGAGGATCAAAGGAAATAGACTGAAAAACAATACCAGTGCCTATGAAGTTGGTTTATCTAGATGATGGAAGATTTTGGATGTAAGGAGTAGCTTCTTTACCAAGGGTGTGGGCCCATTTTGGCATAGTGGAAGGAGTAGAAGGAGTGGAAAGACATTGAGTTGGAGTTACAGGTTCCTCATCTTGATTATCAATATTTAAGTTAACCTCTAGAGTTGGTTCTTCAAAATATTGAGGTTATATTATAGGAGCATGCTCATTGGAGAAAGAGGAGAGTTGAGGATATTTTTGAGGGAATGTTTCATAAAATTGGACATTCCTATGAAAAAATACCTCATGAGTTGAGCGATCAAGGAGCCTGTACGCTTTCATTTCCTCACAATAACCAACAAATATGAGATTTATGCTTTTCTTATCTAGAGCCTTCCTTTTCTTCTTTAGACACCCAAAAATCTTGAAGAAGGAAACATCTGGTTTTGAACCAGTCCATGCTTCTTCAGGAGTTAAATGATCAAGAGATTTGTGAGATGTGTGGTTTTGAATATAATTGGCACATTTAATAGCTTCTTCCCATAAAATACCCCCTTTGTGAAAATTTGATATAGTTGATCTAGGTTTAGCTCATTACTTCCTTGGGATCCAAATAAATTAAACAAATGCAGGTATTTCATTGTGTCAACAAAAATACACTCTAGATCTTCTTCAGAGGTTTAAAATGTCAGATTTCAAACCTTCTCTTACACCTTTTCAATCTGGAATAAATATAAGTACTTCCTACTCATCCCCTCATAAAAATAATAGCTTCTCTTAACAAAAAATCAAATAACCTCAAAATTACTTATAGTTTCCCTCTCGTTAGGGTGGGTATTTTTGAGCAATTTGGTATTTTTTATAGGTTTCTTTTGACTAATATCTATTGCATTCTCTAAATTAAAGTTAAATGGAGGACCTTTGGGTTAACTTCAAAATGAATTCAATGAATACAATTGATCATCTCATTCTTCACAACTTTTATGTATGGAAGTTGTGAGGAGTGAGAGGATCAATTGTATTCATTGAATTTATAATAAAGAAGGCTAATTATTTTGAAATAGTTTCCCTCTCATTAGGGCAGGTATTTTTGAGCAATTTGGTATTTTTTATAGGCTTCTGTTGACTAATATCCATTGCATTATTAAAATTAAAGTTAAAGGGGGGACCTTTGGGTTAACTTCAAAATGAATTCAATGAATACAATTGATCCTCTCACTCCTCACAACTTCCATGTATGGAAGTTGTGAGGAGTGAGAGGATCAATTATATTCATTAGGAATGATTTTGCTGAATTTATTCACAAAATTAATATTAAAAACTTAAATTCTCTATTTTCCAAATGCCTGTAATATTTTATAGAGATCTTTTAGTGAATGAAAAGTCTTTCCTTTCAAAACAGTCTCTATATTAATCAACTTTTTTGGAATCAATTTGTTACATATAATCAGCTTAAATGAAATAAAAGGGTATTCAATCCAATCCTTACATAATAAATAATAAATAAAATATATCTATTCTTTCTTTATTATTTCATTAAGCAATTAAAAATATTTGTGTTCAATTTATTATTGTTGACAAAGAGTATTTTTTAATTATCTCTTTAAAATAATTATTTCTCATTCTAAACTTCCTAAGAAGAACAAATAATTCATATCACCACTCACCTTACTATTCATACTATTTAACTTATAGTTTCCCTCAAGTAAGGGTGAGTTATTTGGTAACCAATACAGGCCTGGTTGATATTCACCTACGTTCCAAGTATCATATCTAATCAAATACTTATAGTTTCCCTATAGTCATGGTGGGTATTTGAGAAGAAAATATATATAGGTCTGGCATATTTATTCTCTTAACCATAATTAATATCAAATTTACTCAAAATACTTATAGTTTCCCTCTAGTTAGGGCATGTATTTATTGAGTTATTTGGTGTTTCCTAAAACTTTTGGCATATTTATCTCATTAACCTCATTAAAAATCAAATAACCTCAAAATTACTTATAGTTTCCCTCTCTTTAGGGTGGGTATTTTTGAGCAATTTGGTGTTTTTACAAGCTTCTATTGACTAATATCCATTGCATTCTCTAAATTAAAGTTAAAGGGGGTACCTTTGGGTTAACTTCAAAATGAATTCAATTAATACAATTGATCCTCTCACTCCTCACAACTTTCATACATGGAAACCCAAGATTTTAAATCTCATTTCTCAGAAATGGCTCACACACCTATTAGAAGAAAAGCAACCTGAGTTCAAAAAAGAATATGAAATATTTGTTCACAAAGGGAAAATGTATGAAACAATGGGTATTATAAGCTCTAATGTGCATGAAAGTTTGTGGTTTCACATTGCATATTGTAAAACTCCTTATGAAAGTTGGGAGAAACTAAAGACCTTGTTTTGGAAAGTAGATCAAATAAGATCAATGCAACTAGAAGCAGAATTAACAACTCTATCTCCTGAGGACTTCAACAATATTGTTGACTTCCTCACCAAATTCAAAGAGATCCTCACTCAATACAAAAATAGTGGGAAGACTAAGACTGAAGAAGAATACATTTATATAATCCTTTCTAAACTAAATGGTGTATTTCAAATATTTGCTAACACCTTTCTATATACCAAAGATGCTCTTGGTGCAACCTTTAAAATGCCCTCTTTATAAGATTTTTATGATAGACTAACTAGGGAAGAAAAAAAACTTGCAAGATATGAAATATCTTCTTCTTCCTCTTCCTCAAAAGCCTTAGTAGCCTCCACCTCTTCTAAATAAAAATTCAAAAATAAGGAAAAGAATCCCATAACTTGTACTTACTGTAAAAAGAATGGTCACTCTGTAAACAAATGCTGGAAAATATTACAACTAGAGGCAACTATTAAGGATAAAAATATAGACAATAAAAAGGAAATAGAAAAAGCCCTTAATGTTCAAGGGAAAACCTCCAATTCTTCTTCTAGTCACTGGGTCCTGGGTTTTGGAGGAACTCATCACATGACTGCTTCAGATGAGTCATTCTCTTCTATCTCCTCAAGTTCAACCTATAGCATAGAAGTTGGTGACTCTTCCTTCATCCCAGTCAAATGAAAGGGTGATATAACCATTGATGGTGGATCTATCAATAATGTTCTCTATGTTCCAAACATTGCCATAAATATCCTCTCTGTCTATCAAATTTGTACTTCTAGAAATGGGAAAACTATTCTCTTTTCTCTAATAGGAGTTGATATAAGAGACTTTCAAGATATCCATTATCTCATAGCCAAAGGAGATATTGATCACAACACTCACCTATTTCATTTCAAAGGATTCAAAAATCTAGAAGGGGTCTCCTATTTTGTGGTTCATGGGGATCTTGAAAGCAAAATTTGGCATGAAAGGTTTGGTTATCTCAGTTACAACTACCTAAACGAATTGAGAAACCATAAAATGGTAATAGGTTTACCTCAAGTATCTTCTATTGATGGATTTTTTCTTAGATGTACTCTTGGAAAGCAACATCAAGATCCTTTCCACCCAAGTAGTTCTCTAAAAACTTCATCCCCTCTAGAATTAATCCATAGTGACTTGATGTCTTTTACAGAACCTTCTTTCAAAGGAGCAAAATATGCTTTAACCTTTATTGATGATTTTTCTAGAATAGCTTGGGTTTACTTCCTAAAATATAAAAGTGATGTTCTATCCCACTTCAAAGTATTCAAAGCCTTAGTTGAAAATCAGCCTCTTGCAATATCAAGCAGTTTCACACATATAATGGGGGAATACTGCAGTAATGAGTTCTCCATATTTCTATCAAATCATGGCATCATTCATCAGCATGTTGTCTCCCATAATCCTCAGCAAAAATGCATTACAAAAATAAAAAAACTAAACATTAAATGAAATGGTAAATTGTATTCTCCATTCAAGAGATCTTCCAAAAAAAAATTGTGCATAAGCTATTAACTGTGCCAATTATATTCAAAACTACATACCTCATAAAGCTCTTGATCATTTAACTCCTGATGAAGCATGGACTGGTTCAAAACCAGATGTTTCCTTCTTCAATATTTTTGGGTGTATTGCTTGGGCACACATCCCAAAGAAGAAAAGGAAGGCTCTAGATAAGAAAATTAGAAAGCTCATCTTTGTTGGTTATTGTGAGGAAATGAAAGCATACAGGCTCCTTTATCCCTCAACTCATGAGGTATTTTCATAGGAATGTCCAATTTGATGAAACATTCCCTCATAAAGATCCTCAACTATCCTCTTCCTCCATTGAGCCTTCTTCTATAATAGAACCTCAATATTATGAAGAAACAACTCTAGAGGTTAACGTAGATATTTATAATCAATATGAGGAACCTGTAACTCCAACTCAATGTCTTTCCACTCCTTCTACTCCTTCCACTATGCCAAAATAGGTCTGCACCATTGTTAAATAAGGTACCCCTTACATCCAAAATATTCCATCATCCAAATCAACCAACTCCATAGGCACTGGTCTTGTTTTTCAGTCTATTTCCTCTTATCCTCAGTCCTTCAAAGAAGCAACTAGTATTAAATAATGGGATGATGCCATAGAAAATGAATTCTATTCCTTAATCAAAAACAAAACTTAGGATTTAGTTCCCTTGCCTAAAGGAAGGAAATTAGTTTGTTGTAAATGGATTTACAGAATAAATTATGGTCCTAATGGATAAATTGAAAAACACAAAGCTCGCCTATTAGCCAAAGTTTTCTCTCAAATTAAAGGAATTGATTATGCTGAAACCTTTGCTCAAGTTGCTAAAATGGATTTTGTAAGAGTGGTTCTTTCTCTGGATGCTTCTCAAAAGTTGTTTATCTTTCAAATGGATGTAAAAAGTGCTTTCTTAAATGGGGATTTAAAGGAAGAGATATACATGGAACAACCTATTGGTTTCACTCAAGACTCCTCTCTTATTTGTAGGCTAAACAAATATCTCTATGGCCTCAAAAAAGCTCCTAGATATTGGTATGAAAATATCGACTCCTTCCTTATTTTCGTAGGTTTAACTCATTGTGAGTCTAATAACACAGTCTACATTTGGAGAGATGAAGGAAAAATCACCATTATTATTTTATATGTTGATGATCTTCTAATCACTGGTAGTACCTTCAATCACATTCAGACTATAAAAGACTCCCTCTCTAAAAATTTTGATATGGTTGATCTAGGTTTAGCTCATTACTTCCTTGGGATCCAAATAAAGCAAACAAATGCAGGTATTTCATTGTGTCAACAAAAATACACTCTATATCTTCTTCAGAGGTTTAAAATATCAGATTGCAAACCTTCTCCTACACCTTTTCAATCTGACATAAATCTAAGTACTTCCTGCTCATCCCCTCTATGTGATGCAACTCTATACCATCAACTTGTAGGGAGTTTGTTATAACTTACTCATACTCGTCCAGATATCTCATATGTTGTTGGCCTCATATCTAGATTCTTCCATCAACCTCACTTCAGTCATTGGCAAGCATAAAAAAGAATCCTCTACTAATTGCAAGGAACTACTCAATTTGGGATCTTATATAAGGGAAAATCCATGGATATCATTGGCTACACAAATTCAGATTGGGCAAGTTTAGTAGAAGATATATGTTCAAATTTTGGCTGTCTTTTGTATTGGTTCTTCACCAATAGTTTGGTTATGTACAAAACAAGCAGTAACCTTATCATCTACAGAGGCAGAATACAGGGCAACAGTTTTAGCAAGCCAGGAAGCTCTTTGGCTTTGTAAAATTCTAAGGGAATTTGGTTTGTCCCATGAAAAACCTATAACTATTTAGTGTGACAATCAGAGCACAATTCACATTGCATGAAATCTAGTTGAGAATCAGCGCACCAAGCACATTGAGATACATATGCACTTCATTTTGTAGACACCAAAACAGCACCAATCCGATTATGTGACTGCAAACACTGATCGCTTTGACACACACAGCCCCCAGGGCAGCCCTCAGAGGTTAAACAGTGGTCCTAACCACTTTTGTAGCAATTTTGGAAGGTCAAAAGGCAATTTGGCACATTCAGGCACTTTGCTCAGTATTCGTCCCTCCCAGGGACGAATTCTAACTGGGATCCGTCTCACCCAGGGACGAATTCTGAATTCGTCTTTGGTCAGGACGAATTCCAGGTTTAACGGGCAAAAAGAAGAATGGCGCCAAGTGGCAGCCGAAGACTATCAATTTATGACTCCTGCCTTGCATGCGCGTGTAGGTGGGTAGATTGGCCGTTGGAGGACTGTCACAAGGGCAGTCATGGAAGCCCAAGTCAGGGAGGAGTCTCCTCCCTCTTGGGAAGGCATGGCCGCCACATGGCACCCCTGCATGCCCCTCCAAAGAGACCCCTTGGGTCTATAAAATGGTGGACTTTCCCACCCAAAAGAGGACAAGTTGGAGGCATTTTCAAGCAACGAAGTGCTGCCAAATTGAACACCACATTGCACCCTTTTTGATTCACCTCTTCCACATCCTTGATCTCTTTCGCAAGAGAGGTTATTGGGTGGCTATTGGAAGTGTGAATCCGGACCCAAAACCCGACATTTGACCACATTAATCCACCAATTTGCTGACAACCCATTCCAAGAGATTTTGGGCCCATCCCAAGTGGATTGGTGCCAAAATCAAGTCCCAACGGTGGGCGGCCCGCTCGGGCGCCCCGCACTTTTTTTAGTTTCATTTTAATCTATTCTGTTATCACTTGTTTATCTTCCATTACATGTTATGCTGTTTAGGTAGTTTATGATTTCGATTCCATAAGATTTTGATTAAATATTATCATGCTTTGTCGATTTTGTGGCCCTCACTAACTTGCAGGTAACGACGTCGAATTCCCATGGATGGAGGCCAAATTGGGAAAATCCGACCATCTGGGTCATCCCAAAATGCCCCCAATTAGCTAACCCCCATGCTTGCAGGTATTTTGGAGATCCCGAGACGTGACATTTGGGCAGCATCACCTCGGCATTTTATCACAGTCGAATTCGTCCTACCCGGGGACGAATTACAGTAGAATTCGTCCTGCCCAGGGACGAATTTCAGTTGAATGCGAATTGGCCGACTGTTTCGATGGCAGTGGCCCTCTGGTAATGTTTTTCGGTCTCTGTCAAATTTGCAGGTCATTTGGAGTCATTTTATTCATCGATTTAGCTAATCTTTTACATGCATCTTTCATTAATTTTAGAGAACAAACGTTTCATATTTGCAGCAGGTGCTACTAACGCCTTTGTTGTTTCTTTGAACGCAGGAGAAGCAGCAAGAATCAAGGATTCATCAACGCAAGCGGCGACAACACTTTGGCCCGCCCATTTCAAATGTGGGCACGCGGAAGGAGGAATACTAAGTCACGATTGTAACCAAAATTCATTTAACGCTCCTAGCCCCTGAAAAGGGAGGAGGCATCTTTGTAACCGAGATTAAGAGAGTTAAATAAAAGGGTTGTGCTTTCTCTTCTTTCTTGTATCTCATTTCAATGCATCTCTTTCATTTCATGTATTTCACATTTTAGGACTTAAGCTTTAATTTTGGGTTTTGAATGCATCGCAATAGTTTTTCTTTTCAAATCTTCCGGAATCTCGTGCTTTCAGTGGCGATCACGGTGGGACTCTGTCCCCTGGTTTTTGAAGATCGATAAAACTGATCAAAAATTTGTGATTTGTGCTTACAGGTACCTTTTGTCAAATTCTGACTGTAATTCATCTTTGCCTGTGGTGAATACTTTACTGTAATTCGTCTGACCCTGAGACGAATTCTAATTCGTCTCAGATAGGGACGAATTCTGTTCTGTAATTCGTCTCACAGAGGGACGAATTTTTGTCTATGAATTTTTAGAGCCGAGGATCAGAAACAGCAGGTCTAGGCAGAGAAAGGTAAAGGTTCTAAACTATTCCTGTCATTTTTTGCTTTTTTGTTTCTATTTTTGTCAATTTTGCCTTCTTAAAGAAAGTAGTTGCTTCTGCCTGTTTCAATTTTTAATAAAAAGAATCACACACACTTCACGCGGCATTTTTAAACCAAGGAGCTGGTCGTAAGACCCCAGCCCTTGATCAAGACCAACGGTGGGTTCATCACCACCTTGGCTTGATTTTTGCATCCATTTACCCCGATTGTCACTGTTGTTAGGCGTAAATCCTGATGAAAGCTGACCGAGTGTCGTTGGGGTGATTCCCAGCATGCGAGGATAAGTCTTCTATGGTAGGTGTCATTAACAGGACAATCCCCCTTCCGTACCGCCTACGTACCATGTACCATCTGCTCTCACGTACCTATAGTTTCCCTCTCGTAAGGGCGGGTATATAGAGAGGTTGGTATATCGGTCGGGCAATGGTATATTGAAGGGGCGACCATTTATGGGAGTTATATGAGCCTTCATTACGCATTTAAATGTTCTTCAAAACTTTCAAAAACAAAACAAAATCATCAAAATGCACTAAAACCAGTTTAGGACACACCATTAATCTTTAAAAGAGATAATCACCGTTTGTGTATGTGTGTGTTCATTTCTGCTTAGTGTAACAAAAAAATCATAAACGAGATAAAATCTGCTTAGCTGGTAGAAGAGCACCACAATGGTGTACACCCGGAGCCAAGCCCAATCAAGGGCAGAAGCTGCAGAAAGTGTACAAGGAGCGGGCACAAATCACCTTCGCTTTAGCCCTGAGGACTTGGCCATACCGCCTTGGCGGTCTGGACCACAAGAGAGTCCGCATCATTCCACGTCAAGGTGGAATTATAGGGATACCCCCTTGGGGGACACGCCCATTCAACACAGCCCCTTTCGGGAAGAAGCTTTACATGTGGCACTCAACGTAAATAAAAGACCGCCTTTAGAGGCTAGATATGAGTGGCCACCATGCAACGAAGTGCTAGAGAGGCACAGTGCCCATGAGGAGAGACAACGTGACTATGGCATCTCTCCTTTGCCTCCCATCATTGTTAGAATAGAAAGACAAAACCCAGAGCGTAGGGCTCTCCACACAGGGCGAGCTAACTCCACCCGCCCCCTTCACACCTATGAAAGGGAGTACGAGGAACACCATCAAATTCCTCGAGAGCAATATACAGTGTGGGAGCCTTGCACTTCTACACCTGCTAGATACCATGGTCACACATCGAGGCCAGAGCCTCAGGTAAATGCCACCAACCTCGATAGAGGGAAGCGACCCATTGAAATCTCGGATCATCAAGACCGAGGCAAATACATAGGAGAAACATTCAAGCCTCCTAAGCCCAAGATGGCAGACCAAATTGACGTGGCAGTCGCTAGACATGCCTCCCGCCAAGCCCGAATCACGCGGCTTGAGCAAGGTCATCAGGAGTTAGAGCACTTATACCGCCTTAACAAAGAGCGCATGCAGCGCGAAGCGGACGAGCTGCTCTATAAACTACCTGAGAGGGTGCCAACCCCTCGCACCCAAAAAGTAGAACAATATGAGAGGTATAATCCTTTGGTGCAGGATAGGTCTCCGCGACCTCGTCAAGCTTTGCCTCCGAGACCCCATAGACCTGAGAGGGAGGCCACTCCCCGAAACAATGATGGGTACCCTCAGCGGGGACTCACTCAGGGTCATAGGTCTCACCTAGAGACTCCTCAAGAAGTTTATGAGGAGTATGAACCAGAAATAGAATGGGCCGAAATGCCCTATCAAGGCGGGAGGGCTGCCATTCGGCCACCCCCCATAGGCCTCCAGTCTCCCACAACTCACAACGGGAGCAAACAAAAGAGGAAGAAATTAAATCTTTCGATGCATACAAAGCGCTATTAGAGCGTTTGGAGTCTATGGAGACCAAAGCTTCTAGGCACCAAAAGCCCACGTTACGTCAACTCCGTAGTCATCCAGTGCATCCGTCAGTGCCCACACCTCTTTACCCCAAACATTTCAAGTTGCCTCAGTTGGCAGTCTTTAAAGGTGAAGAGGATGCTCAAGAGCATGTGACAAGATTCTTGAGCCAATGCTTTGGCATTCAGGATAATGATGCATTGTTGCTAAGGACATTCATAACCACATTCACAGGCCCTACCTCGGATTGGTTCACACAGTTGCCGAAGCACAACATAAATAATTTGGATCAATTAGTGGATGCGTTCCTTGAACGCTTTGCCTTCAACACCAAGAAGAAGGCATCACTGAGTGACCTGGCCAGCCTCAGGCAATATGAGGAAGAGACAATGGCGGCTTACAGGAATCGATGGAGGGCTCTACTTTCTAAGCTACCCTACCTTCCCCCTATGTCCGACCTCACACAAATGTTTTCACGAAGTTGTCTGAGATCAATCTCTGGGCTATTGCAGCTGTAGCAATATGCCACCTTAGAAGAAGCTCTGGCGCAAGCCAGAGTTATCGAAGAGATCAAAATATAGGATGGCAAAATCGCCAAACCTAAAAAGAAAGAGTGGAACAAAAACACTAAGACCGGGACTACGCAACCAAAACCCGCTATGGTTAATCAAGTTGCGATAAATGTTCCTAAGCCTGCTCAAGAAACACAGCCTCAAAAGGCTAATTATCAGGCAGTGCCTCCTAGTAATTATGAAAGAGAAAATAAAAAATAGGAGCAAAATCAGCAGCGTCGCCCTAGGCGACAATTCACCCCTTATACGGAGTCTAGGGACTCCCTATTTGACCGCTTGTCAGTGGAAAATTTAATCACCCTTCCAGAAATCCAAACCATAGATCCTAATGCTCCCAAGCCTAAGGGATACAGAGAGGATTTATATTGTAGGTTCCACAGGCGAAGGGGACATGACCTGAACGCATGCTGGAAATTCAAGGGATTAATACAAGATTTGATTGATAACAAAACATTGGCGGTGGACAACCCCATAGCGCCAAATAACCAGTAGATGGGAGTCTTCAAAGATCCCTTGCCTGCCCATGAGGTACAGGCAAAACCCCTTCAGGTCAATGAGGTGCGACAGAATCTCCCCATGCAAGGGTATGTGGGAATGACAAGCATAGTGACCAGGAACAAGAAATACCCAGGGGTTGCCCCCGCGGTAGCCACAAGAGAAGTTCCAACAATGTCACAACCTCAACAACACCCTGTGCAATTACCTCCGCCTAGACCTGAGGTCACGATACGGACCAAACTCACGTAGAGTTTGCGGACCACATCGGCTAGGCTATCCATTTATGAGCTTATACAACAATCAACGCCCCATCGGGAAGCTCTCATGGAAATTTTGAAAGCCATCGAGTTGCAGCCCCATGAAGCTAATTCTTTCAATAACTTCGTGGGACATGTAAAACGATGTACGGAGCCGGTCATCACCTTTCGAGAAGATGAAGTTAAATCCGTATCTGATGACATGGCAGATCCACCCCTGCACGTTATCACGTGGGTCAACGGGATCCCGTACAAGAGAGTGTTGGTAGACACTGGCTCGTCTAGTAACATCATTACTATAGCAGCATTGAAACATTT
The DNA here is from genome assembly GCA_028583015.1 of Wollemia nobilis. Classification (NCBI taxonomy): domain Eukaryota; kingdom Viridiplantae; phylum Streptophyta; class Pinopsida; order Araucariales; family Araucariaceae; genus Wollemia; species Wollemia nobilis. The sequence goes on along the minus strand of JAQPPZ010003286.1, from coordinate 7,926,341 downwards.
GAAGCTGCCAGCCTCTCATATCACCGCTTCCACTTACACACTGCGAGCATTCAACGATGCGATATGCTCGACAGTTGGCACAATTGTTCTACCCGTTCAGGTAGGACAAAAGATGATACCTACATTGTGCCATATTTTGGAAGGCGAGATGGCATACAACATATTGCTAGGGCGACCATGGATCAGGGACATGAAGTGTGTCCCTTCGATAGCTCACCAGTGTCTAAAGTATGCATTTGAAGGAGAAGTACATGTAGTCCCGATGGACTTAGAACCCTTCAAATATTGCAATGCGGTGCAATTGATGCCGCAATCGACCCTCCCATCGACGCACTTGGATTTCCAGCTAAATCCATCTAGACAGGGTCCGATGCCACGGGCACCACTGGTGACTAATCCATCAAAACCCCAGCCAGGTGCATCTTCATCATCCGCTCCTTCACTACCAATGCCACCTGTCATGGCTAAATAGAAGGACAAAGGGAAACAAATCTTGGAAGAGGCTCAACCCCTAGAGGAGGTGCTGCCAACAATATCAACCATCTCAATAGAAGAGATACCTAGCACAATGGAAGCTGAGGCTCCTAGTCTACCCAACATGGAATGGACTCCAGAAGGGCTTCCATTCCCTCCCCCTCAATCACCAACAATTACTGTTGAAATGGCCAGTACGGGCCTGGGGGAGTATCTAGTGCAGAATGTTGTAGCAACGCCCGTGCTAGAGTCAGTGCAAGACATGGGGAGACCTCGCCTTCCCATCGGGACAGTTGTTCCTTTAGGCTACCCACCAAACTAGACCAATTTTGTGTATGGGGGCCTTGACCATGGTACTGAACCATGCATGCAAAAGGACGAGGACGAAGAGCCTTTTGTAGAAAATGTCAATTATCTGTCTAACCCAGACTTCGCCCTGAGATACCTTGGCCAATGCAATTGGCATGGATACGGGCTAGGCAGGTATGAGCAAGGAGTGCATGTCCTTTGCCAGCCAAGATACCAAATGCCTTATGACAAGTCGGGAGTAGGGTTCAACCACCCCCTGCCCTTAGACATCTTGGTGGAAAACATGCAAGGCCTAGGAATAGGCAACCAGGGTGGATTGGCATCAGATCCTTATGCCAACCCAAACACAACATATACATTGGGAGATTACCTCCCATGGTCAACAACCACCCTTGGTAACATCAATAACCCTCCTCCTTTGCTAGAGAGAGGTGAAATTTCGGACACTAACTTTCAAGGAGAGCATAAACAGTGTCTAGAAGGATCTTCGAAAGATGAATCAGAATCATATGATCCCTTTGAATCCAATAGTGATCACTCATGAGAGATTCCCATGAATAACTGGCAAGAGGTCTTTTTGAAATTATTCCCTTTAGAGGTTCCAGTTGAGCCAGTGTTGTGTCAAGAGAATCAGGTCCCCCCACCAAGTGTGGAACAACCGCAATGGGACCAGATTAATTTGCTAGAACAAGGTGAACCCTTAATGTCGCAAGCAGTTGTTGAAGAAAATGAACATTTTTGGATCTCCGATAGTGATTCGAAAGATGAGACTGAGATGGCCTATCTCAACCACATGCGACAAATGCAACAAAGGCAACAAGTGCAACAATGGCATCCCTTGGGGATTAATGACTTATTTGCATAGATGGGCATAGTGCCAGGGCATGAGTGGTACGTAGACCCAGCAGGGTGGGACCAAGTGTTGGATCCATGGCTCCAAGTTTACGACGAGCACCGTCCACCCCGAGACCCTATAATGACATCAGTGCCGAGGGAAGACCCTGTCCTCCTATCAGCACATAGGGCCGATCCGTTCATGCCTGTCCCTCTAGAGCCAGATCCAGAACATAGGGAACATCCAGAATGTTTGAGTCATCACACCCACGGTAATGGAGACCAAATTCATTTCATCCACATGATCTCCATTGATTTGACCGCACCCATCCGCAATCCGGTCGATCCAGCATGGTCATTGCATCTAGACATAGATGCCATCGACTGGGATCATGCCAATTCACCTCCATCCCCATCAAAGTACTGGCCTTTCGGTAAAATGCCTCATTTTGCCCCAGGGACAACTCAGGATATCTTTCAAGGCTGAAGAGGAACCCGAGGTTCCCAACGCAGATTTAAACTCAGCTAATGATATCCATTTGATCCCGACTCCACATCAGTTGGAGGACGGATCCCACATGTCAGTCGAGGAGACGACTGACGTAGACATCGGCACAGATCCAATGAATCCATGGATTCTCAAGCTAGGGGTAAGCCTTTCCCCCGAAGAGCAAGCCGACTACATTGCCCTTCTCAAAGAGAAGAAGGAGGTTTTTGCATGGTCATACAGAGACATGCCGGGGCTAGATCCATAGCTAGTCATGCATAATCTAACGCTTGATCCGACAATCAAGCCAGTTAAGCAAAAACTACGTAAGATGCACCCAACAGTGGCCTTGATGGTCAAAGATGAATTGCAAAAGCTGTTGGATGCACAGTTTGTCATCTGCGTGGATTATCCGCCATGGCTGTCCAACATGGTGCCCATCAAAAATCCCGATGGGAGGATTCGCATATGCACTAATTTTTGAGATCTAAACAAAGCGAGTCCTAAGGATGATTTCCCCTTGCCAAGCATCGACGCGTTGGTAGACGCTACAACAGGTCACGAAATGCTCTCCCTCATGGATGGTTTCTCAGGATACAATCAGATTCGTATCAATCCTGAGGACCAACTAAAAATGGCGTTCACAATGCCTTGGGGGACATTTTGTTATAAGGTCATGCCTTTTGGCCTTAAAAATGCTGGCGCCACCTACCAACGTGCCATGACGTACATCTTCCATGACTACATGCATAAAACTTTGGAAGATTACATGGATGATTTGTTGGCCAAGTCTCTTTTGCGCCCAAATCATCTCGATGACTTAAGCAAGATCCTCGATCGCCTCATGGAGCATAAAGTCGAACTGAACCCCAAGAAGTGCGTATTTGGCGTCACATCTGGAAAACTCTTGGGTTTCATAGTCTCAAAGCGAGGTATCGAGGTGGACCCAAAGAAAGTCAAGGCAATCCTTGAAATGGTTCCCCCAACTACCATTAAGCAGCTCAAAAGTCTGCAGGGAAAGGTCACGTCGATCAAGCGCTTCATAGCGCAGCTATCTGACAAGTGCCGACCCATGAACAAATTATTGCACAAGGGGGTTACATTTCACTGGGATGACGAGTGCCAGTCAGCCTTTGATGACATCAAACAATACTTGGCTTCACCACCAGTATTGGCACCACCTAGACCAGGAGTGCCATTCTACTTATACATCTCAGCTACTGAGGTGGCACTGGGCGCCATGCTAGCCCAGAAGAATGAACTTCACAAAGAATAGGCTACTTATTATCTTAGCCGCACCCTGGTCAGTTATGAACTTAACTATGCATACGTCGAGAAACTCTGCTTGGCAGTGGTGTTTGCTACCAAAAAGCTATGCCACTACATGCTTGAGCAACACTACGTATGTTGTGTCTAAGGAGAATCCATTGCGATACATGATGAGTCGTACTTATCATAGTAGTCGCACGGCGAAATGGATCATGTTGTTGACGGAATTTGACATAGAGTTTATTGGACAAAAATCTATCAAAGGACAGGTCATAGCCGATCAACTAGCAGAGGCTCCTCTTGAAGACGATCAGCCTCTAGTCATAGAACTACCCGATGATGGGGTCTTCCATGTCTCAGAATCACCAGATTCTGATGAGCCTGAGTCACAGGCTGACATAACCCTATTTTTTGATGGTTCTAAATGTGAGCAAGGTGGTGGCACGGGAATAGTATTCTTCACACCGTAGGGTGCTCCAATGCCCCTGTCATTTAAATTAAATTTCCCATGCACCAACAATAATGCAGAGTATGAAGCCTTGCTCATAGGTCTTCAGACAACAATCGCCATGAACATCAAATGACTGAACATCTTTGGTGATTCGTTGTTAATAGTCAATCAATTCAAAGGGGTATTCCAATGCAAATGCCCAGTTCTGCGAGGCTTATAAAGCCCTTGTGGACAAATTCTTGGCAAAACTTGAGTGGTATGACATCGAGGCACTCCCTCGGTCATCGAATCATTTTGCGGACACAATGGCCTCCTTGGGGTCACTAATTCCACAAGACCTTTTCGGTGATATGACAACCATTCAAGTCAAAACCCTATCGCAATCCGCGATGGAGCGTGCAAGCTCTGACTTGACGCCAAGGAATCCACATGATCCAGATTGAACCATCCTTGGATAAGTTCTCTCGAATCCATGATCATCTGAAACATGCCAACTGGGGGTCCTTGTTCTCCCCTACTCCCATTAATAGCAATACAACGCTATTCTTACAAGTTCTTTCCCGCTCAGCGTTTGCTAGGGATGAACTTCAAGAGGGATTGGTTGTTCATACCGTCGAGGTTTTCGATCAACAGGACTGGTATTTACCCATTAGAGACTACCTCAAGCTAGGTAATCTCCCGCTTGGATTGACGCATGCCGCAAAATGAGCATTCAAGCAGAAAGCGGCTAAGTATGTCTTGATAGGAGACATTTTGTATCGTCGCAGCTATGAAGGAATCCTCCTTCGTTGCTTGGACCAACAAGAGTCCACTTGGGCAGTCGCCCAAGCGCATGATGGTACATGTGGTGGCCACTTCAGTGGTATGGCCATCGCAAAGCGCATTCTTCGCATGGGCTATTATTGGCCATCTTTAGAGCGAGATTGTTGCGCATATGTCAGGAAGTGCGTGAAGTGTCAACATCATGCCAATTTGATGCACGTACCTTCCCAGGCCTTGCAGATAGTCCAGTCCGCTTGGCCATTTTTGTAGTGGGGCTTCGATCTAATTGGAAAGATCTCCCCTGCGTCGTCAAGCCGTCACACGTTTATCATAACGGCCACAGAGTATTTTACCAAGTGGGTGGAAGCGGTTCCGCTTACCTCTACGACAGGACCCCGCATTGTGGAGTTCATTTTGCATAACATCATATGTCATTTTGGTATTCCATCCAAAATAGTCTCGGATAATGGGACACCATTCAAGAACAAAGACGTGCGTGCTTTGACCACAAAGTACAAAATTCAGCACAGTTTTTCGACACCCTATTATCCGCAGGCGAATGGGCAAGCAGAAGCGTCAAACAAAATGCTAGTTGCCATCCTTAAAAAGACAGTCATAGACAGTCATAAGGATTGGCACATCCAAATCCCACTTGCCCTATGGGCCTATCGCACTAGCATTCGGACGCCCACTAGGGCCACTCCGTTTTTGCTCGTGTATGGCTCCGAGGCAGTCATGCCTCTAGAGTTGGAAATTCCTTCCCTGCGCATATCAATGCAAGAGTTCATCGATGATGACGCTGCACGGCAAGCCCGGTTAGACCAGCTTACGTTGCTTGATGAACGACGCGTTAATGCTCTCGAGCATTTACGTATTTATCAAGAGCGACTTAAGAAAGCTTACAACATGAAAGTTCACCTGAGGGACTTTCGGGTTGGTGATTTGGTTTTGAAGGAAAACCAACAGAATTCTAGTTTGCCGTCCCACCTAAGGGACAAGTTCGTGGCAAATTGGTTAGGTCCATATGTCATTGATAGCAAAATAGGACCCGGGACGTACCGGCTAGCCTCTCTTGATGGAATCAAGGAAACAGAACCCTTGAACATCAGTCATTTGCGCCCATTCCATATCTAAGAGAGCCATATCCCAAAAATGCTCCAAGGATTCATGCAATCGCTTGGTCAATCCCAAAAATGCTCCAAGGATTCATGCAATCGCTTGGTCAATCCCAAAAATGCTCCAAGGATTCTTGTAATCGCTTGGTCAATCCCAAAAATGCTCCAAGGATTCATGTAATCGCTTGGTCAATCCCAAAAATGCTCCAAGGATTCATATAATCGCTTGGTCAATCCCAAAAATGCTCCAAGGATTCCCACAATCGCTTGGTCAAAAATAAAGAAATTCAAAATCCAAAAATCATCAAAAACAACAAAAGATTTGCATCTCATTTCTAGGCATGCTCAAATTCATCAATAGAGAGCTCTTCTTGCATCTCATCTTCATATTCACAAAAATCATTCCATCAAAAATACAAAAATATATAGCTGCATTAAGCATCGCATCCATACATTGCATATTTGTGGTCGTACAGCTCAAAGGCACCATAGGCTGTAATTGCTCTGCTAGTCCATCTGGTTCCACATTTTTCCATTTTATAAGCAGTCCAAAAAACAACAAAAATACACCATTTACTGCTTTTTACCACACTAGAGCCAGTGGTCTTATAATGTATCAAGAGTTTTCATCTTTCAGTCATAAATTTTGCTTTCTAGCCATGTACTGTACCAAGTCAGGCAGATTTTACGAAGGTAGAGTTCTACTTGAATCACACCTTGTTACGTAACATCCCAACACAAATTAAAACACATAAAAAATTCCCAAGTTGTGTGAACGAAAGATGAAACCTGCAAAGTAATCCAGGTCACCATAAGCGAAACGGTTATCTTGCTCATCCCCCTGTGCGAATGACCCAAAGAATGCTGAGAGTTGGCAAAAGGACAAGCATCTTCCCTACCCAATTCCCCAAGAATCCCAAGTTCTCAATAGTTGCAAAACATCAAAAATTTGCAAAAGTCAAAACACCAAAATTTGACATCCCACAGTGCATACATCAAAAAGCACATACAATAGTGATTCTCGTCACTCCATATCCAAATCCCTTGCTCAAAAAGAAAAACAAATAAAACAAAAATAAACAGTGATTTTATCACTACAAAGGAGCAAGTATCCCAATACAATTGAAGAAAAGAAGGGAGTCGAACTTGAATCCCTGGAACTCTCAGCATTTTGAAAGGTCATGAGGCAAGCCTCAGTACCGGTTTGGTTGATAGCCTATCGGTCACTGGTGGTAAACTTCCCGCATGACGATATATCTATCACATTAACCTGTGTACAGATCAATGTTTGCATGTGGATGAGCTAGCTTATGGTATCCTAGATAGCACCGCAGATTAATCTGACTAAATACAATAAAGGAGTTAGTGGAGCTAATTAGGTGATCCTCAGTACAGGTTCGGTTGAAAGCCCATCTGGCATTGGCGGTATCCTGACAAATACCACATAAATGAACTCAATTGCACACACAGGGATGTGAAATAACTTGGTCAAAAACAAGTCCGATTCATACCTTGTTCAAAAGTCTTGTAAGATAAAGTAGAGTCATGGCTAGTGAGTTAAAACCGTCTGAGTCTCAGAAAACCTTAGCTACATTTCTAAACCAAACTGCGCTACTTTTCATCCTTACAATATCATCAAAAATCACATGTATACATACAAAGTCAGTTACCACAACAATCGCCTAAAAACAAAATAAACAGAGTCCTAAACAGTCTATGGTGCCCTAACCAAACATCACAAATTCCATTCATCCACTTCATTTTTTGCATATCACATATAAATAAAAAACATTTGCATTCATCATAACATATGCATCCATCAAAATAAATTAACATGCATACATCCATATTCATCAACCATCATGCATAAGATCAAATCATCACATGTGCATAAACAAAATAAAGTCTATATATATATATATATATCATCAAAAAAAAAATGCCCGTAGGCTACAAAACTGGTCCTCTGACCCCGCAATCATACTCAAAAACCCCCAGCCTAAGGCGTCGTCCACCATGATCACGTAGGATCGGTGCGACGGGAACTACCCCCCATGGTGTGGGTCCTATGGGACCCCTCATGGCGGCTACTGCTAGCCCCCACATCATGCCTACTGCCCCCTCCCTCATCCAATCGCCTACGATGAGATGATGTTGACTGCTCAGTATCACTGCCCCTCATCCGACGTGATGATCCACCTCCCGACGGCTCAGGTAGCCGCCCACCGAGGCGGATAATCTCCCCCTCCATCTCCAGCCGATGCCATCGCCAATCTGATTCCCGTCGATCCCACTCTGCCTCCCATCGATGGTAGTAAGCTACTGCATCGTCGCGCTATGCCAAAACCCTATCTCGCTCTGCTAGCTGAGCCCATAGGAGATCCCTCTCCCATAGCGCATCCCCTAGCTCCTGGTCTCACCTCCGTAGTAGCTCCGCCAAATGCGCATTCTCAGCACGTACCCCAGACTCCATCTCCTCCGCATCCGCCTGAGGCATGGGACTCTCCAGAATAGCAGCCTACCCTGGCTCCCACTGCTCCGCCATGTCCTGCATCTCCGGCTGATCCGGAGCTCCCAAATCCACATCCTCACCCTCCACCTCTACCATCTCTGCATCCTCCAAAGGAACTCCCCAATCATCCCCTGGTGCCTCAGCACCCTCCCCGCCCATCGCTGCTACCTCCGTGCCTCCCAGTGGCCCCTCTCCCCGCCACCACCGTAGTACCCACCATGAGTCATACTCAGCGGTAGTCCCGACGTCATCCACGTCCGGGACGTCGATCACCATGTCCGAATCCTCGCCCAGTGGCATGATGACCGGTCGATCTAGAGTCCTCTCATCCCCCGACGTCGATAGACCACGGGCTCACCAGGCAACCCCTGGCGCACCCCAAACTATCGTGTAACCCGACTATACGAGAAGAACTCATGCTCGGTCCCATGCCACCCAATCAGCCACCGCTCTCTACGTACCCGTCGGAGCCACTCTCCAGCCTCTGGCCAGGCTGGACAGTCCCGATAAGGGCACCAAACCACCTCCCCGAGAGTGAGCCAAGAGAAGGTATCGACATAGTGCCCTACGACACCTGCCCATCATCGACTCTATCCCTGCTCTCCGGACCACCGCCATAGAACTGCATACCCTATCTCCTTATCCTCCATCACCGCTCGAGTCATCCATGGTAACCCGGTTGGCCTCTCAACTGCTATGTGCTGCCAACCCCAGCACTGCAGCAGATAGCTGCAGCTGATCCCCTTCCGCTGCCGACAGCGGACCTCATACAGCTCCCCATAGAGCTGTGCCAACAATGTCTGTCCCCATCTCAGGATAAGCGGTGCCTCTATCGGGCACTCTACCAACTACCACACCAAATCCAGCAGGTTCCATGGGAACCTCGTGCCTGATGAATCAGGTAATAGCATGTTGGACATGAGGCCCATAAGGAATGCGTGCCTCACGCCCAACACCCCCCTCTCCAACCACCATCGGACCAAAATCCCGCCAATCTGGCAGTCGCCCTCTGCCCTCTCCAGTGGATCCTCCACACCCAGCTCCTCCCCATGCCCGAAGCATCTCGTCAGTACAGCTGTCCGCTGATCACGCGGTGATGTCCTGATGGGCAGTCCATCTATCGAAATCCGTAGAAGCCGATAGATATCCTCCAAGGTAACAGTCATCTCCCTTGTTGGGAGATGGAAAGTGTTGGTCCGCGGATCCCAGAGATTGATCAGGGCCATCAAATAGGCCTGATCCATGACCACAGGCTCCAGTCGAGCCACCTGCTTGAGCCCAAGGGCATCAAGCCACTCCCAGTCAGCCTCAGTCAGCCTCCCCCGTGCCTCAGTGAAAGCAGTGGGTACACGGTACCGGCTCCTAACAACCTGCAAAAGAAAATAACTCAAAAACATTAAAATCATGAAAAAAAAAGAATTGTATAGCAAAAAAACAAACACAAAAATTCAAATAAAAAAATTAAATTTTCAGCTCTAGGGTTTCTAATCCTAACTGATTTATTTAAAACAAAAACAAACACAAAAATTCCAACAAAAATTAAATTTTTTAGTTCTAGGGTTTCTAATCCTAACTGATTAATTTAAACACAAAAATTCAAAATTCAAAAAATGTTTTAGTTCTAGGGTTCCTAATCCTAACTGATAAATTCCAAAAAAAAAAAAACGAAACAAAATTTAAAAAATTAATTTTTTAGTCTTAGGGTTTCTAATCCTAACTGATTAATTTAAAAATAGTACAAAAATTCAAAAAACAACAAACATTAAGTCTTAGGGTTTTACGTTCCGTTTATCCTAGGGTTTAGTTAAAACAATAAAAATTCTTTACTTAGGTTTTTCGCTACGTTTAGTTGTACACTAAGTTTTAGTTGTCTTCAGTTCAGTTTCAGGGTTTAAGTTTTAAAATTTTGAAAAACATCATCACAAAAATAATTAAACAAAACACTTGCAGTTTTAAAACAAAAATAAACTCTAGGGAGCACTTACTGGTCTCGCTTCGGCTCCGCCGCTCGAACCGGTTTGTGTACTCATGATGGTAGGGAAAATCCGGTAGCGCTTCGCTTCGCAGAATTAACCTCCTCCTCCCCAGAGCTCCAAATCGCAAGAAAAATCAGATGCAAATGAGGCCAAACCCTAGATTTGGCCTTTAAATAGGCCTTTTGAGCTTAAATTCATCTTTCCCTAGGATGAGCACTTTGGTTAGCGCTCGTCCCTCCCAGGGATGAATTCTAAGCTGGAATTCGTCCTACCCTAGGACGAATTCAGGCCAAAAATTTCAAAAAACATCAAAAATTGAACAAAAATGCACTAAAACAGATAATAAACTTGCCCGATGAGAGTGCTTGTTGCACTTGACATCCCGGGCATACAAAACAGACGTTGGGGTCACAAATTGTCACTATCCTACTCCCTAAGAAGGCTATCTTAGCCGGACCGCTCCACGGGAAGACGGATTTTTGCCAATTTCAGCTCCAAAAAGCGTCGCAAAAAGGGTTACCACCCACCAAAAACAGGTCTAAATGTCGGAAAAATTGCACATGCTTAATGCTAAATCATCTAAAGGCACCCTTGCACAAGTCATCTTGGGTCAAGCGACTCGTCGCTTTTCTCACGAAGGTCATTCCCTCATCGATTCGTCGCTTGAGGGGGTAGTCACACTTAGTCACCAATCAACAAGCACACACCCAATTAAGGAAAACGACATGCATTCAAAGAATCATTGACAAAGACAATTACGCTCCTGCTTGGGGCAGTAAACAAGCAATTATCACAAATTGATCAAACACTTGGCATTCCCGAAGCATGAACACAAGGTTCCCCTGTGGACAAAAGGTTGCGCCCTTTGCCTAATCATGACTGATCAATGTCCAAGCTCAAGTCACACCTCACCAAAATAGGTTAATACTTGAAATCAAATTCCTTAGCTCGTCAGAAGCAAGGATTCAAGAATGCATGCCCTTTCCATACTTGGGGCATCAAAAGTTGGTTAGGTTACCAAGAAACCCTAATCATTAGTGCTTTGGTTATCTATTTTTGCTCGGCGCTGTGCCATGCACAGCGCATCCCAAAAAGGGGCATCTGTAGACACCAAAACAGCACCAATCCGATTATGTGACTGCAAACACTGATCGCTTTGACACACACAGCCCCCAGGGCAGCCCTCAGAGGTTAAACAGTGGTCCTAACCACTTTTGTAGCAATTTTGGAAGGTCAAAAGGCAGTTTGGCACATTCAGGCACTTTGCTCAATATTCGTCCCTCCCAGGGACGAATTCTAACTGGGATCCGTCTCACCCAGGGACGAATTCTGAATTCGTCTTTGGTCAAGATGAATTCCAGGTTTAATGGGCAAAAAGAAGAATGGCGCCAAGTGGCAGCCGAAGACTATCAATTTATGACTCTTGCCTTGCATGCGCGTGTAGGTGGGTAGATTGGCCGTTGGAGGACTGTCACAAGGGCAGTCATGGAAGCCCAAGTCAGGGAGGAGTCTCCTCCCTCTTGGGAAGGCATGGCCGCCACATGGCCCCCCTGCATGCCCCTCCAAAGAGACCCCTTGGGTCTATAAAATGGTGGACTTTCCCACCCAAAAGAGGACAAGTTGGAGGCATTTTCAAGCAACGAAGTGCTGCCAAATTGAACACCACATTTCACCCTTTTTGATTCACCTCTTCCACATCCTTGATCTCTTTCGCAAGAGAGGTTATTGGGTGGCTATTGGAAGTGTGAATCCGGACCCAAAAACCCGACATTTGACCACATTAATCCACCAATTTGCCGACAACCCATTCCAAGAGATTTTGGGCCCATCCCAAGTGGATTGGTGCCAAAATCAAGTCCCAACGGTGGGCGGCCCGCTCGGGCGCCCCGCACTTTTTTTAGTTTCATTTTAATCTATTCTTTTATCACTTGTTTATCTTCCATTACATGTTATGCTGTTTAGGTAGTTTATGATTTCGATTCCATAAGATTTTGATTAAATATTATCATGCTTTGTCGATTTTGTGGCCCTCACTAACTTGCAGGTAACGACGTCGAATTCCCATGGATGGAGGCCAAATTGGGAAAATCCGACCATCTGGGTCATCCCAAAATGCCCCCAATTAGCTAACCCCCATGCTTGCAGGTATTTTGGAGATCCCGAGACGTGACATTTGGGCAGCATCACCTCAGCGTTTTATCACAGTCGAATTCGTCCTACCCGGGACGAATTATAGTAGAATTCGTCTTGCCCAGGGACGAATTTTAGTTGAATGCGAATTGGCTGACTGTTTCGATGGCAGTGGCCCTCTGGTAATGTTTCCTGGTCTCTGTCAAATGTGCAGGTCATTTGGATTCATTTTATTCACCGGTTTAGCTAATCTTTTGCATGCATCTTTCATTAATTTTAGAGAACAAACGTTTCATATTTGCAGCAGGTGCTACTAACGCCTTTGTTGTTTCTTTGAACGCAGGAGGAGCAGCAAGAATCAAGGATTCATCAACGCAAGCGGCGGCAACACTTTGGCCCGCCCATTTCAAATGTGGGCACGCGGAAGGAGGAATACTAAGTCACGATTGTAACCAAAATCCATTTAACGCTCCTAGCCCCTGAAAAGGGAGGAGGCGTCCTTGTAACCGAGATTAAGAGAGTTAAATAAAAGGGCTGTGCTTTCTCTACTTTCTTGTATCTCATTTCAATTCGTCTCTTTCATTTCATGTATTTCACATTTTAGGACTTAAGCTTTAATTTTGGGTTTTGAATGCATCGCAATAGTTTTTCTTTTCAAATCTTTCAGAATCTCGTGCTTTCACATTCGATAGCACATTCAGAATGGGGACATATACTTGGACTATATTCCAACTGAAGAATAAATTGTAGACATCTTCACCAAGTTATTTCCTTCTCCATGTTACATACAGTTGCGAGAGAAACTTGGAGTAATATAGCTACATTGACACAGAGGTCTTCCACCTCTCCTTTTACTATTGTATTCTTTGAAGGATGGTTTTTTCCCTTGTGGTTTTCTTCATCATCTCTCCAAAAGTATATATTTTTCATGAGTACGTAATCAGGCCAAGTTGTCGGGACTCATTCTTTTTTTGTGTTGAGAAGACAATATTCACCATCCGAATACATACCTCTATATTGGATATTTTTCTTGTAACAAATGGTTTTTCCCCAAGGGGTTGTTCACCATATATATAATATAAATGAGTACCTCATCAGGCCATGTTGTTGGGACTCATCCTTTTATTGTTTTAAGAGAACAATCTTCACCATACGAAGACAATCTTCTTCCTTATTTATTTTTTGATTGATGGCTTTTCCCATTTGGCTTTTACCATATTTATACAAAAGAAATCATTGTACATGAGTACCTCATCAGACCTTGTTGTCGGGACTCATTTGTACAAACCACCCCTAGTATCACTTAATACGGGGTGTTATAATAAGTGAATATTTTCTTAAATTCTACTAGGATAGACACACTTGATTTTACACTCCTCCATGTGTCAGGTGAACTCTCAGTGGTGTCTTCATCAGACTTGACGAGTTATTGTAATCCAACGACTCTCAATGATCAACATTGTTATTTATACAAAGTTGATCCTTAGAATAAATCAATCAGTTCTATTTTGTTTCTTCAAATATTGTAATGCTTTGCAGTTCTACTCTTGGGAATTCTATTGGAAGATCTCTTGAATGGAGCATACAATTTTACATTTCCTTTAATGTTTGATTTTTTCTTTCTACAATGCCATTTTGCTGAGGATTATGGGAGATAAAATGTTGATGAATGATGCCATGATTTGATAGAAATATGGATAACTCATTACTGTAGTATTCCCCCCCATTATTTGTGCAAGTTTGCTTTATATTGCAAGAGGCCTGATTTTCAACTAAGGCTTTGAAGAATTTGAAGTGGGATAGAACATCACTTTTATATTTTAGGAAGTAGACCCAAGTTCTTATATAAAATTCATCAATAAAGGATAGAGCATATTTTTCTCCTTTGAAATAAGGTTCTGGAAATACATCAAGTCGCTATGGATTAATTCTAGAGGGGATGAAGTTTTTAGATAACTACTTGGATGTAAAGGATCTTGATGTTTCTTTCCAAGAGCACATCCAGGACAACCTCCATCAATAGAAGAGACTTGAGATAAACATGTTACCATTTCATGGGTGCTCAATTCCATTAGGTAGTTGTAACTGAGATGACCAAACCTTTCGTGCCAAATTTTGCTTTCAAGATTTCCATTAGCCACAAAACAGGAGGTCCATTCTAGATTTTTGAATCCTTTGAAGTGAAATAGGTGAGTGTTGTGATCAATATCTCCTTTGGCTATGAGAGAATGGGGATCTTGAAAGTCTCTTATCTCAACTCCTATTGGAGAGAAGAGAATAGTTTTCCCCTTTAAATAGAAGTAAGAAGGACTCCCTTTTACTAATAGACAAATCCTATACAAAAATGTGAGGCATGTATTCAAGGCTTGAGGATGTGTGGAGTTGAAAACACTCTTTCTAAAATCTAATTATTTAAAGGTGTTTAGGGGGTATTCAATAAAATCTAAGTGTTATATAAATACTTTCATCCTTTTATTTTTTTCTAAGTATTTCAATGTATAGAGAATTTACTATATAGTAGAACAAGAATATTTTAACATCCCTAAGTCCATATAGTCTATGGGACTATAAGAATTTAGTATTCCTAATAAACATTTAAACTAATAAAATATGATACCGTAGTGGTGTGTCTTTGGTTTTAATTGAGGAGATCCAAGTTCAAATCTAGATACAAGGGAACCGAGATCCCTCTAAAAAATCATATTATTTATAAAATGTCATAGATCTTTAGTTCAATGATGTAACCTACACCAAGGTTTAAATATTGATAACACCAATTATTTCATTGTGACTAAATATATATAAAACAGAAAGGATAACCCTTTTAAAACATCACTTTATTATTATAATAATAATATTAAAACTAAAATAATAATTCAAATATAATTTAAATAGTCCCAGCGAGATAGAAAATCCTTATTGTTTATAAAATTTCAATAGGTCTTTAGTTCAATGATGTAACCTACACCAAGGTTATCTTGATAGCACCAATTAGTTCAATGTAAATAAATCTATATAAAACAAAAAGGATAACCCTTTTAAAACTTCACTTTATTATTACAATTATAATAATAATAAAATCTAAAATAATAATTCAATATATCTTTTAAATGGTTCCAAGGGGACAGCACAATGGTTCGGGCTTTGGATATTTTTTGGGAGGTACAACGTTCAAACCGAGGCATGGGTGAGTGTGTGATGGGGTGGGTGTGTGGTGGTTGTGTGTTAAATTTCCTATTGATAAGTATAACTCTCAAATTTACAAAATTCATGGTTGGAAGGAGATTGCTCAACCCACTTTGATCGTAAGGATTTCTCACACTAACTAAATCATTTAAACATACTAAAATTTATAATTATTTATTTTCATAAACAATAATATATTTTTCTTCTAACTCTACATTTAAACAAACCTAGGTTGATCATCGTCAATCCTATAAACATGTTAATTTTAATATTTAATGCTTCACCCTCGAGCCGACTATCAACTTTTTGGGGACCGACACAAATGTAAATACTCATTCATCGTGAATCATGATAGAAGTTATAGTATATTAATAAAAGAGAACACACAATCCCATGTTATTACTATCATGCTCACTTCTGCAACCAACAATAATATAAGGTTTAAAGTTCACTCTCCATTCACATTGTCTTTAGCAATCCCAGGTTCCTATGTGCATAAGCAATTGATTTGAATAGAAGCCCAAAAGCAACAAGCAAAAATGGAGGAACACCCTTGCTAAGGCGCTTGGCAAAGCTCAGACTTTCCTTTACCTTATCCTTTACTCTCATAATATTTTTATTTTTCGTGTAGGTCCTAATTCAACTAAGCAATAATAATTAACCAAAGTAGGAAATTTGCAAAAAATAAAATTTGCAAAAATTGAAATTTGCAGAAATTAAAATTTGCAGGAAATAAAATTATAATTAAGAAAGCAAGAAAACTGATTCCTCAAGAGAAATGAACCTGGTAGGGTCGAACGAAGGGGCTTGTTGGGACCATATCAAGCCACTCTGACTCATATGCACTATATTAGTGTCGTTTCCTGGCAAGGTCAAACCAAGGGGCTTGTTGGGACCATATCATGCCACTCTGACTCATATGCATGCCAAGAACTCATACGTACCTCTTTTCATATACAAGTAAGCCTCACCTAATTGCAATACCAAATAGCTTTTCGGATTAACCACTACGATGGTACTCTCCCTGGAAACGACACTAAAATAATCGACTGTAATAACTTACATTTAATTTATCAATCTGAGGGTAATCAAGGTCAGATTTAAATAGTAGGAATCTAGCATAGATTGTACCGTGGGGATCAATGCTAAGCTTAGTTCATATTTCTTTCTATTTTAGGTGTGTGTAGAAAATATAATAAATAGAAATTAAATTGTGTAAAAATAAAAATAGAATGCAATTTATGATTTATGCAGTAAATATATTGTTGAGGATAACTAACAGTAATTGCCTACTAATGAATTGATCTATTAATAAGTTTATCTATTGTTGAGTATCCTTGTGTAGTTAGTTTTATTTATCTATTCTAACTTTATATTTTATGAAAATGAAATTTACTTTATGTTATATTTTAAGGTTAATTAAATATTTTAACCTACTATAGGGGCGAGAGCTTAGGGAATGGTTGTAGGAGTGGACCCTGCCTCCTAGAAGACAGTGTAAGTCTTTCTCCCCTAATTTACTTTATCTCAATAACTAAGATGCATAATTACTACTAATCATTATTCTATTCTATGAATGCAGGAAGATTATAATTACAACTACATAAAGAAATTAAGTAGTAAATACAAATGACAAATTTACCATACGATAAGAATGAAGTGTTACTTTTATTGCTAGAAATTCAAATGTACATGCTAGCGCATTTCCTCAAAAATTGTATAGACACATTGAACATTCGATAATTCTCCCTTATATTATTCAGATCTAGACATTTCTCCATTAGATAATTGGACATTAGACCTTTTCAAATGTCTATCTATGTAATTTATATGATGACTTGTACAATTTTGAATAAACTCTTCCACGTATTTTACCATGTGGAGTTGTGGACTTATGATGTGATAACTATGCACTAACAAAAATAATTTAAACTAATGAAATTCCTAATTCTACTTGGACTCAGTAAACATTCTAAGTGGTCCAAGTGGTAATTTACAAACATACTTAACAAGACTATACTAATATAAATATTTTGCAAGATGTACAATATAATCATTCCTTTATTCTTGGAAAAGGCATAACAATATTGCATCTAAATATAATCAACTTAACAAGATTCTAATTATACAATATCTACAAAATAAAGTGATAACAACTTTATTAATCACAATATCCTCATGGAGAATATGTGACAAGTCAACTTAATCTAAGATAATTGTACTTCTTTATTACCATATGAGAGTGCCATGCTATTGTTGATGTGGTGTACAACGTTGGTCAAATCTCTTCAAAAAGTGTTGGTAAGAATTCTTCTTCAATAACAACCTTCAATAGCTACCTTCTATAACATGCTTCAATAACTATCTTTCGTAACATACTTTAGTTACCGCATTTTGTAACAGTAATCTACCACTGTTCTGTCAACGTGCCTAAGGCTTCATTAATTCTTTGTTCTTACATCCATATTCTCACATCCACGGTATATCCTGAAGCTCATGTTGTTGCACTGTGGAACATTCTTCAAGACTTTCCTACATTATTACCTATAACTCGGACGTATTTTACATAAAATGCACACGTTTGGCAGATTCAACTGCATTCATATTTTTACTGATAATTCACAGAAATAAACAAAAATAACTAACTTAAAATACATTATAATCACTAATTAGATATAAAAATGGAACAATTTATTATGAAAATATGTACCAAATAATCACTCATCATAGCCTATGAAACTAACCATATATAGATGTTATATTGCTTCCTTAAAAATAAAACAAGGATTTATCAATATATGACCAATCCTTCTTTCTTTCTAACGTGTTTATTTATTTTTTATTTTTTTTAATAAATTCCTCTAATTTTTCTATTCTTGCTCATCTAAAATAGTTCATATATAAAAATTATTGTAATATTATCAACACAACTAACTCATATATCATTATTTTGATGTATTTTAAGATGAAGTAATCATCTATTTTTACTATTTGATGTACCCTTGATGTACAAAAGGTGGATATTCTTCCTTCATAGTTCTCATTTGACATATTCTATATGACTACATAAAATCTAAGTTCATGTCATTATCATGGTAAATTATGTATTACTCAAAGATTTAATTGGTTTTTTTATAACTTAATACTATCACCAAACATTTATAATATTTATTCACCATGATCACCCACTTAGGATTATGAATGTAAGTGAATTCTAGAATTGTATGGATGTTCAAACATATGGATACTATGTTTGAATTATCTTTTACATTAACCTTATTTATTATGCATTGCATTGCTCAATTTAGGTAAATTAGAATCTTATTATTTTATGAGAGATTCATACAATAAATATGAGTATCATAAATATAATAATCATAACCCATATTGTCACTAACATCATCATATGATTAATAGGTTTGATCCATATCACATGTTACATTTATATAAAGATGGCAATGGATGTATATTCTCTACATTATGCAAGTGAGTATAACATGTATGAATCTTAATATTAAACATGACACCTAGGAAATCCTTGAACAATCACTTGCTCTATAAAACATCATGGGATACAAAAATGATTGTGTATTAGTTAAGGTTTGTATGATTTGTGTGACATTTCTATTTTAAATTGTTAGTCACAAATGATCATTATGACTTGAAATAGTTCTTCATTCTAAAATTTGATCTACACATTAAAGTATCCTATAGTAACCCTTGTATATTACATTATATAAAACTATTTATTCTAAGGTGTCTAGGGAGTATTCAATAAAATCTAAGTGTTATATAAATACTTTCACCCTTTTATTTCTTTTCAAGTATTGTATATTATATTATATAAAACTATTTATTCTAAGGTGTTTAGGGAGTATTCAATAAAATCTAAGTGGTATATAAATACTTTCATCCTTTTATTTCTTTTCAAGTATTGTACATAAAAATTACTATATAATGGAATAAGAATATTTTAACATCCCTAAGTCCATATAGTCTATGGAACTATAAGAATTTAGTATTCCTAAATAAAATATAATACCCAAGTGGCGTGTTTTTAGGTTTTTATTGAGGAGACCCAAGTTCAAACCTCGATACAAGGGAACGATTATCCCTCTAAAAACCCATATTATTTTGATAGCACCAAATATTTCAATATTTTTTTTCATAGAAAAATCGGCCTCTATAAACCCTAAGCCCGCTGGGTAAATTACAATCAATGAGACCCTAACTAGAGTATAGCCAACAGCTATACCAAATTGTTCAATGTTAGTTCAATGTGACTAAATCTTTATTAAAAAAAAATAACCCTTTCAAAACTTCACTTTACAAAAATAATAATAAATTAAAACCTAAAATAATAATTCAAAATATAATTTAAATATACTAAAAATTTTAATTATTTATTTTCATAAACAATAATATAATATTCTTTAACTCTACATTTAAACCTAGAATCGTCATCCTCAATCCCATAAACATGTTAATTTGAATATTAAATACTTCATCCTCGAGCCGACACAAAACGTAAGACTAGAAACTTTATGAACTTTTTGGGGACCGACACAAATGTAAATACTCATTCATCGTGAATCATGACAGAAGCTATAGGATATTAATAAAAGAGAACACAAAATCTCATGTTATTGCTCTCATGCTCAGTTGTGCATCAAACAGTAATATAAGTCTTTGCGAAGTTCGCTTAGTCTCTTAAAATCCTGTGTGCAAGCAAAAAAGTAATGAGTGGATGGTTTTTTAAGGTTTAAAGTTCACTCTTCATTCACACTGTCTCTTGCAATCTCAAGTTCCTGTGTGCGGAAGCAATTGATTTGAATAGAAGCCCAAAAGCAACAAACAAAAATGGAGGAACACCCTTGCCAAGGCGCTTCGCAGAGCTCAGATTCTGCTTTACCTTCACCTTTCCATTCGCCTTTTTTCTTTTTTAGGCGAGACCGGAAGCGCAGGCGCACGCCTAAGAAGAGGTATCTGTCCACAATCATCAGCAGAAAGATTTTTAAAAATACAAACCGTTTGGAATCCAACCCAACGCCTCCTACCTCCTCTAGTGTCGGCAATGGCAGAGCAGTTGTAATTAACCACTCACAGTCTCGGTTGTTTTCCGGCCTGGAAAGCTCAAACTCAGGAAACTCTAACGTTCGAGAGGACTTCAAAAAAATGGAAGAGAATGAGCATGATAACAACCATGTTGCAAAGAATGTCTTACTGTTGAAAAATACGCTGTCTTCGCTACGCATTCTTGTCGAATCTCACAAACTTAAAGAGAGCATGGCTCCTAGCCAAAACGATGCAAATACAAATATCCAGGCCTTGGTACCTTCATCGGATGCGGTTATTTTGAATGCCACCAGTGATAAGTTTACAATACCACCAGTTCATCATATTCAAGCAATGGGAACATATTGTGCAACAGAAGCAGCCTTCAAGAAAGAGGTCAGTCACTCCACCATTCATTCTGTTTCCTTGTTGGTGGCAAATTTTAGTGATTTTACACCATAGCATATATTTTCTGTGCAATAGCTTGAGTTGATTTAATAGGCAAACGTTTTATTTTTTTCACCCCTCTGAACACTAAGCAGTTTTCTATGAAGATAAATAATTTTATAAAATTAAAATGTTATTTTTTATGAATTTAAAAATTAGTAAGGAATTTACATAAACACAATCAACGAAAACACTGTTTTCAGATATAGTTTATTAAAACAATGGTGAAAATTATATTTTAAATAAATAATGGTAACTTAATAACTACTCAACCTTAAAGGCCAGGTTTGCTACATCTTAATCCCTCAAATTAATATTATATTATAACCTTATTCATTATCCTATTAATATTGTATCATAACCATTTTATAACGAAAGAGATGGGGCTATTACAGCAACATAGTGGCATCTGATTAAACCTCCATATTAAATGTCTTAAACAAGGTTATTTTGTTTTTTTTGGAATTTTTACATTTGCACCTTGGTTTAAATTATTTCTGGTTAACATTATTTATGTATTATAATGCCTTTGTATTGATTCTTACAATAGGAGTTGGTTCTCTTTCAATTTTTATATTTAAATATTTTTTTAAAAGAGTAATATGTTTTAATTTTTTTTTATTATATTCAGAAAAGAAGGTTTGAAAGGCGTTTCTTAATATTTTATATTAACTTTGACAAGGGAGAAAACACAGAAAAACACAACTAAACAGGATAGTTAAACTAACCCAAGAAAGGACTCCACAAAGTAAACATAAACAAAACCTAAAACAACTTACATCACCAACAACTGGAAGGTGGTAAAATACGCCAATCGATAAGGATACTATGATAAATTCATAACTGAATTTGTTCTTAAAATTCTTACCCATTGCCACTTCATGCAAGATCTCACCCACAAAATGATTCACCTCCTCAGAGTAATCTACGACGATCTTCATCAATCCCAAAATAAAACGCTATTTAATAAATATTACAAAAGTAGTCAAATTTTGAAAATTTGAACACTATATATTAATTAATGTTTGATATAAAATGTTAAATTTATAGAAGTGTCAATATAAAAAAATATTATTAAAGTTTGGACAGTGCTTTTTTTCTTCAGGAAGATACAGATAATCTTGAGTTCGTGTGCATCTACAATGATGGAAATGAACAACACAAGGCATAGTAAGTTTTTAATATAATTACTTTTATTATTATATAAATTCAACATGATTTTTCTTACAGGTGAGTTTTTTTAACATGTTCTTTACACATTCTTATAATAGTTTTTTTCTTAAGCATATAGATTAATTTATTTCAGATCTATTCTACAAGGTAAATACAAGAATAGCTGATATGTAATCTATTAATATACCTCATACTTGTTACAGCCTTGAGAAATTGAAGGTAATCCATGCAACGCTCTTTACACATTCTTATAATAGTTTTTTTCTTAAGCATATAGATTAATTTATTTCAGATCTATTCTACAAGGTAAATACAAGAATAGCTGATATGTAATCTATTAATATACCTCATACTTGTTACAGCCCTGAGAAATTGAAGGTAATCCATGCAACGCAACTTCCAAATATACCAGAGGGTTATATATTTGAACTCATGATGGACAGGTATGAAATTTTTTTTTTGAAAATTTCAATTAAAAAAAAATTAGGAGCCATCGTTTAACTTTTTGATAGAGCAGTTATGTTAAATTTTAATAAACTAAACACCTAAATTTTATATGTAATTTTTTATTGACTGTTAATTAGTCAGTTTACTTTTAGTTTGTTATTGATTGTAAATTAGCTAATGGATTTCTTTAGCTTTTTCTACATACAGATTTATACAAGTTACTTATGATTAGTTTAGCTTCCATGTTTTTTTTTTTAATTAAATTTTATTAAACAAAAATTAGATTATATAGTAGTGAGACTTTTTACACATAAGTAGCAGTTTAGAAATATCTTTAGATATACATATCTATAATCTCGTGAAGATTAAATACTTAATTAGATAATAGACAAAAATTGCGCACAAAAGCATTGCTACACTAAATCACTGAATAACATATGAAAGTAGGATGACTCAGAACTACAATAAGACAAAACCATCAATTTATTTTCTTTGTATAATGTATATCCTCTCAATACTATATTTGATAGATCTTCATTTCTAGTGGCTATTGCAAATTCATGTAGCTCATCCTAATCTTCACTGTCTATTCTATCTTCACCTTCCCATGTACCATAATCTCATCAATGATGATCTTTCTTTATTTTTCAATTAGCCAATATATTTGCAACTCTATTTTTTTTATCACCACATGGATAAATTTTATTTACGCTCTATTTTTTAAACCCATAATATTGTCCAAGACCAGTTGAACCCTCCATTCCATTTCCCCCCTCCTATTACTTGTTCAAACTATTGATTAAAACCTAAGAGATAGGAGCCATAGCCTCTACCACCATGTTGTTGTTCCTCCCAATTCTTGGATGGAGATATGCATTTTATATTAAGAGGTTACTCTCATAAAAATAATAAGACAATACATTTAAATTTTTATTTTATCAAAGATATTATCCATCTACATTTCTATCCAAAATATTCCTCATCTAATGCAAACTTGCTATGTTTTAGCAATAAACTTCTTGACATCATTTTCATTAAGGAATAAAATCTTAGTTGATCAACTATTTTGTAAAAATTGAATTTTTATAAAATGGTGATCATCTTCCTGATTCACTAAATTATCTATTATCTAATTTTCTTATATATAAATATTTTAAGATTTTCAAGATACTCCCTATAACAATAGATGAAAGACTTCATAACTAATATTTGTTCTTGATATTTATAATAATATTTGAATCCTCCACAAATGAAATATATTTCTATTCTTTTCAATCACAATTTTGATTCCTATAAAAATAACCCTAGCCTCTTCATAGCTAGTTGAATTTCTATATGATTTTAAGTAAGTGGGGATATCTTTGAATTTATTCTCTAAAAATAATAATTTCTTAATATTTTTAAGGGACCATTTAT
The DNA here is from genome assembly GCA_028583015.1 of Wollemia nobilis. Classification (NCBI taxonomy): domain Eukaryota; kingdom Viridiplantae; phylum Streptophyta; class Pinopsida; order Araucariales; family Araucariaceae; genus Wollemia; species Wollemia nobilis. The sequence continues at coordinate 7,902,298 of JAQPPZ010003286.1, read as the reverse complement.
TCTTAGCTAAATACCATTGCTTTTGGCTTCCATTTTTGTCTATGAGAATGCTCTCTCAATGCCTCAATAAGATTTAATAGATAATGATATAAGGTATCACCATGGTAGAGTCTATGGGATGTTTCAAAGTATTCAATAGAATATCCATAAATCAAAATAGGATATTTTGGGGTGATATTAAAACATAAAGTCTATTCATACCAACCTTGATTAAAACTTATTTTTTTAAATATCATATAGAAAACTCTACCAAATCTATCATATGCTTTGTTCATATATAATTTTATATGCATATATCACTTTTCATGGAATGGATAATGTAATACCTCTTGTGCAATTCTTGTACCAACAAGAATTTATTTTTCATAAATAAAACCATTATATTCCTATGAGACAAAATAATTTTAAATATCATTTATTCTATTTGGTATAATTTTTAAAATGATCATATAAATCATATTACAAAGGATTATTAGATGAAGTTATCAAAATATAATGAATTTACTTTCCATAAAATAATGTAATAATGTAATAAAGATGGTATTGATATCATTTATTTTAGTTTTTTTCATAACCTCTTCAACTACAACCAACATATTAGTCTTCAACAAATCCTAAACATTTTGAAAATAAATGTAGAAAATTCATTATGTCCTATGCACCTTGTTTGAGAGAAAAGAGAAAGTTATCTTATGTTATTATGCGATCAATGATTAAACAATTTTTTTTTTTTTGGTAATTATTATAGTAGATTAAAAAGGGTTTTTATAGAGGATCCCAAAACCTTATGTACAAAATCAGCCTTGCATCATGCCTCCTGGCTTTATGTATAAGCCTATTACAGAAAACGTAACCCCTAAAAAAACCTGATTACATAAGCAATGGGCCTAGGGCATCAATCCCTTGAAACTGAACACCAAAATAGAAATCCCGCCCAGCGGTAACAGTAAGCATGAAACAATCCCTGTCAGCGGGAAACAGACAAATAAGAAAGAAAGTAGTTTTGGAGATCCCGCCCAGCGGGAAGTAGCCAAAAACCACCATCGATAAGATCCCGCCCAGCAGGAAGCAAAGAAAAATTGTTACAATAAAATCTCGCCTCGCGGGAAGCAGTCAAAACCACCACAAATAGTCCCACCTAGCGGGAAGCAACAGGGAAATCCCGCCATCCGGGAAACCAGCAAAAAAGAAAGGATCCCGCCTCGCGGGAAAACCGGTGGATTTGGCGGATCCCGCCCTGTGGAGAAACCATCCCGCCCATCGGGAAAACATTCCATTCAGCGAGAGCCATCCTGCAGGAAGCCGACAACCAGCACAGAGAGGATCCATCCCATCAGGAAGTGACCAAAGAGTTGCACCACAAAGAACCCGCCCCGAGAAAACAGAAGAGGATCCCAGCAGTAGGGACCAAGAATCCCGTCCAAGCACAGAGCCCGCCGAGGATTCACAAGAAAAATGGGTAAGTTGTCCAAACCCTAAACCATCACCTCCACGCACCGAGAAACGCAGGGGACCAGATCCATGCGAATAACCTGCAAAAAACCCCAGGGGGAAGCCTGAGGGAAAAAGGGAAGGGATCCCCAACCAAACAGGGATCCCTGGGAAGCACCAGTCCGAAAAAACAACCAAGGAAACCCTATCCGGCCGGGAGGGGCACAGATAGTGGAGAAGGATCTCCCTCAGGAGATCATCTGCAAACAACCACTCCCCAAGAGGGATGACCTGGGTTGAGCCAGGAACTGGGCAGGAACCAGGAGCCATGGGAGGGGGAGCAGGGGAGGGACCAGAGCCCTCCCCTCTCTACTTTCTTCCCTCACCCGGTTTAATCTCATCGAAATCCTTACTTTTAATAAACATCAATGATTAAACAATTTATTGCTTTCATCTTGATATCTTATTCCTCCTTAATACTTATTCTATTTGAAGTTGAAATATTTTTATTTGATGAAAATATATTTCTTATGGATTGTAGAGAGAAATAATTTGGAATTGGTGTCCCCTTCTTAAGGTCATTATTTTTGGGAACTAATATGACTCGTATTTTTTTAAAACTGTATGATAACACAAGAGTAGTTTAGTTCTTTTTTATTACACATAAGTATCTTGGTCTTATCCATTAATTTCTACTATCTCTTATAAACCATCATGGTTGGATTTAATTTTCTCTTTTCTTTTATACATGTAATATTTTTATTTACACTTTAGATATTTCATCTTTCGATCAAACTTGTATTAACATGACCTTTTAATCCTTTGTTCATCCCATTATAACATAACTATATTGAAAAGAATCATGGTCATGGATCCACATATATGGAAACTAAAATGTATTTGAAATGCCATTATTGATTAAAAAATATCTCAATATAATGATCTTGTGATTTTTTCATCAACACTTTTATTCTTGTTTACTGTATTAAACCACTTCTTATTTTTTATTTATGCTATAATTTCTTCATAGTTATATCCTTAGCATTTACACATTATAGCATTTACACATTATAGTATTCATATTAGGGGGTTTTTATTTAATTTAAATATTATTCTTCATGTTGCAGTATTCACAAATCTATGGTGATAATTAAAAATAATCGAATTTCTGGAGGCATTACATATCGTCCTTTTTACAGGTATTTTTTTTATCAATGAGTAGTTATATGGATTTAAATGTCCCCGTCCACTCCTATTACATCATGACTATATAGTGATATTACAACAACTTAACAATTATGCATGTATTGCTTGAAAAATTTTGAATGCTTGTCTCCTCCTTGAAAGTTAAAGAATCTAACTAGTTGAATTAATGTCATTTGATGTATGACTTACTTCTTTTTATAATTTTTTTTAAATATATATTAAAATTAGATAAATAGAAAATTATTGGTTAGCAAAATAGAAAATAGGTTGTAGGAAATTCAAGCATCTGGACAATATGTCTTCTTTTTCTTTGTGGAAAACATTCATTATTTTTATTTTTTAATAAGTCCAACTATATATTCTCCCATTCAGCCAACCTTTAAGACAGAGAGCACCTCTGGAAAGGAAAGCATATGGATAGTTCCGAGTGCTTACCTTCTTATAAGATGAGTGAAGTTGTTAATACGTATATAAAATGACTCACCCCTCGCTCCCCATAAAAGGCAGTTAATACTGCTGTGAACCAAGTTATTCCCCCGAGAATGGGGGAATATAACTTACTATCACTAAGAATTTGGTCTTTGGACCAAAAACAAGCAAAAGGTGGAATACCAGAAAGAGAAAGTGTCCCTAAAAGAAAAGTTATTCCTGTAATTGGCATGTATTTCCTCAAACCACCCATAAGAGCCATATTCTGACTTTTATCGGGACAATATCCAACAATGGGTCAGCTTGATAAGAATCGATACCTAGAGCTAACATCATATAACCTGATAATTGAATCTTTTTATGGTAATAAAATCTAATAGAGCATGATTACAAGATTTTTCTAGGATGTATACTAGTAAATGCATTACAAAACATATATTTTTATCAAGCAACTATACATTGTGTAGTTTTGAGAAGTTACTTATCAATGCACAAAATAATATTTGATAGTATATTTTTTGGTAATTAAAAGAGGGTTTTGAAAGGTATCCCTCAACCTTCTACAACCACTCGCCATACTTAAAGATTTAACATTTCCTCGTGGTAAAACTAACAGCCAAACAAACAAGAGTGGCAAATATTTTCAAAAAAAATTAAAATAAACAATCTGGCTTAGACCAAACAGCAAATTGGAACCAACTCCAAAGCAAATAAGGCACTGTAACTCTTCCGAGAACCACCTAGAATGTCAAACTGCAAGTCCACATTCTGACAGCTCCACCCAAGCAAGATCTAGAGAAAGATGCTCAACATCCACAAACACCACCAAACTGCCCCAGCACCCAAAACCCTAACTCGGTGCCATCCAAGGAAAGGAGCCAATAACTACTGCAACATCATCACCCTGAAATCACCCCCAATGGATTTGGATCCGTATTTGGCCCTATCCCCCTCAAGGACCCTATCCAAATATACAGTGGCAAACCGAAACTAAAAGAGATGCAAAGTCGACTGACCACCAAAAAAATGTATGTCTAGAGCCAAAAAGGGACCACCAACCAAAACACTCTAAACTACAACAAAAGCTCCAAATCACCCCCACAAGTTGAGCCCGCATATGACTCTATCCCCCTTAGGGACGTCAACCAATCTACAATGACTTACCAAACCATAGTTGACAGTATATTAAACAACTATATATTATATAATTTTAAGAAGTTAATTAACAATACACAAAATAATAATAATAATTGATAGTTATATTCATACCACAAAATGCTACAACATAATCCTAAAAGTCCTTTTTCGGGTTCTAGACATGAATTCCAAATCAACATCATTTAATCAATGTTTTAGGTTGCTTACTAAACAATATTCACATGTTTTTCCTTAGTTTTTCCTTGGTTCTTCTTAACTAATTAATATTTTTTAATATTTTAAAAAATTATAAAACTTATTAAACTATCAATATCTTTAAAATTTTAAATAAAAGAACAATACTCTAAGTCCCAAATAATTGGAAATAATATAGTTTTATAAAAAGATAGAAAATGTAAATGCTAGCTAGTTGGCAAAATCTCCTTATAAGCCAAGTAAGGATTGACTCGAAGAAAGTAAATATTATGATTTGAGTGAGTTACACTCTAAGAAAGTAAACCTCTTATGGATGCCTTCACCGCAAAGCCCACTCAAGTTTTGTTCTTTAACTATAATTAAAATTTAATTATTATGATCTATTTTAGAATTGCGTATTTTTAAAGGTTTTAAAAATATATTATAAAAATTCATGTTCCAATCATAAGGAACTATTGTAATTCAACTATTAAAATATTTTAAAAAATAAAAAATAAATTATTATTATTAAATATGATTCAAAAATGCTTTTATACATGTGTAAATATGTTTTATTTACTTCTAAATTATTTTTTTCCAAAACAAATATTATTTAATATTTATTTATATACTTCTTATTATAGTGGTTTAACAAATCAGTTAATTATTTACAATTTCACAATATAATTAAGAATAATTTTTCGTGCTCTTGCAATGGTTGAGCTTTATCGTATAGCAATCATAGAAATTTCACAAAAAAAATATCGATGATAAAAATACAAATAAGTATAAACAGTTAAACAAATTTTGATATTTATATTGACCAACAAATGCAAACATAGCCCCTGACCAAAGACAATACACTTGCATACAGGTTTCAAACTATTAATAATTATTGATCATTTTGATAAGTTTTGAAAACACGCCAAACTTATTATCTGATATTTCATTGTTTATTTTTTTATTACAAGTGTTCAACTGACCCAAAATGATAAGTATAACCCCTTAACTTTCCTTTTCTTGCTGCTGAACTTTTAAAGTGATACCCATTACCCTGAAGTGATTTGGAACATAGGTACTGATGCCTTTCATTTTACTTTCAAATTTGATAAGAGATGGACAGACCATTATCCTGTAAGAACCCTTTAAATTTGTATGTATCAAATCTAAAAAATACCTTAAATGATCAAATTAAACCTATTTCAACTTATGGTCATTTTTTTAATGCAGTTAAGCACAGTACTAGTAAAAACGCAAGTATGCCATTCTCATGTAAAAAAATGAAATATTTTCTTACGACCTAACTTCTAAAAACACGAATACCCGTTAATCTGCGGCTTAGTGGACATGCAAGTATGACATTCTCTACTACTAAAATAATAGTTTGACTTACCATTGATGACTTCTAGTAGGGTTTAGGTTGTAGGAAACTGTACGCCATTCTCTCACTACTTACATAATAGTTTGATTTATTATTCATGAATTCTATTAGGCTCCTTGGTGGTAGGAAAGTCTGGAAAAAGGAGTCTGCATGATAACTTCAGATATTTTCGGTATTTGGAAGTTGAAACCTATCTACTTTCTGACTCGATCAACTGGTAGCGTTTTTAACGTACATCAGTCGAATCCACTAATATAAGGACTGGAAGTATTTCTTAATCAGAATAATTAGCTGCAAATATTATAAGAATACACCTTAGGCGTGTGTCTTAATTGATATTATTGTGACATGGCTACAATAAATATAACTTTATCGAGTCGAACCATAACTGATTAATGGTATACTTAGGCTAGTGATTCCAGGGTAAACCCATAGTATAGTGAATTCTTCACATTACATTTATGTGATAATAAGTTTAACAAAATATCCTTCCTTAGATGTGGAGGTTACAATGTCTTGCCACCGCAAAATTGAAGAAGGTGACGTTTCCGACTTCGCCCCATTTCTACAAAATAAAAAAATAAAAGTAAACAAATATTTTAAGGCAAATAAGCAGCATAATGCTTTGGTTCTACTCATGTGTTTCAATATTCAAAATGCTGAAAATAAATACCCGTTAAATCAGAAGAGGCATATGAAATAAATGTTATTTTTTGCTTTGTCTTTCAATTTTAGGTATGACAGAGAGGTATCCGAGATAAATTGTCTTTTTGGCTGTCTTTCCATTTATGTTATGACAGAGTGAAGTAAATATAGTTTTTGACACACTTATCAACATTAACTATATGTATGACTTATCAAGCAGGCAGAAATTTGTGGAAATAGCTTTGTTATCTATCTGTTTTACAGAACAAACTAAGGGCTATGGGACCAGGCTGATGAATCATTTGAAGCAACACGTTCGAGATGAGCATGGGCTTTTGGTTTTGATAACGTATGCTGACAAATATGCAATTGACTTCTTCATTAGGCAGGTATAACTGTGTTCTATGACCTTTTATTAGATTTTAGGATTCATGAGTACTAAAGGTAATGATATTGAATTAAATATCTCTGCTTCAAGCCTCGATCAAAGAATAATTTATAACGCTTCAAGCCTCCATCAAAGAATAGTTTATAACGGAAGTTTTTGAGATTAGGCCTACATAGTATTATGTTTTATATATAGTTAATGATATTTATGATTTAATTATTCATCTCCAACTATATAACTTTAGATTTAACATACAGACATAAGTTTAGGCTTAACATGTTGCTTTGAAATTTAAAAAATGCAAGCTATTTTGTCGTAGCAAACAGTTTCCTTTTTACTCTATAGAGTGCTTTAACCTATGTACATAGCTAACATAAGAAAGTAGTTAGTACTCTATGTACTTCACTTGCATTCTTACATTTAATTATATCTTTAATATTAATATTGAGTTAAAGTGTAAACTATATATAAATAATTTCATGTGTATGCTAACGATTTTATTGCAGTTTGTTTATCCATTTTTTCACGCAAAGTCTCTTGCAACTAACTTTATCTTATGCAGCTTTGAACTTAGAATGCACAAACATTTGAACAAACTTTATCTTATGCAGCTTTGAACTTGGAATGCACAAACATTTGAACAAATTTATAGGATTGTAATTTTTATTTTTTATAAGTTGTTTAACTATTTTACTTATATTTTTAATTTTTTAAATTTATTTTATTTATTTATCTTTTTATTTATTATAATATTTTTAATTTTTTCTATTAATTAAATGATGAGGGTTTTAAGAGGATTTTACAGTTTTAACATCAAGTTTTAAATGGAAATATATAACCATCAAACCCAAAAGAGTTACCCAACAACATAGAATAAATGACTGAATAAAACCTCCAAATATACAACCATTAAACCCAAAAGGAATTATTCAACCAGCACAGAGCAAATGATTAGATAAAACCTCCAACCACCCTCCCAATCAACAAAAAGTACAACTTTCACTCCAATGACATTTATCAACAACTCATCCACAAAAAGTACGACTTTCACACCAATGACACTTATCAACAACTCATCCACAATGACAAGAGATCTCCATAAATAAAACAATAAAACTTATGAACAACCCGCTATAAAACAGTCACCAACAAAGATGATAACTCAATCATGCAAGCAAGTGGTCCGAACACCACTACTTAGGCACTCCCTTCACCTGACAAATTTAAAAACAATTGAGAGATCTTTGCAGCTAGGCAAGCACCATTCTACCAATTCAAAATCCAAACTAATTAATGATGCCAAAGGTTAGGCCACCTACCACATCTAACTACGAACGAAACTCTGACAAGCATTAAGCCCCTTCCAAACAAAGACTTCAACAAAAATAAGCTTTGGCACCGAAAACTATACAACAAAACCAGAAACCGGGTACGTTCAGGAAACAAATCCCTATAACCCTACAACACCGGAAAACAAACCCCTAAGAGCGGATCAACAATGAGATTTTAAAAAAAATAAATTAAAGCCCATGAAAAACGGCACAACTATGCCTGAGAATCGCAGAGAAAAAACTAACCGTAGATTTAAAAAAAAAAATTAAAGCCCCGCTGTAGCATGTTAATTTAAAAACCAATGCAAATCACCCCACCGAACGGGGTCCTAAAAAAAATCCGCCAACACCACACTGCCCCAAGGGGAACACACGGAACAGGGTTTAGAAACACGCTCCCATCAATCAAGAAAGTTCTACCAAGCTCTACCACAGACACAAAGTTCACCATTTAGCTCTGGCCACAAACACAGAGTTCACCGTTTGACACAGGGGATGTCCATCAAAAACAAATCAGCAAGCTCCCATCACCTTGAATATTAAACTTGATCAGCCCAGACAAGGGATCCAAGAGAGCTGCTAGTTTTAAGAGGCTCTAAGAACCATGATTAAAACTGGCTGCCAAACTAAACAATTTTGCTATTCCATGTGATGGCGGCACCAATAGAAATATGAAACAGGAGCATTAAATATTAAATTAGAAATTTAAAAATACATCTACTGCTCAAAAAACACAGAATGTACTGAACCCTAACATTCGGCCCAGCAAACCATTAGATAGATAGGACCAATCCACCCAAAAGAAAACTAAAAACCAGAACCAAAGATCTTCCATACCAGTTCAGACACACAGTTCGTATAGATCTCACAAATCACCCTAAGGTTGCTTCAAGACACAACGATTGTTAGAAATATTTTTTAATCCAAATCCCGTACTCTGTCACTGCCGCTGGGATGTCCCGTCTGACAGAGGAAGTATGGGCGAAGTTGAGGGAGCAGGTGAAATCCGTATGCCTCCAGGCTGGCCTCGGGAGTCGCGCCAAGCCAGCCTCAGACCCCCTGCAACTATAAATGGAGACCTAGGGCTCGATCTCGGTATTCTGGGCAGCAGCCCCAGTTTCCCTGCACACCAGCTGTGCAGGCGATCCGACGGCAAGCCTTGCCGCAGTTGCACGCACAGAAAGGGTTCGGGGGTTCTTGCTGCTCCTTAGCGCAGAACCATCCCTGGCAGTTTAGCAGACCCTTCTCTGTCGCGGTGCAGATCTCTTTGTTTGCCCAGCAGTCCGCACTGCAGTTGAGTTCAGGCGGCAATGTCCGCAGTTGTAATCGCTCAGCAGGAGCCATTTCTAAGTTCGGGTTTTGGGGGTTTATTCCGCAAGCGGCAGTTGTCGTAGATGTAAGGCTCCGTAGAGCCAGTTCCCCTTTTGCTCCCTCCCCTGTTTAATAATACAAACCCTAGTTTATTCCGCCTGTGTTTGTCAGCCTGTAACAGGGCCTGTCTATAGATCCTCAGATTTTTTTCGTATTTAATTTGTTTGGGTTAAGTTTATGTTTCTAACATGGTATCAGAGCAAGGAGACAGTGACAGCAGGCGAGGTCGGGAGATGCTGCATGGAGAGCAGCCATGAAATGCTGATGGAGGGCAGCAAGGGTTTGGTGCAGTCGGCAGCAAGTTCGTCGACGGAGTATTCGGAGAACTGTTTTTCCGGCAGAGGGTCGAAGAAAAAAAAGAAAGCAAGGCCAAAGTTGGCCAAGTTTGAAGGCCGTCAGTTTCGACTGCGCAGGACGCAGGGCCAGCTCCAAGCTTCGGGAGGGGTTAGCTCCAAGCTTCGGGAGCGAAGTACGGACTGCGCTGGGAGAAAGGGCGAAGTCTGTCAACAGCGCCGGGCGCAGTCGGTTGTCGCGGCCGAAGTTCGAACAGCAAACAGCGAAGTGCGAACGGGGGCCAACGCGAGCTTCGCTTGCACACTCCGTCAGTTATTTGCCGAAGTCCGACAGTTCGGACTGCGCAGGGCGCACGGCAGCCAAGGAACGTTTTGATTTCCACTCGCCATCAGTCGCCAATGGATGGACTGCGCCGGGAGCAGGACGATAAACGAACGTCATCGCGCGAAGTGTGTCGTCGCGCGAAGTGTGTCACCGTGCGAAGTGTGTGGTCGAGCGAAGTTCGTCGTCGAGCGATTTGTCGCTGAGCGAAGTTTGTCGTCGAGCGAAGTCCGTCGTCGGGCGAAGTTCGTCAGTCGCTGCGCAGTGCGGACTGCGCACGGAGAATTGCCGAAGTCCGACTTCGGGGGCGCAGTGCGTAGGTTGAAATATTTCCGAAGTTTTTTTTGTGTTAGAGGAATTTGGATTAAGGGAGGCTGTTAGAAATATTGTTTAATCCAAATCCCGTACTCTGTCACCGCCGCTGGGATGTCCCGTCTGACAGAGGAAGTATGGGCGAAGTTGAGGGAGCAGGTGAAGTCCGTATGCCTCCAGGCTGGCCTCGGGAGTCACGCCAAGCCAGCCTCAGACCCCCTGCAACTATAAATGGAGACCTAGGGCTCGATCTCGGTATTCTGGGCAGCAGCCCCAGTTTCCCTGCACACCAGCTGTGCAGGCGATCCGACGGCAAGCCTTGCCGCAGTTGCACGCACAGAAAGGGTTCGGGGGTTCTTGCTGCTCCTTAGCGCAGAACCATCCCTGGCAGTTTAGCAGACCCTTCTCTATCGTGGTGCAGATCTGTTTGTTTTCCTAGCAGTCTGCACTACAATTGAGTTCAGGCGGCAATGTCCACAGTTGTAATCGCTTAGCAGGAGCCATTTCTAAGTTTAGGGTTTTGGGGGTTTATTTCGCAAGTGGCAGTTGTCGTAGATGTAAGGCTCCGCAAAGCCAGTTCCTCTTTTTGCTCCCTCCCTTGTTTAATAATACAAACCCTAGTTTATTCCGCCTGTGTTTGTCAGCCTGTAACAGGGCCTGTCTATAGATCCTCAGATTTTTTTCGTATTTAATTTGTTTGGGTTAAGTTTATGTTTCTAACATGGCAATTTGAAGGAGCGTTTTTTAATTTTTTTTTGTCGCCGAAGTCTGCATGGCGCTGCAGCTCAGAGAGCGCAATGCGCAAGTCGCGCGCACCGACGGACTTCGCCCGGGAATGGGCGAAGTGCGCACTTCGGCTGCGTCGACGGACTTCGCCCAGAACTGGGAGAAGTGCGCACTTCGGCTGCGTCGACGGACTTCGCCTAGGAATGGGCGAAGTGCGCACTTCGGCTGTGCCAACGGACTTCGCCCGAAACTAGGCGAAGTGCGCACTTCGGGGCCGCAACCAGACTTCGCTCGAAACTGGGCGAAGTTCGCTCTTCGATCAGCCAACGGACTTGCGTTGGGAGAAGTGCGGACTGCGGCCGACTTCAGAATTCTCTTGCGCACTCGAGCTGACTTGCCCAAATCTGGCCTTCAACTTCTTCGTCTTCCGTGGCTGTCGTTGGGTTTGCCTGGCTTGGCAACACCCGTATGAGAAGAGAGAGACGCCGGAACAGAGAGCAACAAACTGCAAACCCTAAAGATACTTAAAACAAACAACAAACTTTATTTATATTAAACGGGGGTTACAGAGTTCCTCAACCGAGGAAATTACAACATCTGCAGGCTACGCTGTAGGATAAACTAAACAGACAAAATGTCGAGTCAGCTGCTCGGACATTAATCAGCTGAGCCAAACTGCTCACTGAGATACTCTTCTTCTCCTGTCTCCTCTCTGCTCTTTGCCTCTGCTCCTCTTTCACTGCTCTTACTTCTGCCTCTTGCACCCTGCTTCTTCTCCTGTCTGAAATACCCGAGATGCCTTATATAGCCGCAGAAGAGGAGGATTAGGGTTTGTCCTCTAACAAGTTCTGACAGGCCCTCAACTAGGGTTTCTGACCAATCGCCGCACTAGCGTCACATCTGTCAGAGGGTAGGTGCGGCGTCATGTCAGCCCTTTGCCGAGATCTCGGACTGTGGCAGCGCAATCCGACTTCGCCCATGTTTGGAGCGCAATCCGGTTTCGCCCAAGGTTCGCAGCGCAGTTGGGCACAGGCGTGAAATCTGGGTTAATTTTTCTAACAACGATCAGGAACATAGAACACCCTAAAACATTGTCCTTCCAGCTGGCCACACCTAAAGTGCCAAGTGAACAAAGCATAATTAGACAGGAATACACCAGTGGGATAAAAACAAAGCTGGATCCCAATCATAAACTGGTCTTGTCATCTACTCCTTAACAAAGTATAATGTTCCAGCTGGTCCAACCTCCTTCCCCAACCTCGTTCCAGCTGTTCAACCTTCTACGACGTAATTCCCTAGTAAAATTAGCCAAACCAAAGATCCAATGACACAAAATAAACCAAGATAGGAGACCACTCCACAACATAACCAAATATTAAAGATCTTTCAGCGGACCCAGCCTCCTTCCCCACCCCTACTGAGGTTCTAGCTGCACAATCTTCTTTCAACAAAATTCCAGCTGTAAATGCAGAATCATCAACTAACAAGATTTACTGTCTAAAAAGACATTGGATTACAGGAGTTTTCAAAAATCTCTCCCCCATCTCCCATCTCCCATCCCCTCACTATATTTTTCCGATGATAAAATATTTTACACATTCCTATTTTTTCCATCTTTAATTTTTTAATCTATTTCACCCATTCATCTTCCTTGTTTCATTTTTTCTATATTGACGAGAACAATTTTAGTCATGCACCCCTATCCTATAATGAACCAAATCCTCCCTAATATAATATTTTCCTTTTTCAAATCATAATACTTGATTTCAATTAAAAATAAAATAAAATTAAAAGTATAAATTACACTTGTTTTTATTTGAGAATTGTTATCTTTTATTTATTAAAATAAAAAACTTAACATTTAACTTTAAAATGGTTATTACTGTTTTATTTTATTGAATTAAAAACTTAAAGTTTGATCGAAATCAAATAATAATAAATTTTATCAAAATTTATTATTAAGAATATAATATTTTTAATTTGTCCAAATAATTTATGTGTTTTATTCTTTTTGATATTTACAGGGTTTTACAAAGAAAATTTCTCTGCGAGAGAAGAGGAGATGGAAAAAGTACGTTGTTTATATAATGTTTTTTTAATTTTGTTTGAACAAGTTATACATATAAATTATTGTAAAAGTTATACATAATTTTTTTTTTAAAGACTGTTCAACAAATATTTAAAGACATTTATATTGATATGTTATATGATGATGCATTTTATTTTTATAATTTGTGTTAATCCTATAATTTTTTATTTATGTTTTTTTTTCATTCTAATTCATTGTTTTCAGGTATATTAAACATTATAAGAATGCCACTCTCATGGTTTGCAAAATTGAACCTAAATTGCCCTATATAGAATTTCCGACCGTGATTCAACATCAAAAACAGGTAACGATCCAAAATCCTTATATGCAAAAGTTTTTTAAATAAAAATTCATCTTAATAATAGTTTGTTCATCCAGCACTGTTTATTATAATTATGCAAACAAGTACGTTGATTTCGTAAGGACAGTGTTCAAGATTTATTTTTGCTTTGACAAATTTCAACTTAGGTTGACGTGATTGTTGTGCATGTTGGAATCTCTTTTTAATAAGAAACTTGAAGCGGGACAAGGGACAGCAATGAACCTTTGAAGACAAAACGACCGTATTGTAGAGTATTGTGTGGCATCATGTATAATTTAAATTGTGCCATTCATAAGGAAAACCCATAGTGTTTAAATTTTTGATAAATGTGATTTTTTTATTATATGAGTTCGGTAGTGACCTAGCATTCTTATGTGGTATTAGTTTTATATGACAATTTTGAAATAAATAAAAATGGGTTTAACTTAATTTTATATAACATTTTTTTTATAAACAAAAGTGGGCTTATTGTAAATAGTTGTCTTCATGGGTCTTTATTGCAGCTGCATGAATTTTCCATTTTTTTTTAGTTCTATTCATAATCTTTATTGCTAAGAACAAATTTTATTTTTTTAAAATTATTATTATTTTAAATAGTTGGTTGGTATATTGAATAATAAGAATAATATGTGTTGAAGATGGATCAAATGGTCTTATTGCAAGCTATTTATTATAATCATATATACATCTATAAAGATTCAAGTAAACTAGAATTTCTTTTATAGAGATAATACTCAAATAGTTAGTGTGTTGTATGCTATAATCATAAAATTATATGCTCGAAGTCAACATGATTAGTAGTTGTTGTATGAATTGATTAGGTTACAGTGTACTCATATTATCCTTAGAGAGATTGCATTCTTTAGTAATCTATCAAGACTCTTATACCAACAATGGTGGTGTTTAATCCACCATAACCTTCCATAATATTAAATGAAGGTCATCACATATTTATCACAATGATGCATAAATTTAGTATAATATTGAAATATAAACAAATACACTATATTATTTTTCTAGTAGTATATTTCTTTACTATATATACAAGCAAGTAGATGACATCTTGATATTACCAAGGGATAAATATTGTCCATAAATATTTTCAACCAATGATAATCTACATATTAATTTCTCCTATTTCTTCCTACTTAGTACAAATACTCAACATAGTCAAGTAATCATGATTATTCTATACAATCTTCTTCATTTTATTTAACATATTTTTGTCAATGAATATGGTCTCACTTAAGCGCATCAAGATCATATCGAGTGTATTCCATTGATATAAAGAAGTTTGGCATCTTTATTTTTAGATCCTATAACTTAACATACTTATAAAAGAGAATTTACATTGGTGTATTTTGTTCATAATTGATCTAAAATATAAAATGCACATTCTTGAAAGAGTAGAATTCATCTAGAAATACTCAATTCTTGATGTACTTAACTTATCATGCTCTAAGAGAAAATGATTATTATAGGTAATCATTTAGTCCTTAGAGAGGTTGCATCCTTTAGTGATTTATTTAGGCTCATATGCCAACATTGGTGGTGGTTGATACACCATAATATTTCATAATATTAAATGAAAGTCATCATATATTGTTAATGATAATGCATAAGTTTAGTATCATGTTTAGGTATTCTAATTTTAACACTATTCCTTTATAGGATTCAATATTTTTATATTAAAATATATAGGGGAAACTTACCTCCTATTTAAATCTATGGATGTTGAACCAAATCTTAGTATGGAAGAGTAGTTGTTATTAATATGATTGAGGTTTTTATTATTGAAAATTGATAGTTTTGTCTTATCATTATTAAAAAATTTAACCTATCATTTTCTCTTATGGCATAGGGATATGCATGGTTTATTTAATCATGCATATGCTTATTTTTTATAATAGTATAGTCAAACAAAAATATAAAAATTATGAGAAAAGTGACAACATACTAGAGGTCTTATTCACCACCCTTATCTTGCTTCTATGGTTTCTTTTATGTAAGTATTTTAGCTTATTCATATGTTCTTCCTTGACTTAAATATTTGATTATAGATAGTGAGGGATATTTTTTTGTGTTATGCCATCATATATAGTTGCCAAAAATATATATTTATCAAAGGATATTATAAAATGGATTTTTTGTCAAGCATTTCGAATAAAATTATTAAAAAGCATTTATTAACTTTTGATATTTCCTATTTAGTTGCATTGTATTTAATTATATGTATCAATAACATAATAATTTATAACTCGTCATATCTTCCTTTTTCTTTATAATGCATCTGGCTAACTTAAGCACATATATAGTTATGGTTAATTTTTTTTAGCATTGAGAAGCACATAAATGCTTTTTATAGATAACATAGTTGTCTTGAAAATCTAGCAATGCAATACCTCCATGTCTAATTAAAAATCCCCTATAATCATTTTTGTGTCTTAGAAGGGGGTATAATCTCCTCATATAGATAGAATTTCATATCCATCATTGAGTCATAATGGAAGTTTTCTATGCAATTTTTCAATGATACTTCCTCTTATTAAATTATTTGAAACATATTAGATAAGATATCATGTACCTTGTAGAAGTAATTTTATTTCTCAAAGAACTTTTCTAATTTCTTCCCATATCTTAGTCATATTCCCTCCAATCCCATGAAAATAGAAGAGATGTGTCCTTGAACATGGTTGGAAATAGTTTTAATTCTTGTATATTTATGTAAATAATCAATGTTTTTACATAAAATATTGAATTCCAATAAAATTGGATATGGACCCCCGCTATATTGTTTAGCTAAAGTAAGATCAACAATAGTTTATTCTTTATAGGATTTTTTAATACTTAAATGTTACATTATTTATACTAGCTAGAAAGAACCAATACAACTAATTCAATTTATCTATACTAAAACAATAAATCATTTAATAAAAAACTAATCCAACATATATAGAAATAAAACAAAATAAAATCTCTCTACACTAACTCGATTGATAAATTTTTTAATCTTGGAAGATAATATAGAAATCAAATCTTGATGCTCTAACCTTCTATGTTTTTTATTTGAAGGAAAACTACGGCATCAAGGATTAAGAAGTAGATTTTAATCCAAAAATTGAAATTTAAGAGTAGTGCAAGTGCAATGGAATCATCTCCTAAAAATAAAACTATAACTAGAATGTCACCAAATAAAAGGTAATATGGAACTTGCAATCATATAAATAATCAATAAGCCAATGAAACTAATTTATTGATGGTGAGAATGATATTTGGCTATGAAGTCCTAGTGTATCACTATGTCCTTCTCCATGGAAGGCACCAAACTAGTAGTCAAGAAGTTTGGAGGTACTTGTAATGTCTAAAGAACTTATTTTAGGGGATTAAATTAGAGAATTGAAGCTTTCAATTTATTGAGAAATTTTGGATAATGGTTAGTAAAATAAGGATTAAAAGTGGATGTTTATAGTGAAGATGAAAGAAATTTTCCTTATGGTACCCTATTGGATTACACCTTTTTGAGGCTATAAAATTATAACCATTGGTTAATATGACATGTATTCATAACTTTAAGCATGTAAAAACACTAATGATTCAATAACATACCATAGGGATATATAATCCCATACAGACCAAGATCACCACTTTTGGTTGATTCTAGTAGAAAGTAACTATCATAGAAAATTTGATGATCAATCCAAACCTAAGAAATAAATAGCCTTTATTCTAAAAGGATGATAATGGTCAAATTCAATAGTCATGATAAAAATTGAGGATCATGGTCACCATGCACAAGAGAGGTGATTCAAGTCCCAACAAATAATCTTGATCAAATTCGATGATAGCAGTCAACATGCAAAATATAGATATAGACGCAAAAATAGTTTCTTTTAACTATACCTTTTTGGGACTATACCTATATGATAACACCAAATATGTTAAGAGTTGAGACCAATAACATGACTAAGATCAACATAACATAGAGGCTAGCACTAGTGACACATTATATTTGATGATCATCTCTAGAGACATAAGGATCCACTCTTGATACATGGGTGGATACAATAATAGATGAATATAGAGGCAAGATGCCTCTATATAGATATTAGATTGGAAATATTTACAAATATGCCCTACATCAAGCCTCAAAGGTTATGTTATGAATTTATACCTCTTTTAAAACATAATTATCAACACCTTCTTGTGAAGGCTTATATGAGACTCGGTGATCAATATCATGATCACACTCAAGAATGTGTACTTATTGATATGGTTACCCCTCCTTGTATAGACACCTTGTATCACCACCAATGGAGACATCCACCTTATGTCAACTAAGTGGGATACTAGGAAGAGGTCGTTTGATCATAAAAGATAATATTATTTAAGAGTACTAGTGACTCAACATATGGATCTATTATATGATGCACAAGGATCCTCCTTATTTTACTTTATGTATTATCATAAAATCATGAACAAAATCCCAATAATGCTCATTTATCCACTCTATATGACATTAGAGGAGGCAAATAAAGGTCTATAAAGGGGATTTGTTGGGTAAAAACTTTTGGTTTAATTTTATCATGATCTATACTAGATCTAGGACTAATGAGCATGGAACATTGACCCAAATCTTATTGGGGGTATAGATTTATGATATTTTTATAATATATCAACCACTAGGAATTTCAAATGACACATAATAAAGGAGCTCTAAGTGAGGGACTTGTGGCATGTAGAAGGTGTATCATGTCCATTTATGCCACCCTTATCATTCATCTAGTTACACCTTATACTATGGACTCTATACCAATAATCAAGATAGATAAGACTAGGGGATGAATAGCAAATTATGGTAGTATAAATAATGGTGGTATTACTAGGTGGTTGAGTTGCATATGATGGAGAGAGTGCTCAAAAATTTTGGAGACTTGTATATAGAGAGGTCACTTTATCTGCCTAATACACTATACACATATATATAGAGGTCACTTTATCTGCCTAAGACAAATTGCACATTCTATTTTTTATAAAATTGAGAATAAATTGAAGCCTTGGGTCCATAAAAACCAAATCGTGTGTCGACTGGTTTTGGAAGCCTTTCAAATGTGGGTCGTGTGTCGACTTGTCTTGGAAGGAGTGCTATTTTGTTAATTTTGCAAAACAAAGGGGGGAAGACAAGAAATTGTACTTCTTTGCAAAATTGTAACACAAAAGTGAGGAGCACTTAAAAACAAAATAAAACTTGTTAAATTTGCAAAAAAAAAAGAAAAGGCAATTGTTTCATGCCCCATTCTTTGCAAATTTGGAAAACAAGAGGAGACAAAATATATCAATTTTTTGCACAACACAAATCCAAATTTTGTTGCAAAAATTAAAAGGTGCATTTTTTATTTTACTCGACACCTTCATTGGCAAATTAGGCGCATTTTAGGTTGCATCTGACACCTATGTGATATTAATTTTGTGGGTATTCTTGTTTTATTATTGCATTATTTTTTTGCAATTATAAGTCATAAAATCAAGAACCTTCATAACCCTAAAATTTCACAATAATTTGTGTAATCCATTTGCACAGGTTTAAAGCCAATTTTTATTGATATTCTCTCCTAAAACAAAAATCCCTAATTCACTCTTATTTGTTTGGCTTAATTTCCTCAAACTGATTATCCCTCTTCAAGAGGATTTTCAGGTAGGTGCCATTAAATATCTTTTTGAGTGAATTCTCTTCCACTTCTTATTTTTTTGGCTTAATTTCCTCAAACTGATTATTCCTCTTCAAGGGGATTTTCAGGCAGGTGCCATTAAATATCACTTAAAGAGTGAAATAAATATCCATCTTAGTATAAATTCTAGGACCTTCATCATGGCAACTATCAAATACTTAAATGATACATAATTGCTTAAAGGTCCTAACTATTCAGCATAGAAAACTAAGATGAAAGCCATCCTGATTATAGAGGAAATGTTTGATTTAGTAGATGGCACTGAATCAAGACCCACATCACCAAGAGCATATCAAAAAGCATGGGATAAAAAGAACAATCGTCTTCTCATGTTGATACTCCTAGCAACTACTGATGAGATTCAGCCCCATATTTGTGAGGCAAAGAATGGAAAAGATGCATGGGACTCCTTGTGCACCATTTTTGAAGGAAAGAATCAATATTTGATTCTCAACCTTCAAACCCAACTTCATACACTCCATATGAAGACGGGTGAATCAGTAGAACTCTTCCTCTGTAGAGTGGTAGAACTGAAGTCTAAGCTCAATGCTTTAGGAGCCAAAGTAGAAGATGCCATTTTGACTTCAATAATATTGAGGGCTCTTCCTAAATCCTATAAAATGTTGATTACATCCCTTAATGTATCACAAATAATTGTCACCTTTGTGGAGTTATTCAATTTGCTTCAAACAGAGGAAGAAAATCAACTCCAGAGCGATGAAGTGTCAAACAATGCACTTTACTCAAACAATCAGGGTGATAAGAAGAAAGGAAACTTTCAAAAGGGAGGATCATCTTCAAAATGTAAGGGAAAGAAAACTTAAAAGAGGTTTTGCTCACATTATAAAAAGGATAACCATGACACCAATCGGTGTTGGTTTAAAAACAAGCAAAACAAGAAAGGCAAAGGCACATCACATAAGCAACACAAAGGCAATATTGCTAGTGAAGTGTCTAATTTCAATTCTGATTCTGGTTTAGAAAAGCACACAGAGTGTTCTTGGCTAAGACAGTATTGTAGAGGGATAATCAAATTTTTCACCTTAACCAAGCACCATTTCCTCTCTCTATTTTTTAGGCTTCATAAATAGCATAATTTTTTGTTTGAAGTACTAGAAATAAAGGGGTGATTGTACCTCTTTTAGGCTTCATAAATAGCAAACTCTCATTGTTTTAAATACTTGTAACAAAATGAGGGAACTTTCTAGTGAAAAATTTACCTAAGAGGCAATATTTGTACAATCCTTCACAAAGCTTCTTGAGTTGCACATCTTTTGCAATTAAGGGGGGATAAATATTTATTTTCTTACTTCACATAAATTTTTTGGAAAAAGGAAAGAATACTTATAACAATGCATTTTCGGCAGCGACTGACACCTTAGTCACACTTCTTTTAGAAATTTTATTACATATTTTTGCAACAAAGGGGGAAACTTATAAAGGTGCATTTTCAACAGCGACCCACACCTTAGCTACCTTATCAAAAAAATTGCAAAATCATATTGTAACCGAATGAACCTCGTATGAAGTGATCTACTCTACTACACCTAGTAGTTGCAACAGCTGGTTACCCATGCAATCCAATTGGATTACAAGATTACAATAAGGACATTCGTTGATATGAAGACAAAGTGAGGAATTACCCACTTTTTGCTTAGGAGCAGCTAGAGCACTGTGATAGAGCAAGAACCAGCAGTTCAGCATCTTTTTCACTTACCTAAATAATGTAATAAGGGGGGATTTTATAGTCATATTCCATTCTTTGGGATATTTACCCTTTTCCTACATTAGGTAGAATTTATTTACCGCATGGTAAAAAGTAGTTTGTTACTTTTACCACTCGCATTTACTTTTACCTTAGGATATTTACATTGTTAGTAAATATCTAGGTGGGTTAGTCATCGTAGTCAAGTTGACTACGTTAGTTGTAAATGTCGGCATCATTGTCGTCATATTAGTTAGTTAGATTTTTAGTAGCATTATTGTTAGCCTATAGAAATGTATTTAAACCTTAGACATTTCTAATAATATTCTAATGTTTCTTACCACTTTCAATTGTCACACTAGCATCAAGTACCTAGCACAAATCCAGATGTATACAAATATTGATTGTGTTGATAAAGTCTCCATATCTATAGATTAAATATTTTTATAGCCACCGTGATCACTAAATATGTATACACTAGGATATATGGCTATGCCTATGGGTATCTAGGTAGAAAATGATAATACTGCTTGATATTCATTTTATATATTGTATCACAATATTGATATATAGATATTTTTATGATATATAAGATATTCCATTGATTCCACATCTTATGTACTTTCTCTATTCTCTATATTGATCTTACATGAATCACATGATTTACTTGATTTTTTTATGTATATTAAAATTGAATTGTACTTACTTGCATAACATGATTGTAACAACCCACTCACCTAGTTGTCCAAGATAAAAGGTAGTCAAAAACCAATAATTTTTTTTTAGTTCTACTATTCTAACTATAATTGCTTTCCCTATCAAACAGGATGTTAATAAAATTATTTACATCAGACATCATCCCTTGTATTACTTTCTTTTTTCATTTTTCTTTTTTTAAAACATAGGCACAACATACCACTTTTGGGTTCAGGACTACTGCAACCAGTCTCCCAAGTGGACGAGATTAGCTAAATCCCATAAAATATGCCATTCAGTGGTATCGGTTTACTCATTTATCATCCACATATTCTAGCATGAGGTCCAAACCATGGTGAGGGTTATCCTCTAGGGCCCATAACACCTAGAGGGGGACACTTTCTTTCCCTAGCCTTCACACACTATATCTTTGTCGAACCAGTCGACTTGCTAATACCCAATGTGGAAGCACTCAGCGTAATCGTGCCTTTGTGACTAACTGGTATTCCCTTTTTTGGAAGCAGCTAGTGCCATGTCCATTCTCAGACCTTGATCTTCATTACCTAATACCATCACAACTCACAATGGCTTATCCCATACCAAACCCTGTGTCCATTCATGGCAAAGTTTGATTAGTATGGAACATATCATAGTGTTCCTCGAAACTAGCCTAGAAAAGTGTCCCATACCACTTTTCATTCTGATCTGACCGAATCCCTTTGAGGTCATTCCCTTCAGTCAGTAGTTGTCCCGAATTATCTCTGTGCCTACCACACCCCAAATTTTACCTGGATGAATATCTATTTAAAGTTTAAGTTTAACTTTCTTTGAACCCGATACTTCTTCTAACATTCATGTTCTAGAGAGTATCCAAGTCAACTAGCGGTGGTACTACCTTCTCTAGAAACAACTTCACTTTATTAAAACATGGTGAATATCTTTTCTAAAGAGGTCTATTAAAATAACACCATCTAAGGTTTCCTTAACACAAGGATCTACTATTCTTATAAGGTATAAATTTACCATTTAATCCCTAAAATCATTTTTCTAGAACATTTAATCAATTTGGTTGTCCACGGTTGTTTCATATCCCTTTTTGTCTTAGCCTTTCTTAAATTAAAGCATATTCAAATATGGATTGCTACCAACACTAGCAATATTCTTTCTTGCTATGAGGTTGAAAACATTAAACTGATGCTTTTCATTTTTGAGAACTTTCATGGGCTTTGCAAAGGTATATCTTTGAGCTAGACCAAAGCTAGGTAAACACCCTTTTTAATCACCACCAGCTATCTACTCTAGAGAATCAAACATCTACAACCCTTTTTGGGTGCTCCTTGCCTTCTCGACTTTTTAAAGAAAATATTAGAATTTATAACCAACTGTTTAACATGGTTTTCTCCGTAACATAAATGAAGCATAACAAAGAAATAGAAAAGACAAGATAATACATTTCAATAGCAATTTACCGAATTACTCAACACACAAGCAATTCATTTTGGCGCATATACAAAATTCATCAAGTATTCATCAATAGTCATGATTTCCACATTACAAGATATTTTAATATCCATTAACAAATTAAAGACCTCAACACTCAATTACTTTCTATAAGCACATAGAGAAATTCTCAGTTTACATATTGTTTCTCTAGCAAGCCTTGTTTCACAATGAACTCTATTGTTGCAGTGCAAAACAACTATATAGGTTTCTACCCAGTGGACCTCTATACAACATAATAATTTTTCCCATCCAAATAGGAAAGGAATTCAGTGCGAGCCTCAAAGTTTCATTAAATCCTCAGTGCAAGTTTCCACTGCCAATCCACGCATGAATCTTCATCACGACGCCCACCATTCTGCATCATTCAAAACTCTCACCAGAGTTTGGGCTATCCATCGGGGATCAGATGCGGCTCAATTTAAACATGCAACTAACATGCAATCTAAGATTTAACCAGAATACACACACAAGAATGCATTGGGCTTCCCAAATCTTCTCACACCAGATATCACAGAAGCCTTCTCCATTTTTAAAATATATATAACAAAGCCATTCCACATATTCAATTTACTCTAAACAAGTTAGACATTTATATTCCTTTTACTGCAATCTACATGACGATGTCATAACAACATCTACAACAATCATTTTAAATAAAATACTTTGTTTTTGCTGCTACAATCCAACCCACACCGGCTATCCATAGCACTACCAAAGTATATACAAGCAAACATTACGTTATCCAATAGTCAAGTTTTTCAAAATAGTAAAACCATATTTTGTTTTTCATTGCTTTCATATTTTGGTATTCATAATAGTGAACTTAGCAACTATTCTACATCCACACATTCATATGAACATAGTTCATCATACATGGAATAATTCACACAACCAACAAATTTCCATTTTCAACCTAGGTTTCGTTTCTCATACCAGTGGCTTTATTTTTCTTTCACAAAAGAAATCTAAAATGTTTGCACATAGAACAAGGTAATTTTTACCGACCTGTAAGTTCACTTCCCTACTCTGAAGATCACATCCACTTTCTGTTCATGCTCACTAGCCGAATGCACTCAATCCTCCATCGTTCTCCTTATTTTTTCTCCTTCCCCGTCTCCTCTCAACTCAGTGTCGTTAATCCAACATTATGGCTCCCCCCATGTTTTCGCACTCCACATTTTCATTAATGAAAAATAACCATCATGTACTCCCTGCTAGTACGAAGTTCTTCCTCCCATCAACAACAAGTAATGAATAAAAATAACCTTTTTTTTTTTTTCGCTTTCCCACTAAGCATCTTCGTTGGAACAACACTACTTTCTTTGTGGAGGAAAACTCGGTCTTCCAACCGCCCACGTTGTCCACCATCAATGCCTTGCATGGAGCTTCACTTCCCTTTATCCATTGTTTTTCCACACCCTTATAAGTATTTAAAAACAAATATGTGAACAAAACAACACATCCACCACACTTTGCTTAACGTTTCTTTTTTTGAAAGGTAAGGAATAAAGTAATTATTCTTCTTTGTAAAAATCACCTTTCCCTAAAGTAATGACAATAGAAGGATAAGCTTTACTCAAATCAAATTAAAGATAATTTTTCCAAGACTAAAACATCTTCTTTACCACTTTTAATCATTCAAGCCAACAATAGAGCATTTCATAAATTAGTCATACACACTCATGCATCAATAGCACACAATCACATGACTATTCAAACTAGTGGCTCCCATCATCATCGCCACCTCAAAACATTTCTCATTCATTGCCAGCATGCACTATTCAAACCAAATTAACTCATGCAATAATGCACCTAAATGATATGCAAATGCGAGTTTCCATGTGCTCATGAGCCGAATCATCATTTCCCCTTTTTATATTTTCCACTGACTTGCTTCTCTTCATTGCCTTTCTCCGACTAACCTGCACTCAAAGAAGCCATCAACAGTACCTTGTCCCACAAGAAAAGGTAATTATTAACATATTTTATTCTTTTTCATTAATCATGCGAGGAGGGTCATTACATCCTTCCCCGCTAGAGATAAACATAGTCCCTGTGTTTAAAATTAAGTGAAGCAAAAGAAAAGAAACATATGAACATTCTTTAACTTTTACTTTCATGTAATATCACTAAATCAAACTTCACTTTGCCATTTGATTCCAAATATTGCCAACATATTTATCATCATAAAAAAATACATCATTTCATTTATGGTCACCATATAATCACATCATTGATTATGTCATAAAGGAAATCAAATACATATTTCCATTGCAGCCCATACATGAACCACATCAATACCAAAATAGTCAGAATCTACTCTACCTTGTAGTTCATCAAATATATTTTATACATATAGTCTCAAAATTTTATCATAGTTTTATGAAAAAGTCTTTATCTACTCAAACAAATAAGGAAATTGTTATTGCATCTCTGCTACATCTTCCCATGTAGCATTTTGGTCTGAGTAGTGGTCCCATTGGACTTGACATTGCTCTATATTTTATTTTCTCAAATTCTTGGTTCGAAAACCAAGCAGGCAAATAGGTCGCACCTCAATCCTTAATGGATCTATCATCTGCATATTGGAAACATCCAAAATATGAGTAGGATCAAAAATATATTTTCTAAGGAGAGACACATGAAAGACATTATGGATCTTGGATAAGCTTGGTGGTAGAGCTAATTTGTATGCAACATGGCTTATCTTATTTGTGATCTCAAATGGACCCACATATCGAGAGTCAAGTTTGGAAGATTTAATTGAACTTTTTGTTGGCTTTACCCTTAAGAATACTTGGTCTCCCACTAAGTATTCCCTCGGTGTTCATTTGAGGTCCACGTAGCTCTTCTGGTGATCTACGGCCTCTTTCAACTTCTACTGAATTCTTTTCAATTGCTCTTCCATTTCTTTTATCATTTTTGGGCCGATCACTACCCGATCCTTCAGATTATCCCAAGATAAGGGAATTATGCACCTTCTCCCATACAGGGCTTCGAAGGGTGCCATACCCAGTGAAGCATGATAACTATTGTTATATGCAAATTCTACTAGGTATAAGTAGTCTTCCCACTTAGTATGTTGATCCATGCAGTACATTCACAACATATCCTCAAGCACTTGGTTCACCCTCTCAGTCTGACCATCTATTTCTAGGTGATAAGCAGTACTAATATTCAGTTTGGTCCCTAATGCTCGATGCAATGCTTACCAAAATTCAGAAGTGAAATGAGAATCTCTATCAAAAATTATAACTTCTGGAAAGTCGTAGAGTCTTACCACTTCCTTGGCAAACTTACTTGCTACAACTATTGCATCATCTTGCACATTACTTGGTATAAAATGTGCAACCTTAGTTAATTTATCCATAATTACCATAATTGCATCATGCCTGAATCTTGTTTTAGGTAATCCCACTATAAAATCCATTGACACTACTTGCCACTTCTGTGTGGGTATCTCATGTGGATATAGTTTTCCAGTTGGATGCAGGTGCTCTACTTTCACCTTTTGACATTCCAAGCATTTAGCCACATAATTGGTAATATCTTTTTTCATACCAGGCCAAAAATATGCTTTCTTTAGATTCTCTCACATCTTTGCACTTCCTGGATGCATGGAGTAGGGAGTGTTATGAGCCTCCCTAAGGATTGTTTCTCTCAATCCTCCAAGGTTGGGTACCACCAACCTATTTCTAAAATAAAGTAGATCATCCCTCCAAACAAAATTTGTATCCTTATTTTCTTTCTATCCATATGCTCCTATATATGATTGGAAAAAGTCATCTTGTTCTTACCATATCTTAATTTGATCTAATAGATCATATTGATATTTAGTCATTATGGTTATACACCCTCTTCGACTCAAAGCATCAATGACCTTATTTTATTTACCCTTAATATACTCAATCCCAAAATCATATTCCACTAAGAACTCTAGCCAACATCATTGTCTGGCATTTAGCATGGGTTGAGTAAATATATACTTCAAACTCTGATGATCTATCTTTAACTCAAATGGTTTTCCTAGAAGATAATATCACCAAACTTTCAAAGCATGCACCACCACTGCCAACTCTAAATCATGAGTGGTATAATTGACTTCATGTCTCTTGAGCTTCCTAGACTCATATGCAATTACTACATCACCTTGAGTCAAAATTCCTCCTAACCCTTCGATTGATGCATCTGTACAAACTATAAATTGCTTATTAGGATCAGGTAACTACAGGATTGGTGTAGTCGTCAACCTTTCTTTCAAAACTTGAAAAGCCTCCTCACACTGCTCTATCCACTTGAAGCTTTTCTCTTTTCTCTGAAGGTTTGTAATAGGTTGGGCA
This sequence comes from Wollemia nobilis, assembly GCA_028583015.1. NCBI lineage: Eukaryota > Viridiplantae > Streptophyta > Pinopsida > Araucariales > Araucariaceae > Wollemia > Wollemia nobilis. Next base: position 7,874,750 of record JAQPPZ010003286.1, on the reverse strand, counting down.
ATTTTTGAAAACCCTTTTACAAATCACCTATAATATCCTACAAGTCCCATAAAACTTCGCACTTCCATGACATTAGTAGGAGCTGGCCAATCAATAATTGCTTCTATTTTCTTGGGATCTACTACTATTCCTTCAGCAGAGACTATATGTCCAAGGTATTGCACTTGTGGAGTATAAAACTCACACTTTGAAAATTTCCCATACAATTGATTCTTTCTAAGAATTCCAAGCACTATTCCCAAGTGTCGATCATGCTCTTCTTTATTTTTGGAATAAACTAAAATATCATCCAAAAATACTAGTACAAACTTATCCAATTGCTCTCTAAAAATGTTGTTCATGAGGTTCATGAATGCTATTGGGGCATTAGTTAACCCAAAGGGTAAAACTGTAAACTCAAAATACCCATATCTTGTTCTAAATGTTGTTTTAGAAGTATCTTCTTCTCGAATTCTTAATTGATGATATCCAGATCTCAAATCTATTTTTGAAAATATGGTTGCTCCTCTTAGTTGATCAAATAAATCATCAATTCTTGGTAATGAATACCTATTTTTGATAGTAACCTTATTCAACATTCTATAGTCTATGCACATTCTTAAGGTTCCATATTTATTTTTAACAAAAATAATAGGAGCTCCCCTAGGGTGACACACTAGGTTTGATTAACCCCTTTTCAAGAAAATCTTGTAGTTGCATCTTTAACTCTTGCAACTCTATAGGTGTCATCCTGTAAGGTGACCTGGAAATTGGTGCTTCATTTGGTAACAACTCAATTGAGAAATCAAATTCCCTTTGAGGAGGTAATCCTAGTAGTTCCTCAGGAAATACATCCTTGAATGCACCTAATACTGGATGTTTCTGGAAAATTTTAATCTCATTCTCAGAACTCTTCTCTTCTATTCATTTTCACTATAAAGATCATACCCTTCTTTTTAATAACCTTTTTAAGTTGCATTGCAATCAATAGATGGGGTTTAACTTCCCTTCATCCATAATTAATTCTAATCCTTTGAGTAGATTCATCCACAAATTCCACCCATATTTCTTCAAAGTTCAAAAGGGCCTTGTGCACTTTTAACCAATCAACTCCTAAAATAATGTCAAACACATGCAAAGGTGCCACATATAGATGCCAATGGATCCTTCCTTATGGTAAAACAATGTGGGAATCAAAGAGACACTAGTTAACATGGTGAGTTTACCTTATTCCATACTCTACCTTCCAACCATTTGCCAAGAATCTAGGTCTAATAGGTGAATCTCTCATAAATCTAGTTGATATAAAACTATCAGTTGACCCACTATCAATCAAAATTTACATGTTTTTACCAAAAAAATTCCATTTAATAAGAAAGGAGTAATTTACCCATTGAGTTTAGAGCTACCTGTGGCTGCATAAATCCTGTGGTTGGCTTCTTCTAGAGTTTTTGGTGGTAGATCAGCTCTATGTGGATATTTGTTGGCATAATGAGCCCCTTTGCACACCCAACATCCACCTGGTGGTGCTCTATTGCCTCTGTTGATGTTTTTCATTCCTGCTCATAGGTGTAGTTTCTTTTTCCCTTCCTTGACCCAATATTTTTTGGTCCTATCTTTTGGAAAAATCTTTAACATCCTTCCTGAACTTACCTCCTTGGTAATTGGGTTTATTATTGCCCCCTTGTTTAATCTGATCTCCTCCTTTAGGTTTCTTATTTTGCTCCTTTTCCCATTTCATAAAACCAACACTTTTTCTCTTTCTAAGCTCATATTTCTCCTTCTCTGATAGCTTTTGATAATTGAAATATGTTTTTCTTGTTTCTTGATTAGATTCCTCTTTTCTTGCTAAATCAAAAGCAAAAGGAAAATTGATGGGATTATGCATATTTACCACCGTCATGATTCTAGGATGCAATCCCAGAATGAACTTCTGAGTTTTCATTTCCTCATTGCATTCATATTGAGTTGCATACTTCAATAGTTGAATGAAATTTTGGTGATATTCTCAGACCAACATATTTTCCTATCTCAAATTTGAGAATTCCCCAAACTTTTCCACATAATATTGTCTCGTCAAAAATCTATCTCTGAATTCTTTGATGAACTCCTCCCACTTGAGGTTAGCAACCTCCACCTCATGCCCCTTCTTGTATGATTTCCACCAATCCAGAGCAATTTTAGTCATATTCATAACTGCCAAAGTTATTTTGGATTCAGAAGATAGAACTACCAAGGAGAAGTAGGACTCTAGTTCACTTAACCAATTTTCATCCGACTCTCCATCATCTCTTCCATTAAACTTGGTTATTACAACTTTCTTTAAATTTCTATCCAATTCCTTACTCACTCTTGCCCTTCCAGCACTGGATCCTTCAGGTTCCCTGGCACTTCCACTGTCCTGCCTAATCTAGTTTCCTATCTCTTGCTAAGTCCTCTATGACTCGTTGTTGTTGGGCAATAAGTTCCTATTGTTGGGCCATGTGAGTTTTCTGTTGGGCCATTTCTTCCCTTTGATTTTCCATTTGTACTTGCAATAGTTTAACCATTTTTGCAAGGTTTCCCTCTTCCCCACTAGTTTCATTCATAGGGATCTCGTGAACTCTTTTCTACCTCCTTTCACATTGAGGACCTTCTTTATTTAAATTTGTATGTGGTCCTCTTATAGGCCTTTCGGTGCTTTCCTCCTCCCTACCTCCCATAGGATTTCATGAGGACCCACCTCGCAACATTCGTGCCATTGTCCTATAAGTGAAAGAGGTAGTTAATTAGTTTTTTGATAACTATTCTATTTTACATACATATATTTCTACAACTTTAGAATCAATTCTACTCTGATACCATATGTAACAACCCACTCACCTAGTTGTCCAAGATAAAAGGTAGTCAAAAACCAATAACTTTTTTTAGTTCTACTATTCTGACTATAATTGCTTTCCCTAACAAACAAGATGTTAATAAAATTATTTACATCAAATATCATCCCTTGTATTACTTTCTTTTTTTCATTTTAAAACATAAGCACAACATACCACTTTTGGGTTCAAGACTACTGCAGCTAGTCTCCCAAGTGGATGAGATTAGCTAAATCCCATAAAATATGCCATTCAGTGGTATCAGTTAACTCATTTATCATCCACATATTCCAGCATGAGGACCAAACCATAATGAGGGTTATCCTCTAGGGCCCATAACACCTAGAGGGGGAATGCTTTCTTTCCCTAGCCTTCACACACTGTATCTTTGTCGAACCAATCGACTTGCTTATACCCAATGTGAAAGCACTCAACATAATCATACCTTGTGACTAACTAGTATTCCTTTTTTGAAAGTAACTAGTGCCATGTCCATTCCCGGACCTTGATCTTCATTACCTAATACCATCGCAACTCATAGAGGCTTGTCCCATACCAAACCCTGTGTCCATTCATGGAAAATTTTGATTAGTATGGAACTTATCATAGTGTTCCTCGAAACCAACCTAGAAAAGTATCCCATACCACTTTTCATTCTGATCTGACCAAATCCCTTTGAGGTCATTCCCTTCAGTTGATGGCTATCTCAAATTATCTCTATGCCTACCCGCACTCCAATTTTTACCTGATGAATATATGTTTAAATTTTAGGTCTATTTTTCTTTGAACCCGATACTTCTTCTAATATTCATGTTCTAAAGAGAATCAACGTCAACTGGCTGTGGTACTCCCTTCTCTAGAAATATCTACATTTTATTACAACATGATGGTTATATTTTCTAATGAGGTCTATAATATAGTACCATTTAAGGTATCCTTAACACAAGGATCTACTACTCTTATCACCATTTAATCCCAAAAATCATTTTATTAGAATATTTAAACTTTTCGGTTGTCCACGGTTGTTTCCATCTCCCTTCCAGTCTTAGCCTTTCTTAAATTAAAGCATATTCAAAGATGGATTGCTACCAACACTAGCAATATTCTTTCTTGCTATGAGGTTGAAAACATTAAACTGATGCTTTTCATTTTTGAGAACTTTCATGGGCTTTGCAAAGGTATATCTTTGAGCTAGACCAAAGCTAGGTAAACACCCTTTTTAATCACCACCAACTATCTACTCGATAGATCAAACATCTACAACCCTTTTTGGGCACTCCTTGCCTTCTCGGCTTTTTAAAGAAAATATTAGAATTTATAACCAATTGTTTAACATGGTTTTCTCCATAACATAAATGAAGCATAACAAAGAAATAGAAAATACAAGATAATACATTTCAATAGCAATTTACCAAATTACTCAACACACAAGCAATTCATTTTGGTGCATATACAAAATTCATCAAGTATTCATCAATAGTCACGATTTCCACATTACAAGATATTTTAATATCCATTAACAAATTAAAGACCTCAACACTCAGTTACTTTTCATAAGCACATAGAGAAATTCTCAATTTACATATTGTTTGTAGACACAAAAACAGCACCAATATGATTATGTGACAACAAGCGTTGATCGCATTGACACACACAGCCCCTAGGGCAGCCCCCAGAGGTTAAACAGTGGTCCTAACCACTCCCAAAAGCAGTTTTAGAGGTCATATGTCAATTTGGCACATTTTTGGCACTTTGCTCTTTGCTCGTCCCACCCCGGGACGAATACAAACTATCATTCGTCCCACCCAGGGACGAATAGCAGTATTCGCCCCAGGGTGAGGCGAATAGCAAGTTTGACTGGAAAAAGTCAAACCTCGGTAACTCCGCCCGATTAAGCGAGGCTTCGGGTCATGCAATTGCGAGGAATGGCTTTTATTAAAGAAGAGAGACTTCAGTTATGAGTGTTTTTATTTTAGAAACCTCATGCAAGGAGATTCCAAATCAGGGAATTAGCTTTTCTCTAAAAATAGGACAGTCAACTCAAGTAGCGCCCTCGCATGCGCAATTCAAACAGAGAGACCCTAAGGTCTATAAATTGGTGAGTTTTCCCACCCAAAAGAGATACGGAGAGGGAGCATTTGAGCAAAGAAGTGCTGCAAATTTATATACCTACTTGCGATTTGTGCTTTTACATCCTTAATCTCTCATTCGAAAGGGAGGTTATTGGGCGACTATTAGAAGCGCGAATCCGGACCCAAAACATGATTTTTGGCCACAAAAATTCCCAAAATTTGTCTACAACACCCCATAACCAGTTTTGGACCCATCCCAAGTGGATTGGTGCCGAAAAAGTGCCTGAAAAGGTGGGCGTCCTGTCCCTGGGTGCTCCCCAATCTGTCACAGTAAAATTCGCCCCACCCCGGGATGAATAGAAATATGTGATATATTTCTTTGGTTTTTCTTTTGCATTTGATTCTAGATAGGTTAAATAGGTTACAGTTCAAATTTCATTTCATTCTAAGCAATTTTGACAAGGTTTCTGTCATTTCTCGCTTTCACTAACTTGCAGATGGCACCAGAAAAATCTGGGTTCTAGAGGTCAAATTGGAGAAATCTGACCATCTGGGTCTTCCCAAAACACCCCCAATTAGCTAACCCCAACTTTATAGGTCATTTGGAGCTTCCTAAGCAGGAAATTGAAGAGGGTGCTTTCTGATAGGTTATTGCAGGTGAATTCATCCCACCCTGGAGCGAATATAAATCTGTAAGGAATTTCCAGACTGTTATTTTTGTAGTGGGCTTTTGTTGAAATATTTATGCTACTATGAAATTTTTAGGTCGATCCGAAGTCATTTCATTATCGTTTTAATATTTTCATGCATTTACTGACAGTAGACCTTGGGAAATACATGCTTCATTCTGTCCGCAGGTGCTATTAATCTTTCTGTTTCTTTGAATGCAGGTTTCCGATAGCATAGGAGCATGAAATAGCAAATAATCGTATAAGCAAGTGGCGGTGAAATTTTTGTTTGCCCATCTTACATGTGGGCACGCGGAAGAAGGATTGTGATCCATGGATGTTGTGACAAGAAACACGTTTGACGCTCCTATCCCCTAAAAATTAAGGAGACGTATTGTAACACATTTTGAAAAGCATATCAGTAAATAGATTACGATATTTCATATTGCTTTTATCTTGTGTCAATTTGCATACGTCCTTTCTTATTCTTTCTTGTGGCATATTCCTTTTTTTTTTCGTATCCTCGTGCTTTTAGTGGCGATCACGGTGGGACCTCTGTCCCTTGATTTTTAAGATTAAAATTATGATTAAAGTTGCTTGTTTTGTTGCCTACAGGTACCAATTTTTCAAATGCTAGACTGTTTCAGGAAGAAATTCAGAGACATCCAATTTAGGCAGAAAAGAGCTAGGGGTTTTAAAAACCCTCTGTCAATTTTCTGTTTTCTATTTTTTGTTCTTTGATTTTTGCTTGCATAGGAGAGTTTAAAGGCTTGCTTGTTTCAATTTTGCAACTTAAAAAGAACCCCACACACCACGTGGTATTTTAAACACAAGGAGTTGGTCGTAAAACCCCAACCCTTGAGCAAGACCAACGGTGGATTTCATCATCACCTTGGCTTGAGATATGGCATCCATAACCCCGATCACGACTGCTGCTAGACATAAATCCTGACGAAAGCTGACCAAGTGTAGTTTGGGGTGATTCCCAGTGCATGAGGATAAGTCTTCTATGGTAGGTGTCATAAATAGAGTGATTCCCCTTCCGTACCGCATATGTTCCACGTATCATCTGCTCTCACATACCTATAGTCTCCCTCAGGTAAGGGCAGGTATATAGAGAGGTTGGTATATCGGTTCGGCAATGGTATATTGAAGGGGCGACCATTTTGGGAGTCATAAGAGCCTTCATAATTGCATTTAAATGGTTTTCACAAAAGGCTTTCAAAACAACATCAAAATACACTAAACCAGATTTTAGGCACACTTTTAAATCTTTAAACTAGATAATCATTGCATTGATTGTGTGTTTTATTGCCTTTCTTTATGTCGTATTCATTCTTGATCACAGGCATAGTTTCTTTTTCCCTTACCTGAACCAATATTTTTTGGTCCTATCTTTTTGGAAAATATTTGACATCCTTTATGTACTTACCACCTTGGTGATTGGGTTTAATACTATCATTAGGATTTTATTGATCTCCTCATTTAGGTTTCTTATTTTGCTCGTTTTCCAATTTCATGAAACCAACACTTTTTTCACTTTCTAAGCTCATATTTCTCCTTCTCTGATAGCTTTTGATAATTGAAATATGTTTTTCTTGTTTCTTGATTAGATTCCTCTTTTCTTGCTAAATCAAAAGCAAAAGGAAAATTGATGGGATTATGCATATTTACCACCGTCATGATTCTAGGATGCAATCCCAAAATGAACTTCTAAGTTTTCATTTCCTTATTGCATATTGAGTCACATAATTCAATAGTTGAATGAACTTTTGGTGATATTCTCGGATCAACATATTTTCCTATCTCAAATTTGAGAATTCACCAAACTTTTCCAGATAATATTGTTTCGTCAAGAATCTATATATGAATTCTTTGTTGAATTCATCCCACTTAAGGTCAGCAACCTCCACCTCATGCCATTCTTATATGATTTCCACCAATCCATAGCAACTTCAGTCATATTCATAACTACCAAAGCAGTTTTGGATTCAAAAGATAGAACTACTAAGGAGCAGTAGGACTCTAATTCACTTAACCAATTTTCAACTGACTCTTCATCATCTCTTCCATTAAACTTATTTATTACAACTTTCTTTAAATTTCTATCCAATTCCTTACACACTCTTGCCCTCCTAGCATTGGATCCTTCAGGTCCCCTTGGCACTTCCATTATCTTTCCTAACCTAGATTTCCTATCTCTTTCTAAGTCCTCTATGACTCATTGTTGTTGGGTAATAAGTTCCTATTTCTGGGTCATGTGAGTTTTCTCTTGGGGTATTTCTTCCCTTTAATTTTACATGTGTACTTGCAATAGTTTAACCATTTTTTCAAGGTTTTCCTCTTCCCCTCCAGTTTCATTCTCAGCAATCTCATGAACTCTTTTATGCCTCCTTTCATGTTGAGGATCCTCTTTACTTAAATTTATGTGTGGTCCTCTTACAGGTCCTTTGGTGCTTTCCTCCTCCCTACCTCCCGTAGGGTTTCATGAGGACCCACCTCGTAGCATTATTTCCATTATCCTATAAGTGAAAGAGGTAGTTAATTAGTTTCTAATAACTATTCTTATTATTACATACACATATTTCTATAGCTTGGAATTGATTCTACTCTGATACCATATGTAACAACCCACTCAACTAGTCGTCCAAGATAAAAGGAAGTCGAAAACCAATAACTTTTTTAGTTCTACAATTCTGACTATAATTGCTTTCCCTATTAAAAAATATGTTAATAAATTTATTTACATCAAACATCATCCCTTGTATTACTTTCTTTTATTTTAAAACACAGGAACAACATACCACTTTTAGATTTAGGACTGCTGCAGCTAGTCTCCCAAGTGGACGAGATTAGCTAAATTCCATAAAAGATGCCATTCAATGGTATCGGTTTACTCATTTATCATCCACATATTCCAGCATGAGGTCTAAACCACAAAAAGGGTTATCCTCTAGGGCCCATAACACCTAGAGGTGGAATGCTTTCTTTCCCTAGCCTTCACACACCGTATCTTTATCGAGCCAGTCAACTTGTTAATATCAATATGAAAGCAATCAACATAATCATACCTTGTGACTAACTAGTATTCCCTTTTCTGAAAGCAGCTAGTTCCATGTCCATTTCTAGACCTTGGTCTTCATTACCAATACCATTGCAACTCAGAACAACTTGTCCCATACCAAACCTTGTGTCTATTCATGGTAAAGTTTGATTAGTATGGAACTTATCACAGTGTTTCTTAAAACCAACCTAGAAAAGTGTCTCATACCACTTTTTATTCTGATCTGACCAAATCCATTTGAGCTCATTCCCTTCATTTGACGGCTATCCCAAATTATCTTTATGTCTACCACACCCCAAATTTTACTCGGATGAATATACACTTAAAGTTTAAATTTAACTTTCTTTGAACCCGATACTTCTTCTAACATTCATGTTCTAGGGAGTATCCAGGTCAACTAGCAGTGGTACTACCTTCTCTAGAAATAAATTCACTTTATTAAAACATGGTGAATATATTTTCTAAAGAGGTCTATTTAATAACACCATCTAAGGTTTCCTTAACGCAAGGATATACTATTTTTATAAGGTATAAATTTACCATTTAATCCCTATAATCATTTTGCTAGAAAATTTAATCAATTTGGCTGTCCACGGTTGTTCCATATCCCTTTTGTCTTATACTTTTTAAATTAAAGTATATTCAAATATGGCTTATACTTTTTAAATTAAAGTATATTCAAATATGGATTGCTACCAACACTAGCAATATTATTTCTTGTTATGATATTGAAAACATTAAACTAATGCTTTTTATTTTTGAGAACTTTCATGGGCTTTGCAAAGGTATATCTTTGAGCTAGACCAAATCTAGGTAAACATCCTTTGTAATCATCACCAATTATCTACTCAGCAGAACAAACATCTATAGCCCTTTTTTTGGCGCTCCTTGCCTTCTCAGTTTTTTAAAGAAAATATTAGAATTTATAACCAACTGTTTAACATGGTTTTCTCCATAGCATAAATGAAGAATAACAAAGAAATAGAAAATACAAGATAATATATTTTCAATAGCAATATACCAAATTAATTATTACACAAATCAATAAATTTTGGTGCATATACAATATCTCATTTACAAGTATCCTTCAATAGTCACGATTGCCACAATACATGATATTTTAATATACATTAACAAAATAAAGATATCAACACTCAGTTACTTTTCATAAGTGCAAAGAGGAGATTCTCAATTAATATTTTTGTAGACACAAAAATAGCACCAATCCGATTATGTGACAACAAGCACTGATCGCATTGACACACACAGCCCCTAGGGCAGCCCCCAGAGGTTAAACAGTGGTCCTAACCACTCCCAAAAGCAGTTTTAGAGGTCAGATGTCAATTTGCACCTTTTTGGCACTTTGCTCTTTGTTCGTCCCACCCCGGGATGAATACAAATTGTCATTCGTCCCACCCAGGGACGAATAGCAGCATTCGCCCCAGGGTGAGGCGAATAGCAAGTTTGACTGGCAAAAAGTCAAACCTCGGTAACTCTGCTAGTTAACTGAGGCTTCAGGTCATGCAATTGCGAGGAATGGCTTTTATTCAAGAAGAGAGACTTCATTTATGAGTGTTTTTATTTTAGAAACCTCATGCAAGGAGATTCCAAATCAAGGAATTAGCTTTTCTCTGAAAATAGGACAGTCAACTCAAGGAGCGCCCTCGCATGCGCAATTCAAACAGAGAGACCCTAAGGTCTATAAATTGGTGAGTTTTCCCACCCAAAAGAGAGACGGAGAGGGAGCATTTGAGCAACGAAGTGCTGCCAATTTATATACCTACTTGCGATTTGTGCTTTTACATCCTTAATCTCTCATTCGAAAGGGAGGTTATTGGGCGATTATTAGAAGCGCGAATCCGGACCCAAAACATGATTTTTGGCCGCAAAAATTCCCAAAATTTGTCGAAAACACCCCATAACCAGTTTTGGACCCATCCCAAGTGGATTGGTGCCGAAACAGTGCCTCAAACGGTGGGCGTCCTGCCCCCGGGTGCTCCCCAATCTGTCACAGTAAAATTTGCCCCACCTTGGGATTAATATAAATATGTGATATATTTCTTTGGTTTTTCTTTTTCATTTTATTCTAGATAGGTTAAATAGGTTACAGTTCAAATTTCATTTCATTCTGAGCAATTTTGACCAGGTTTCTGTCATTTCTCGCTTTCACTAACTTGTAGATGGCACCAGAAAAATCTGGGTTCTAGAGGTCAAATTGGAGAAATCTTACCATCTGGGTCTTCCCAAAACACCCCCAATTAGCTAACCCCAACTTTACAGGTCATTTGGAGCTTCCTAAGCAGGACATTGAAGAGGGTGCTTTCTGATAGGTTATTGGAGGTGAATTCATCCCACCCTGGAGCAAATATAAATCTGTAAGGAATTTCCAGACTGTTCTTTTTGTAGTGGGCTTTTGTTGACATATTTATGCTACTATGAAATTTTCAGGTCGATCCGAAGTAATTTCATTATCGTTTTAATATTTTCATGCATTTACTGACAGTAGACCTTGGGAAATACATGCTTCATTCTGTCCGCAGGTGCTATTAATCTTTTCTGTTTATTTGAATGCAGGTTTTTAACATCAGAGGAGCAAGAAAGAGCAAATAATCATATATGTAAGTGGCGGTGACATTTTGGTTTGCCCATATTACATGTGGGCATGCGGAAGAAGGATTGTGATCCATGGATGTTGTGACAAGAAACACGTTTGACGCTTCTATCCCCTAAAAAGGAAGGAGACGTATTGTAACACATTTTGAAAAGCGTATCAATAAAGAGATTACGATATTTCATATTGCTTTTATCTTGTGTCAATTTGCATACGTCCTTTCTTGTTCTTTCTTGTGGCATATTCCTTTTTTTTTCGTATCCTCGTGCTTTTAGTGGCGATCACGATGGGACCTCTGTCCCTTGATTTTTAAGATTAAAATTCTGATTAAAGTTTCTTGTTTTGTTGCTTACAGGTACCAAGTTTTCAAATGCTAGACTGTTTCAGGAAGAAATTTAGAGACATCCGATTTAGGCAGAAAAGAGGTAGGGGTTTTAAACACCCTCTGTCAATTTTTTGTTTTCTATTTTTTGTTCTTTGATTTTTTCTTGCATAGGAGAGTTTAAAGGCTTGCTTTTTTCAATTTTGCAACTTAAAAAGAACCCCACACACCACGTGGTATTTTAAACACAAGGATTTGGTCGTAAAACCCCAACCCTTGAGCAAGACCAACGATGGATTTCATCATCACCTTGGCTTGAGATATGGCATCCATAACCCCGATCGCGACTGTTTCTAGACGTAAATCCTGACGAAAGCTGACCAAGTGTAGTTTGGGGTGATTCCCAGTGCATGAGGATAAGTCTTCTATGGTAGGTTTCATAAACAGAGTGATTCCCCTTCCATACCACCTATGTTCCACGTATCATCTGCTCTCATGTACCTATAGTCTCCCTCACGTAAGGGCAGGTATATAGAGAGGTTGGTATATCGGTTCGGCAATGGTATATTGAAGGGGCAACCATTTTGGGAGTCATAAGAGCCTTCATAATTGCATTTAAACGGTTTTCACAAAAAGCTTTCAAAACAACATCAAAATACACTAAACCAGATTTTAGGGCACACTTTTAAATCTTTAAACTAGATAATCATTGCATTGATTGTGTGTTTTATTGCCTTTGTTTATGTCGTATTCATTCTTGATCACAGGCATAGTTTCTTTTTCCCTTACTTGAACCAATATTTTTTGGTCCTATCTTTTTGGAAAATATTTGACATCCTTTATGTACTTACCACCTTGGTGATTGGGTTTAATACTATCATTAGGCTTTTATTGATCTCCTCATTTAGGTTTCTTATTTTGCTCGTTTTCCAATTTCATGAAACCAACACTTTTTTCACTTTCTAAGCTCATATTTCTCCTTCTCTGATAGCTTTTGATAATTGAAATATGTTTTTCTTGTTTCTTGATTAGATTCCTCTCTTCTTGCTAAATCAAAAGAAAAAGGAAAATTGATGGGATTATGCATATTTACCACCGTCATGATTCTAGGATGCAATCCCAAAATGAACTTCTAAGTTTTCATTTCCTTATTACATATTGAGTCACATAATTCAATAGTTGAATGAACTTTTGGTGATATTCTCGGATCAACATATTTTCCTATCTCAAATTTGAGAATTCACCAAACTTTTCCAGATAATATTGTTTCGTCAAGAATATATATATGAATTTTTTGTTGAATTCATCCCACTTAAGGTCAGCAACCTCCACCTCATGCCATTCTTATATGATTTCCACCAATCCATAGCAACTTCAGTCATATTCATAACTACCAAAGCAGTTTTGGATTCAAAAGATAGAACTACTAAGGAGCAGTAGGACTCTAATTCACTTAATCAATTTTCAACTGACTCTTCATCATATCTTCCATTAAACTTATTTATTACAACTTTCTTTAAATTTCTATCCAATTCCTTACTAACTCTTGCCCTCCTAGCATTGGATCCTTCAAGTCCCGCTGGCACTTCCATTATCTTGCCTAATCTAGATTTCCTATCTCTTGCTAAGTCCTCTATGACTCATTGTTGTTGGGTAATAAGTTCCTATTTTTGGGTCATGTGATTTTTCTCTTGGGGCATTTCTTCCCTTTAATTTTACATGTGTACTTGCAATAGTTTAACCATTTTTTCAAGGTTTTCCTCTTCCCCTCCAGTTTCATTCTCAGCAATCTCATGAACTCTTTTATGCCTCCTTTCATGTTGAGGATCCTCTTTACTTAAATTTATGTGTGGTCCTCTTACAGGTCCTTTGGTGCTTTCCTCATCCCTACCTCCCATAGGGTTTCGTGAGGACCCACCTCGTAGCATTATTTCCATTATCCTATAAGTGAAAGAGGTAGTTAATTAGTTTCTAATAACTATTCTTATTATTACATACACATATTTCTATAGCTTGGAATTGATTCTACTCTGATACCATATGTAACAACCCACTCACCTAGTTGTCCAAGATAAAAGGAAGTCGAAAACCAATAACTTTTTTAGTTCTACAATTCTGACTATAATTGCTTTCCCTATTAAAAAATATGTTAATAAATTTATTTACATCAAACATCATCCCTTGTATTACTTTCTTTTATTTTAAAACACAGGAACAACATACCACTTTTAGATTTAGGACTGCTGCAGCTAGTCTCCCAAGTGGACGAGATTAGCTAAATTCCATAAAATATGCCATTCAATGGTATCGGTTTACTCATTTATCATCCACATATTCTAGCATGAGGTCTAAACCACAACAAGGGTTATCCTCTAGGGCCCATAACACCTAGAGGGGGAATGCTTTCTTTCCCTAGCCTTCACACACCGTATCTTTATCGAGCCAATCAACTTGTTAATATCAATATGAAAGCAATCAACATAATCATACCTTGTGACTAACTAGTATTCCCTTTTCTGAAAGCAGCTAGTTCCATGTCCATTTCTATACCTTGGTCTTCATTACCAATACCATTGCAACTCAGAACAACTTGTCCCATACCAAACCTTGTGTCTATTCATGGTAAAGTTTGATTAGTATGGAACTTATCACAGTGTTTCTTGAAACCAACCTAGAAAAGTGTCTCATACCATTTTTTATTCTGATCTGACCAAATCCATTTGAGCTCATTCCCTTCATTTGACGGCTATCCCAAATTATCTTTATGTCTACCGCACCCCAAATTTTATCCGGATGAATATACACTTAAAGTTTAAATTTAACTTTCTTTGAACCCGATACTTCTTCTAACATTCATGTTCTAGAGAGTATCCAAGTCAACTAGCGGTGGTACTACCTTCTCTAGAAATAAATTCACTTTATTAAAACATGGTGAATATATTTTCTAAAGAGGTCTATTTAATAACACCATCTAAGGTTTCCTTAACGCAAGGATCTACTATTCTTATAAGGTATAAATTTACCATTTAATCCCTAAAATCATTTTGCTAGAACATTTAATCAATTCGGTTGTCCACGGTTGTTCCATATCCCTTTTGTCTTATACTTTTTAAATTAAAGTATATTCAAATATGGATTGCTACCAACACTAGCAATATTATTTCTTGTTATGATATTGAAAACATTAAACTAATGCTTTTTATTTTTGAGAACTTTCATGGGCTTTGCAAAGGTATATCTTTGAGCTAGACCAAATCTAGGTAAACATCCTTTTTAATCATCACCAATCATCTACTCAGCAGAACAAACATCTATAGCCCTTTTTGGGCGCTCCTTGCCTTCTCAGTTTTTTAAAGAAAATATTAGAATTTATAACCAACTGTTTAACATGGTTTTCTCCATAGCATAAATGAAGAATAACAAAGAAATAGAAAATACAAGATAATATATTTTCAATAGCAATATACCAAATTAATTATTACACAAATCAATTAATTTTGGTGCATATACAATATCTCATTTACAAGTATCCTTCAATAGTAACGATTGCCAAAATACATGATATTTTAATATACATTAACAAAATAAAGATATCAACACTCAGTTACTTTTCATAAGTGCAAAGAGGAGATTCTCAATTAATATTTTTGTAGACATAAAAACAGCACCAATCCGATTATGTGACAACAAGCGTTGATCGCATTAACACACACAGCCCCTAGGGCAGCCCCCAGAGGTTAAAAAGTGGTCCTAACCACTCCCAAAAGCAGTTTTAGAGGTCATATGTCAATTTGGCACATTTTTGGCACTTTGCTCTTTGCTCGTCCCACCCCGAGACGAATACAAACTGTCATTCGTCCCACCCAGGGACAAATAGCAGCATTCGCCCCAAGGTGAGGCAAATAGCAAGTTTGACTAGCAAAAAGTCAAACCTCGGTAACTCCACTAGTTAACTGAGGCTTCAGGTCATGCAATTGTGAGGAATGGCTTTTATTCAAGAAGAGAGACTTCAGTTATGAGTGTTTTTATTTTATAAACCTCATGCAAGGAGATTCCAAATTAGGGAATTAGCTTTTCTCTAAAAATAGGACAGTCAACTCAAGTAGCGCCCTCGCATGCGCAATTCAAACAGAGAGACCCTAAGGTCTATAAATTGGTGAGTTTTCCCACCCAAAAGAGAGACGGAGAGGGAGCATTTGAGCAACGAAGTGCTACCAATTTATATACCTACTTGTGATTTGTGCTTTTACATCCTTAATCTCTCATTCGAAAGGGAGGTTATTGGGCGACTATTAGAAGCGCGAATCCGGACCCAAAACATGATTTTTGGCCACAAAAATTCCCAAAATTTGTCGACAACACCCCATAACTAGTTTTGGACCCATCCCAAGTGGATTGGTGCTGAAACAGTGCCTCAAACGGTGGGCGTCCTGCCCCCGGGTGCTCCCTAATCTGTCACAGTAAAATTTGCCCCACCCTGGGATGAATAGAAATATGTGATATATTTCTTTGGTTTTTCTTTTGCATTTGATTCTAGATAGGTTAAATAGGTTACAGTTCAAATTTCATTTCATTCTGAGCAATTTTGACCAAGTTTCTGTCATTTCCTGATTTCACTAACTTGCAGATGGCACCATACAAATCTGGATTCTAGAGGTCAAATTGGAGAAATCTGACCATCTGGGTCTTCCCAAAACACCCCTAATTAGCTAACCCCAACTTTGCAGGTCATTTGGAGCTTCCTAGGCAGGACATTGAAGAGGGTTCTTTCTGATAGGTTATTGCAGGTGAATTCGTCCCACCCTGGAGCGAATATAAATCTGTAAGGAATTTCCAGACTATTATTTTTGCAGTGGGCTTTTGTTGACATATTTATGCTACTATGAAATTTTCAGGTTGATCCGAAGTAATTTCATTATCATTTTAATATTTTCATGCATTTACTGACAGTAGACCTTGGGAAATACATGCTTCATTCTGTCCGCAGGTGCTATTAATATTTTTTGTTTCTTTGAATGCAGGTTTCCGATAGCAGAGGAGCAGGAAAGAGCAAAGAATCATATATGCAAGTGGTGGTGAAATTTTGGTTTGCCCATCTTACATGTGGGCACGCGGAAGAAGGATTGTGATCCATGGATTTTGTGACAAGAAACACGTTTGACGCTCCTATCCCCTAAAAAGGAAGGAGACGTATTGTAACACATTTTGAAAAGTGTATCAATAAAGAGATTACGATATTTCATATTGCTTTTATCTTGTGTCAATTTGCATACGTCCTTTCTTGTTCTTTCTTGTGGCATATTCCTTTTTTTTCCGTATCCTCGTGCTTTTAGTGGCGATCACAGTGGGACCTCTGTCCCTTGATTTTTAAGATTAAAATTCTTATTAAAGTTGCTTGTTTTGTTGCTTACAGGTACCAAGTTTTCAAATGCTAGACTATTTTAGGAAGAAATTCAGAGACATCCGATTTAGGCAGAAAAGAGGTAGGGGTTTTAAACACCCTCTGTCAATTTTTTGTTTTCTATTTTTTGTTCTTTGATTTTTGCTTGCATAGGAGAGTTTAAATGCTTGCTTGTTTCAATTTTGCAACTTAAAAATAACCCCACACACCACGTGGTATTTTAAACACAAGGAGTTGGTCGTAAAACCCCAACCCTTGAGCAAGACCAACGGTGGATTTCATCATCACCTTGGCTTGAGATATGGCATCCATAACCCCGATCGCGACTGCTACTAGACGTAAATCCTGATGAAATCTGACCAAGTGTAGTTTGGGGTGATTCCCAGCGCATGAGGATAAGTCTTCTATGGTAGGTGTCATAAACAAAGAGATTCCCCTTCCATACCTCCTATGTTCCACGTATCATCTGCTCTCACGTACCTATAGTCTCCCTCACGTAAGGGCAGGTATATAGAGAGGTCGGTATATCGGTTCAGCAATGGTATATTGAAGGGGCAACCATTTTGGGAGTCGTAAGAGCCTTCATAATTGCATTTAAACGGTTTTCACAAAAGGCTTTCAAAACAACATCAAAATACACTAAACCAGATTTTAGGGCACCCTTTTAAATCTTTAAACTAGATAATCATTGCATTGATTGTGTGTTTTCTTTCTGTTTAAGTGTAGCGTAGAAAATCCTAAAAAAAGATAAAAATCTATTCATCTTTAGGAGCACATCACCATGGTTTTCACTCTTAGTTGAGCCCAATCACGGGCAAGCGTTGCAGAAAGTGCACCAAGGGGGACAAGACGCATCTGATATAGTCTTGAGGACTTAGCCATCCCGCCTTGGCGACAAGGCACCCAAGAGAGTCCCCATCATGCCATAACATAACAAGACTATAGAGGCACCTCTTTGAGGGGCACCCCCACTCAGCATAGGTCCTTTCAAGAGGAGAACCTACACGTAGATCTTAACCTAGATGGGAGACCTCCCGTAGAAACTCATTATGAGTGGCCTAGTTATGAAGTGTTAGAGCAACGAAGAGTCTACAAGGAGGGGCCACATGATTCCTTCATCCCTCCATTGCCCCGTATTACTGTTAGAGACACTAGGCAATATCCAGAGTATCAGGATCTCCAAGCAGGGCAAGACACTTCTACCCGCACCTTTTACCCAGACGAAAGAGAGTACGAGGAAGATCACTACATTCCTCAAGAGCAATACACAACATGGGAACGATGCATGTCTGCACCCGCAATGTATCAAGATCATTCATTAAGGCCAGAACCTCAAGTGAATGCCACTAACCTCGACAAAGGGAAGCAGCCCATAGGGATCTCGGATCACCATGATCGAGACAGACATGTAGGGGAGGCATCTAGGCTTCCTAAACAATAGACGGAAAAACAAATTGACTTGGCGATTTCCAAACATGCCACCCGCCAAGCGCAAATCTCACAGCTTAGGCAAGATCAAGAACAGTTAGAGCATCTTTGTCGACTTAACAAAGAGTGCATTCAGCGTCAGACGGCCGAATTGCTTCATAACAAGGTGCCTATGAAGGGTCCAATCCCTCGTGAACATAAAGAAGAAGTGTATGAGAGGAAGGACCCCTTGGTACGAGGGAGGTCCATGCGACCTTATCAAGCACTACCTCCAAGACCTCCTAGACCTGAGCAGGAGGTCACTCCTAGAAACAATGATGGGCACCCTCCGCGGGCACCCACCTATGCTTATAGAACTCGGTCAACCACTCCTCAAGAAGCCTATGAGGAGTATGAACAAGAAGAAGAGTGGGCTGAAATGCTCTATCAAGGCAGAGGGGGTGCTGGCCAGCTACCTCTCAATAGGCCTCGAGTTCCCCATAATCCACAACGGGAGCAAACTAAGGAGGAAGAAATTAAATCCCCTGATGCATATAAAGTGTTGTTAGAGCGCTTAGAATCTATGGAGATCAAGACTTCTGGGCCCCAAAAGCCTACTTTACACCAACTCCATATTCATCCTGTGCATCCGTCAGTGCCGGCACCTCCATACCCTGAACACTTTAAGCTGCCCTAGTTGGCACTCTTTAGAGGGGAGGAAGATGCCCAAGAGCATGTGACTCGATTCCTAAGCCAATGCTTTGGCATTCAAGACAACGATGCTTTGCTATTAAGAACATTTATAACCACATTCACAGGCCCTGCCTCGGATTGGTTTACTCAATTACCAAAGCACAGCATCTGTAACTTAGATTAGCTAGTGGACGCGTTCCTAGAACGTTTTGCTTTCAACACAAAGAAAAAGGCGTCACTAAGCGATCTAGCTAGCCTCAAGCAGTATGAGGAAGAATCTATGGCGGCATATGGGAACCAGTGGAGGACGTTGCTTTAAAAGCTACCCTTCCTCCCTCCTATGTCTGACTTGACCCAAATGTTCTCCAAAAGCTGCTTGAGATCAATCTTCGTGCTATTGCATCTGCAACAATATGACAGTTTAGAAGAAGCACTGGCGCAAGCCAAAATCATCGAGGAGATTAAGATACAGGATGGCAAGATCGCTAAACCTAAGAAGAAATAATGGATAAAGAACACTAAACCAGGGGCCACACAATCGAAACCTGTTGCGGTTAATCAGGTTGCCATCAACGTCCCTAAGCTGGCACAAGCAACACAGCCTCAAAAGGCTAACTATCAGGCGGTGCCTCCTAACAACAATGAGAGAGAAAACCAAAGGCAGGAGCAAAATCAGTAGCATCACCCTAGGCGACAATTTACTCCTTACACAGAGTCCAAGGATTCTCTGTTTGACCACTTGTTAGCGACGAACTTGATAAACCTTCCAGAGATTCAAACTATAGACCCCAATGCACCGAAGCCTAATGGGTATCGATAGGATTTGTATTGTCGATTCCATAGGCGTAAGGGACATGATATTAATGCATGTTGGAAGTTCAAAGGTTTGGTACAAGATCTCATTGACGATAAGACATTGGCAATGGACAACCCTGTAGCACCAAACAACCAACATATGGGAGTATTCAGAGACCCCTTGCCTGCCCATGAGGCACCGGAAAAACCTCTTCAAGTTAATGAGGTGCAACAGAATTGTCCTATGCAGGGATATGTAGGGATGATAAGCATAGTGACTAGGAACAAGAGATACCCAGGAGCTGCCCCCGCGACAGCCACAAGAGAGGTTCCATCAACGTCACAACCACAAAAACCCCCTACGCAACTGCCCTCGCCTAGACCGATGGCTACGATTCGGACTAGACTTACCCAAATTCTAAGGACCACGTCGGCTAGGCTCTCCATATATGAGCTAATTCAAAAATCAGCGCCCCATTGGGAAGCTCTAATGGAGATTTTAAAATCTATCGAGTTGCAGCCCCATGAAGTGAACTCTTTCAACAATTTTGTGGGGCATGTCAAACAATATACAGAACCAGTCATCACCTTTAGAGAGGATGAATTGAAATCAGTGACTGGTGATGTGGCGGATCCACCCCTGCACGTTATCGCATGGGTCAACAAGATTCCATATAAGAGAGTGTTGGTAGACACTGGCTCGTCCAGTAATATCATCACTACAGCAATGCTAAAACATTTGAAGTTGCCAGCATCTCACATTGTGGCCTCTACTTACACACTGCGAGCATTCAACGATGCAATCTGCTCGACAATTGGCACAATTTTCCTACACATCCAAGTGGGACAAAAGATGATTCATACATTGTGCCACATTTTGGAAGGCAAGATGGCTTATAATATCTTACTGGGGCGACCTTGGATCAGGGACATGAAGTGTGTCCCTTCAATAGCTCATCAGTGCCTGAAGTATACATTTGAAGGACAGGTGCATGTAGTCCCGGCAGACTTGGAGCCTTTCAAATACTGCAATATAGTGCAATTCATACCGCAATCGAACCTTCCCTCAACACATGTGGATTTTCAATTGAATCCATCTCAACAGGGTCCGATTCCACAGGCATCTCCAGTGATTAATCCATCGAGCCCTCAGCCGGGTCTTGTTGAGTGAATATTTTGCCCTGTAACAAAATGATCACGCAACTAGAGTCTCAGACATGAAACTCTTTCTTGCAAAGAAAATTTGTTATTTTTTATTTCTCCAAGGTTCTGGTGGAACAAACATTCATATGCATATAACCAGTTAAGAATTAACGCAAATAAATGAATGTATACTAGAATAACTTAACCCTGCAAGTAACTGTTAACAAGGGGCCTTTAATGATTCAAAGAATAACTTTGCAACCGTAATCTATTAAAATAACCAACCGTGTAAAAAACAAGAAAGAAAAACCTTTTTTCTTTTATGTTCTTGAAATTAATGAAACCCACCCGAAAATAAATTAGTGACCTCTTTTATCTTTTGGCTTAAAGAAAGATTTCAAATGAGAAAGTGCGTGGTATAAGCCACTTCATTTTAAGCTCCGTGCCTTTAACATGAGGTTCATTTTATAGTTAACTGGTTCATTTTATCTTTTATTTAATATTGTTCTGCTATTTCTATATTAGCTTTTGATGTTAGTAAAATTGAAAAAGTATTCTGGAATGCACCAGAATCCGAAATGCCAATCTTTGAATAAAAAATGTGAAAATAAAATTAGAACCTAAAACAGAAACGTTGCTTATGAGAATCAGCTGGAAAACTAAAAACAGGACGTTAATTTGGTTAGCAATCTCCTCCCTGCAAAACCCCAAGTTATGAGATGAAGCTCTAAAACAACCTGACCTAACAGACCTGCAATAAAACACAGTCGAATCAGATCAGATGCAAGACTCTAAGGAAATAAATAATTGCAACATTCTATCATTCACCTATCGTAACCCACATTATGGTGTAAATGAATAGATACAAGAAAGAATAATGCAAGGGAAAGATCCATAGAAATAACGAGTAGTCTTAGCCTTCAATCTCCTTTTGGTTTCACACACAAAAGTTACTCTTGCCAAATAAACTCCTTTTATTCCAAAAAAAATAATGCTTTTCTTCTTACAATTTCTAGCCCCTGTATCTACATTCACTTCTGCTTTTAAACTTTCTGTTGCGGCTCTTGGTTTCGCTCTATGACACTTCGTTTCATTTGCCATATCGCTTCGTTTCACCTTCCCCCTTCTTTGGTGTTTTGACCTTTTGCTCGAGCCTGAAACGCTTGGTCTTCTCTACTAACTGTAACTGTCGATCTGAAGCGTTATCATGACCCTCATGCCATTGTGCCACGTGTTCAACGCTTTTTTGCACATTCTGTAACGGCCCCATGTAAATCGTGACATTTTTATGCATGCAGATTTTCTCCTTTGCTTTCATCGCGAAAACGCGACATGTCGCGATATCGCGACATTTTCCTACCAGCAGCCTTGCCAATGCAACCTGTCATGAAATCTCGACGTTTTTCATCTCCGTACGCCTCGGTTGCTTCTTGTCGTGAAATCGTGACGCTTTTTCATTTGGAGCTATCTTGCGGCTTTCTGTCACGAAATCGTGACGCTTTTTCACTTGGTACGCCTTCGGCCGTAACCTGTCGCGAAATCATGATGTTTTTCACTTGGTACGCTTTTGGCCACAACCTGTCGTGAAATCGTGACGTTTTTCACTCCGTATGCTTTTGGCCGCAACCTATCACGAAATCGTGACATTTTTCTATTTTGTACCACTTTGCTGCAACCTGTCGCCAAACCGTGATGTTTTTCTGTGCTTTTCTGTTTCGGGCCATCTCACTGCAACCTGTCATGAAATTGCGATGCTTCTTTCGGGCTGTCCAGCTGCTTTACGTCGTAAAATCGTGACACTTTTTTGTTTCGGGCTGTCCAGCTGATTTATGTCACGAAATCGCGACGCTTTTCTCTTTCGGGCTATGCGGATGCAAACCTGTCGCGAAATCACGACGTTTTTCTCTTTCGTACCATCTGGCTGTTTGGAGCCGCGAAAATGCGACATGTCGCGATATCGCGACAGTTTTTCATTTTCGGCCGCGACGGAGCAACATGTCGCGATATCGTGACACTTTTTCATTTTCGGCCGCGACGGAGCAACATGTCGCGATATCGCGACACTTTTTCATTTTCGACCGTGACGGAGCAACATGTCGCGATATCGCGACACTTTTTCATTTTTGTGCAACTTTGCTTTTTTTCTTGATTTTTAGCATCTGGGTCACTTAGGTCTTCCTTGAAAGCATGCAAAAAGGTGGGCCCCCAATTTTGGGGTGTGTTGTGGATTAGCCACAAAAAATGGCGACTCTGTTGTCAAATGCTCTAGAGCATTTTGGTGAGAACCCAACATGGAATATACAAGCTTAGATACAGGCGTCAACACATAAAAGATAAACAAATACCGACAGATCAGAAGTACATGAAACATCAGAATCATTAGTATTAGCTCGGTGTGTGCTATTTGCTTTCATTCTATATCGCTTGAACTTGATCAACATTCCATTGTCAGTTTTACATGCATGCATATGTGAGACTGTGAATGATTTGTGTAACCTAATAAATATGCTTAGAGATTTTGCTTTTATAAATGCATAGACCTTCTAATATCATACACAAACATTCAAGATTATCAAACCCTCTTAGGATCAACCATATGTATAATGAATTATTTATTAGATCCCAAAGTTGGTTATGAGCCACTACTATCTTGAACCCATGTGTAAGTGAAAGTGAAATCAGAGCTTTGGGAAATCATACTCCCAACCTAATCGAGATGAGAGTTTAACCCTATTCTTACTACTCTGATTTGGAATTCATTACCTCACTTTGAGAAAAATAATTTAACCAATTATGGAAGAAATGGTCATGCTAGTCTAACCCTTTGAACAGTCAGTGGTCTTGTTTTTTAGACAAGACATGCTGCCATGCATGGGCATACTTAACCCCATAATCCAAGATTTATCTTCATTTCTTTGGACCTTGGGGATGACTACCCATCCTTTGCAGAGGACAAGTAGTACGATCCTTCCAATCCAAGCTTTATCATGAAATGAGACATAAGAGCTTTGGGGAATCAGATTCTCAACCTAGATGAGATGAGAATTATGCCCTATCCTTACTACTCCATGTAGGTCAAATCAATGCTTTGGGGAGTTGGATCCTCAACCTAAGTTCGATGAGGATTTAACCCTATCCTTACTACTCTGATTTTAGGCTTTAAGCTTAATGGAAGTGGTAAAAACCACTATTTTAAGGATCATGTTGCATAATAGGATAGACATGAAATACTTCTTTCGCCTGACCTTTTCTTCCAAGCAAGGTTTTGATCATTTTTCTCAAGATCCTTTTTAATGTGTATAAAATGTGCTTGGTTCTAGATATCTCGGGGCTCAGTTTCCAACCTTAGGAATTTTTTCTTATTTGTGTTGTAGCATAACCCTAAGAGGATTTGACACACTTTAATGATTTGTATCTGAAATGCATATGCAACTAAGATGGCATGTATATGCAAAGTGAGATGTAATATGAATGCATTGCCCTTTGAATTGCAGATAAAGTATTGTCCTAATTTGTAAAACTGACTACTTCATGCATCACAAGCTTCAAACGATATTATTTAACTGTTTGTGTTACATGCGGAGCTTTTACAACATAATTCCAATGTTTCATATTTTCCTAATCTTAGGCATGAGTTAACATCTCAAATTTTTATTCAATTTTTTTTTTTTTTTTTTTTTAAGGAAATAAATGATGTCAAATAAACACACCACCTGAACGTCAAATCTGCACACACAACAGAAACAAAGCACGACATTATTACATGTAATACAAAAACTTAAACATGTCAAACAAACACACAACTTAAACATCAAATCTGCACACACAAAAGAAACAAAGCATGGCATAATTACATATAATACAAAACCCAGCCGCTTCAGGCCTGGAAATAGTGTTTCAAGTGCAACCCATTGACAGGTAATGCCAAATCCTTTCCATCCAAGGTTTTTAGTCTAAAACTATTTTCCCCTAGGACTTCTAAAATCTGGTAAGGACCCAACCATAAATAGTCAAACTTATCATGATCCCCTTTCTTCTCATGTCTTTTATCCCATAACAACACTAGATCTGATATTTTAAAATCCTTGGCTCTAGACTTTTTGTCGAACCATATTTTTACTACATCCTGGTGTTTATTGAAATGAAGCATAGCCTCATCCCTTTTTTCATCTAGATGCATTAATTGTGTTAGTCTAGACTCAAGTTTATCATCAGTTTCGAAGTAATCTTTCATGAAATGGAGTGTTTGTAACTTGAGATTTGTAGGAAAAATGGGATCTTGTCCATAAACCAGATGGTAAGGAGATGTTCCTATGGATTCTTTGATTTTAATTCTGTCAGCCCAAAGAGCCAACTTAAGTTTGTTATGCCAATCTCTAGGATTTCTTTCCAACAATTTTTTTATGACGCATAACAAATTCTTGTTAGAAGATTTAGCCAATCCATTACCTTGCGGATAATAATTGGAAGAGAATTTTAAACTCACACTGTTGTCAAATGCCCAATTAGCAAATTCCAAAGAGGAAAAAGCTGAACCATTATCACTTACAATGGAGTTAGGCATTCCAAACCGAGTGACAATATTATCCTCTAAGAATTTAATAACAACCTCCGAAGTAGCATTCTTTGTGGGGATAGCTTCCATCCACCTTGTGCAATAATCCGTAGCCATCAGAATGTACTTGTGGGAATTGGATGAATTGGGACTGATAATCCCAACAAAATCTAGGCCCCACTACGCAAAAGGTCTAGACTCAATTACAGATTGTAATGGCATGGAAGCACCCCTGTCTCTATTGGCTGTAGTTTGACATGTATGACATGACCTCACATGAGTATGGGCATCTTTGAACAATCGAGGCCAATAATAACCGGCTCTAAGGATTTGATGGGCTGTGGCATTAGCGGACCCATGTCCCGTCCCATGTTTACCATGAAATTCCTCGAGTATTTGCACTGCTTCTTTTTGATCGACACAACGAAGGTAAATACCTTCATGGTTCTTCTTGTATAACGTGTCGGATCTAATTAGGAAATTAGCAGATTTCAAGCGCAAGGCTCTTCGTTGAGTAGAATTCAAATGTGGTGGACATTTACCATTTAGCAAAAAATACACAACATCTGCATACCACTCATCTTTGGTTATATCTGCGACTTCATAATGTTGACATGAAATTGCGAGATCCTTTTCTGCTATAGCCTTAACCAACCCTTGTCCCCACACTATCTTCATGGATTGAATCTCAAGATCAAACTCTTGCAAAGTTGAAATCCACTTGCCTCGTCTTTCACCTAATTCATTTTGTATAAACATGGCTTTGACTGCAGGATCCGGGACTATAGCAAACACCCTATTGTGGACTATATAATGCCTGAATTTTTTAACGGTCTTAACCAGAGCATACATTTGCTTGTCCAAGATGGAGTATCTCAGTTTTGCATATTTGAGAGGACTACTCAGGAAGGCAATAGGATTTTCAATGTTGCCTTCACTCTTCTGAGTTAAAACACTCGCAAAGGAGTGATCTGAAGCGAATGTGTAAATATAGAAAGGCTTCGTATAATCGGGACTCACTAAAACCGGGGCTTTAGAAATCGCGTCCTTGATATTTTTGAAAGCATCTCTATTTTCATCTGTCCACTTGATTTGGACCTCTTTCTTTAACATGTCGTTCAAAGGCTTTGCTATTTCTGCAAAATCTGCAATAAATTTTCTGACGAAATTGATCTTCCCAAAAAATGATCTCAACCCCTTTTTGCTGTTGGGACAAGGAATCTGTTGTATGGCCTCTATTATTTTAGGGTCAATGGAAATTCCATCCTTAGATATTACATGTCCCAATAATTTTCCTTCCGTTACCCCAAAAATGCACTTCTTTGGGTTGAGTGAAATGCCATGTTCCCTGCATCTTTGAAAGACTTTCTTTAGATCCCTGACGTGGTTTTCCCTATTCTTAGAAAAGACAGGAATGTCATCTACATAGATGATAATGCACTTACCTATAATCCCCTTAAAATCAAAGTCCATAACTCGTTGGAATGTGGCACCTGCGTTCAATAGTCCGAAAGGCATTCTCCTGTATGCAAAGGTGCCCCACTTTGTGGTGAAGGCAGTTTTCATCCTATCACTAGGATGGATAAGGACCTGATTATATCCTGAATAACCATCCAGGAATGACATGATCTCCAACCCATTTACCTTTTGAAGTATTTCATCAATGGTGGGTAAAGGGTAATTGTCCTTTTGCGAGGCTTTATTAATATTTCTAAAATCGATACATAACCTTATTTCTCCACTCTTTTTTCTCACGGGGACCAGGTTAGCAACCCATGTGGAATGCCTAACAGGAAAGATGATTTTAGCTTCTAGCAGTCGCTTTACCTCTTTCTCTATCAAGGGTTCTAATAATGGATTGACTGGCCTTTGTCTTTGCCTGAAGGGTTTGGAGTCTGGCTTCAAAGGAATCGTATGCGTTATGACATTCTGATCATAAGTTTTCAGCTCCTTATAACTCCAGGCTATGCAATCTATGTATTCTTTTAATGTATTGGCAATGGAATCCTTCTCCTATTTTGTACATGCTTTTGCAATGAATACTTCTCGAGGGTTTTTTGCACTTCCAATATTAACCAAGTCACAGGCTTCTCTGGGAGGTGGAACCTTTCTACCTTCTTTTGGTTGGTATCCGATATCGAAAGTTTTTTCTAATGAAGCCATCTCATTTGGCATCTTATTACATTTTCCAACAATATTTTCTTCCAAATCTGCATCTTCTAGATCCCTCTCGTCTTCATCTATAACCTACTTTTCAAATATACCAGAATTAGTGACAAAATGGAATATGTGCCTGTCACTATCAAACACTTGGAAATTCATGACATTATCTGGTATTGAGGGACAAGGGACCAGTTCTATGGAGAATTTCTTGCATTTCTTGTGCTCCACTGGTTTCAACATACTCGCAGCTATGGCTAGAGAGTCTGCCAGACGATTGCCTTTTCTAGAGATCAGAGATATGTTAAAAGCATCAAACTCGTCTATTAAATCTCTAACCCTGGTTCGGTAAAGTCTGAGCCGCTTGTTCTTACATACGTATTGTCCCTTCACTTGTTTTACCACTAGTTTTGAATCACCAAGGACCTTGATACACTTAACTTTCTTTCGAAGGGCCAATTGAAGTCCAAGAATCAAGGCCTCATATTCTGCCATATTGTTGGTGGCAGGGAACTGTAATCTATATGCAGCGAACATAGGCTCTCTGTCTGAACATGACAATTCAATACCGGCTCCTGCCCCTTGTCTGGACCTGGATCCATCAAATCTTAAAGTCCAAATGTCCTGATGTCCTTCAGTAATGTTGCATCCAATCCTTTCATTTTGGGAATTTTCAGGTGTTTCTATGTCCAAACAATATGCTCCTAATTCAGCTTCAATGTATTGGATCTCATTTGGTTTGTTGTATTCCGTGATCATCTCCTTGAGCCTAGGTTCACTATCAATCCAAATTTTGTTGGCCACTCCCCTCCAAGGCAACCACATATGTGAAGAATCTGTCACAATGTAACCGTTTAGGTTTTTACTCCAATCTCTTCCCAACACCATGCCATATTTGATAGGAATGTCGAGCACCAATATGTCTATGTGATGTTGAACCCTAGGTTCTGAATTGACTTGAATAAGAACATCACCCAATTCTCCCACTGCCTCCATGGTTGATCTATCCAGCTGCACCACCCTGCTTCTAGAAGGTTTTGGTGTAAGTCCCAATTTTTGATAGATTTCTAGGGGCATAATGGTAGCCGAGGCCCCTGAATCTATTAAGCAATTGTGCAGATTTTTACCTGCAATTCTAATGGTTATCAGAAAAGGAGGTATATCTCATTTTTCCTTTTTCAAAACCAATCGGGACTCAACACTTTTAGCTTCATGAACTTGGGTAGGTGGATCTAAACTTTCTGGTGGACTTACTTCTTGGCCTAATAATCGGGACATATCATACATTGAGACATTGGCCTTAGTTTTCTTCATGTCTTCTACCAAGTCATAAGTGGGTTTTTCTGAATTGGACATGTTTTGCACCATCTTAGACTTTTCCACCAAGGATGGAGGAGAGGGATTGACATCTCCTTTAAAATCATGAGGGAGTAATTGGTTGTTTGGAGGAGTAGAGGAAGTTTTGGGTTCCTTAGAACTCCTAGTGTAATATTTATGATTTCCTTTCCCAAAATGTTTGTTGGCATGAACTTCCAATGTTTCTTCATCTTCGTTTCCAAATAATTCCACATCCTCCTCTTCTTCACTTTCTTGGGAATGTATAACCTCAGTCAGTATAGACTCATGCTTCCCGTGGCCACAGTGCAGGCAATCGTTGTCACAAGGTCCTGATTCTCCAAAATCTTTCGAGACATCTGCCTGATTGGCTATGGGATTGGGTACTCGCCCATTATTTGGCTGCGTGTTGTATGTTCCTTTTCCTCTATGGATATGAGGTCGATTATGACCCATGGCTTGGTCAACCTTTTTATTGACATTTCCCACCGTAACCAAAACTTTGGCCAAGGTTTCCTTCATGTTTTCTATGGCAAATTCGGACCCTTGTGGTTGGGGCACGGTAATTTCGGGTCCAGTTGTGTTTGCTACATTAGCCACCTCTGGAATAGGTACAATGGCTTGGGTCTAGGCAATTGGATTCCATCCTGGATTCACACTTTGAATCGGAGTGATTTTTGGATAAGTCATTGGGCTTGGCGTGCTAATCGGAGCAAACCCCGGCATGGTCAACAAATTACTGCCCATGCCGAACCCAAGCAAACCCATAGGGCTATTTTGAATTAATCCCTGCGTTTGAATAGAGGCATTAGGATAACTTGGAAATGACGCCACTTGGGTGGGTGTTTGGAAATTGTTCATCATAGGAACCTGTGGTGCCATTAACTGGTTCATCATGGCGAATTGATTGTATGGACCGTATTGTCCCATCCCGATCAATTGAGACAATCCTGCTCCCGATAAGTTCATTTGTTGTTCGAGAGTCATTGTCTCTGCATAGGCTAAAGGAAGCGTCGTAACCTGAGGATTCCTTCTAGTCAACAAAGATGTTAAAGGATCTAAGGCTCCGAAATATAATTGCAAGGCGACCACAGGATCTACCGCAAAGTGACGAGTCAGATTCATGTATAGTTTTTGGAACCTCTGATTGAATGTTCGTATGGGCTCATTGGGTAATATTTTGCATGATACGAAAAAATTGTAAATTATGGAGGGATCCAATAACATTCTAAATTGGCTAATGAAGGCGGTTTCTAATTGGGCCCATGAAGTGATGGACCCTGCTGGAAGATTCCTATACCATTCATTGGCCGTGTTGTCTAGACTAGCAGGGAAAACTCGGCAAGCAACATCCTCGTGAGTAACCCCTTGCCTAAACATGTAATCCTTGTAGATTTGGACATGATCTTCGGCTGTTGTGGGACCATCGTGCATGAATTTGGGTAATCCCCTTTCAATTTTTCTAGGCAAGTCATGGACTGCCCTAGGAATATCCAAGGGGGAACTTTGTGCACCATACCAAAGGGCAGGTGGCTATTGTTGTTGTTGTTGGGCCATGTTGTTCAAAGGTGTTAACCCTATGGGAACAATGGGAACGCTTGGAACTATGGAGACAGATACACCTTGTGTTGCTGTCGCACTTGAAATTAAGGGCTCAAGCCCGCTAGACGTACTTGAGTCTAAAGAAATCCCTAAATCAAGTATACTGGGTGGTATCTCGATCTCTAATGTTTTGTTTTTTGGCTTCCTAGCAGTGGGAGAAAGGATTTGGAAAATAGTTTCCCCTATGGTCTTGGACCTAGTAGCTATGTACTCAGGTTGGGCCAGCTTGAAAACTCTAGAACTCTAAAAGACTTCTCTCAACTTACTTGCAAAATAAAGTATCTAAATGTTATACCTGCAAGCACAATAGGTGGAAACAAAACTACCCACGTTAATCGTTAGAACAGATCATAATCACAAAGCAATAAATAAGGCCCTCCTTCTAGCGCCAAAATGTTGAGTGAATATTTTTCCCTATAACAAAATGATCACGCAACTAGAGTCTCAGACATGAAACTCTTTCTTGCAAAGAAAATTTGTTATTTTTTATTTCTCCAAGGTTCTGGTGGAACAAACATTCATATGCATATAACCATAATTAACGCAAATAAATGAATGTATACTAGAATAACTTAACCCTGCAAGTAACTGTTAACAAAGGGCCTTTAATGATTCACAGCAAACCTTGTAACCCTAATCTGTTAAAATAACCAACCGTGTAAAAAAAAACAAGAAAGAAAAAACCTTTTTTCTTTTATGCTCTTGAAATTAATGAAGTCCACCCTAAAATAAGTTAGTGACCTCATTTATCTTTTGATTTAAAAAAGATTTCAAATGAGAAAATGCGTGGTATACACCACTTCATTTTAAGCTCCGTGCCTTTAACATGAGGTTCATTTTAATGGTTAACGGGTTCGTTTTATCTTTTATTTAACACTGTTCTGCTACTTCTAAATTAGCTTTTGGTGTTAGTAAAATTAGCAAACGTATTCTGGAATGCACCGGAATCCAAAATGTCGATCTTTGAATAAGATTAAAATTAAAATAAAATTAGAACCTAAAATAGAAATGTTGCTTATGAGAATCAGCTGGAAAACTAAAAACAGGATGTTAATTTGGTTAGCAATCTCCTCCCTGCAAAACCCCAAGTTATGAGATGAAGCTCTAAAACAACCTGACCTAACATACCTGCAATAAAACACAATCGAATCAGATTAGATGCAAGACTCTAAGGAAATAAATAATTGCAACATTCTATCATTCACCTATCGTAACCCACATTATGGTGTAGACGAATAGATACAAGAAAGAATAATGCAAGGGAAAAATCTATAGAAATAATAGTAGTCTTAGCCTTCAATCTCCTTTTGGTTTCACACACAAAAGTTACTCTTGCCAAATAAACTCCTTTTATTCCAAAAAAAATAATGCTTTTCTTCTTACAATTTCCAGCCTCTGTATCTACATTCACTTTTGCTTTTAAACTTTCTATTGCGGCTCTTGGTTTCACTCTATGATGCTTCGTTTCATTTCCCAGATCGCTTCGTTTCACCTTCCCCCTTCTTTGGTGTTTTGACCTTTTGCTCGAGCCTGAAACGCTTGGTCTTCTCTGCTAACTATAACTGTCGATCTAAAGTGTTATCATGACCCTCATGCCATTGTGCCACATGTTTAGCGCTTTTCTGCACGTTCTGTAATGGCCCCATGTAAATCATGACATTTTTATGCATGCAGCTTTGCTCCTTTGCTTTCACCATGAAAACATGACATGTCGCGACAGCTTTGCTCCTTTGCTTTCACCATGAAAACATGACATGTCGCGATATCGCGACATTTTCCTGCCAGTAGCCTTGCCAATGCAACCTGTTGTAAAATTGCGACGTTTTTCATCTTCATACGCCTCGGCTGCTTCCTATCGCGAAATCGTGACGCTTTTTCATTCGGAGCTATCTTGCGGCTTTCTGTCGTGAAATCGCGACGCTTTTTTACTTGGTATGTCTTCGGCTGCAACCTGTCGCGAAATCGCGACGTTTTTCACTTGGTACGCTTTTGGCCGCAACCTGTCATGAAATCGTGACGTTTTTCACTTGGTATGCTTTTGGTCGCAACCTGTCATGAAATCGCGACGCTTTTCTGTTTCGTACCACTTTGCTACAACCTATCACGAAATCGTGACGCTTTTCTGTTTCGGGCCATCTCGTCGCAACCTGTCGCGAAATCGCGACGCTTTTCTCTTTTGGGCTGTCTAGCTGCTTTATGTCGCGAAATCGCGACACCTTTTCATTTCGGGTTGTCCAGCTGATTTATTTTGCGAAACCATGATGCTTTTCTCTTTCGGGCTATGCGGATGCAAACCTGTCGCGAAATCGCGATGTTTTTCTCTTTCGTACCATCTGGCTGTTTGGAGCCGTGAAAATGCGACATGTCGCGATATCGCGACAGTTTTTCGTTTTCAGCCGCAACGGAGCAACATGTCGCGATATCGTGACACTTTTTCATTTTCGGCCGCGATTAAGCAACATGTCGCGATATCTCGACACTTTTTCATTTTCGATCGCGACGGAGCAACATGTCGCGATATCGCGACACTTTTTCATTTTTGTGCAACTTTGCTCTTTTTCTTTGATTTTTTTAGCATCTGGGTCACTGTTTTCTTCTTTGAAAGCATGCAAAAAGGTGGGCCCCCAATTTTGGGGTGTGTTGTGGATTAGCCACAACAGGTCCATCTTCGTCCGCTAGTCCTTCAACAACAATGCCACCTACGGTGGCCACATCCAAGGACAAGGGAAAGAAACCCATAGAAGAGGAGCCACCTCTCATCTCAACCATCTCGACAGAAGAGATGCCTAGTAGAATGGAAGTCGAGATGCCTAGTTTGCCCCACATGGAGTGGACTCAGGAAGGACTCCCATTCGCTCCCCCTCAACCGCCAACGATCACCATTGAAATGGCCAGCACGGGCCTGGGAGAGTATCTAGTGAGGAACATTGTAGCAACGTCCACGCTTGAGTCCATGCAGGTGAAAGCACGAGATTCTGGACGAAGGAAACACTAATTGCGATGTATTCAAAATCAAACACGCTTAAGTCCTAGAAATGTAGAATGCATGAAATGAAAGAGACGCATTGAAATGAGATACAAGAAAATGGAGAAATCACAGCCCTTTTATTTAACTCTCTTGATCTCGGTTACAAAGACGCCTCCTCCCTTTTCAGGGGCTAGGAGCGTTAAATGAATTTGGTTACAATCAAGACTTAATGTTCCTCCTTCCGCGTGCCCACATTTGAAATGGGCGGGCCAAGACGTTGCCACCACTGGTGTTGATGAGTCCTTAACCTTTGCTGCTCCTCCTACGATCAAAGAAACAACAAAGATGTTAGTAGCACTTGCTGCAAATAAGAAACGTTTGTTCTCTAAAATTAATGAAAGATGCATGTAAAAGATTAGCCAAATCGATAGACAAAATGACTCTAAATGACCTGCAAACTCGACAGAGACCAGAAAACATTACCAGAAGGCCACTGCCATCGAAACAGATCGGCCAATTCGCACTCAACTGCAATTCGTCCCTGGTCAGGACGAATTCGACTGTAATTCGTCCTCGGGTAGGATGAATCCGACTGTAATTCGTCCTCGGGTAGGACGAATTCGACTGTGTTAAAATGCCGAGTTGATGCCGCTCAAATGTCACACCTCGGGATCTCCAAATGACCTGCAAATAGAGGGGTTAGCTAATTGGGGGCATTTTGGGATGACCTAGATGGTCGGATTCTCCCAATTTGACCTCCATCAACGGGAATTTGGCGTCGCTACCTGCAAGTTAGTGGGATAACAAAAGCGACGAGAACATGATGAAATCTGATTAAAACATTATGGAATCGAACATATGAACTATCTAGACAACATAAAATGAAATGAAAGATGAACAAATGACAAAAGAACCAATTAGAATGAAACTTAAAAGGTGCGGGGCGCCCAAGTGGGCCGCCCACCGTTGGAACTTGATTTTGGCACCAATCCACTTGGGATGGGCCCAAAATCTCTTAGGATGGGGTTGTCAACAAATTGGTGGATTAAAGTGGCCAAATGTCGGGTTTTTGGGTCCGAATTCACACTTCCAATAGCCACCCAATAACCTCTTTTGCGAAAGAGATTAAGGATGTGGAAAATGCAAATCAAAAGGGGTAAAGGCGTGGTATCAAATCGGCAGCACTTCGTTGCTTGAAAATGCTTCCTCCTTCCTTCCTTTGGGTGGGAAAAGTCCACCATTTTATAGACCCAGGGGGTCTCTTTGGAGAGACATGCATAAGCGCCATGTGGTGGCCATAGGTGCCATGTGGCGGTCATGTCTTCTCATGAGAGAGGAAAGTCCTCCATGACTTGGGCTTTCATGAATGCCCTTGTGACAGTCCTCTAACGGCCCATCTGCCCACCTACACGCGCGTGCGAAGCAAGAGTCATCAATTGACTATCTTTGGCTGCCACTTGGTGCCATTCTTCTTTTTGCCCGTTAAACCTGGAATTCGTCCTGACCAAAGACGAATTAAGAATTCGTCCCTGGGTGAGACGAATCCAAGTTTGAATTCGTCCCTGGGTGAGACGAATACTGAGCAAAGTGCTTGAATGTGCCAAATTGCCTTTTGACCTTACAAAATTGCTATAAAAGTGGTTAGGACCACTGTTTGACCTCTGAGGGCTGCCCTGGGGGCTGTGTGTGTGTCAAAGCGATCAGTGTTTGCAGTCACATAATCGGATTGGTGCTGTTTTGGTGTCTACAGATGCCCCTTTTTGGGATGCGCTGTGCATGGCGCAGCGTCGAGCAAAAATAGATAACCAAAGCACTAATGATTAGGGTTTCTTGGTAACCTAACCAACTTTTGATGCCCCAAGTATGGAAAGGGCATGCATTCTTGAATCCTTGCTTCTGACGAGCGAAGGAATTTGATTTCAAGTATTAACCTATTTTGGTGAGGTGTGACTTGAGCTTGGACATTGATCAGTCATGAATAGGCAAAGGGCGCAACCTTTTGTCCACGGGGGAAACCTTGTGTTCATGATTCACGAAATGCCAAGTGTTTGATCAATTTGTGATTATTGCTTGTTTACTGCCCCAAGCAAGAGCGTGATTGTCTTTGTCAATGATTCTTTGAATGCATGTCATTGCCTTGATTGGGTGTGTGTTTGTTGATTGGTGACTAAGTGTGACTACCCCCTCAAGCGACGAATCGATGAGGGAATGACCTTCGTGAGAAAAGCGACGAGTCGCTTGACCCAAGATGACTTGTGCAAGGGTGCCTTTAGATGGTTTATCGTTAAGCATGTGCAATTTTTCCAACATTTAGACCTATTTTTGGTGGGTGTTAACCCTTTTTGCGACGTTGTTTGGAGCTGAAATTGGCAAAAATCCGTCTTCCCATGGAGCGGTCCGGCTAAGATAGCCTTCTTGGGGAGTAGGATAATGACAATTTGTGACCCCAACGTCTATTTTGTATGCCCGGGATGTCAAGTGCAACAAGCACTCTCATCGGGCAAATTTATTATCCGTTTTAGTGCATTTTTGTCCAATTTTTGATGTTTTTGAAGTTTTTGGCCTGAATTCGTCCCGGGGTGGGACGAATTCCAGCTTTAGAATTCGTCCCTGGGTGGGACGAGCGCTAACCAGAGCGCTCGTCCCAGGGAAGGACGAATTGAAGCTCAAAAGGCCTATTTAAGGGCCAAAACTTGAGTTTGGGCTCATTTGCATCTAATTTTTCTTGCGATTTGGAGCTCTGGGAGGAGGAGGTTAATTACGCGAAGCGAAGCGCTGCCGGATTTTCCCTCCCATCATGAGTACACAAACCGGATCGAGCGGCGGAGCCGAAGCGAGACCAGTAAGTGCTCCCTAGAGTTTATTTTTGTTTAAAATTGCAATTGTTTTATTTGATTATTTTTGTGATGATGTTTTTCAAAAATTTTAAAACTTAAACCCTGAAACTGAATTGAAGACAACTAAGACTTAGTGTACAACTAAACGTAGCGTAAAACCTAGGTAAAGAATTTTTATTTCAACTAAACCCTAGGATAACAGAACTTGAACCCTAAGACTTAATGTTTGTATTTTTGAATTTTGTTTTGTTTTTAAATTAATCAGTTAGGATTAGAAACCCTAGACTAAAAATTTAATTTTTGTTGAATTTTTTTGTTTTGCTTTTGAATTAATCAGTTAGGATTAGAAACCCTAGACTGAAAAATTAATTGAATTTTTTGAATTTTTGTTTTTAAATTAATCAGTTAGAATTAGAAACCCTAGAACTGAAAATTTATTTTTTGTCTTAATTTTTGTTTGTTTTTGTTTTAAATTAATCAGTTATGTTTTGTTGTACAGTTCTTTTCCATGATTTTAATTTTCTTTTTTTTGAATTGTTTTCTTTTGCAGGTTGTTAGGAGCCGGTACCGTGTATCCATTGCTTTTGCTGAAGCGCGTGGGGCACTGACTGAGGCTGACTGGGAGTGGCTTGATGCCCTTGGGCTCAAGCAGGTGGCTCGTCTAGAGCCAGTGGTCGTGGATCAGGCCTATTTGATGGCCCTGATCAATCTCTGGGATCCGCGGACCAACACCTTCCATCTCTCGACAGGGGAGATGACTGTTACCTTGGAGGATATCTATCGGCTTCTATGGATTTTGATAGATGGATTGCCCATCGAGACATCGTCGCGTGATCAGCGGACAACCGTATGCGACGAGATGCTTTGGCCATGGGGAGCGTTTGGGCGTAGAGAGCCTAGTGGAGACGGCCGAGATTGACTGTCAAGTTGGTGGGATTTTTTTTCGATGGTGGCAGGAGAGGGGGGTGTTGGGAGTGAGGCACGCATTCCTTATGGGCCTCATTTCCAACATGCTATTACCTGACTCGTCAGGTGCGAGGTTCCCATGGAACCTGTTGGATTTGGTTTGGCAGTTGGTAGAGTGCCCGATAGAGGCACCACTTATCTTGAGATGGGGACAGACATTGTTGGCACAGCTCTATGGGGAGCTGTATGAGGTCCACTGTCGATGGCGAAAGGGGATCAGTTGCAGTTATCTGCTGCAGTGTTGGGGTTGGCAGCACATAGCAGTTGAGAGGCCAACCGGGTTACCATGGATGACTCGGGCGGTGATGGAGGATAAGGAGATAGGGTATGCAGTTTTGTGGCGGCGGTCCGGAGAGCAGGGACAGAGTCGACGTTGGGCAGGTGTCGTAGGGCACTATGCCGATACCTTCTCTCGGCTCACTCTCGGGGAGGTGGTTTGGCATCCTTATCGAGACTGTCCAGCCTGGCCGAAGGTTGGAGAGTGGCTCCGACGGGTACGCAGAGAGCGGTGGTTGATTGGGCGGCATGGGACCGAGCATGAGTTCTTCTCGTACAACCGGGTTACATGATAGTTTGGGGTGCGCCAGGGGTTTCCTGGTGAGCCCGTGGTCTATCGACATTGGGGGATGAGAGGACTCTAGACCGACCAGTCATCATGCCATTGGGCGAGGATTCGGATGCGATGATCGACGTCCCGGACGTGGATGACGTCGGGACTACTATAGAGTATGACCAGTGGTGGGTACTACGACGATGGCGGGGAGAGGGGCCACTGGGAGGCCATAGCGGTAGCGATGGGCGGGGAGGGTGCTGAGGCACCAGGGGATGATTGGGGAGCTCCTTTGGAGGACATGGTGGAGGTGGAGGGTGTTGATGCGGATTTGGGGGCTCCGATCAGGAGATGAGGACATGGAGAGGGGAGCCAGAGCAGGTCTATTCCAGAGAGTCCCATGCCTCAGGATATGGAGGAGATGGAGTCCAGGGTACGCGCTGAGAATGCACGATTGACAGAGCTACTATGAATGCGAGATCAGGAGCTGGGGATGCGGGGAGGGGCGCTAGGAGAGGGATCTCTTACAGGCTTAGCTAGCAGAGCAGGATAGGGTTTTGGCGCAACGCGATGATGCATTGGCCTACTATCGCGAGAGGCGGAGTGGTGCCGACATCAGATGGATTTGGAGGGGAGATCATCCACCTCGGTGGGCGGCTACCTGAGCCTTCGGGAGGTGGATCTTCGTGCCGAACGAGGGACAGTGTTACTGAGCAGTCAACATCATCTCGTCGCAGGCGATTGGATGAGGGAGGCGATAGTAGGCGTGATGTTGGGGCTAGCAGTAGCCGCCCTGCAGGGTCCCATAGGACCCACACCATGGGGGGTAGTTCCCGTCGCACCGATCCTGCGTGATCATGGTGGCCGACGCCTTAGGCTGGGTGGTTTTGTTATGTGATTGCGGGGTCAGAGGACCAATTTTGTAGCCTACGGGCATTTTTTTTGATGATATATATATATATACCGGCTTTATTTTGTTGATGCATATGTGATGATTTGATCTTATGTATGATGGTTGATGAATATGGATGTATGCATGTTAATTTATTTTGATGGATGCATATGTTATGTTGAGTGCAAGTGTTTTTGATTTATATGTGATATGCAAGAATGAAGTGGATGAATGGAATTTGTGATGTTTGGTTAGGGCACCATAGACTGTTTAGGACTTTGTTTATTTTGTTTTTAAGCCATTGCTGTAATGCATGACTTTGTATGTATACATGTGGTTTTTCTTTTTTTGTATTTTCTGATGGTATTGCAAAGATGAAAAGTAGCGCAGTTGGTTTAGAAATGTAGCTAAGGTTTTCTGAGACTCAGACGGTTTTAACTCACTAGCCACGATTGTACTTTGTCTTACAAGACTTTTGAACAAGGTATGAATCGGACTTGTTTTTGACCAAGTTATTTCACATCCCTGTGTGTGCAATTGAGTTCATTTATGTGGTATTTATTAGGATACCGCCAATGCCAGATGGGCTTTCAACCGAACCTGTACTAAGGATCACCTAGTTAGCTCCACTAACTCCTTTATTGTACTTAGATTAATCTACGGTGTTTTCTAGGATACCATAAGCTAGCTCATCCACATGCAAACATTGATCTGTACACAAGTTAATGTGACAGATATATCGTCATGCGGGAGGTTTACCGCCAGTGACCAATAGGTTGTCAACCAAACTGGTACTGAGGCTTACCTCATGACCTGTCGAAATGCTGAGAGTTCCAGGGATTCAAGTTCGACTCCCTTTTTTTCTTCAATTGTATTGGGATACTTGCTCAATTGTAGTGATAAAAATCACTGTTTATTTTTATATATTTTTCTTTCGAGCAAGGGATTTGGATTTTAGTGATAAGAGTCACTATTGTAAGTGCTTTTGATGTGTGCACTGTTGGATGTCAAATTTTGGAGTTTTTGACGTTTGCAAATTTTTTTGATGTTTTGCAACTATAGAGAAATTTGGGATTCTTGGGGAATTGGGTAGGGAGGATGCTTGTCCTTTTGCCAACTCTCAGCATTCCTTGGGTCATTTACACGGGGGATAAGCAAGATAACCGTTTCGCTTATGGTGACCTAGATTACTATGCAGGTTTCATCTTTCGTTCGTACAACTTAGGAATTGTTTTATGTGTTTTAGCTTGTGATAGGATGTTACGTAACAAGGCGTATTTCAAGTAGAACTCTACCTTCGTAAAATCTCTCTGACTTGGTACAGTACGTGGCTAGAAAGTAAAATGACGACTGAAAGACGAAAACTCTTGATACATTATAAGACCACTGACTCTATTATGGTAAACAACAATAAATGGCGTTTGTTTGTTTGTTTATGTAAGATGGAAAATTATGGAACAAGATGGACTAGCAGAATAATTACAGTCTATGGTGCCTTTGACCTGTACGACCACAAATATGCAATGTATGGGTGTGATGCTTAATGCAACTACATATTTTTGTATTTTTGATGGATTGATTTTTTTTTGTGAATATGAAGATGAGATGCGAGAAGAGCTTTGTATTGATGAATTTTGAGCATGCCTAGAAATGAGATGCAAATCTTTGTTATTTTTGATGATTTTATTTTTTCTTTTGACCAAGCGATTGCGGGAATCCTTGGAGCTTTTTTGGGTTGACCAAGTGATTGCGAGAATCCTTGGAGCTTTTTGGTTTGACCAAGCGATTGCGGGAATCCTTGGAGCTTTTTGGGATTTGACCAAGCGATTGCGGGAATCCTTGGAGCTTTTTTTGGGTTTGACCAAGCGATTTCGGGAATCCTTGGAGCTTTTTGGGATTGACCAAGCGATTTGAGAATCCTTGGAGCTTTTTGGGTTTGACCAAGCGATTTGGGAATCCTTGGAGCCTTTTGGGATTTGACCAAGCGATTTGGGAATCCTTGGAGCCTTTTTGGGATTTGACCAAGCGATTTCAGGAATCCTTGGAGCCTTTTTGGGATTTGACCAAGCGATTTCAGGAATCCTTGGAGCCTTTTTGGGATTTGACCAAGCGATTTTAGGAATCCTTGGAGCCTTTTTGGGATTGACCAAGCGATTTCAGGAATCCTTGGAGCCTTTTTGGGATATGGCTCTCTTAGATATAGAATGGTCGCAAATGACTGATATTCAAGGGTTCTGTTTCCTTGATTCCATCAAGAGAGGCTAGCCGGTACGTCTCGGGTCCTATTTTGCTATCAATGACATATGGACCTAACCAATTTGCCGTGAACTTGTCCCTTAGGTGGGACGGCAAATTAGAGTTCTGTTGGTTTTCCTTCAAAACCAAATCACCAACCCGGAAGTCCCTTAGGTGAACTTTCATGTTGTAAGCTTTCTTAAGTCGCTCTTGATAGATACGTAAGTGCTCGAGAGCATTAACGCGTCGTTCGTCAAGCAACGTAAGTTGGTCTAACCGGGCCTGCCACGCAGCGTCATCATTGATGAACTCTTGCATTGATATGCGCAGGGAAGGAATTTCCAACTCTAGAGGCATGACTGCCTCGGAGCCATACACGAGCGAAAATGGAGTAGCCCCAGTGGGCGTCCGAATGCTAGTGCGATAAGCCCAAAGGGCAAGTGGAATTTGGATGTGCCAATCCTTATGACTGTCTATGACCGTCTTTTTAAGGATGGCAACTAGCATTTTGTTTGATGCCTCTGCTTGCCCATTTGCCTACGGATAATAGGGTGTCGAAAAATTGTGCTAAATTTTGTACTTTGTGGTCAAAGCACGCACGTCTTTGTTCTTGAATGGTGGCCCATTATCCGAGATTATTTTGGATGGAATACCAAAATGACATATGATGTTATGCAAAATGAACTCCACAATGCGGGGTCCTGTCGTAGAGGTCAGCGGAATTGCTTCCACCCACTTGGTAAAATACTCTGTGGCCGTTATGATAAACGTGTGACGGCCTGATGACGCAGGGGAGATCTTTCCAATTAGATCGAAGCCCCACTACGAAAATGGCCAAGCATACTGGACTGTCTGCAAGGCTTGGGAAGGTACGTGCATCAAATTGGCATGATGTTGACACTTCACGCACTTCTTGACATATGCGCAACAATCTCGCTCTAAAGATGGCCAATAATAGCCCATGCGAAGAATGCGCTTTGCGATGGCCATACCACTGAAGTGGCCACCACATGTACCATCATGCGCTTGGGCGAACGCCCAAGTGGACTCTTGTTGGTCCAAGCAACGAAGAAGGATCCCTTCATAGCTACGATGATACAAAATGTCTCCTATCAAGACATACTTAGCCACTTTCTGCTTGAATGTTCGTTTTGCGGCATGCGTCAATCCAAGCGGGAGATTACCTAACTTGAGGTAGTCTCTAATGGGTAAATACCAGTCTTGTTGATCAAAAACCTCGACAGTATGAACAGCCAATCCCTCTTGAAGTTCATCCCTAACAAATGCTGAGCGGGATAGAACTTGTAAGAACAACGTTGTGTTGCTATTAATGGGAGTAGGGGAGAACAAGGACCCCTAGTTGGCATGTTTCAGATGATCGTGGATTCGAGAGAACTTATCCGAGGATGGTTCAATCTGGATCATGTGGATTCCTGACATCAAGTCAGAGCTTGCACGCTCCATCATGGATTGCGATAGGGTTTTGACTTGAATGGTTGTCATATCACGAGAAAGGTCTTGCGGGATTAGTGACCCCAAGGAGGCCATTGTGTCCGCAAAATGATTCGATGACCGAGGGAGTGCCTTGATGTCGTACCATTCAAGTTTTGCCAGGAATTTATCCACAAGGGCTTTATAAGCCTGTAGAACTGGGCATTTGCATTGGTATACCCCTTTGACTTGATTGACAATTAACAACGAATCACCAAAGATGTTCAGTCGTTTGATGTTCATGGCGATTGTTGTCTGAAGACCTATGAGCAAGGCTTCATACTCTGCATTATTGTTGGTGCATGGGAAGTTTAATTTAAATGACAGGGGCATTGGAGCGCCCTGCGGTGTGAAGAATACTATTCCCGTGCCACCACCTTGCTCACACTTAGAACCATCAAAAAATAAGGTTATGTCGGCCTGTGACTCAGGCTCATCAGAATCTGGCGATTCTGAGACATGGAAGACCCCATCATCGGGTAGTTCTATGACTAGAGGCTGATCGTCTTCAAGAGGAGCCTCTGCTAGTTGATCGGCTATGACTTGTCCTTTGATAGATTTCTGTCCAATAAACTCTATGTCAAATTCCGTCAACAACATGATCCATTTCGCCGTGCGACTACTATGATAAGTACGACTCATCATGTATCGCAATGGATTCTCCTTAGACACAACATACGTAGTGTTGCTCAGCATGTAGTGGCGTAGCTTCTTGGTAGCAAACACCACTGCCAAGCATAGTTTCTCGATGTATGCATAGTTAAGTTCATAACCGACCGTGGTGCGGCTAAGATAGTAAGTAGCCTGTTCTTTGTGAAGTTCATTCTTCTGGGCCAGCATGGCGCCCAATGCCACCTCAGTAGCTGAGATGTATAAGTAGAACGACACTCCTGGTCTAGGTGGTGCCAATACTGGCGGCGAAGCCAAGTATTGTTTGATTTCATCAAAGGCTGACTGGCACTCGTCATCCCAGTGAAATGTAACCCCTTTGTGCAATAATTTGTTCATTGGTCGGCATTTGTCAGATAGCTGCGCTATGAAGCGCTTAATCGACGTGACCTTTCCTTGCAAACTTCTGAGTTGCTTAATAGTAGTTGGGGGAGGCATTTCAAGGATTGCCTTGACTTTCTTTGGGTCCACCTCGATGCCTCGCTTTGAGACTATAAAACCCAAGAGTTTTCCAGATGTGACGCCGAATACGCACTTCTTGGGATTCAGTCTGACCTTATGCTCTATGAGGCGATCGAGAATCTTGCTTAAGTCATTGATATGATTTGAGCGCAAAAGAGACTTGGCTAACAAATCATCCATGTAATCTTCCAAAGTTTTATGCATGTAATCATGGAAGATGTATGTCATGGCACGTTGGTAGGTGGCGCCAGCATTTTTAAGGCCAAAAGGCATGACCTTATAACAAAATGTCCCCCAAGGCATTGTGAATGCCATTTTGAGTTGATCCTCAGGATTGATACGAATCTGATTGTATCCTGAGAAACCATCCATGAGGGATAGCATTTCGTGACCTGCTGTAGCGTCTACCAACGCGTCGATGCTTGGCAAGGGGAAATCATCCTTAGGACTCGCTTTGTTTAGATCTCAAAAATCGGTGCATATGCGAATCCTCCCGTCGGGCTTTTTGACGGGCACCATGTTGGACAGCCATGGCGGATAATCCACGCAGATGACAAACTGTGCATCCAACAGCTTTTGCAATTCATCTTTGACCATCAAGGCCACTGTTGGGTGCATCTTTCATAGTTTTTGCTTAACTGGCTTGATTGTCGGGTCAAGCGTTAGATTATGCGTGACTAGCTACGGATCTAGTCCCGGCATGTCTCTGTATGACCATGCAAAAACCTCCTTCTTCTCTTTGAGAAGGGCAATGTAGTCGGCTTGCTCTTCAGGGGATAAGCTTACCCCCAGCTTGATAATCTATGGATTCATTGGGTCTAAGCCGATGTCTACGTCAGTCGTCTCCTCGACTGACATGTGGGATCCGTCCTCCAACTGATGTGGAGTCGGGATCAAATGGATATCATTAGCTGAGTTTAAATCTGCGTTTGGAACCTCGGGTCCCTCTTCAGCTTGAAAAATATCTTGAGTTGTCCCTAGGGTAAAATGAGGCATTTTATCGAAAGGCCAATACTCTGATGGGGAGAGCGGTGAATTGACGTGATCCCAGTCGATGGCATCTATGTCTAGATGCAATGACCATGCTGGATCGGTCGGATTGCGGATGGGTGCGGTCAAATCAATGGAGATCATGTTGATGAAATGAATTTGGTCTCCATTACCGTGGGTGTGATAACTCGAACATTCTGGATGCTCCCTATGCTCTGGATC
Organism: Wollemia nobilis; assembly: GCA_028583015.1. Classification (NCBI taxonomy): domain Eukaryota; kingdom Viridiplantae; phylum Streptophyta; class Pinopsida; order Araucariales; family Araucariaceae; genus Wollemia; species Wollemia nobilis. The sequence goes on along the minus strand of JAQPPZ010003286.1, from coordinate 7,829,806 downwards.
TGGCTCTGTAGGGACGGGCATGAACGGATCGGCCCTATGGGTTGATAGGAAGATAGGGTCTTCCCTCGGCACTGATGTCATTATAGGGTCTCGGGGTGGACGGTGCTCGTCGTAAACTTGGAGCCATTGATCCAACACTTGGTCCCACCCTGCTGGGTCTACGTGCCATTCATGCCCTAATCTTATGCCTAGTTGTGCCATCAGTTGTTCATGGGTTACAGGGTGATTGTGCCATCACGCATGATTAAGATAGTCCATCTCAGTTTCATCTTCGTAATCATTGTCGGTGATCCAAAGGCCCTCGTTGGCCCCGACAGCTGTCTACGACATATTATGCTCATCTTGTTCGAGCAAATTAATCTGATCCCATTGCGGTTGTTCCACACTCGGTGGGGGGACCTGATTCTCTTGACATTGCACTGGTTCAATTGGAACCTCTAAAGGGAACAATTTCAAAAAGATATCTGGACACCGTTTATGCTCTCCTTGGAAGTTAGTGTCCGAACTTTCACCTCTCTCTATCAACGGAGAAGGGTCATTGATGTTACCAAGGGTGGTTGTTGACCATGGGAGATAATCTCCCAATGTGTACGTTGTGTTTGGGTTGGCATAAGGATCTGATGCCAATCCACCCTTGTTGCCTATTCCTAGGCCTTGCATGTTTTCCACCAAGATGTCTAAGGGCAGGGGGTGGTTGAACCCTACTCCCGACTTATCATAAGGCATTTGATATCTTGGCTGGCAAAGGACACGCACCCCTTGCTCATACCTGCCTAACCCGTATCCGTGCCAATTGCATTGGCCGAGATATCTCAGAGCGAAGTCCGGGTTCGACAGATAATTGATATTTTTGGCAAAAGGCTCTTCGTCCTCGTCCTTTTGCTTGCATGGTTCGATACCATGATCAAGGCCCCCATACACAAAATTTGTCTGGTTTGGTGGGTAACCTAAAGGAACAACTGTCCCTATGGGAAGGCGAGGTCTCCCCATGTCCTGCACCGATTCTAGCACGGGCGTTGCTACAACATTCTGCACTAGATATTCCCCCAGGCCCGTACTGGCTATTTCAACGATAATTGTTGACGATTGAGAGGGGGGAAATGGAAGGCCTTCTTGAGTTCATTCCATGTTGGGTGGATTAGGAGCTTCAGCCTCCGTTGTGCTAGGTATTTCTTCTGTTGAGACAGATTGATATCGTTGGCAACACCTCTTCTAGGGGTTGAGCCTCTTCCAGGATCTGTTTTCCTTTGTCCTTCTGTTTAGCCATGACAGGTGGCATTGGTAATGAAGGAGCAGATGATGAAGATGCACCTGGCTGGGGTTTTGATGGATTAGTCACCAGTGGTGCCCGCGGCATCGGACCCTGTCTAGATGGATTTAACTGGAAATCCAAGTGCGTCGATGGGAGGGTCGATTGCGGCATCAATTGCACTACATTGCAATATTTGAAGGGTTCTAAGTCCATCGAGACTACATGTATTTCTCCTTCAAATGCATACTTCAGACACTGGTGAGCTATCGAAGGGACACACTTCATGTCCCTGATCCATGGTCGCCCTAGCAATATGTTGTATGCCATCTCGCCTTCCAAAATATGGCACAATGTGGGTATCGTCTTTTGTCCTACCTGGACGGGTAGAACAATTGTGCCGATCGTCGAGCATATCGCATCGTTGAATGCTCGCAGTGTGTATGTGGAAGCCATGATATGAGAGGCTGGCAGCTTCAGATGTTTTAATGCTGCAGTGGTAATGATGTTACTGGATGAGCCAGTATCTACCAACACTCTCTTGTACGGGATCCCGTTGACCCACGCGATAACGTGCAGGGGTGGATCTGCCATGTCATTCGATACTATTTTAACTTCATCCTCTCTGAAGGTAATGATCGGCTCCGTACATCATTTTACATGTCCCACGAAGTTATTGAAGGAATTCGCTTCGTGAGGCTGTAACTCGATGGCTTTCAAAATTTCCATGAGAGCTTCTCGATGGGGTGCTGATCGCTGTATAAGCTCATAAATGGAAAGCCTAGCCGATGTGGTCCGCAAACTCTGCGTGAGTTTGGTCCGTATCGTGACCTCGGGTCTAGGCGGAGGCAACTGCACAGGGTGTTGTTGAGGGTGCGACGTTGAAGGAACTTCTCTTGTAGCTGCCTCAGTGGCAACTCCTGGGTATTTCTTGTTCCTTGTTACTATGCTGATCATTCCCACATACCCTTGCATGGGAAGATTCTGTCGCACCTCATTAACCTGAAGAGGTTTTGCCTGTGCCTCGTGGGTAGGCAAAGGGTCCTTGAATACCCCCATCTCGCTGATTATTTGGCGCTATGGGGTTGTCCACTGCCAATGTTTGATTATCAATCAAATCTTGTATCAAGCCCTTGAATTTCCAACATCCATTCAGGTCATGTCCCCTTCGCCTATGGAACCTACAATATAAATCCTCTCTGTATCCCTTAGGCTTGGGAGCGTTAGGATCTATGGTTTGGATTTCTGGAAGGGTGATTAGATTTGCCGCTGACAAGCGGTCAAATAGGGAGTCCCTGGACTCCGTATAAGGAGTGAATTGTCGCCTAGGGCGACGCTGCTGATTTTGCTCCTATTTTTTATTTTCTCTTTCATAATTAGGAGGCACTGCTTGATAATTAGCCTTTTGAGGCTGTATTTCTTGCACAAGCTTGGGAACATTTATCGCAACTTGATTAACCGCAGCAGGTTTTGGTTGCGTAGTCCCTGTCTTAGTGTTTTTGTTCCACTCTTTCTTTTTAGGCTTGGCGATTTTGCCTTCCTGTATTTTGATCTCTTCGATAACTCTGGCTTGCGCCAAAGCTTCTTCTAGGTTGGCGTATTGCTGCAGCTGCAATAGCCCAGAGATCGATCTCAGACAACTCCGTGAAAACATTTGTGTGAGGTCGGACATAGGGGGAAGGTAAGGTAGCTTAGAAAGCAGAGCCCTCCATCGATTCCCGTAAGCCGCCATTGTCTCTTCCTCATATTGCCTGAGGCTGGCCAGATCACTCAGTGATGCCTTCTTCTTGGTGTTGAAGGCAAAGCATTCCAGGAACGCATCTACTAATTGATCCAAGTTATTTATGCTGTGCTTCGACAACTGTGTGAACCAATCCGAGGCAGGACCTACGAATGTGGTTATGAAAGTCCTTAGCAACAGCGCATCATTATCCTGAATGCCAAAGCATTGGCTCAGGAATCTTGTCACGTGCTCTTGAGCATCTTCTTCACCCTTAAAGACTGCCAACTGAGGCAACTTGAAATGTTCGGGATAAAGAGGTGTGGGCACTGACGGATGCACTGGATGACTGCGGAGTTGTCGTAGCGTGGGCTTTTGGTGCCCAGAAGCTTTAGTCTCCACAGACTCCAAACGCTCTAATAGCGCTTTGTATGCATCGAAAGATTTAATCTCTTCCTCCGTAACTCGTTCCCGTTGTGTGTTACGGGAAACTAGGGGCCTATGGAGGGGTGGCTGGATAGCACCTCCTCTGCCTTGATAGGGCGTTTCGGCCCGTTCTTCTTGTTCATACTCCTCATAAGCTTCTCGAGGAGTTATTGGGCGAGCTCGATGAACAGGGGTGGGCGCCCATGGAGGGTGCCCATCGTCATTCCTGGGAGTGGCCTCCCGCTCATGTCTCGGGTGTCTTAAAGGCACCTCTTGGCGAGGTCTTGGAGACCTATCATGCACTATGAGGTTGTGCCTCTCGTACCTTTCTGCCCTCTATGTTTGGGGGGTCTGAACCTTTTCAGGCATAGTGGTGCGGAGCAGCTCATTTGTTTGGCGCCGAATGCGCTCTTTATTAAGGTGATATAATTGTTCTAGTTGTTGTTGATCCTGCTCAAGCTGCTTGATCTGCGCTTGGCGGGCGGCATGTCTAGCAAATGATAAGTCAATTTGCTCTGTCGTTTTGATTCTAGGAGGCCTAGTCGCCTCTCCGATGTATCTATCTCGGTTTTGAGGATCCGGGACTTCTATGTGGCGCTTCCCTCTGTCGAGATTGGCGGCATTTACTTGAGGCTCGGCCTTAATGGGTGATCATGATATCTAGCAGGTGCGGAAGCGCAAGGCTCCCATGCTGTATGTTGCTCTCGAGGAATGCGATGATCTTCCTCGTACTCCCTTTCATGGGTGTGAAAGGGGCGGGCGGAGTTAGCTCGCCCTGTGTGGAGAGCCCTACGCTCTGGGTTTTGTCTTTCAGTTCTAATGGGAGGCAAAGGAGAGATGCCATACTCACGTTGTCTCTCCTCATGGACACTGTGCCTCTCTAGCGCTTCATCGCGCTGTGGCCACTCATATCTAGCCTCAAAAGGCGGTTTTCTATTTACGTTGAGTGCTACATGTAAAGCTTCTTCCCGAAAGGGGCTATTTTGAATGGGCGTATCCCCCAGAGGGGTGTCCCTATAATTCCACCTAGACATGGAATGATGTGGATTCTCTTGTGGCCCAGACCGCCAAGGCGGTATGACCAAGTCTTCGGGGCTAAAGCGAAGGCGACTTGTGCCCGCTTCTTGTGCACCCTCCGGAGCTTCTGCCCTTGATTGGGCTTGGCTACGGGTGTACACCATTGTGGTACCTTTCTACTAGCTAAGCAGATTTTTATCTTTTCGTTTATGATTTTTGATTTTTTTTTTGTTACACTAAGCAAAAATGAACACACACATACACAAACGGTGATTATCTCTTTTAAAGATTAATGGTGTGTCCTAAACTGGTTTTAGTGCATTTTGATGATTTTGTTTTGTTTTTGAAAGTTTTGAAGAACGTTTAAATGCGTAATGAAGGCTCATATAACTCCCATAAATGGTCGCCCCTTCAATATACCAACCAGGCCGATATACCAACCTCTCTATATACCCGCCCTTACGAGAGGGAGACTATAGGTACGTGAGAGCAGATGGTACGTGGTACGTAGGCGGTACGAAAGGGGGATTGTCCTGTTAATGACACCTACCATAGAAGACTTATCCTCGCACGCTGGGAATCACCCCAGCGACACTCGGTCAGCTTTCATCAGGATTTACGCCTAACAACAGTGACAATCGGGGAAATGGATGCAAAATCAAGCCAAGGTGGTGATGAAATCCACCGAAGGTCTTGATCAAGGGCTGGGGTTTTACGACCAGCTCCTTGGTTTAAAGATGTTGCGTGAAGTGTGTGTGATTCTTTTTATTTGAAAAATGAAACATGCAGAAGCAACTACTTTCCCTAAGAAAGCAAAATTGACAGAAAATAGAAACAAAAAAGCAAAAAAATGACAGGAACAGTTTTGAAACCCTTACCTTTCTCTGCCTAAACCTGCTGTTTCTGATCTTCGGCTCTAAAAATTCACAGACAAAAATTCGTCCCTCGGTGAGACGAATTACAGAACAGAATTCGTCCCTCCCAGAGACGAATTAGAATTCGTCTCAGGGTCAGACGAATTGCAGTAAAGTAATCGCCACGGGCAAAGACGAATAACAGTCAAAAGTTGAAAAAGGTACCTGTCAAGCACAAAACACAAAAATCTGATCAGTTTCTTGATCTTAAAACTAGGGGACTGGGTCCCACCGTGATCGCCACTGAAAGCACGAGATTTCGGGCGAAGGAAACACTAATTGCGATGTATTCAAAATCAAACACGCTTAAGTCCTAGAAATGTAGAATGCATGAAATGAAAGAGACGCATTGAAATGAGATACAAGAAAATGGAGAAATCACAGCCCTTTTATTTAACTCTCTTGATCTCGGTTACAAAGATGCCTCCTCCCTTTTCAGGGGCTAGGAGCGTTAAATGAATTTGGTTACAATCAAGACTTAATGTTCCTCCTTCCGCGTGCCCACATTTGAAATGGGCGGGCCAAGACGTTGCCGCCGCTGGTGTTGATGAGTCCTTAACCTTTGCTGCTCCTCCTGCGATCAAAGAAACAACAAAGATGTTAGTAGCACCTGCTGCAAATAAGAAACGTTTGTTCTCTAAAATTAATGAAAGATGCATGTAAAAGATTAGCCAAATCGATAGACAAAATGACTCTAAATGACCTGCAAACTCGACAGAGACCAGAAAACATTACCGTAAGGCCACTTCCATCGAAACAGTCGGCCAATTCGCACTCAACTGCAATTCGTCCCCGGTCAGGATGAATTCGACTCGTAATTCATCCTCGGGTAGGACGAATCCGACTGTAATTCGTCCTCGGGTAGGACGAATTCGACTGTGTTAAAATGCCGAGTTGATGCCGCTCAAATGTCACACCTCGGGATCTCCAAATGACCTGCAAATAGAGGGGTTAGCTAATTGGGGGCATTTTGGGATGACCCAGATGGTCGGATTCTCCCAATTTGACCTCCATCAGCGGGAATTTGGCGTCGCTACCTGCAAGTTAGTGGGACAACAAAAGCGACGAGAACATGATGAAATCTGATCAAAACATTATGGAATCGAACATATGAACTATCTAGACAACATAAAATAAAATGAAAGATGAACAAATGACAAAAGAACGAATTAGAATGAAACTCAAAAGGTGCGGGGCGCCCAAGTGGGCCGCCCACCGTTGGAACTTGATTTTGGCACCAATCCACTTGGGATGGGCCCAAAATCTCTTAGGATGGGGTTGTCAGCAAATTGGTGGATTAAAGTGGCCAAATGTCGGGTTTTTGGGTCCGAATTCACACTTCCAATAGCCACCCAATAACCTCTCTTGCGAAAGAGATTAAGGATGTGGAAAATGCAAATCAAAAGGGGTAAAGGCGTGGTATCAAATCGACAGCACTTCGTTGCTTGAAAATGCTTCCTACTTCTTCTTTTGGGTGGGAAAAGTCCACCATTTTATAGACCCAGGGGGTCTCTTTGGAGAGACATGCATAAGCGCCATGTGGTGGTCATAGGTGCCATGTGGCGGTCATGTCTTCTCATGAGAGAGGAAGGTCCTCCATGACTTGGGCTTTCATGAATGCCCTTGTGACAGTCCTCTAACGGCCCATCTGCCCACCTACACGCGCGTGCGAAGCAAGAGTCATCAATTGACTGTCTTTGGCTGCCACTTGGCGCCATTCTTCTTTTTGCCCGTTAAACCTGGAATTCGTCCTGACCAAAGACGAATTAAGAATTCGTCCCTGGGTGAGACGAATCCAAGTTTGAATTCGTCCCTGGGTGAGACGAATACTGAGCAAAGTGCCTGAATGTGCCAAATTGCCTTTTGACCTTACAAAATTGCTATAAAAGTGGTTAGGACCACTGTTTAACCTCTGAGGGCTGCCCTAGGGGCTGTGTGTGTGTCAAAGCGATCAGTGTTTGCAGTCACATAATCGGATTGGTGCTGTTTTGCTGTCTACAGCAGGATATGGGGCGACCTCGACTCCCCTTTGGCTCTGTGGTTCCTCTAGGTTACCCACCCAATCAGAAAAACTTTTTTTATGGGGGCCTGGATAATGGCATTGAGATTTGTATGCAAGAAGACGAAGACGAGGAACCCTTTGCTGAGGATGTCAACTATCTGTCCAACCCAAAATTTGCTTTAATGTATCTTGGCCAATGCAATTGGCACAGATATGGGTTGGGCTGGTATGAGCAAGGAGTGCGTGTTCTTTGCCAACCAAGATACCATATGCCACATGACAAGTTAGGAGTAGGGTTCAACCACCCCTTTCCCCTAGACATCTTGGTGGAGAACATGCAAGGCCTAGGGATAGGCAACAAGGATGGGTTGGCATTAGATCCATATGCCAATCCTCACACAACATATACATTGGGGGATTATCACCCATTGTTAACAACCAACCTTGTTGACCATAACAACCCTTTCCCTTCGGCCGAACAAGGAGAAAATTCACGGACTCCCCTACAAGAGGGATATGGACAAGACCAATAAGGGTCTTTGGAAGATGAGTTAAAATACGAGGTAGCACCTTGGGATCCTTTCGAGTCTAACATCAATCATTCACAATTACATCCCATGGAGGATTATCAGGAAAGCTTTTTGACAATGTTCCCTTTAGGTGCTCCAATTGAGCATATGCCCTTTCAAGAGAATCAGGTCCCCCCGTAGAGAGTGGAACAACCTCGATGGGACCACATTAATTTGCTTGAGCAAGATGAGATTCCTATGTTACAAGTAGCTATTGGAGCCAATGAAGGCCTTTGGATCTTTGACAGTGACTATGAAGATGAAACTGAGATGGCCTATCTCAACCACATGTGAAAAATGCAACAACAGTATCCCTTAGGCATAGATGACATGTTTGAACACCTACACATAAGGCCAAGACATATGTGGCACCTCAACCTGGTGCAGTTATAGCAATTACTACACCCGCCATTCTAGGCACACAAAGAGCATCTTCTGCCTAGAGACCCTATCAAACCATCGGTACCTAGGGCGGACCCTGTCTTCATCTCCATGCATAGGGCTGACCCATTTGTGCCAGTGCCCACAGAGCCAAATCCAAAGCACCAAGAACATCTAGAATGTCATAGTCATCACACCTACGGTAATGGAGGTTACAATCATTTCATCAACATGATCTCCATTGACTTAACCGCTCCCATCCATGATCCAGCCGACCCGACATGGTCATTGTATCTAGATCTAGATGCTATCGACTGGGATCGTGCTGACACACCACCATCCCCATCAGAGTACTGGACCTGTGGTGGGATGTTCCATTTCACTCCAGGACAGACTCAGGATGTCTTTCATGCTGAAGAGGAACCTGATGTTCCAAACGATGATCTAAATTCAACAAATGATATCCATCTTATTCCAACTCCACACCAATTGGAGGACGGATCCCACATGTCGATCGAGGAGACGACTGACGTAGACATCCACTCAGATCCAATGAATTTGCAAATAATCAAGCTGGGGGTAAGTCTATCCCTCGAAGAGCAAGTTGACTACATTGCCCTTCTCAAAGAGAAGAAGGAGGTTTTTGCATGGTCATACAAAGACATGTCGGGACTAGACCCACAGCTAGTCACGCATAATCTTACGCTTGATCCGACAGTCAAGCCAGTGAAGCAAAAACTACGTAAGATGCACCCAAAAGTGGCCTTAATGGTCAAATATGAGCTACAAAAGTTGTTGGATGCATAGTTTGTCATCTTTGTGGATTACCCGCCATGGTTGTCTAACATGGTTCCCATCAAAAAGCCCGATGGGAGGATTCGCATATGCACTAATTTTTGAGATCTAAACAAAGTGAGTCCTAAGGATGATTTCCCCTTGTCGAGCATCAACGCATTGGTAGATGCTACAATGGGCCATGAAATGCTTTCCCTCATGGATGGTTTCTCGGGATACAATCAAATTCGTATCAATCCCGAGGACCAACTAAAAACGACATTCACAATGCCTTGGGGGACATTTTGTTATAAGGTCATGCCTTTTGGCCTTAAAAATGTTGGTGCCACCTACCAACGTGCCATGACGTACATATTTCATGATTACATGCACAAAACTTTGGAAGATTACATGGATGATTTGTTGGCCAAATCTCTTTTGCGCCCAGATCATCTCGATGACTTAAGCAAGATTCTCAATCGCCTCATGGAACATAAAGTCAGACTAAACCCCAAGAAGTGTGTCTTTGGCATCACATCTGGAAAGCTCTTGGGTTACATAGTCTCCAAACAAGGAATTGAGGTAGATCCACATAAATTCAAGGCAATCCTTGAAATGCTTCCTCCAACTACCATCAAGCAGCTCAGAAGTCTACAGGGAAAGGTCACATCGATCAAGCACTTCATAGCACATTTATCTGACAAGTGCCGACCCATGAATAAATTATTGCACAAGGGGGTAACATTTCACTGGGATGACAAGTGCCAATCTGCCTTTGACGACATTAAACAATACTTGGCTTCACCACCAATATTGGGACCACCTAGACCAGGAGTGTCGTTCTACTTATACATCTCAGCCACTGAGGTGGCACTGGGTGCCATGCTATCCCAAAAAAATGAACTACACAAAGAATAGGCTGCATACTATCTTAGCCACACCATGGTCAGTTATGAACTTAACTATGCATACGTTGAGAAGCTCTGCTTGGCCGTGGTGTTTGCTACCAAAAAGCTGTGCCACTACATGCTCAGCAATACAATGTATGTTGTGTCTAAGGAGAATCCATTGTGATACATGATGAGTCATACTTATCATAGTAGCCGCACGACGAAATGGATCATGTTGTTGACGGAGTTTGACATAGTATTCATTGGAAATAAATCCATAAAAGGTCAAGTCATCGTCGATCATCTGGCAGAGGCTCCTCTTGAATACAATCAGCCTCTGACCGTAGAATTATCGGATGATGGAGTTTTTCACGTTTTAGAATCGCCAGATTCTGATGAGCCTGAGTCACAGGCTAACATGACCCTATTCTTTGATGGTTCTAAGTGTGAGCAAGGAGGTGGCATGGGAATTGTATTCTTCACTCCACAAGGGGCTCCAATGCCTCTGTCATTTAAATTAAACTTCTCGTGCACCAACAACAATGCAGAATACGAAGCCTTGCTCATAGGTCTTCAGACAACAATCACCATGGACATTAAATGATTGAACATCTTTGGTGTTTTGTTGTTAATTGTCAATCAAGTAAAGGGGATATTCCAATGTAGATTTCCAGTTCTGCAGGCCTACAAAGCCCTTGTGGACAAATTCCTGGCACAACTTGAATGGTATGACATCGAGGCACTCCCTCGATCATCGAATCATTTTGTGGATACTATGGCCTCCTTGGGGTCACTAATCCCGCAAGACCCTTCTGGTGAAATGACAACCATTCAGGTTAAAACATTATCGCAATCCACGATGGAGCGTGTAAGCTCTGATCTAATGCCAAGAATCCACCTAATCCATATTGAACCATCTCAGGATAGGTTCTCTCGAATCCACGATCGTCTGACTCGAGCCAACTAGGGGTCCTTGTTCTCCCCGACCCCTCTTAATAGCAACACAATGCTATTTTTACAAGTTCTTTCCCGCTCATCTTTTGCTAGGGATGAACTTCAAGAGGGATTGGTCATTCATACCATTGAGGTTTCTGATCAGCAGGATTGGTACACACCCATTCGGGATTACCTCAAGCTAGGTACTCTCCCACTTGGATTGACACAAGCTACAAAAAGATCATTTAAATAGAAAGTGGCAAAACATGTCTTGCTAGGAGACATTTTGTATCGTCGAAGCTATGAAGGAATCCTCCTCCGTTGCTTGGACCAGCAGGAGTCCACTTGGGTGATCACCCAAGCACACGATGGTACCTATGGTGGCCACTTCAATGGTATGGCCATTGCAAAGTGCATTCTTTGCATGAGCTATTATTGGCCATCTTTAGAGAGATATTGTTGCACATATGTAAAGAAGTGCGTGAAGTGTCAACACCATGCTAATTTGACACACGTACCTTCTTAGGCCTTGCAACCGATCCAATCAACTTAGCCTTTTTCGCAGTGGGGCTTCGATCTAATCGAAAAGATCTCCCCTGCGTCGTCGGGTCATCACACATTCATCATCATAGCCACAGAGTACTTCACCAAGTGGGTGGAAGCAATTTCGCTAACCTCTACGACTGGATCCCGCATTGCGGAGTTTATTTTGCATAACATCATATGTCATTTTGGTATTCCATCCAAGATCTTGTCAGATAATGGGACACCATTCAAGAATAAATATGTGTGTGATTTGACCACAAAGTACAAAATTTAGCACAGTTTTTCAACACCCTATTATCCATAGGCAAATGGGCAAGCAGAGGCATCAAACAAAATGCTAGTCGCCATCCTCAAAAAGACAGTCGCAAATAATCATAAGGATTGGCACATTCAGATCCCGCTTGCCCTATGGGCTTATTGCACTAGCATTTGGACGCCCACTAGGGCAACTTCGTTTTCACTGGTGTATGGCTCCGAGGCAGTCATGCCTCTTGAGTTGGAAATCCCTTCCCTACGCATTTCAATGCATGATTTCATCGATGATGACACTATGCGGCAGGCCCGGTTAGACCAACTTATGTTGCTTGACGAACGACACATTAATGCTCTCGAGCATTTGCGTATCTATCAAGAGCGACTTAAGAAAGCATACAACATGAAGGTCCACTTGAGGGAATTTTAGGTTGGTGACTTGGTCTTAAAAGAGAACCAACAGAATTCTAATTTACCATCCCATCTGAGGGACAAGTTTGCAACAAACTGGTTAGGTCCTTATGTTATTGATAGTCGAATAGGACCTGGAACTTACCGGCTTGCCTCTCTTGAAGGAATCAAGGAGTTAGAACCCTTGAACATCATTCATTTGAGGCCATTCCACATTTAGAGAGCCATAGTCCAACCAAAAGCTCCAAGGATTCCCACAATCGCTTGGTCAACCCCAAAATGCCCCAAAGGTATCTATAAACCCTTTGGTCAAGCCAAAAGCTCCAAGGATTCCCACAATCGCTTGGTCCACCCCAAAAATGCCCCAAATGTATTCATAAACCCTTTGGTCAAACCAAAAGATCCAAGGGTTACCATAACCGCTTGGTCAAAATATAAATCATCAAAAAAACAAACAAAAACAATAAATATTCAAAAACAAACAAAAACACTGAAATCATCAAAAATTACAAAAAAATTGCATTTCAATTCCATGCATACTCATAACACATCAAAAATACAAAAATATAAGTGCATTAGGCATTGCATCCATACATTGCATATTTTCTAAGTCATCCAAGTCACAAGCACCATAGCATGTCATTACTTGGCAACTCCATTATTTTTCCCATCAAATCCATTTCACAAACGCATACATCCAGCATAACACCATTGCCATTTTTTAGCATTAGTCAGTTGTCTCCTAATGTATATAGGGTTTTCGTCATTCAGTTGTCTTTAAATTGCTAGCCAAACATTGTACAAAGTTAAACAGCTTTTACACAGGAAAGTTTTACCTAGATCATACCTTGTTACGTAGCATCCCAACACATTTAAAATACATAAAATAATTCCTAAGTTGTGTGAACACGAGAGAAACCTACAAAGCAGTCTCAGGTACCACAGGTGAACGATTAGCCTATTCATCCCCCTGTGCGAATGGTTCGAGAATGCTGAGAATTGACAACAGGACAAGCTCTTCCCCATCAATTTCACCTAACAAACAGTGGTTGTCACCACTACCAAAATCCCAATCACTATTGGTCCCTAAGGTTGTAAGGATTCGTACTACACATCCCTGCAAAGGATGGGTAGTCATCCCGAAGATCTAAAAGGATTAATGACCATTCACAAACACAATTTCCACAAGCCATCATTACACTCACCTTTGGTCTCAAAGTTGTAAGGATTTGTACTAAACGTCCCTGCCAAGGATGGGTAGTCATCCCCAAGGCCCAAAATATCAATGCCCTTACTTCATGATTTCCATCATCCCCTTTGGTTCCCAAATTCATAAGGATTCATACTACACATCCCTGCTAAGGATGGGTAGTCATCCCCAAGGCCTAAAAGAATCAATGCCATTCACAAACTCAACCTTACAAAGCTTAAAATACAAAATCAAGTAATAGTGGTTCTCACCACTAGTCAAAATCCTTGCTCAAAAAAAAAAAAAACAAAGAGACAAATATACAGTGGCTTTCATCACTATATATCCGAGCAAGTATCCTAAACCATTGAACCAATAAAAATCTTGAACTTGAATCCCTGGAATTCTCAGTATTCAAAAACCATCTAGGTGATCCTCATTACGAGTTTGGTGGACAACCTACCTGGCAATGGCGGTATCCTACCCGCATGATGATATGTCTGTCACATTAGCTTTGTGTGTGAGCAGACCAATGTTTGCATTTGGATGAGCTAGCTTATGGTACCTTAGATTGTCCTATGGGTTAATCTTGTTAAATACAACAACGGAGTTAGTGGAGCTAATTAGGTGATCCTCAGTACAGGTTTGGTTGATAGCCTATCTGGCACTGGTGGTATCCTGACAAATACCACACAAACGAACTCAATTGCACACACAGGGATGTGAAATAATTTGGTTAAATTCAAGTCAGATTTATACCTTGTTCAAAATTCTTGCGAGATAAATGCACAGTCTTGGCTAGTTAGTTAAAATATCTGAATCTTAGAAAATCTTAACTACATTTTAAAACAACTGGTACATTTTATTCCATACATCACCATTAGAAAATATGCAAAATACAAAAACAAAGTTTTCACATGCAATGTCATTCCACAAAGTCATCCCATAAGTACAGCTAGTCAGTCAAGTCTTGTACAGTCTATGGTGCATCGACAAGTTATCAACAAATCATTTCATTCATTCCATATGCATACATCATACACATTAGAAACATCACATTCATAAAAGCATTTGCATACATCAATGTAAATACATGTACATAAAAACAAACCATGAAAAGTGCATAAACATCAAAAAAAAGAGTCATCTATATATATATCATCAAAAATTCCCACAAGCTACAATGAACCGGTCCTCTGACCCCGCAACAACAACCAAAAACTCAAAAACCCCCAATCCTAGGGCGTCGGCCACCATGATCATGCAGGATCGATGCGACAGGAACTACCCCCCGTAATGTGGGTCCTCTAGGACCTCTCAGGGTGACTGCTACTCGCCCCTGCATCCCGCCCACTAGTGCCCCTATCATCTAGCCGTCGACGATGGGATGATGCTGACTGCTCAGTATCACTGTCTCTCATTCGTCGCGAAGAGCCACCTCCATGGGGCTCAGGTATTTTCCCACCAAGGTGGATAATCTCTCCATCCATATCCATCTAATGTCGATGCCAATCTGACTCCCGTCGATGCCAATCTACCTCTCGTCGACCCCACTCAGCCTCCCGTCGGACCCACAATGCCTCCCATCGATGGTAGTAAGCTACTACGTCATCGCGATGTGCTAGTTGCATCCGTAGGAGATCCCTCTCCCGAGCCACATCTGTATCCCCCTCTTGTCGGTGGGATGCAACCCATGCATTCTCTCACTTTTCCAGTTGAGTCCGTAGAAGATCTCTCTCTTGTAAAGCCTCTCCCAGCTCCCCATCTTGTCTCCACAGTAACTCCTCCAATCACGCTATCTCTGTGCCCCGTCTTGTCTTTGCATCCTCTGAACCTGCCTGAGGCATAGGCAAATCTGAGATAGTAGCCTGCTCTGGTTCCCACTGCTCTAGGATGTCCTACATCTCTGGCTGATCTGGTACCCCAAACTCCCCTCCAACATCCTCAACCTCCACCATGTCTGGATCATCACGCGAAGCTCCCCAACCCTCATCTGGTGCCTCTGCACCCTCATCCCCTGCTGCTGCTGCCTCTGCACCCCCTAGAGGCCCCTCACCTCACCATTGTCGTAGAGTCCACCACTACTCATACTCGGTAGTAACCCCAATGTCATCCACATTTGGAATATCAATAGCCATATCTGAATCCTCACCAAGTGGTGCAACGATTGGCCGGTCTAGAGTCCTCTCATCCCCCCGACGTCGATAGACCACAGGTTCACCAGGAATCCCATGGCACACCCCAAACTGTTGGGTCACCTGGCTATATGGGAAGAACTCCTACTTAGTCCCATGATGCCCAATCAACCATTTCCCCCTTTGTACCTGCCAGAGCCACTCTCCAGCCTTAGGCCAAGCTGGACAGTCCCGATAGGGGCGCCAGAACACCTGCCCTAGAGTAAGCCGAGCGAAGGCATTGGCATAGTGCCCTACGGCACCTGCCCATCGTCGACTCTGACCCTGCTTCTTCGACCTCCACCATAATACCTTGTATCTGATCTCTCGGTCTACCATCTCTACCCGAGTCATCCAGGGCAGCCCCACCGGCCTCTCCACTACTATGTGTTGCCAAGCCCAGCACTGCAACAAGTAGCTACAACCGATCCCCTTTCGCTTCTGGTAGCGGACCTCGTACAGCTCATCATAGAGCTATGCTAGCAGAGTCTTTCCCCATATCATAATAATCGATGTGTCTGTCAAACACTCCACCAGCCTGAACACCACCTCTAGCAGGTTCCACGGGAACCTCGCACCCGACGAGTCGGGAAGCAGCATGTTGGAAATGAGGCCCATGAGTAATGTGTGCCTCACTCCCAACACACCCTTCTCTAACCACCATCAACCAGTATGCCACCCATCTGGCAGTCAATTTTTGCCCTCTCCATGGGGCTTTCCACACCCAACTCTTCCCCATGCCCAAAACAGTGTATCAATACTGTTGTCCTCCGATCCCACGACGTCGTCCGGATCGGCAGTTCATCTATTGGAATCCGAAGAATCCGATAGATATCCTCCAAGGTAACCATCATCTCCCCTATTGGGATATGGAAGGTGTTGGTCCTAGGATCCCACAAATTTATCAAGGCCGTTAGATAGGCCCGATCCCCGACCACAGGCTCCAGCCGAGTCACCTGCTTGAGCCCAAGGGCGTCAAGCCAGTCCCAGTCAGCCAAAGTCAACGCTACACGTGCGTTAGTAAAAATAGTGGGTACCCAGTATCGGCTCTTCACCACCTGCAAAAGAAAACAACATAAAAACATTAAAACAATAAAAAAATTGTACAACGCTAACACTAAATATACAGCAATGAAGCAAAATGTATAGCACAAAAAAAAAACAACAAAATAGTAATTCAAAATTAATTTGTCAGATCTAGGGTTTTTTTAACTCTACCTGATTAATTAACAACAAAAACAATTACAAAACAAAGAATCATTTTTCAGTTTTAGGGTTTTTCAATTTAACTGATAAATTAAAAAACAACAACATTCAAAAACGTAATTTGTCAGATCTAGGGTTTTTAACTCTAACTAATTAATTAACAACAAAAACAATTACAAAACAAAAAAATCATTTGTCAGTTTTAGGGTTTTTCAATTTAACTGATAAATTAAAAAACAACAGCATTCAAAAACGTAATTTGTCAGATCTAGGGTTTTTAACTCTAACTGATTAATTAACAACAAAAACAATTACAAAACAAAAAATCATTGGTCCGTTTTAGGGTTTTTAACTCTAAACGGCTCATTTAAAAAATAAACAAAAACAGTCGCAAAATAATTTTCAGACCTAGGGTTTTTAACTTTAAACTGGAAAATTAAAAACACAAAAACAACAACTAACTAGGGTTGAGCTACGTTTTACGTTTAGTTTTACCCTACGTTTCTCACCTACATTTTGAATTTGGTTCAATTCCGGTTCAACGATATTTTAAGTTATAAACTCAGTTTTTAGCTCATTTTTATAGCTAAATTCTGATCTTTTTTTACTAGAGTTATCCTAAGTTATAAACTAAGTGATAATTTTGATAGACTAGGGTTCATTTTAACCGTAAACAACAAAATAAACAAGAACACAAACAAATAACCAACTTGCAGTTTTTCAATTGCAATACCAAGCAATAAAGAGGAAGGGCACTCACTGGTAGCGCTTCGGCTCTGCCGCTCAATCTGGTGTGTGTACTCATGGTCACAAGAAAAATTTTGCAGTGCTTCGCTTCACAGAATTGACCTCCTCCTCAGATATCCAAATCGCCAGGAAAAACAAATGCAAATGAGCCCAAAACTCAGTTTTGGCCTTTAAAAAGGCTTTTTGAGCTTGTATTCGTCCACCCCTGGGATGAGCGCTCTGGTTAGTGCTCATCCCTCCCTTGGATGAATACTAAATAGGAATTCGTCCCACCCAGGGACGAATACAGAGCAAAAATTTCAAAAACAACAAAAAAAAATGCACAAAAAAGAGCAATAAAACTGTCCAATGAGAGTGCTTTTGCACTTGACATTTCGGGCATGCAAAACAGATGTCAGGGTCATAAATACTCACTATACTACTCCCTAATAATGCTACCATAGCCGGACCTCTCCACGGGAGGAATTATTTTTGAGAATTTCATCCCCAAACGACGTCACAAAATGGGTCAAAACCCAACCAAAAATAGCAATAACATTGCCGAACGAAGGCGCTTTTGTGCCTGACATTATTGGCATCCAAAACAGACGTTGGGGTCACAAATTGGCCCTATCCTACTCCCTAATAAGGCTATCCTAGCAATACCACTCCACGGGAAGACGGATTCTTAACAATTTTAGCTCCAAAATGCATCACAAAAAGGGTTAAACCCCACCAAAAATAGGTCAGAATGTTCAAAAACTGCTTTCGCATTCAATGATAAACAACTACAGGCACCCTTACCTAAGTCATCTTGGGTCAATCGACTCGTCGCTTTTCTCATGTCGGTCATTCCCTCATCGATTCGTCACTTGAGGGGGTAGTCACACTTAGTCGCCAATCAACAACAACATACCCAATAATGGACATGACACGCATTCAAAGGATCATTGACAAAGACAATTGTGCCCCTGCTTGGGGCAGTAAACAAGCAATAATTATAAGCTGATCAAACACTTGGCATTTGTGAATCATGAACTCAAGGTTCCCACAGATAAAAGGTTGCACCCTTTGCTTATTCATGACTGATCAGTGTCCAAGTTCAAGTAACACCTCACTGAACAAGGTTAACACTTGAATGAAGTTCCTTATCTTGTCAGAAGCAAGGATTCAAGAATGCATGCCCTTTCCATACTTGGGGTATCAAGAGTTGGTTAGGTTACTGAGAAACCCTAATCATTAGTGCTTTGGTTATCTATTTTTGCTCGGTGCTACGCCTTGCACAGCGCTTCCCAAAAAGGGGCATCTATAGACACCAAAATAGCACCAATCCGATTATGTGACAACAAGCGCTAATCTCATTGACACACACAGCCCCTAGGGCAGCCCCCAGAGGTTAAACAATGGTCCTAACCACTCCCAAAAGCATTTTTAGAGGTCAAAGGTCAATTTGGCACCTTTTTGGCACTTTGCTCTCCGCTCGTCCCACCCCGGGACGAATACAAACTGTCATTCGTCCCACCCAGGGACGAATAGCAGCATTCGCCCCAGGGTGAGGCGAATAGCAAGTTTGACTAGCAAAAATTCAAACCTCGGTAACTCTGCCAGTTAACTGAGGCTTCAGGTCATGCAATTACGAGGAATGGCTTTTATTCAAGAAGAGAGACTTTAGTTATGAGTGTTTTTATTTGAGAAACTTAATGCAAGGAGATTTCAAATCAGGGAATTAGCTTTTCTCTGAAAATAGGATAGTCAACTCAAGTAGCGCCCTCGCATGCGCAATTCAAACAGAGAGACCCTAATGTCTATAAATTGGTGAGTTTTCCCACCCAAAAGAGATACGGGGAGGGAGCATTTGAGCAACGAAGTGCTGCCAATTTACATACCTACTTGCGATTTGTGCTTTTACATCCTTAATCTCTCATTCGAAAGGGAGGTTATTGGGCGACTATTAGAAGCACGAATCCGGACCCAAAACCCAATTTTTGGCCACAATAATTCCCAAAATTTGTCGACAACACCCCATAACTAGTTTTGGACCCATCCCAAGTGGATTGGTGCCGAAATAGTGCCTCAAACGGTGGGCGTCCTGCCCCCGAGCGCTCCCCAATCTGTCACAGTAAAATTTGCCCCACCCCGAGATGAATATAAATATATGATAGATTTCTATGGTTTTTATTTTACATTTTATTCTAGATAGGTTAAATAGGTTACAGTTCAAATTGTATTTCATTCTGAGCAATTTTGAATAGGTTTCTGTCATTTCCCGCTTTCACTAACTTGCAGATGGCACCAGAAAAAATCTGAGTTCTAGAGGCCAAATTGGAGAAATATGACCATCTGGGTCTTCCCAAAACACCCCTAATTATCTAACCCCAACTTTGCAGGTCATTTGGAGCTTCCTAAGCAAGACATTGAAGAGGGTGCTTTCTAATAGGTTATTGCAGGTGAATTCGTCCCACCCTGGAGCGAATACAAATCTGTAAGGAATTTCTAGACTGTTCTTTTTGCAGTGGGCTTCTGTTGACATATTTATGCTACTATGAAATTTTCAGGTCGATTCAAAGTCATTTCATTATCATTTTAATATTTTCATGCATTTATTGACAGTAGACCTTGAGAAATACATGCTTCATTTTGTCTGCAGGTGCTATTAATCTTTTTTGTTTCTTTGAATGCAGGTTTTCGATAGCAGAGGAGTAGGAAAGAGCAAATAATCGTATATGCAAGCAGTGGCGACATTTTGGTTCGCCCATCTTACATGTGGGCACGTGAAAGAAGGATTGTGATCCATGGATGTTGTGACAAGAAACACATTTGACGCTCCTATCCCCTAAAAAGGAAGGAGACATATTGTAACACATTTTGAAAAGTGTATCAATAAAGAGATTACGATATTTCATATTGCTTTTATCTTGTGTCAATTTGCATACGTCCTTTCTTGTTCTTTCTTGTGGCATATTCCTTTTTGTTTTCGTATCCTCGTGCTTTCAATTTTATTTTTAAATAAAGCTTTATTTCACAAATAAAGTCTATTGTTGTAGTGCAAAACAACTACATAGACTTCTAACTAGTGGACTTCTATAAAACATGATAATTTTCCCATCCAACAAGAATAATTTAGTGCAAGCCTCAAAGTTTCATTGAATTCTCAATGTAAGTTTCCACTACCAACCTATGCATGAGTCTTCATCATGATGCCTACTATTCTGCACCATTCAATACTCTCACCAGAGTTTGGGCTATCCACCAAGGATAAGATACGGCTCAAATTAAACATGTAACTAACATGCAATCTAAGGTTTAACCAGAATACACACACAAGAATGTATTTGGTAAGACCCCAAGGTCTTACTGTAAAATTAATAAATAATTTAATATAAATGTAATCGCATGCCACTAAAAATGGGTCTCCCTTGTAATCGCGTTACCACTATATGGGGCTCCCTCCTTTAAATATTTATTACTAATTTTATTCTTCTTCTTTGGATGATTTGTGTGAATGGCCAACCTAATATATATATACCCTAAAGCTACGTTGGTGAAGAGACGTGATGGTTCATGTTATGAAGAGACATGATGGTGCACGTTATGAAGAGATGCACAGGTTCGCTTTATGAGTTAATAATATAATAATTAAATGATTAATAATACTAACTAATAATTTTAGGATGGAGCTTACATGCCACCCTCCTTAAAAAGAACTTTATCCTCAAATCTCAAAGTGAGGATCTTTGTCCTTTGTTTTCCAAGAAGGATTTACGTAAGTTCTTGGAGTCTTTTAATGTCATCCTTCCGTAGGCAAGGATATCAAGAAGGATGAAGTGTTAGTGTGGGGTTTCCAAAAAAATTAGTAAATGTGTGATGATGAGGGAAGGGCAACCCTTGGGGTTCTTCAAATGCCTTCAAATGATGCATAAAAAAAGGTGGTAAAACTTCTACATTCTCTTGTTTGTTCTCTGGGAGAGGCAATGGAGGAGTGTGCAGTCACTTTTATGCCTTGTTTTTTAATAGGTTTGACCCTGTTGTGATAACTCACTATTGGAGAGGAAATTGAGTGTAGTTCTTGTAGAGTGCATATTTTGCCATAATGAGTCACTTCATGAATGTCTACCTCATCCTTTCTTGATGCATTGATCACTTCTGGAATATCAATTGTATTACCTTCATCGTTGTGATCACTTGATCATTGTCCTCATTTTCCACATCTTCATTATATTTCTCAGCTTTCTTAGCTTCCTCATCTTCCTTATCTTCCTCATCTTCCTTATCTTCCTCATCTTCCTTATCTTTAGTGCTATCATCAGGTGTATCTGTCACTATGTCTACCTCAATTGCATTTTCATCATTGGGAGAACTACAAGGAATAGTTGCATCTGAAATATATAGTGCAGGTGTAATACATTGATGATTGTGAATAAATTTATCATTGCAATGATAGCAGAGACCTTTTGCTTGTCGTTATTTCATTTCTTCAAAACTAAGATGTTTAATTAGTAGGTTTGGGTTAAGTTTAGGGGTTATGTAAGTGCCTTTTGCCTTTCCATTATGCGTAGGTTTGGGGGCAATGTAAGTGGTTGGTGATTTCCCTATAGGTGGTCTCCCTAATCAACATTGTGTGTTGATTTTATCTTTGGCTAATTTGGCCAATCCAATGGTCTGCATCATGGTATAGGGTTTGAACTTCATCACCTCCATTTTAATTTCCTCTTTCAATCCATTGATGAAGCAATATATGAGAAATGCTTCATCCAACCCTATGTTGTGTTTGGTGATATCCTTAAATCAAATTTCATAATCACGCATGGTAGTGTTTTGATGAATAACCTTAATCAATTCCCACATGGCTCTGATACCAAATGGTAAGACCCCAAGGTCTTACTATAAAATTAATAAATAATTTAATATAAATGTAATCACAGGCCACTCAAAATGGGGCTCCCTTGTAATCGCTTTACCACTATAGGGGGTTCCCTCCTTTAAATATTTAATACTATTTTTATTCTTCTTCTTTGGATGATTTGTGTGAATGGCCAACCTAATATATATATCTACCCTAAAGCTACATTGGTGAAGAGACGTGATGGTTCACGTTATGAAGAGACGTGATGGTTCACATTATGAAGAGATGTGATGGTTCACTTTATGAGTTAATAATATAATAATTAAATGATTAATAATACTAAAAAATTCTAACTAATAATGTTAATACACATAGAAATAATTCTAACTAATAATGTTACTACACATAGAAAGAAATTTATTTTGATGCATATACAATATCTCATTTACAAGTATCCTTCAATAGTCACGATTGCCACAATACATTATAGTTTAATATCCATTAACAAAATAAAGACCTCAACACTCGGTTGCTTTCTGTAAGCGTAAAGAGGAGATTCTCAATTAATATTTTGTTTTTACAACAAGCTTTGTTTCACAAATGAACTCTATTATTGCAGTGCAAAACAACTATATAGACTTCTAACTAGTGGACTTCTATACAACATAATATTTTTCCCATCCAATAGGAAGAATTTAGTGTGAGCCTCAAAGTTTTATTGAATCCTCAATGCAAGTTTCCATTGCCAACCCATGCATGAGTCTTCATCATGACACCCACTATTCTGTGTCATTCAATACTCTCACCAGAGTTTGGGCTATCTATTGGGGATCATATATGGCTCAACTCAAATATGCAACTAACATGTAATCTAAGGTTTAACCAGAATACACACACAAGAATGTATTGGACTTTCCAAATCTTCTCACACTAGATATCACAGAAGCCTTCTCCATTTTTTTAAGAATATAACAAAGCCAGTCCACATATTCAATTTACTCTAAACAAGTTAGACATTTATATTTCTTTTGCTGCAATCTACACAGTAGTGTCATAATAGCATCTACTATGATAATTTTAAATAAATTACTTTGTTTTTTTTGCTACAATCCAATCCACACCGACTATCCATAACACTACCAAAGTATATACAAGTAAACATTACGTTATCTAATAGTCAATTTTTTTGAAACAATAAAACCACATTTTTTTTCATTGCTTTCATCTTTTGATATTCATAAT
Source organism: Wollemia nobilis (assembly GCA_028583015.1). Taxonomy (NCBI): domain Eukaryota; kingdom Viridiplantae; phylum Streptophyta; class Pinopsida; order Araucariales; family Araucariaceae; genus Wollemia; species Wollemia nobilis. The sequence goes on along the minus strand of JAQPPZ010003286.1, from coordinate 7,806,339 downwards.
AGTAAACTTAGCAACTATTCTACATCCACACATTCAAATGAACATAGTTCGTCATACATGGAATAATTCACATAACCAGTAAATTTCTATTTTCAACCTAGGTTTTGTTTCTCATACCAGTGGCTTTATTTTTCTTTCACAAAAGAAATTTAAAATATTTGGACACAAAACAAGGCAAATTTTATCAACCTGTAAGTTTGCTTCCCTGCTCTAAATATCACATCCACTTTCTGTTTGCGCCCACCAGTCGAATGCACTCAATCCTCCATCATTCTCCTTATTTTTTCATCTCCTTCAACTCAGTATCGTTAATCCAACATTATGGCTTCCCACCATGTTTTCACACTCCATATTTTCATTAACATAAAATAACCATCATGTACTCCCTTCTAGTACAGAGTTATTCCTCCTATCAACAGCAAGTAATGAATAAAAATAACCTTTTTGTTTTGCTTTCCCACTAAGCATCTTCATTGGAACAACACTACTTTCTTTGTGGAGGAAAACTCGATCTTCCAACTACCCATGTTGTCTACCATCAATGCTTTGCGTGGAGCTTCACTTTCCTTTATCCATTTTTTTTCCACACCTTTATATGTATTTAAAAACAAAGATGCGAATAAAAAAATACATCCACCACACTTTGCTTAACGTTTCTTTTTTTTAAATTTAAGGAATCAAGTAATTATTCTTCTTTGTAAAAATCACCTTTCCCTAAAGTAATGACAATAGAAGGATAAGATTTACTCAAATAAAATTAAAGATAAATTTTCCAAGACTAAAACATCTTCTTTACCACTTTTAATCATTCAAGACACCAATAGATCATTTGATAAATTAGTCATACACACTTATGCATAAATATCACACAATTACATGACCATTCAAGCTAGTGGCTCCCATCATCATTGCCATCCCAAAATATTTCTCATTTATTGCCAGCATGCATTATTCAAACCAAATTAACTCGCACAATAATGCACCTATGATAAGGGCATCAAATGAGAAACTAGGGTTTGGTTCCTTAGTTAGGCTAGGTCTTAGGACTTAGTCCATTTTTAAATAAATTATTTTATATTAGGTTAGGTTTGCCAACATTTAGATAGGCTTGTCAACATTTAGATATGTTTGCCGATATTTTGTAATTTTTGGGACTATATTATGCCCTCATTTTAATTTAATGAGCATATTGGTTTATACCACATCAGTGGTATCAGATCCAAAGAATTGTGAGGTTCTGTGTCATTTTCGATCTCATAATTGGTTTTGGGATCCTTTGTTCAATTAGATCTTATTTGAAGTTCTTCAATTTTGTTGAAGCCTTGCTGTGTAATTGATGTTCTCATTAGCAATTTTTGTTAACAAATATTGATGCAACATTTCTTGTTTACAAAAATTGTTGCAATTTTGTTTTTGTTGTCTATTTATTGCTGATAGAATGTGAATTATTGTTGACCATATTTTTTTCAACAACTTTCAAAGTGACGAGCTCTGTCTGCATCCATCTCTGCAGCACATTGGGAATAACACATCACCTTCCTTTGTGGGGAGGTATGATGAGGGCATAAAATGAGAAACTAGGGTTAGGTTCCTTAGTTAGGCTAGGTCTTAGGACTTAGTCCACTTTTTAAATAAATTATTTTATATTAGGTTAGGTTTACCAACATTTAGATATGTTTGTCAATATTTTGTAATTTTTGGGCCTATATTATGCCCTCATTTTAATTTAATGAGCAGATTGGTTTATACCACATCAACCTAAATGATATGCAAACATGAGTTTCCATGTGCTCGCAAGCTGAATCATCATTTTCCCTTTTTGTATTTTCCACTGACTTCCTTCTCTTCATTACCTTTCTTCGACTAACCTGCACTCAAAGAAGTCATCAGCATTACCTTGTCTCACAAGAAAAGGTAATTACTAATATATTTTATTCTTTTTCATTAACCATGTGAGGAGGGTCATTACATCCTTCCCCACTAGAGATAAACACAGTTCCTATGTTTAAAATTAAGTGAAGCAAAAGAAAAGAAACATATGAATATTATTTAACTTTTAATTTCATGTAATATCACCAAATCAAACTTCATTTTGCCATTTGATTCCAAATATTGCTAGCATATTTATCATCATAAAGAAAATACATCATTTCATTTATGGTCACCATATAATCACATAATTGATTATTTCATAAAGGAAATCAAATACATACTTCCATTGTAGCCCATACATGAACCACATAAATACCAAAACACTCAGAATTTACTCTACCCTATAATTCTGCAAATATATTTTATGCATATCGTCTCAAACTTTTGTCATAGTTTTTTTATCTATCTACTCAAAAAAATAATGAAAATGGCATGGCATATCTATTACATCTTCCCATGTAGCATTTTAGTCTGAGTAGTAGTCCCATTGGACTTGGCATTGCTCTATATTTTATTTTTTCAAATTCTTGGTTCAGAAACCAAGCAGGCAAACAGGTTGCACCTCAATCCTTAAGGGATATGTCGTTTGCATATTGGAAATATCTAAAACATGAGTAGGATAATAAATATATTTTATAAGGAGATACACATGAAAGACATTATGGATCTTGGATAAGCTGGATAGTAGAGCTATTATGTACACAACGAGGCTTATCTTATCTATGATCTCAAATGGACCCACATATCGAGAGTCAAGTTTGGAAGATTTAATTAAAAATTTTATTGGATTTACCCTTAAGAATACTCGGTCTCCCACTAAGTATTTCCTTGGTTTTTGTTTGAGGTTCGCATAGCTCTTCTGGTGGTCTATGGCCTCTTTCAACTTTTGCTAAATTCTTTTCAATTGGTCTTCCATTTCTTTTATCATTTCTAGGCCGACCACTACCTGATCCTTTGGATTATCCCAAGACAAGGTAATTTTGCACCTTCCCATACAAGGCTTCAAATGGTGCCATACCTAGTGAAACATGATAACTATTATTATATGTAAATTCTACTAGATAAAAGTAGTCTTCCCACTTAGTATGATGATCCATGCAGTACATTCGCAACTGAAGAACACAAGCTTATACTGAGAGGAGTGAACAATATAAGACCACTTTTTACTTTTTCTTCCAATTCATATTATATTTTGTAAAGATAGTAGTATCAATAGCAGTAATCAAATAAATGCACAAAAACCATACACAATAGAGACACCACAATTTACGTGGTTCACCCAATGTGGGCTACTCCACGAAGAAAATATTTTACTAAAACTTTCTCAATAAATATCTTTGGGAATCACTCCCAATTACAATGTTTATGGATCTCTGTCCAAAGGAGATTTTAATCCCCTAATATCAATTTCCTGGATCTCTTCCATAGGAGAACTCTTTCCCCTTCTACTATGGCTATGTGATCTTCTAGAAGACTCTATCTCTCTGCTGCACTGACTGGTGGACCTCTCTCCACTTGAAGACTCCTCAATTAGATTTGTCTTCAATTGTGCTAGATGTTGGATATCTATCCACTGAGACTTTGTACTCTATACTCTGTCACCTCCAAAGCTCTGTTAATAGGCTCACTAATAACCTGCTCAATAGGCTCACACAGAACCTCATTAACAAGCTGACACAGAACTTTTCAAATCTACTCAAGCAATCTCACCAAGAACTTGCCCAATTTTGCTCTAGCAAGCTCACAATGAACTTGCCCAAATCTGCTCTAGAAAACTCACCAAGAACTTATCCAAAAACTATCCTCAAATTTTTCCCAAAGGCCTTCTCAAAGGCTCAATCAATCATGCTCAAGTAGTACTCAAAATGAACTCAACAATGAATGGCAATCTCAACTCAAATTAACTTCATAGAAGCATAAAGAGAATTTTTAGAGACTCAATACGTTCTAATCTCACTCTCAACCCAAATCAATCTCAACTCAACTCATAGAAGCATAAAGAGAATTTTTAGAGACTCAAATAATTCTAAACTCACTCTCAACCCAAATCAGTATCAACTCAACTCAAATCAACTCATAGAAGCATAAAGAGAATTGTTAGAGACTCAATATGTTATAATCTCACTCTCAAGTCAAATCAACCTCAACTCAATTCAAGTCAACCTCAACTCAACTCAAGTCTTATAGAACCATAAAGAGAATTGTTAGAGACTCAATATGTTCTAACCTTAATCTCAACTTAACATAAAATGATGGAATATTTTGTTTCATAAAAATTGAACAATCACTTCACACATCACTTGACTAGGCTCAATCAACTCAACTCAACCAATCATCACAAGGGACAACTCTTTCTCACACAACCCTAGTCCAAGTATGTATCAACCAACTCAAATTTTTCCAACAATGCTTAACCATAAATCTCACATAACAATGATACTCATGTTATTTTCTAACTTGAGTTCTTTCACAACCAATGGGCTTCAATAACAATGCTTATAAAACAAGGTTTAACCTCAACTCTCAAACTAGAAAACCTTGAAGCATTAAACCAATCACTTTCAAAAAGGAAACCACAATCAATCCTTTTCTCTCCAATGATATTTTAGAAATCAACCACCATAAATAGTCAATAGGAGAATGTGCCCATACCTTTTATGAAGATGAAAAAATCTCTTTGTAAATCTGTCACAATCACAAAATTCTTTTGCCAATATTCACAAGGGTTAGTAGATTACAAAATAATCAATATTACTCCACTTTTCAATAATCATCACCAAGGCCTTTAATTGTGCAACTTCCTTATATCTCGTAAAACCACGTGTACCATAAAATAAAATAAATAAAAACATTGCATAACCTTTTCACTCCCAAAACCACTTATACCATAAAATAAAATAAATCATAATATTGCATACCTTGTCACCTCATGAAATAATTAATCCTCTTGAAAAAGAACAAGGCAAACTTCACTTTTGGAACCCCTTTGTAAAATCTGAAATATCTCTTTACACACACCTTATTTATCCTTCTAAATAATTTGTCAAATAGCCCTCAAAATAATATTTCCGATGATATATAATATGCCCCCTTTCCAAAATAAATTGAAACCTTTACATATATATATGCCAACCTCCATTAATTGCACATAGGTCGACCCTCCATTAATTTAAACTTAAAATTTAAACTTTAATATCTTCATCACTGGAGGTCCTTTTTCGATGAAACAAAATTCCACCTTGGATTTTAAGAAAATCCCTTTCCACATAAGCCCACCATAGTTTTAAATAAAACATTTTATTTTACCTACCTTGGTTTTCATAAAAATCCTGTATATATCCATGCTCTCCAAAATATCATAGATGATTATCTATGAAGTGATTTTACCACCAAAACCAAATATGATCCATGTGACATCAATGATCCATGTGACATCAGTGACAACATAAAATACCTCAAATTAACTCAAATTTCCAACAATCTCCCCCTTTTTCATTGATGGCAACACCTCTAATGCAAACACCACAGTCACTGCAAAAACCATCTCTGAGAATCAAAGTTGCTCCCCTAGCTCAATACTCTCTATGGAGTCTGCTCTCCCTAACTCAATTCTCTCTTTGGAGGCTGCTCACCCTAACTCAAATCTCTCCCCTTTACTCAAATCTCTCCCTCTTTGACATCAATGGCAAAAGGGACACCTATGGGGCTAAAATATATGACTCTTAAGCATAGCCCCCTCACCACCTTATTTCTTGAGGTGATTAATTTTGGGGTGGGAGTACCTTTACTCCCATATTACATTGATTTTTTCCTCTATCAACTTCCTTCCATGTTTTTCTAATATCCTTCTCTTGATGAATTACTTGATCTTCTTGTCTTGAACCTTTTTTACCTTCTTGCCTTGAACTTGTTTGGAATTGAGTCCTACACCATATTGCAATATGCCCAAATTTATTGCAATTAAAACACTTGATATTGTAGCCTTTGGATGGTTCCCATGTCTTGAATTCTTTCTTGAAGTAATTTCCATATCCATTCCTTTCCTAAACCCTGTATTGTGAAGCTCTATTTTCATGACCATTATGACCATGACTTCTGAAATGTGTAGCTCTAAAACCAAAACCATGTTGCTCATTTCCTTTACACTAAAAATATTTATGACCAATCTTGTTACATGAGAAGCAATGTCCCTAAAAATCATACCTTCTTCCTTTGAATTTCCTTCTAGTAAAATAAAACTTCTTTGATCCATGGATTCTGCAATGTATAGCCCTGTGTCCAAATCCATTACAAGAAAAACAATGTCCTTGAAAAGCTCTTTGTTCATGCCTTGGTTCCTCATACCTTTCTTGACCATTATCCTTATGATCATCTTCAACTTGTGCATTGCATTCTTGAACATTCTTTGTAGCATTTAAAACCTCTTCCTCAGTTTCTTCCTTGCCTTTCTCTTCAAAAATTTCTTTTCCCTTTGAGCTTGATTCACCTATCTCAAAACAAGAACCAAACTGAATATTTGGAGCCATAGGAACTTTGGAACTTTCCTCACAAATTTTAGGTGCTTCCTTGCTTTCATCTTTTATAACTTCCTTTCTTTTTGAGTGTGATTTTTCTTGGAAGTAATATACAGCCTTAAAATAAGTTTCCACGCATTTTTGAATCTTTTCATCTAATGTATCATGTCTTGTCATTGTTACCCTTAGTTATTCATTCATCCTCTCTTCTATCCTTTTTGCATTTTGAATCTCTTCTCTGAGATTACTAATTGTTTAAGGTAGTTCTTCTCTAATTTTGACATCTGTTCAAATATTTTTTTCAATATTCCTATATTCTTCTTTTATCCTTTTGATTTCTTATTTTTGTTTACTTGGATCATCCTCTTCCTTTTCTATTACCAAAAATAAGACTTATTTGTTTTTAATGTTGTTGGAATTATCACTAGAACTGTTGTTTTCTTTTTCAAATATACTTTTCTTGTTGTAATTATTGTAGTATGTTCAATCATCATCTATATGCCCAAAATTTCCACATATGAAGCATTTTAGTATCCTTAGACCTTTCTTGTACCTATATACTTGCTCAATGGCTATGGCAAGCTCTTCATATCTTTCTTCAATAGGCACATCCTCTTCTTTAACTTCAATACCTAGGAATAGGTGTTCTTGCTTTTCTTCACTTATTCCAAAGAACGTACATTATTCTTCATCTGACTGATCTTTATCATTGTAATCTCAACTATCACTTGCTTCTACAATCTATTAAGATTTCTTTTCCTTAAAAAAATCTTCTTCTTCTCATACCTATTTTGCTTGAATCTATCATCTTTGTCATGCTTATGCTTTCCATCTTATTTTCTTTTGTGACCCTATTTTTCATCATCATTGATTTCTTCATGTGGACACTTGTATGCATAGTGACCAATATCACCACACTTGTAGCACCTGACTTTCCTTATATCTCTGAAATTCCTTGAATCCTTATTCCTTTTTATGAAGTTAGCTTCCTCATCATTTTCTAAAACTCTATCTATTTTTGAAACTTTATCTTTCTTTTTTTATGAAGCCTTGAAAGGAATATCTTTTATTGTATCTTGATGCTTACTTACCTTCATCTCATAAGTTGTGACAGTACCTTGCAATTTTTCCATTGTTAACTTGTTGATATCCATTGTTTCTTCTATTGCTGAAACCTTTGCATCATATTTCATGGGAAGTGATATCAAAACTTTTTGAGTAACTTCTGATTCTTTCATATCAAAACCTAAACCTCTCATCGTGTTAGTAATCTCATAAACTCGAAGTAATAACTTTACAATATCTTTAGAATCTTCCATTTTCAATTCCTCAAATATTTTTCTATGATTTTGTAGTTTTGCCAACTTTACCTTGGAATATCCTTCATAAGTATTCCTCAACTTAGTCCACATCTCATTAGTTGAAGTACATACCTTGACCTTTGCAAAATATGTCTCGTGTAGCCCACTCAAAATACAATTCATTGCTCTTGCATTTATCTCAACCAATTTCTTGGTAGTCTTATCTTCCTCAGGATCACCTTCAACCCTATACTCTTTTTCAACCATTTTCCATACCTCATATCCTTGTGATATCAAGTGGTTCTTCATCCTCATGCTCCAGAAAGCATAATGTTACCATCAAACAATGGATCCTTATTTGTAGATAATCCATTCTGTGAAGCCATTTGTGTTCTTGTAGAATCTGCCCTCAAGTTAGTTTTTTCGAAGGAACCCGCTCTGATACCAATCGAATAACACAAGCTTATACTAAGGGAGGGTGAACAGTATAAGACCACTTTTTACTTTTTCTTCCATTCAATATTATGTTGTGTAAAGATAGTAGTATCAATAGCATTAATCAAAGTAATACACAGAAACCATACACAATAGAGACACCACAATTTACGTGGTTCACCCAATGTAGGCTACTCCACGGAGAAAATATTTTACTAAAAATTTATCAATCAATCTCTTTGGGAATCACTCCCAATTACAATGTTTATGGATCTCTATCCAAAGGATATGTTGATCCCCTAATCTCAATTTCGTGGATCTCTTCCATAGGAGAACTCTTTCCCCTTCTACTCTGGCTATGTGATCTTCTAGAAGACTCTGTCTCTCTGCTGCACTGACTAGTGGACCTCTCTCCACTTGAAGACTCCTCACTCAGATTTGTCTTCAACTATGCTGGTTGTTGAATCTCTATCCACTGACCATAAACTTTCTCCATGTTGTAGATTGTGACACACTTTTTTTAGTGGCCCACTGACATCCTTTATGTTGTAATTTACTCCTTTCTTTGTGTTAAATAGAGCAACACACAACCTTATCCTAGTTTGCTCTCACTTCCTTGTATAAGCCAATGGCTTACTACATCTGTTCTGGATCGAAGCATGCACCATCCCACCTAGTGCTTAGTAAAACTTTTAAATTGGTATTAGAGCTAGCGCTAGACTCATGGAAGATAAGAAGCAATGGCTTCCAGTGGCAACTTGTTGTAGTTGCATATCCCACATTTCAATAGCAAGAACTACGATTACTGGAGCATCCATATAAATATCCTATTTGAATCTTAGGAGCTATGGGACCTAGTTGAGAATGGTTATGCAGAACCAGTAGATGTGGTAGTGTTGAGCACTCTCTCCCAAGAAGAGTTATACTTGTTGAAGGAGAATTATAAGAAGGACCAGAAGATATTATTCTACATAATGCAAGCAATTGAGGAAATAATTTTCTAGAGAATTGCAATAGTAACCAAGTCGAAGGAGGTATAGGAAATTCTAGCCATCTCCTTCCAGGGCTCTAACAAAGTGAATCTGGTGAGGTTGTAGATGATGATAAGAGAGTTTGAGAACTTACTAATGAGTGAGTCAGATTCCATGAGTGACTTCTTTACCCATACAATGGGTGTCATCCACCAGATGAGGTTGAATGGGAAAAATGTGGAAAATCAAAGCATTATGGAGAAGATATTGAGGAACCTACCAACAAGGTTCAACTCAATTGTGATAGCAATTAAAGAATCAAGGTATTTAATGACCCTCTTAGTAGATGAGCTCATGGGTTCTCTACAAAAACATGAGCAGAGACTGAGTCGATTATCTCAGTCCTCGTTGGAGCAAGCATTCAAAATGTAGGTCTCATTCTAAGACAATAGTAGAAGCTATTAATACAACCAAGGTGACTCATGTTCTCAAGGAGGAAGATAATATAGCAATCAAGGCAAGTGTGGAAGAGGTAACAAGCGAGGAGGAAGTTCAAACTCCAGTGAAGGAGAGAACAGCTATAACTTACATCAAGCAGGAGTAGGCAATGGTAAAAATCAGCAAGGAGGATCAAATCAAAGGTATGATAAATCAAATATCCAATGTTATTATTGTAAGAAATTTGGTCATTATAGCTATGAGTGTAGAAATAATATGGCAAAATATAATAAGCAGCAATCCCACTACATAGATGAAAATGAAAATACAGAGTGTAGAGATGCTTGTGGGAATTTATTGCTAACTTGCAGTACAGAGGAGAGAGAAGAATACATGGTATCTTGATAGTGGTTGTAGTAACCACATGTCTAGGAATAGAGAAATTTTCTCATAGTTGGATGAATCCATCCAATATAAAGTGAATATGGGAAATAATAGTAAGGTACCTATCATGGAAAAAGGGAATATCATAATCTATACTAGGTAAGGTGAGAGGAAGCAAATACAAGATGTCTATTATGTGCCTAGATTGAAACATAATTTTTTGAGTGTTAGACAACGTGTGCAGAAGGGGAACATTGTGCAATTTAAGAATGGAGCCTATATCATCTAGGATAACGAGAATGGGCTCATTGCAATAGTGTCCATGATAAAGAATAATTTATTTTCCATGTAGATTCAAAATGAAATACTACTTTCATTTAGTGTAGTAGTGAGTGATACCACATGGTTGTGGCATCTCATATTTGGTCACCTAATTTTTAGTGGCCTAAAACTACTGTACAATAAGCAAATGTTGAAGGCTTTACCCCTTATAAAGCAACCCAATAAAGTATGTGAAGGGTGTCTAGTCGACAAGCAGCACAGGGATGTATTCCCTACAGGATAGTCTTCAAGATCTTAACAACCATTGGAGCTGGTGCATTTAGATATTTACGGTCCTATTCAGACCAACATATTTGCTAAAAATAAATATTTCTTGACTTTCATTGATGACTTAAGTCAGGGGACATGGGTATATCCTATTAAAAAAATTCAAAAGCTTTCAACAAATCTAAGGAGTTCAAGGCTCTGGTTTAGAAATAGAGTGGCTATTATGTGAAGACTCTCAAAACAGATGGATGAGGTGAATACATATCCAATGAATTCCATAATTTTTGCAAATAAAATGGAATTCGAAGGTAGTTCACAGCCACATACGCACCATAGTAGAATTGGGTTGCAGAGAGGAAGAACATAACCGTAATGGATATGGTATAAAGCATGTTGAAGGTAAAATCATTACCACATGAGTTCTAGGTAGAAGTTGTAGCTTGTGCATTTTATCTTCTAAATAGATTCTCTAATAAGAGTGTGAAGGATAAAATTCCTCAAAAATATTGAAGCAACCAGAATCCAAGCATTGCTCACTTAAGAGTTTTTGGGTGCATAGCATATGCACACATCCCAGATGAGAAGAGAAAGAAGTTGTATGAAATGCAGAGAAATATGTCTTCAATAGTTATAGTGAAGAATCACAGTCTTACAGGATGTATAATCCTATAACAAAGAAGTTGATCATCAGTTGTGATGTGAAGTTCCTAGAGGATGAAGCATAGAACTAGAAATTTAATACTGGTCAGTAAGATCCAGTAATCATTAAGTCTGAGGACTTGTAATAAAATAGAGTGCATCAGTCTATATCTTCAAGTAGTAATACTGGTACCAGCAGTAGCACAACCTCATCATCACAATCACCTCCACTTACAAGAAGGATATCCAACTTGAAGATACCATCCAAGATAAGGAGCTTGCAAGATATATATGAGGTAACTAGAAATGAAATTGAAGAAGTAAAACATTCTAATTTTACTTTATTTTCTAAGTGTGATCCAATTTCATTTGAATATGTTGTTAAGAATAGAAAATGGATGAAAGATATGGATGATGAGATAGAAGTCATAGAGAAAAACTAGACTTGGAAGTTAATGGATCTTCCAGTAAAGAAGAATACCATTGGTGTAAAATGGATATGCAAAATCAAGTTTAGTTCCCAAGGTGAATTTGATAGGCATAAGTCCATACTGGTTGTAAAAGGCTATAAGTAGAAGTCAAGGATTGACTATCATGAATTTTATGCACCTGTAGTGATACTTGACATAGTTAGAATGATCCTGGCATTGGCAGCCCAAATTTGTTGGAATATTTTCCAGATGGATGTCAAGTCTACCTTCCCCAATGGAGTGTTGGAAGAAGAGGTCTATATAGACCAACCACCTGGTTATGAGTTGGAAGGGTAAGAATGCAAGGTCCTAAAATTGAGGAAAGCTTTGTATGGATTGAAGCAAGAACACAGATCTTGGTATATCTAAATTGATGCTTACTTTTAGGAGAATGGATTCATCAAATGCCCATATGAGCACACTTTGTACATGAAGACCAATGTAGAGGGGGATATGATCATTTTCTTCTTGTATGTATATGATCTGATATATTCTGGAAAAAACAATATGTTGTTTGAGCAGTTTAGATATTCCATGAAGAAGGAGTTCAAAATGATGGACTTGGGACTAATGAAGTATTTTCTTGGCATTGAAGTTGGCCAATATGTGGATGGTATCTTCATATCTCAAGGTAAGTATGCAATAGATTTATTGAAGAGGTTCAAAATGGATGATAGAAAACCAGTGATCACGTCGATTATGATAGGATTAAAATTAAGCAAGAAATATTGTAGCAACAATATTGATCCAACTCTCTACAACAGGTTAGTTGAAAGTTTGATGTATCTGATAACAACAAGACCAGACCTGATGTTTATAGTGACTCTAATTATTAAATTTATGGAAGCACCAAAGAACACTCACTTGTATGCAAGCAAGATAATTCTATGTTATGTCAATGGGACCAAAAACCATGGAATATTTTATGCAAGAAAATACCAGCTTGAACTTGTTGGCTACATAGATAGTGATTGGGTTGGCAATATAGATGATAGGAAGAGCACTTCCGATTTTGCATTCTATCTTGGATTGGGTGCAGTTTCATGGTTATCAAAGAAACAATCAATTATTACATTATCCACTTTTGAGGTAGAGTATGTTGCCACCACCTCAATCGCATGCCAGGCAGTATGGCTACAAATAATTATGGGTGATCTCAGTCATCACCAATAAGAGGCAACAATAATTTGACCATAGCACTATCAAAGGATCCAGTGTTTCATGGTATGAGCAAGTACATCGATATATGCTACCACTTCATAAAAGAGCTGGTAAAATTTAATGAAGTTGTGTTATTTTTTTGTACGTACAAAGACCAAGTTGTGGATATCTTCACAAAATATTTAAAGGAGGAAGATTTTAACATATTAAGGAAAATGCTAGGTGTCAAAGTCTTTGTAAAATCTTGTTTAAAGGAGGATGTTAGAAATTAAACTTGATTTCACACCTAATAGATCTCTAATAGATCTTATCTCCAAAATTTGATCATCATATTTTAGAGTAGATATAGTTATTACTGGTATTTACAGTTGTCATTTTGTTTGGTGATTGGATAGAAACCCTAGTTTTGAATTAAATGTGTATCATAAGGCTGGTATGCCTTTCTTGTCACCCCAGCTATAAATATGTGAGCAATTGGTATTTTGATATAGAGCTCCATAAAAGAGTAATAGAGAAGAACGTAGTAGTGTGGTGTGGAGTAGAGAGTAATAGAGCAAAGAAGAAGGATCAGCAGAGCAAAGTAGTGTAGTAGAAGTGTAGACACTAAAATCATGTCAATCCGATTAGGCGACCAAAAGCATTGGCTAATTGACATCATATGGCCCCCTTGGGCAACCCTCAGAGGTTTAATAGTGGTCCTAACCACTCTTGGAAGGCTCTACCCCACTTTTGGGAGGTTTTGGGCCACATAGGCATGACCATCCCACCCTGGGATGGTCACAGTTCATGGTCATCCCACCCAGGGATGGTGGCAAAGCGACCATCCCTGGGTGGGATGACCACAAGGTTTGACTCCCAAAAAGTCAAATTTGGACAAATGGCACCCAAAAACTACCATTTATCCCACCTATTCGAGCATGCAAGACCTAAGGGCACAGAATCCTTATGACATGCTATAGAATGGAGGCCAAAATGGGAGATTCTCTTCCCCCTCCAATGCATGCTCAATTTTAGACAAGTGGCACCTCTTGCCATGCATGCCCATTTGCCCAAAGGCTCCCTTTGGCTATAAAGTGGATCTATTTTCCACACAAATATAGAGGAGTTTTGAGACATAGCAATGAAGTGCTACCAAGATTTCCCCTCACCTTTTTGTGCCTTTTTCCCTCGAAATCTCTACCTAGCGAAGGAGGTTTGTGAGTGATCTAGGAGGCACAATTTGTTTGCAAAACTGAATCATTTGAGTGAATTTCACCACCAAATTTGATGAAAACACTATTTAGGATGTTCTATGACCAATTCATAGAGGAATTGGTGATAAATTAAGTGTAGAATTGGTGGTCATCCCACCCTAGGATGGTCCCCAATCTATGATAGTCACCACCATCCCTGCAAGGTATGGTGATATATATATGCATTATTTTTTTACTATTATTTTTTATTCATATTATAGGGTAGTATATGAATATCCTGTCCAAATTTCATGCATTTTGGAGTTATATTGAGTGAGATATTATATTTTTAGTGTTTTGTAGGCTTTTGGGGACCATCTAAATATGCACATGAAAATGTTACTGATTTTGCAAATATGACCATATGGGTTCTCTTAAAATCATATTTTATGTATACTTTCCAAGTTTCATTTTATTTGGATGTGTTTTGGTCTATAAATTGCTTGTTTTGGGTTTTGTAGGCTTTGTAGGTAAACTACGAATGCGCCATATCATCGGATGCAATTTCTGTTCTTTTTTCAATTAGATATTCCCAAAATAATATATTTTACATATATATACAATTTCATATCATTTGGAGTTGTTTTAGATAGGCATATTGCATATTTATACTTTCTAGTCTTTTCATGCATGTGTGGTTTTTGCATGTTTTCAATATCACGCACTTGCTATTTAATAAATCTGGTTTCCTTGTGTGTAGGTGCAGGTTTTATAGTGTATAAGGAAGGAATACAAGATCATAATATTGAAGAATAAAGTGGTGGCATCATAGGTTCACCCACCTCAATTGTGGGTATGAGGAAGAACATTGGAAGTGCACACGAGCTTGTTTGAAAGGACTTGATCCTTGGGCACCCATTTTGTAAACAATTGTATCAATATAGAGCCCTCAAGGGGACATTTATGTAACCATGGTTTTTATAAATCAAAATAATATAATAAATCTTCATTTCACTTTTTTGCATTTTGGTTATTTTCCATGGTTACTTGAATGCTTCCATTTTGATGCTCATCATTATTAGCGATAGATGCATATTGTTTAGCATTCATTAGGTGCACCATTTTTCCCCTAATTTAGTGGTGATCATGGTGGGACCCTATCCCTATTGATTTTATTGAAGGTTTAACCTTATTTTTTCTTGGTTTCTATTGTAGGTACTGGTCGTTCTAGCCTAAAATAGCCTCTGGACTGTTGACCGTCCCACCCTAGGATGGCCACACAACCATCCCACCCTAGGATGGCCATAAAAATAGCCATCATCCCACCCTAGGATGGTCACAAAATAGGAGATTTTCTACTCTAAATTCTAGAACAACAGGCTTATAGGCCATTGAGGTAGGTATAAAAACCCTCTGTTTTCATTTCTGCTATTCAAAACTGCTAAAATCTGGTTTTTCTTGCCTCCTTTGATTGCTTGAAAAGTAGAAGTTAGATTTGCTTTTCTATAACTGAAAAATAACAAAAATAATAAGAAAATTAAATGAACTAAGTAGAAATGCATCTCTATGGTTTGCTTGCTTGTAGCCTACCTAATGGGTAGGTTATCATTTAGGGTTTGCATCTTCTAGGTTTCTTTTTATCTAGCTTTTCTGAAAGTAAAATGTACATTTCTTTGCATTTAGTGAATGATCATTGAATGCTTCATTGTTTACTTTATTTGGGCTTAAAAAGAACCACACACACCATGTTCCACTTGAATGCTAGTGAGTTGGATTTCATCACCAACCACTAGTAGAGGTCAACGATGGTGGCTTTCATCTCCATCCATTGCCTCAAATCCCATGAACCCTTGTTCTTTGCCAAGGTCGACTCCAAGATCTATCCTAGCTTGGAAAATTTGCATGTACTTCTCTTTGGAGGGTATAACATTGACCAAGTGAGTACTGGGTGAGGACTGGTAGGACCTGTGCTCCCTGATCGGGTATGGGTTTCATCTCCATACTTTGGTGGGTTTACATGATCATGACTTTCATTGTCGGTTGTTGAGCTACGAGCATATAGGTGAAATCCAATTAAACACAATATTATCATCCAATGAAATTCAAACATGTGACACAAGGTCATATTTACAAACAACACATCTAAAACACACAAAATAGTTTAGGGATTCACATCTAAAACTTAAAAGAGATAATCACTTGTTTTATTGAGTGTTTCCTTTCTTGTGTGCTGTTTCATTAAGAATTTGTAAAGGAGATAATCATCTAGGGTTTGGTAGAGAGTAATAATGGTGTGCACCCATAACCAAGCCCAATCATGGGTGGAAGTTATAGAGAGTGGACTAGGAGACATGAGTCATCTCTGCTTTAGCCCCAAGGATTTGGTCATACCTCCTTGGTGAGCCTCTACTCACCCAAGTCCTAGAATAGTGGGACATGAACAACACCTACAAGGGAGCCCTATGTGGGACACCCCTATGGGTGATGGACCTTATCTGGGAGAGTGTTCTTGGTATGTAGACACATCACATGCCTTCCTTGATGAAAGGCAACAATGCATTGAGGTGCAAGTAGATAGAGTGGTGCCATGCATCCATGTGCTTGATAGGTCTAACACACCCATTTATGGGCTAGAGCATGACTTCACATATTGGGTAGAGCAGATTGATCATACTTTGCCTCTACATCACCCTGATAGGTTCCAGTAGCCTAGACAATAGGATGAGTATGATACTCATCGCTCAGGGTGAGCAAACTCCACCCTTCCCTTCCTCATTCATGAAGGAAGGCATGAGGAAATCCTTGATTATCCTCAAGAGTAGTATACCATGCAAGCACGATGTGCCTCTACGCCCACTGAGTATAATGAGCATATGCCTAGGCTCAAACCTCAAGTAAATGTGACTACCCTCGATCGAGGGAAGCACATGATGGATATCATAGATTATCTTGAATGAGGTCGGCCTCAGGGTGAGACTCCTAGGCCTCCTAGGCCTCATATAGTGGAATAGATCAATCAAGTGGTTGCAAGATATGTAAAATTCCAAGTGTAGTTCAAGCAGCTTTGATGAGACAAAGAGCAACTAGACCACTTGCATCAACTTGAGAAAGAAAGAATCGAATGATAGACCAATGAGCTATTCTAAAAAACTTTACATGAGAGGGTCCCTACCCCTAGAACATATAGATAGGAAGTCCATCTGAGGCAACCCACTCTCATTCGAGATAGGTCTCCTAGGCCTTATCCAATGTTACCTCTATGACCTCCTAGGCTAGATCGGGACTTGCCTCCTAGGCCAAACATAGGGTGCCCACAATAGGCAGCTACCCCTCTTTATAGATCGGCTCAAGAGATGCCCTATGGGGCTTACATTGAGCATGAGCTAGAGGTAGAATATTTGGAAATACCTTATCAAGGTAGGGGGTGACATGCCACCACCCTAAAATAGGCTTGAGGATCCTCGCCCTCCATCGTAGGATAAGAGCAAAGAAGAGGAGATCAAATCCTCTGATGCATATAAGGTACTACTAGAGCACTTAGAGTTAGTAGAGAATAAGACCTCTAGGTCTGGATCTCAAAATCCCACTTTGTACTAGCTACGTAGTCAACCCCTTCATCCTTCGGTGCCTACCCCTTCCTATCTAGAGTAGTTTAAGATGCCTCAGTTGGCTACCTTTAAGGGAGAAGAAGATGCGTAGGAGCATGTTACCAAGTTCTTGAGCCAATGCTTTGGCATCTAGGATAATGATGCTTTGCTTTTATAGACATTCATGACTACCCTCTCTAGCCCAACCATGGAGTGGTTTACCCAACTCTTAAAGCATAGCATCCATAATTTGGATCAACTTGTAGATGCATTCCTAGAATACTTCACCTTCAATACCAAGAGGAAGGTGATATTGGCTGATCTCATTGGGTTGAAACAATATGATGATGAGTCAATAGCAAATTATGGCAATAGGTGGTGAGCATTGCTCACCAAGCTACCATATCTACTCCCCATGTCGGAGTTGACTCAGATGTTTTCCAAGAGCTACCTAAATCCGATCTCCTTGTTGTTGCAACTACAACAATATCCGACTCTTGAAGATGCCCTAGCGCAAGCTAGAATAATTGAAGACATCAAGATTCAAGAGGGAGAAATTGTGAAGCCTCACAAGGAGTGGAACAAGAATGCTAAGAATAGCCTAATGCAACCTAAGCCAGTAATAGTCAATCAGGTTGCCATTAGCATCCCAGGGCCAATGCAACCCATGCCCTCAAAAGCCTAATTATCAGGCCACACCTAGGAACTATAACAAGGACAACTAGAATAATCAAGGGCAAAATCAATAGCGTCACCCCAAGTGATAGTTCACACCCATTGCAGAGTCTATGGACTCTTTGTTTGAGCACCTCTTAGCGGCTAATTCGATCAATCTTCCTGAGAGTCGACCTATCGACCCAAATGCATCGAAGCCCAAAGGGTACCGAGAAGACCTATATTGTAAGTTTCATAGGCAAAATGGGCATGACGTGCAAATGTGCTATAAGTTCAAGCATTTGGTGCAAGACATGATCG